>JAWZYU010000008.1:16903366-18103366 GCA_038380435.1 Ryuthela nishihirai
ATCCCTCAGAGAAAAGGCGGCAGTTGGATTGTTTTACCTCTGAGCGGCACTTTTTTGCACACCATGGGATAAATGGCCAGGTCACAAGGACCCCGAAGGCTCACAGAAGGTTGGGGGAGGGGACCCACTGGAACAGCTGTTGGGAGACAGATGGTAGCCTCCCGTCAAGGCCATCCAGCGTGTTTAACGTGCACAGGGTAGGCTCTCCCAAACACGGGGACACGGCTTAACGTCCCATCCGACGGACGGCGGTCTTTCCAAGCCCATCTGTGTACCCTACTGACCGTGGGCAGGGTGGGGAATTTTTGCGGAGATAAATCTCAACGCTGACCCAGCTGGGACTCGAATCTGGGAACTATAGATTACGAGCCTGACGCGCTACCGACTGAGCCACCCCCGCTCCCTTTAAAAATCGTCTTTTCTTCCGTTGACTGTCAACGTGTGATCAGGTCACAAGACCAATGACTCTTCAAAAAAGGCGGCAGATTACTGCTGTCAGTAGAATATATTTTGAAGCTATTCCACCTTAATGGAAATTTTCTACCATAAATAAATTAAATGACTTGTAATGTTCGTTAAAAGATTCACGTTTTCCATATTCACTTCCTTCTAACGATGCAAATTAAAACTACTCAAGGAACACAAAAATGTGAATCATAAAAATTAAAAGGAATCAAATGATTCGTATACGTTCATACTTGGCCGAAAGATGGCGCCACACGTCAAGTACATTTTCTTCAGGGATAGCCAACCTTTATCAGCTTGGGATTTAGATTTCATTTTCAACCTGCAGAGTGATCGAAAGACCTCTTAATCATCTTCCCCTCAACAACAAAAAAAGTATGTGTTGTGTCGCCACTCATAAGAAAATTAGTTTTTTATTTTGGTTTAATATTTAACTTTGAATCAATTTTTTTACAATTATATAAGTACATATTTATTAAATATGTCTAATTACCTTAATTTTTATCCTATTACAGTGTTATTTATATATTTTATTCTTTTTTTTTTATTGTAGTTGATAACGTCAAGGCCGAAGACTGACTCTTGCCGTCTACGTTTATCGCAAGGTCCGCAATGGTCGAATCAACCTATTTCTCATTAGGAGTCCTTTCCTTTATCTGTGGTCCATAACCGACTGAATGAGCTCACGCCCCTGGGGCGGGGGTGGCTCAGTCGGTAGTGCGCCAGGCTCGTAATCTGAGGTTCCCGGGTTCGAGTCCCAACTGGGTGTCGAGATTTATCTCCGCAAAATTCCCCGCCCTGCCCACGGTCAGTAGGGGACACCGATGGGCTTGGAAAAGCCGCCGTCCGTCGGGTGGGACGTTAAGCCGTGGCCCCGTGTGTGGGAGAGACATACCCTGTTAAAGAACACGCTGGATGGCCTTGACGGAGGCTACCATCTGTCTCCCAACAGCTATTCCAGTGGGTCCCCTCCCCCAATCCTTCTCTGAGCCTTCGCGGTCCCTGTGACCTGGCCATTTAGCCCATGGTGTGCAAAAAAGTGCCGCTCAGAGGTAAAACAACCCAACCCAACCCAAAAGCTCACGCCCACCTTGACGACTGTGGAAGATCTGGCTTGTAAACCAGAAGATAATTCTATGTAACTAACATAACAGATACATCTGATTTGACTTTGAAAAAATTATTCTAATCTTTTAGAATTTACCCCCAAAAAGTGTCTTATTTGTTTTATTTCTTAAAAATATTGGGAACCTGACATTATAAATTACTAGCTATTTTCAAATAAACCAGTTCGTAATTACTAACAGCTAATCGGTACAGTCATCAAGATGATAATCAAGCGACAGATACCCCAGGACGCCGAAGAAAGGCTATCTCGATACACGGGCATGGGCAGCCATCGAACAAAGAGGGTTGGGTTGTTTTACCTCTGAGCGGCACTTTTTGCACACCATGGGCTAAATGGCCAGGTCACATGGACCCCGAAGGATCGGAGAAGGTTGCGAGAGGGGACCCACTGGAACAGCTGTTCGGAGACAGATGGTAGCACCCCGTCAAGGCCATCCAGCGTGTTCTTCAACGTGCACAGGGTATGGCTCTCCCGGACACGGAGCCACGGCTTAACGTCCCATCCGACGGACGGCGGCCTTTCCAAGCCCATCGGTGTCCCCTACTGACCGTGGGCATGGCGGGGAATTTTACGGAGATAAATCTCAACGCTGACCCAGCTGGGACTCGAACCTGGGAACTACAGATTACGAGCCTGGCGCGCTATAGACTGAGTCACCTCCAGCCCCGAACAAAGAGGGAAAAAAGGAACATATTTAAATAGGCATAAAGTTTTATATAATATTTCTTAAATTTATTTACAGGCTCTTTAATGTAGAATAACATAAAATAGAGAAATTTATTTAGTATAACATTATTAAAATATTACTAAATATTTAAAAATAATTACTGATTTTAAAAGAATAAATAACTATCAGTGGAATTTTAATATACAGAAATTAATTATGAAAATATAAAATGTGCGAAACATACGTAAGGTATGTAAACCTAGTTAATATATTCTGTATATCAAGTTTCATTTCCTCTGTTAGTGCGCTGTCCCTGTAGTTCCCAGGTTCGAGTCCCAGCTGGGTCAGCGTTGAGATTTATCTCCGCAAAATTCCCCGCCCTGCCCACGTTCAGTAGGGGACACCGATGGGCTTAGAAAGGCCACCATCCGTCGGATGGGGCGTTAAGCCGTGGCACCGTGTGCGGGAGAGCCATACTCTGTGCACGTTAAAGAACACGCTGGATGGCCTTGACGGGAGGCTACCATCTGTCTCCCAACAGCTGTTCTAGTGGGTCCCCTCCCCCAACCTTCTCTGAGCCTTCGGAGTCCATGTGACCTGGCCATTAGCCCATGGTGTGCAAAAAAGTGCCGCTCAGAGGTAAAACAACCCAACAACCCAACCCAAGTACGCTGTCCAAAAATGATGATGTTGGGCGAAAGTGTTTTTAAATATATATCTGTAGTAAACAGGAAAATGTTTATAATTGTAATTATACCAGACAGCGCATTTTTATTAATATATCGGAAGGTGGGGCAGAGGGGGCGAAAATTTTCCCTAGGTATCGTATTTACCGTTGCGCCGGCCTTGCTAGCCAAATGTGTCCGAATATATACATACAACACATACTAAACAACAAATACTATTCATTGCCAGTAATTGAATTTAATTTGAATAAAACAATTTGAAAAACATTAGGTTTTTTAAATAGGTTTAAAAAGATATCAACTTAAAATTACTTCGGGATGGTGACTCGATCATTACAGAATGGCTGGTCATTCATCCTTACTTGCCTAATTTTAAATATTCTGGAATTGCTCTTTATTTACAGAACTCAAACATAGATGGCGCCACATCTCAAATTCAGTTGTCGAATTCATTTTTAGTTTGCCCTTTTTTTTAATTATCATATATAATAAGTTACCAGAAAATTTATTTAAATTTAGAGCCACTTTTAGAAAAATTTTTCGACCCTCTGTAAAATCTAAAAATTGAGATTCCCACCCCCACAATATCAAAAAATCAGAAAACTTTTTTTATTTCAATTTATAATTAATAATATATTTTTTTATTACTGACAACTTAATTTAATTATAATATACTTATTTGAAAGTAGAATAAACAAATATTTATTGCCACTCTACTCAAATATTTAACATTTTAAAATTAAATTCTAAATTTTTAAAAATACATAGTTACTGATTTTATAACAGTGATTTTAATAAAAATTCGAACATGCTAAAAAAAAATCTTTTCTTAGTACATTGCCCTGGTCCGTTATGATATAGGTGGCTCAGACCAAGGTCACCTTGATACACCAGGCCTGGGTTGTGGGTTGGATTATTTTACCTCTGAGCGTCACTTTTTTTGCACATAAAGGCTAAATGGGCAGGTCACAAGGACCCAGAAGGCTCAGTGAAGGTTGGGGGAGATAGGTGGCTCAGAGCAAGGTCACCTTGATACACCAGGCCTGGGTTGTGGGTTGGATTATTTTACCTCTGAGCGTCACTTTCTTTGCACATAATGGCTAAATGGGCAGGTCACAAGGACCCCAAAGGATCAGTGAAGGTTGGGGGAGATAGGTGGCTCATACCAAGGTCACCTTGATACACCAGGCCTGGGTTGTGGGTTGGATTATTTTACCTCTGAGCGTCACTTTTTTTGCACATAATGGCTAAATGGGCAGGTCACAAGGACCCCGAAGGCTCAGAGAAGGTTGGGGGAGATAGGTGGCTCAGACCAAGGTCACCTTGATACACCAGGCCTGGGTTGTGGGTTGGATTATTTTTCCTCTGAGCGTCACTTTTTTTGTACATAATGGCCAGGTCACAAGGACCCCGAAGGCTCAGTGAAGGTTGGGTGAGATAGGTGGCTCAGACCAAGGTCACCTTGATACACCAGGCCTGGGTTGTGGGTTGGATTATTTTACCTCTGAGCCTCACTTTTTTTGCACATAATGGCTAAATGGGCAGGTCACAAGGACCCCGAAGGATCAGTGAAGGTTGGGGGAGATAGGTGGCTCATACCAAGGTGACCTTGATACACCAGGCCTGGGTTGTGGGTTGGATTATTTTACCTCTGAGCGTCACTTTTTTTGCACATAATGGCTAAATGGCCAGGTCACAATGACCCCGAAGGCTCAGAGAAGGTTGGGGGAGATAGGTGACTCAGACCAAGGTCACCTTGATACACCAGGCCTGGGTTGTGGGTTGGATTATTTTACTTCTGAGCGTCACTTTTTTTGCACATAATGGCTAAATGGGCAGGTCACAAGGACCCCGAAGGCTCAGAGAAGGTTGGGGGAGGGGACCCACTGGAACAAGCTCTTGGGAGACAGATGGTAGCCTCCCGTCGAGGCCATCCAGCATGTTCTTTAACGTGCACAGGGTATGGCTCTCCCATACACGGGGCCACGACTTAACGTCCCATCCGACGGACGGCGGCCTTTCCAAGACCATCGGTGTCCCCTACTTACCGTGGGCAGGGCGGGGAATTTTGCGGAGATAAATCTCAACGCTGACCCAGCTGGGACTCGAACCTGGGAACTACAGATTACGAGCCTGGCGCGCTACCTACTGAGCCATCCCCGCCCCCACCAGGCCTGGACACTGGACACTGCAGTAACGAAACATTTTTTTTTCATTTGGTTGCTGGGACTTTAGAGTCAATATTAATTTTATGTCCCAATGTGAGAACAACAATTTTTTTGACATGTCGATAACTGAAGAGTTTTTAATTTTCACTGAAATACGATCACAGTATACTGGGTGAATCTGAAAAAGTGGGCAGAACTTTTCGGGTGGTAGAACGCAGCTATACGAGCAATATTCGTCATAGAATGTATGGTCGGAACGCAAGCGGTGAGAAGTTAAAAGGTAGTTTTCCACTGTCACATTTAAAGAATGAACACAAGAAGGAGAGGAGATACTTCAGAAAACATTTTATTAACAGGAATGTAATTGAGATACATGCTCAAAGAAATTGCTCAAAAGAGCTGCCGCCAGCTGTAATGCAGGCTGCACACCTGCGGGATAGATGGATTTTCCGATCTGGAGTGCATCTAATTGGAAACCGGTCGCGGTAACGTCTATGTGCCTCACTTGCATTCCCGTCCGCCGCACCGTACACAAAGTGCATATCCGCCATTTCGTGGTTAGTATAACCAGCCATCCTCTCGGCAATCCACGGTAGAAATGCCGTTGGGTGCGAGGACCGACCCTTTTATACCATTTCCAACGCCACCTAGCGGCTCGCCGTTTGCGTTCCGCCCATACTTTCTATGACGAATATTGCTCGTATAGCTGCGTTCTACCACCCCGTAAAGTTTTGCCCACTTTTTCAGATTCACCCTGTATATTACAGAACAAACGACTATGCCATACCCGGACTAGAAATCGTACACCGGCAGTCGCAACATCACCTCGAGGTAACACGATACCTTTAAGCATCACCACCTACAACAAAAGGCCTATGGACCAAGTTATGACGTTAGTATTAGTCCTCTAACCTAGATAATTATTATATATATCTTTCTATTGTTATCAGTGGTGTATTTTTATATCAATAAATATATCTTATTTAGAAGAAACATTATTCGTATTTAATAGCATTATGATAATTGCTAATCAATTGAAATAATTTTACTTCAAAATAAGATATATGAATAAATAAACGTTAATAAAAATATTAGTATAAAAGTACGCCAGTAATAATAACAGAAATAAACATATAAGGATTATTTATATTACAGGAATACCTATAGTGACGTAATAACTGATCCACGGCTTTCTGTTATAGAAGGTGTTGCTTTAAGTCACCCCAATTATTTTTTAAAATACATAGCAGTCTTAGAATATTTTCTCTGAGAATTCAACTGGCAATATTTATTTTTAAACTGGGTAATTAATTTAAAAATATTCTGAAATATATATAATAAAAAAAAGGTGTTTGTATATCTGTGGTAGCCGTATATCATCGGGAAATCATAGTAGTAACTTTAAATTTTCAGAGAACGTTACTGGTGGTGGTGCCGGTTGCAGTGACAAATTTCAAGTCGAAAGTCCGAAAAGGGGGCTTGCTAGAAGCAAAAATATTTATTATATATTCCTACTGTAAACGATAATTGCTGTCAAATGCATTGTTGCCAATTACTTCTAACCGTCCCATGGCCGAGCACGCTTGGCTACTGATCTAAGGGACTTGGGTTCGAGCCGTGGGTAAGGCATGGCTGTGTGTGTCGTTTTTCTGCTGAGGTCCGGCCATCCTCTCAGATCTTCTACTATGGCATATAAACTGACAGGCTCCTGTCAGACTTCTGTGGCAAGCAGCTGCTTGAGGGGGTTGTTTTACCTCTGAGCGGCACTTTTTTGAACACCATGGGATAAATGGCCAGGTCACATGGACCCCGAAGGCTCAGAGAAGGTTGGGGGAGGGGACCCACTGGAACAGCTGTTGGGAGACAGGTGGTAGCCTCCCGTCAAGGCCATCCAGCGTGTTCTTTAACGTGCACACGGGAACACGGCTTAACGTCCCATCCGACGGACGGCGGCCTTCCAAGCCCATCGGTGTCCCCTACTGACCGTGGGCAGGGCGGGGAGTTTTGCGGAGATAACTCTCAACGCTGACCCAGCTGGGACTCGAACCTGGGAACTACAGATTACGAGCCTGGCGCGCTACCGACTGAGCCACCCCCTCCCCACTTGAGGGGGTATTTATTTATTTTTTATTTATTAAATGTGAACGTAAGTCATTATAACATTTAGATTTGCTGCTGTTGCTAGATTCCCCACATTTATTAAGACATTATTATTTTAAGGCATCCTATTGCAGCTAGCGACCTCATTTTTTGATCAGGCAGAGGGATCGCACCTACGAGTTTCGGGACCTTTCGGTTAAGAACATCGAGAGTCACAGAACACCGAAATAAAACTCTCAACAGTTTGCGACATAGCCACGACCTTTAAGAGCGCTCGCTGAGTCAGGATTGACCTTTGCAACACCGGAAAAATTCTACGTTTTGAAACTATGCTAAAATATCGCGGGGGTGGGGTGGGGGGTACAAAACTAACTTTTAGTGAAGTAAACAACAAATATGCAGATTAAAGGTGAGACTCGAGCTGTGACTATTTATGTAGAAAGGAAGTTGGGTTGGGTTGTTTTACCTCTGAGCGGCACTTTTTTGCACACCATGGGCTAAATGGCCAGGTCACATGGACCCCGAAGGCTCAGAGAAGTTTGGGTGAGGGGACCCACTGGAACAGCTGTTGGGAGACAGGTGGTAGCCTCCCGTCAAGGCCATTCAGCGTGTTCTTTAACATGTACAGGGTATGGCTCTCCCGCACACGGGGCCACGGCTTAACGTCCCATCCGACGGACGGCGGCCTTTCCAAGCCCATCGGTGTCCCCTACTGACCGTGGGCAGGGCGGGGAATTTTGCGGAGATAAATCTCAATGCTGACCCAGCTGGGACTCGAACCTGGGAACTACAGATTACGAGCCTGGCACGCTACCGACTGAGCCAACCCCGCCCCTGTAGAAAGGAAGCCCCGGGCTAAGTAGGAAGCTGAATTTTAAATCAACCACGGGGCAAGCCGCGGAGGAAATTTGGGTTGTGTTGTTTTACCTCTGAGTGGCACTTTTTTGCACACCATAGGCTAAATGGCCAGGTCACAAGGACCCCGAAAGCTCAGAGAAGGTAGGGGGAGGAAACCCACTGGAACAGCTGTTGTGAGACAGATGGCAGCCTGCCTTCAAGACCATTCAGCGCTTTCTTTAACGTGCACAGCGTATGACTCTCCCGCACACGGGGCCACGGCGTAACGTCCCATCCGACGGACGAAGGCCATTCCAATCCCATCGGTGTCTCCTACTGATTGTGGGCAGGGCGGGGAGTTTTACGGAGATAAGTCTCAACCCAGGAACTACAGATTACGAGTCTGGCGCTCTACCGACTGAGCCACCCCCGCCCCAGAAGGTAATTTGGACTATGCGGTCAAGTATCACGCGAGCCACAGGACAGTAAAATCTGTCGTAACGGAAATAAAAATTTAGGTAGTTTAGGTAGAAACTCATTCTCGGGTTATGACAGAGTGCGTTGATGTCAGCAATGATCCAAGTAGGGCGGGGGTGGCTCAGTCGGTAGCGCGCCAGGCTCGTAATCTGTAGTTCCCAGGTTCGAGTCCCAGCTGGGTCAGCGTTGAGATTTATCTCCGCAAAATTCCCCGCCCTGCCCACGGTAGGTAGGGGACACCGATGGGCTTGGAAAGGCCGCCGTCCGTCGGATGGGACGTTAAGCCGTGGCCCCGTGTGCGGGAGAGCCATACCCTGTGCACGTTAAAGAACACGCTGGATGGCCTTGACGGGAGGCTACCATCTGTCTCCCACCAGCTGTTCCAGTGAGTCCCCTCCCCCAACCTTCCCTGAGCCTTCGGGATCCATGTGACCTGGCCATTTAGCCCATGGTGGGTAAAAAAGTGCCGCTCAGAGGTAAAACAACCCAACCCAATGATCCAAGCAAACACAGGATATTTTCCTTCGTGTTCAATCGGCGCTAGAGCGTCGGGGGGGGGGGGGGAGGGGGCCTTTACTATAGTGAAAATAAGAACATACGGATTAAAAGTGACATCCGGGCGAACCTTGTACCATTCAGCTAGAGTTTAATAAAATCGTAATGAACAAATTATTCTATTTTACACGATTCAAAAATGAATAGCTTTCAGTTAAAGTTCAGACAAGCAAAATCATTTAAAGGTGTATGATCGTATGCGCTAAGAAGGAATTTTAAACTGTGCCAATTTAAAGATCATTCACACGATTTAAGGGGGCGGGGGTGGTTCAGTCGGTAGCGCGCCAGGCTCGTAATCTGTAGTTCCCAGGTTCGAGTCCCAGCTGGGTCGACGTTGAGATTTATCTCCGCAAAATTCCCCGTCCTGCCCACGGTCAGTAGGGGACACCGATGGGCTTGGAAAGGCCGCCGTCCGTCGGATAGAACGTTAAGCCGTGGTCCCGTGTGCGGGAGAGCCATACCCTGTGCACGTTAAAGAACACGCTGGATGGCCTTGACGGGAGGCTATCATCTGTCTCCCAACAGCTGTTCCAGTGGGTCCCCTCCCCCAACCTTCTCTGAGCCTTCGGGGTCCATGTGACCTTGACGTGGCCATTTAGCCCATGACCATTTTGACCATGGCCATTTAGCCCATGGTGTGCAGAAAAGTGCCGCTCAGAGGTAAACAATGCAACGTTAAAGAACACGCTGGATGACCTTGACGGGACGCTACCATCTGTCTTCCAACAGTTGTACCAGTGGGTCCCCTCCCCCAACCTTCTCTGAGCCTTCGGGGTCCATGTGACCTGGCCATTTAGCCCATGGTGTGCAAAAAAGTGCCGCGCAGAGGTAAAACAACCCAACGTTAAAGAACACGCTGGATGGCCTTGACGGGAGGCTACCATCTGTCTCCCAACAGCTGTTCCAGTGGGTCCCCTTCCCCAACCTTCTCTGAGCCTTCGGGGTCCATGTGACCTGGCCATTTAGCCCATGGTGTGCAAAAAAGTGCCGCGCAAAGGTAAAACAACCCAACCCAACACACGATTTAAATTTTGCGACAGAGTAAAAACTTTTTTGGCTTAAAATGCATATGTAATATTATATGATGATATTTAAATTAAATTATAATAAATAATAATAAATACCTCCTCAAGCAACTACTTGCCACAGAGGTCTGACAGGAGCCTGTCAGTTTATATGCCAAAGTTGAAGGTCTGTGAGGATTGTGGGATCTCAGCAGAACGAAAACAACATCTATGCCTTACACCGGGCTCGAACCCGTCTAGCGTGCTAACCAATCGACCACGGAACGGCTAAATTAAATTGCTTTCGCATGGAAATGAAATAATTTCAATTTTTCTATTACTTTACGAAAGCATTTTAATTTCAATGCCCTTTTGCCTTCAGAGAATGGGGCGGGGGTGGCTCAGTCGGTAGCGCGCAAGGCTCGTAATCTGCAGTTCCCAGGTTCGAGTCCCAGCTGGGTCAGCGTTGAGATTTATCTCCGCAAAATTTCCCCGCCCTGCCCACGGTCAGTAGGGTACACCGATGGGCTTGGAAAGACCGCCGTCAGTCGGATGTGACGTTAAGTCGTGGCCCCGTGTGCGGAAGATCCATACCCTGTGCACGTTAAAGAACACACTGGATGGCCTTAACGGGAGGCTACTATCTGTCTCCTAACAGCTGTTCCAGTGGGTCCCCTCCCCCAACCTTCTCTGAGCCTTCGGGGTCCCTATGACCTGGCTATTTAGCCCATGGTGTGCAAAAAAGTGCCGCTCAGAGGTGAAACAACCCAACGTTAAAGAACACACTGGATGGCCTTGACGGGAGGCTACTATCTGTCTCCTAACAGCTGTTCTAGTGGGTTCCCTCCCCCAACCTTCTCTGAGTTTTCGGGATCCCTATGACCTGGCTATTTAGCCCATGGTGTGCAAAAAAGTGCCGCTCAGAGGTGAAACAACCCAACCCAGCCTTCAAAGAAAAAAAGTGGATCCGTCGACAACGTTGGGATTAAATTTTCTGTTAAAACGCACCAGTGATAAAAATGTAAAGACATAAAAAATGTCTACTTTTTTTTTATCTACTCATGGTAAGAACTTATAAACAATTACAAATATTTTACAGAACCAAATTTGAATTAAGCGCACAATTTGGGATGGAAATTTCAGATATTTTTATCTGCATGTGATGACAAACTTAGTTCTAAAGCAGTGTCTCGCAAACTGTGTGCCGCGGCACACAGTTTGCGAGACACTGCTTTAGAACTAATCTTATGTGCCGCGAAAGAATTTAAGTTGTGTGCCGCGAGAGATTCCAAGTGTGCCGCGAGAGATTTTCAAATTTTAAGATTTTCAAACTTTAATTAATTGAATTTTAAAAAATTTTAGAACTAAATTTAATTTTAAAAAAATTTAGAACTAATCTTGTGTGCCGCGAGAGATTCCAAGTGTGCCGCGAGAGATTTTCAAATTAACACTAGCTATTCCAAAGATTTCATTTTGACTTGTGTTATCGATTTTGTGTATTAAAAGTTTTTTCTCTGTTACCTATCGACGTGCTTTAATAAAAATCTTTCAGATTTTATCAACTGGGATCTTGTAAGTATTATTTATCAAGCTTTTTACAAATTTTGGTATTAATTTTTGATTATTTGAAGCCATAGAATGGACAAATATTTAAAACAAACACCGAGTTATGATTAATTATATTTATTATTATATTTATTTTAAATAAAATGCATTTAACGAAACTTCAATTTTCCTCTTTTTACATAACCATCAAAAATTCTTTTTTAGGTGTGCCGCGGAAAAAAAATTAGATTCAGTGTGCCGCGGAAAAAAAATTAGATTCAGTGTGCCGGAGAGTAAAAATGTTTGCGAGACACTGTTTTAAAGCCTACTGTTATAGAATATGTTGATTTAGCCCATTGTGTGCAAAATGTGCCATTCATAGATAACATAACTCTACTTTCAACGAGATAATAAAAAATAAGCCCTCTTGCGGCTACAAAATAGTAAATGTCATTGCGTCTACAAATTGTCTTGAATCAGCTCTGAAATCAAAACTTATCGAAATCTAACCTGAAGAAACGCGCTATATATACCGTTTATATATGAGGTCACACACTATAATAATAAAATTGATTGATCTTTGGCAAGCTGCCTACTCAGTCCAGAGCCATCTGTTTCATAGGAGGCTTTATTGAGCCACCCCCTGCCACACAGTTATAGAATCTGATTAATTCGTAATTCATATGTTCATTCATATGTGATATACAAAATCCTATTAACCCTTTCACGACCAAGGGAAACATTTTTCCCACTTTAAAATTGGTGATTGTCGCATTTAATTATAACCTTATCTGCATTTTTTATACAGAATGTCAAAATAGAACGTATGCCGAACGCAATTACGTAACGGGAACGTTTAGAAAACAAAAACAGAACTGTCAGGACGCATAATATATGTACTATGTGCAATGTCCATCTTTGCCTCACTACCAAAAGAAATTGCTTCACAGAATATCGTAATTAGCACATCATTTTGTATAGTAATTTTATTTCATAATTTTGTATTATTTTAGTTAACATTTTGTTATAATAAACTAATAAATAAAAGACTGCATAATAAGCCTAACTATAATTTGTGTTACCTTTATAGTCCATTGGGAAAAATATTTCCCATAAAATTAAATAAAAAACTACACATTGTTATGTATTTTTCTTATGATTTTTATTTATTTTACGTCTAAACAAACTAAAATAAACCGTTACATACTAATATTTACTCTTAGAAACCTTATGGTCCTGAAAGGGTTAAAATTAATCATCTTGTTTTTCAATTTCGCCGCCTGCAAAATTTTAATTGTTCTTTTAGCAAAAATGCGAAAACCGTTTGAATGCAGTGCTATTTTTACATTTGTGGCTCCAATTGTGGGAGTTGAACACATTTATTTTATTGTTTGTAAAAACACATGGGGTTCTGTAGCAGAGGAAACATTTCTGGGGCTGGGGTGCTCAGTCGGTAGTGTGCCAGACTCATAATCTGTAGTTCCTGGGTTCGAGTCCCGTTATAATGAGTCTTAAGCCGAAATTAGTGAATAGAATTGCTGTATATAATTCAAAAGAGTCTTTTTGATTTATTTTCAACAATATGGTTGCCAGTGCCTTGCAAATTCTTTTGCAGGTGGCCACGGATTACGAGTTGCCATTAAGGGGCGGGGGTGGCTCAGTCGGTAGTGCGCCAGGCTCGTAATCTGTAGTTCCCAGGTTCGAGTCCCAGTTGGGTCAGCGTTCTGATTTATCTCCGCAAAATTCCCCGCCCTGCCCACGGTCTGTAGGGGACACCGATGGTCTTGGAAAGGCCGCCGTCCGTCGGATGGGACGTTAAGCCGTGGCCTCATGTGCGGGAGAGTCATACCCTGTGCACTTTAAAGAACACGCTGGATGGCCTTGACGGGAGGCTACCATCTGTCTCCCAACAGCTGTTCCAGTGGGTCCCTTCCCCCAACCTTCTCTGAGCCTTAGGGGTCCATGTGACCTGGCCATTTAGCCCATGGTGTGCAAAAAAGTGCCGCTCAGAGGTAAAACAACCCAACAACCCAACCCAGTTGCCATTAATAATTTAAGCATAGAAATTGCTCTAACACAACAGCAAATAGTAACAAAATCGATTTTCACATTTTTTTGTTCTTTACCAGTACATATTTCATGCCATAGCGTATTACTTGTGTTTGAATTTCTGGAATATTCCATCATCCTAAAAAAGTGGTGACCTCATTTATAAACGGTATATACAGCGCGTTTCCTAATGTGTCATCAACGTTAACGTAAACGACAATTTGCCAATGAAAGTTCATAGATTGTAATGATTTATTTGGCATTAGTAATTTTGTACCTTCTCCAAATGCAGATTTGGAAATAGAAGTCGCTAATATTCTAATTATTTTCAAATAGTGTTATTGTTAGAATTTCTTCTGTATTTATTTATTTTATATCAATACCAATCCCGTGGCCGAGTGGTTAGCGCGCTTGACTACTGATCTACGGGACCTGGGTTCGATCCCCGGGTAAGGCATGGATGTTCGTGTTGTTTTCTGCTGAGGTCCTGCCATCCTCTCAGATCTTCTACTGTGGCATATAAACTGACAGGCTCCTGTCAGACCTCTGTGGCAAGCAGCTGCTTGAGGGGGTATTTACTTACTTACCACTTACTTAAACTACCGGTTCAAAGATTATTGAAATATTTATAATAAATAAATTTGTTTTGAAACAATTTCCACGTTTCTCTTTAGGTTATTCCAGAAGGATCCTACCAACAATGGGGCAAAAGCATTGCACGCAAATGTGTTTTTACAAACAACAAAATAAATGTGTTCAACTCCCATAATTGCAGCCACAAATGTAAAAATAGCACTGCATTCAAACGGTTTTCACATTTTTGCTAAAAGAACAATTAAAATTTTGCAGGCGGCGAAATTGAAAAACAAGATGATAAATTTTAATAGGATTTTGTATATCACTAACCAAACATATGAATTACGAATTAATCAGATTCTATAACTGTGTGGCAGGGGGTGGCTCAATAAAGCCTCCTACATAACAGATGGCTCTGGACTGAGTAGGCAGCTTGCCAAAGATCAATCAATCAATCAATCAATTTTATTTCGTCATCAAATAAAATTTACAACATAGTAGGGCGGGGGTGGCTCAGTCGGTAGCGTGCCAGGCTCGTAATCTGTAGTTCCCAGGTTCGAGTCCCAGCTGGGTCAGCGTTGAGATTTATCTCCGCAAAATTCCCCGTCCTGCCCACGGTGAGTAGGAGACACCGATGGGCTTGGAAAGGCCGCCGTCCGTCGGATGGGACGTTAAGCCGTGTCCCCGTGTGCGGGAGAGCCATACCCTGTGCACGTTAAAGAACACACTGGATGGCCTTAACGGGAGGCTACTATCTGTCTCCTAACAGCTGTTCCAGTGGGTCCCCTCCCCGAACCTTCTCTGAGCCTTCGGGGTCCCTATGACCTGGCTATTTAGCCCATGGTGTGCAAAAAAGTGCCGCTCAAAGGTGAAACAATCCAACGTTAAAGAACACACTGGATGGCCTTGACGGGAGGCTACTATCTGTCTCCTAACAGCTGTTCCAGTGGGTCCCCTCCCCCAACCTTCTCTGAGCCTTCGGGGTCCTTGTGACCTGGCCATTTAGCCATTATGTGCAAAAAAAGTGACGCTAAGAGGTAAAACAATCCAACCTAACCCTTACCTGCTTCATCTGTAAGAGCCTAGCATGGAATAACAGTATTCAAGAATGAATCGGCAGAAGCCAAGATGGAAACCATCTTGATAAACTTTCAAAAAAAAAAGAATTCATCTGGGGAAAATCCCAAAGACGAAGGAAATAAATCTGTGGAAAAATTACAAGCTGAGAGATGTCTGAAAAGCAAGGGAAGGGATAGATGGTGGGGACAAAGTTGGGGACAAGTAAAGAATTGTGGGGCCTGGGTCGTATGTTGTTTGTAATCTTTGTAATGAGTAAGTCTTTGTATTCAGACCTTAGATAAGAGTACAGTAATCGGAGGTGGGCTAAACATTTCGGAAAAAAGAGACATATGTTGTTTGTGATCTTTGTAATGAGTAAGATTTTTGTAATCAGACCTTAGATCAGAGTACAGTAATCGGAGAGGAACCAAAGTTTCATCAATCCACACAGGACGTGGGGAATAATTAAGCTGAGAGACCGTCGAGGGGGGCGGGAGAGATAGAAACTGGGCCCGAGAAAATAAAAGGAATGCGATTCTGGATTTGACCTAAGGACAGGGTCCAGTAAGCAAGGAACATACGGTTAAAGTGATTCTCATAGAACCAAGGAAAAAATCTCTCGACTGACGGACGATTAGACGATGAGAAAAGGAATGAAAAGTCATGAGGCACGTTGAGGGAGGGGAATATTTGGTCAAAACTAGAGTCCAGCAGCTTAAATCGGGATGTTCCATACCAGACGAGAGATAGTTAGAAATGGAGGAATTGGTAGTCGTCGAAAATTTGAATAAAGTTATACAACGAGCTACAACGTCATTGAAGCGAATGATCAAGAGTTAATTTCTGGTATCCAGTGGGGCGGGGGTGGATCAGTCGGTAGCGCGCCAGGCTCGTAATCTGTAATTCCCAGGTTCGAGTCCCAGCTGGGTCAGCGTTGAGATTTATGTCCGCAAAATTCCCCGCCCTGCCCACGGTAAGTAGGGGACACCGATGGGCTTGGAAAGGTCTCCGTCCGTCGGATGGGACGTTAAGCCGTGGCCCCGTGTGCGGGAGAGCCATACCCTGTGCACGATAAAGAACATGCTGGATGGCCTTGACGGGAGGCTACTATCTGTCTCCCAACTGCTGTTCCAGTGGGTCCCCTCCCCCAACCTTCTCTGAGCCTTCGGGGTCCATGTGACCTGGCCATTTAGCCCATGGTATGCAAAAAAGTGCCGCTCAGAGGTAAAACAACCCAACCCAACACATCGCAACATAAAGCGAATATTGACTCTAAGTTTCATCCTCCAAACTGAAAAATACTAGGTAAGCTGACGTCATAACATAGTTGTACGGCCTTTTGTCAGAGGATGTTTTGGTCTAATACGCGACATGGAGAGGTTCTTTGAGAAACGAAAGACCTAAGTAGAAAGCCAACACACAAATAATCTCACCCGAGTGTCGAAATCAGATCCCTTTGATTAATAAACAAGCGCGCTAACCACCCGGCTACCAAGTTGGGTTGGGTTGTTTTACCCCTGAGCAGCACTTTTTTGCACACCATGGTCTAAACGGTCAGGTCACATGGACTCCGAAGGCTCAGAGAAGGTTGGGGGAGGGGACCCACTGGAACAGCTGTTGGGAGACAGATGGTAGCCTCCCGTCAAGGCCATCCAGCGTGTTCTTTAACTTTCCAATGGTATGGCTCTCCCGCACACGGGGCCACGGCTTAACGTCCCATCCGAAGGACGGCGACCTTTACAAGCCCATCGGTGTCCCCTACTGACCTTGGGCAGGGCGGGGAATTTTTGCGGAGATAAATCTCAACGCTGACCCAGCTGGGACTGGAACCTGGGAACTACAGATTACGAGCCTGGCGCGCTACCGACTGAGCCGCCCCCGCCCCCCGGCTACCGAGATGGTCTATGTGAAAAGCTTATAAATATAAAATGATGATAAACCAAGGACTGAAGAAGCATTAATTGTTTTTTATATAAATCCTAATGAGTAGTTTCTTTTTCTAATTCTAAAAGAAAGTGAAATAGATAGTATCAACATTGATTTGTAACTCTCTCAGCTTAAAGTGCAAACAATTGCCATTCTCAAACCTGCTACTTATTATTGTAAAATATTCGAACAGTGTGTGCGATTACTTTTACCACACTCTGTATATATGCAAATTAGATGTAGGCAATATTTATTTAAAGAGGAGGTCGCTGTGGTGCAAGGACGCTGCGGAACAGGATGTAGCGTGGAAAAACTTGTTCAAAACAAATGTTACACATGCGCACAAAACTAATGCCCGACTCAAAAACAACTGTAAGCCTTTCTCTCTACGCAGATAAATACCAACGACAATTTCAAAATACTGCATTTTTTTAGAGATTAGTTAGAAAAGACTGATAAACATTTTGAGGACGTACAGGTACTGGCAGTTCATAGAGCTATAGTAGTAAAGACAAAGATTCAAATAAAAAACAGTACTTATATAAATAGAACTGTTGATATGAATATATACTAAAACTATATCAATACTTATAAAAAAAAAATATGAATTATAATTTATAAGTAACCGGTAATTTTTTTTTTCTAATTGATTTAATTTGTTTTAACCTGAAGTTTTAAATTAATTATTTGTTGAGTAAAAAGCATTCAATACTTTTTCCAAATGCAATTAAAGTTTTAAATGAGGGTTCCGCTCTTTTGATTCACAGCGGTACTTTTTTTTTGCACATCATGGGCTAAATGGCCATGTCCTAAGGACTAAGAGAAGGTTTGGGGAAAGGGAACCACTGGGCAGGAGATAGATGGTAGGCTCCAGTGAAAGCCATCCATCGGGTTCTTGAACCTCTCGGGGAATGTCTCTCCTGCATGCGGAACCATAGCTTAGCGACTCATCTTGACTCATACTGTATGACGGATAGAGGCCTTTGCAAATCAAATCTCCCTTCTGTATTCAGTAGGGAGATTTGATTCAGTAGGGAGAAAAGTCCCTTCTGTATTCAGTATCAAAATCTCCCTTCTGTATTCAGTAGCTTACTTCTGGGTTGGGTTGTTTTACCTCTGAGAAATTGCCCACGGTCAGTAGGGGACACTGATGAGCTTGATTGATTGGTGGGGCGGGGGTGGCTCAGTCGGTAGCGCGCCAGGCTCGTAATCTGTAGTTCCCAGGTTCGAGTCCCAGTTGGGTCAGCGTTGAGATTTATCTCCGCACAATTCCCCGCCCCCTCCCACGGTCAGTATGGGACACCGATGGGCTTGGAAAGGCCGCCGTCCGTCGGATGGGACGTTAAGCCGTGGCCCCGTGTGCTCAGAGGTAAAACAACCCAACCCAAATCCATTGGTTCTCCTTTTTGACCAATCCTAGAAAAAAAAATTTTGAACCGACCTAGATCAAAAATATGGTGTGGAGATTTAGCGGAAATATATTTGAACATTAGCACAGGTGGGACTCGAACCTGAGACTGCAGATTATTTGACAATCCACGCCTCTGTAAGCATTGTACATAAAACTGATTTGAGCTATTCAAGATCTACATAATAGCACTCATAAACGAATTATACTCTAAAGCACGACGCAGGTGAAAATGGAAAATTATGAAACTTTTTTTTGTAAATCCGACTCTACTAAAGCAAATGATTATTTAATACGACGAAATATGAAAATTTGAATAACATCGTACAACAGATGCAGGATCATTGAAGCGTACGAAAGTGTAGTAGCTTATTTCAATTATTTCAGTAGCTCCCTTCTGTATTCAGTAGCTTACTTCTGGGTTGGGTTGTTTTACCTCTGAGAAATTACCCACGGTCAGTAGGGGACACTGATGAGCTTGAAAAGGCCGCCGTCCGTCGGATGGGACGTTAAGCCGTGGCCCCGTGTGCGGGAGAGCCATAACCTATGCACGTTAAAGAACACGCAGGATGGCCTTGACGGGAGGCTACCATCTGTCTCCCAACAGCTGTTCCAGAGGGTCCCCTCCCCCAACTTTCTCTCAGCCTTTGGGGTCCTTGTGACCTGGCCATTTAGCCCATGGTGTGCAAAAAATTGCCGCTCAGAGGTAAAACAACCCAACGTTAAAGAACACGCTGGATGGCCTTGACGGGAGACTACCATCTGTCTCCCAACAGCTGTTCCAGAGGGTCCCCTCCCCCAACTTTCTCTGAGCCTTTGGGGTCCTTGTGACCTGGCCATTTAGCCCATGGTGTGCAAAAAATTGCCGCTCAGAGGTAAAACAACCCAACGTTAAAGAACACGCAGGATGGCCTTGACGGGAGGCTACCATCTGTCTCCCAACAGCTGTTCCAGAGGGTCCCCTCCCCCAACTTTCTCTGAGCCTTTGGGGTCCTTGTGACCTGGCCATTTAGCCCATGGTGTGCAAAAAATTGCCGCTCAGAGGTAAAACAACCCAAACCCTCTGAGAAATACTTTTTGCACACGATAGGCTAAATTGCCAGGTCTTAAAACTCCAAGGGCTCAGAGAAGGTTGGTGGAAGGATTTGACTTAAAAGAGAGGCTACCATCGCTCTCCTAAAACTGGACAGCTGTTAGGAGACAGAAGATAGTCCGCCGTCAAGGCCGTCCATCATGTTCTTTAATGTTCACAGGGTATGGTTCTTCCGCACACGGTTGGGTTGTTTTACCTCTGAGCGGCACTATTTTGCACACCATGGGCTAAATGGCCAGGCTACATCGACCCCGAAGGCTCAGAGAAAGTTGGGGGAGGGGACCCACTGGAACAGCTGTTGGGAGACAGATGGTAGCCTCCCGTCAAGGCCATCCAGCGTGTTCTTTAACGTTGGGTTGTTTTATCTCTGAGCGGCACGTTTTTGCACATCATGGGCTAAATGGCCAGGTCACATGGACCCCGAAGGCTCAGAGAAGGTTGGGGGAGGGAACCCACTGGAATAGCTGTTGGGAGACAGATGGTAGCCTCCCGTCAAGGCCATCCAGCGTGTTCTTTAAAGTTGGGTTGTTTTACTTCTGAGCGGCACTTTTTTGCATACCATGGGCTAAATGACCAGGTCACAAAGACCCCGAAGGCTCAGAGAAGGTTGGGGGAGGGGACCCACTGGAACAGCTGTTGGGAGACAGATGGTAGCCTCCCGTCAAGGCCATCCAGTGTGTTCTTTAACGTTGGGTTGTTTTACCTCTGAGCGGCACGTTTTTGCACATCATGGGCTAAATGGCCAGGTCACATGGACCCCGAAGGCTCAGAGAAGGTTGGGGGAGGGAACCCACTGGAATAGCTGTTGGGAGACAGATGGTAGCCTCCCGTCAAGGCCATCCAGCGTGTTCTTTAAAGTTGGGTTGTTTTACTTCTGAGCAGCACTTTTTTGCACACCATGGGCTAAATGACCAGGTCACAAAGACCCCGAAGGCTCAGAGAAGGTTGGGGGAGGGGACCCACTGGAACAGCTGTTGGGAGACAGAGGGTAGCCTCCCGTCAGGGCCATCCAGCGTGTTCTTTAACGTTGGGTTGTTTTACCTCTGAGCGGCACGTTTTTGCACACCATGGGCTAATGGCCAGGTCACATGGACCCCGAAGGCTCAGAGAAGTTTGGGGGAGGGGACCCACTGGAACAGCTGTTGGGAGACAGATGGTAGCCTCCCGTCAAGGCCATCCAGCGTGTTCTTTAACGTGCACAGGGTATGGCTCTCCCGCACACGGGGCCACAGCTTAACGTCCCATCCGACGGACGGCGGCCTTTCCCAGCCCATCGGTGTCCCCTACTGATCGTGGGCAAGGCAGGGAATTTTGCGGAGATAAATCTCAACGCTGACCCAACTGGGACTCGAACCTGGGAACTACAGTTACGAGCCTGGCGCGCTACCGACTGAGCCACCTCCGCCCCTCAGCACACGGAATCACGGCGTAACGTTATATCCAACGGACGGAGACCTTTCCAATCCCATCGGTGTTCACTTCTGATCGATCTCAAGAGTGTGCCAAATGGGATTAATGTGAGCAACATTGTTTTAATTTGCTTACCGCAAATAGTTCTCAAACTATGAGTCGTGAGCAGTTGGGCATGGGTTCGGAAAACCCTGATACATTTATATTTGGTAGTATATTTAGTGGCAATGTTTTGTCAAATATGTAGATCCTACATTGTGGGAAAGAGGAAAGGACATCTTGTTTCATCAGACCTGGACAGTCGTTGAACAAAAGACGGGAAAGAAGGGAAATCAATTATGCATAAAAATTGAATCGATTTAATATGTCTAATAGTAAGTTAAAATCTATTTATTTTTAACCACATAGAATAAGTCACTCGAAATAACTATGTTAGAATATTTATGAATATTATAAAATGATTACCAGATTTTTAAAAATGAAAAGCTATTCGTATAAATTTAAGGAATTATAATTTAATAAAAACAAATTCACAAAAAACATTTCATGTGTCTTTGGATTGGATTGTTTTACCTCTGAGCGGCAATTTTTTGCACACCATGGGCTAAATGGCCAGGCCACAAGGACCCCGAAGGCTCAGAGAAGGTTGGGGGAGGGGACCCACTGGAACAGCTGTTGGGAGACAGATGGTAGCCTCCCGTCAAGACCATCCAGCGTGTTCTTTAACGTGCACAGGGTATGGCTCTCCCGCACACGGGGCCACGGCTTAACGTCCCATCCGACGGACGACGGCCTTTCCAAGCCCATCGGTATCCCCTACTGACCGTGGGCAGGGCGGAGAATTTTGCGGAGATAAATCTCAACGCTGACCCAGCTGGGACTCGAACCTGGGAACTACAGATTACGAGCCTGGCGCGCTACCGACTGAGCCACCCCAGCCCCTACTTCATGTGCCATTGCATATACTTTGCAAGAGTTGATATAATACACGAAACTTTGGAAAAGGTTTCATAAATTAATTACAGTTTTAGGAGGACGCGGTATCAAAAGATTTGAGAACTTTTGCCTTAATCAATAATATTGAAAACATTACTTACTCTCCTTTTGAAAAGTCAAAGAAATGATGGACAGAATCTTCAGAAAAACACAGAGATTTATATTTTTCCCTTTGATGCAATAAGCAGTTTCACTGATTACAACTCACAAAAAAATCTGATGAACAGTAAATATCCACGTCGACGTAGGATTAAGGTAAGCGACAGTTCTGAGGTATGACTGATAGATCACACAGAATTTGCTTCCGACTTCAGATAGCGGCTCAAGGCTTAACCTCATTGGTGCATGACGTCTCTTTCTATTTAGGTCACGATGTCTCCTGGAAGAGCCCGAACAGGTTTCTGAGACTGAAAAGAATTTCTCATTTTTTGCAGCATGAGGCAACACCTGATGTTGCCGGGTTTAAGGAAGGTTCAGATTTAGTTGCCTTTTATTGTTTTAGGTTTTAGGTTACATTTTATCAATGAACACAAAACATTTGTTGGTATATAACTTTTTATTGTTGGGTTGGATTGTTTTATTTCTGAGTGGCACTTTTTTACACACAATGGGCTAAATGGCCAGGTCACAAGGACCCCGTGGGCTCAGAGAAGGTTGGAGGAAGGGACCCACTGGAACAGCTGTTGGGAGACAGAACGTAGCCTCCCGTCAGATCATAGCTTCCAGTTCTTTAACGTGAACAGGGTATAACTCTCCTGCACTCGTGACTACGGCTTAACGTCCCATGCTGCGGACGGTGGCCTTTCCAAGCCCATCGGTGTCATGCTGACGGTGTTAGATGATCAGCCTCCCGTCAAATGATAGCCTTCAGTTCTTTAACGTGCACAGGGTACGGCTCTCCCTCACTCGGAGCCATGGTTTAAAGTGCCATCCGGCGGACGGTGGCCTTTCCCAGCCCATCGGTGTCATGCTGACGGTGTTAAATAATCAGCCTGCCGTCAAATGATAGCCTCCAGTTCTTTAACGTGCAGAGGTTACGGCTCTCCCTCACTCGGAGCCATGGCTTAACGGGCCATCCGGCGGACGGTGGCCTTTCCCAGCCCATCGGTGTCATGCTGACGGTGTTAAATGATCAGCCTCCCGTCAAATGATAGCCTCCAGTTCTTTAACGCGCACAGGGTACGGCTCTCCCTCACTCGGAGCCATGGCTTAACGTGGCATCCTACGGACGGTGGCCTTTTCCAGCCCATCGGTGTCATACTGACGGTGTTAGATGATCAGCCTCCGTCAAATGATAGTCTCCAGTTCTTTAACGTGCACAGGGTACGGCTCTTCCTCACTCGGAGCCATGGCTTAACGGGCCATCCGGCGGAAGGTGACCTTTCCCAGCCCATCGGTGCCATGCTGACGGTGTTAGATGATCAGCCTCCCGTCAAACGATAGCCTCCAGTTCTTTAACGCGCACAGGGTACGGCTCTCCCTCACTCGGAGCCATGGCTTAACGTGGCATCCTACGGACGGTGGCCTTTTCCAGCCCATCGGTGTCATACTGACGGTGTTAGATGATCAGCCTCCGTCAAATGATAGTCTCCAGTTCTTTAACGTGCACAGGGTACGGCTCTTCCTCACTCGGAGCCATGGCTTAACGGGCCATCCGGCGGAAGGTGACCTTTCCCAGCCCATCGGTGCCATGCTGACGGTGTTAGATGATCAGCCTCCCGTCAAACGATAGCCTCCAGTTCTTTAACGTGCACAGGGTACGGCTCTCCCTCACTCGGAGCCATGGTTTAAAGTGCCATCCGGCGGACGGTGGCCTTTCCCAGCCCATCGGTGTCATGCTGACAGTGTTAGATGATCAGCCTCCCGTCAAATGATAGCCTCCAGTTCTTTAACGTGCACAGGGTACGGCTTTTCCTCACTCGGAGCCATGGCTTAACGGGCCATCCGGCGGAAGGTGGCCTTTCCCAGCCCATCGGTGTCATGCTGACGGTGTTAGATGATCAGCCTCCCGTCAAATGATAGCCTCCAGTTCTTTAACGTGCACAGGGTACGGCTCTCCCTCACTCGGAGCCATGGTTTACAGTGCCATCCGGCGGACGGTGGCCTTTCCCAGCCCATCGGTGTCATGCTGACGGTGCTAAATGATTAGCCTCCCGTCAAATGATAGCCTCCAGTTCTTTAACGGGCACAGGGTACGGCTCTCCCTCACTCGGAGCCATGGTTTAAAGTGCCATCCGGCGGACGGTGGCCTTTCCCAGCCCATCGGTGTCATGCTGACGGTGTTAAATAATCAGCCTCCCGTCAAATGATAGCCTCCAGTTCTTTAACGTGCAGAGGTTACGGCTCTCCCTCACTCGGAGCCATGGCTTAACGGGCCATCCGGCGGACGGTGGCCTTTCCCAGCCCATCGGTGTCATGCTGACGGTGTTAAATGATCAGCCTCCCGTCAAATGATAGCCTCCAGTTCTTTAACGCGCACAGGGTACGGCTCTCCCTCACTCGGAGCCATGCTTAACGTGGCATCCTACGGACGGTGGCCTTTCCCAGCCCATCGGTGTCATGCTGACGGTGTTAGATGATCAGCCTCCGTCAAATGATAGTCTCCAGTTCTTTAACGTGCACAGGGTACGGCTCTTCCTCACTCGGAGCCATGGCTTAACGTGCCATCCGGCGGACGGTGGCCTTTCCCAGCCCATCGGTGTCATGCTGACAGTGTTAGATGATCAGCCTCCCGTCAAATGATAGCCTCCAGTTCTTTAAAGCGCACAGGGTACGGCTCTTCCTCACTCGGAGCCATGGTTTAAAGTGCCATCCGGCAGACGGTGGCTTTTCCCAGCCCATCGGTGTCGTGCTGACGGTGTTAGATGATCAGCCTCCCGTCAAATGATAGCCTCCAGTTCTTTAACGCGCACAGGGTACGGCTCTTCGTCACTCGGAGCCATGGTTTAAAGTGCCATCCGGCGGACGGTGGCCTTTCCCAGCCCATCGGTGTCATGCTGACGGTGTTAGATGATCAGCCTCCCGTCAAATGATAGCCTCCAGTTCTTTAACGCGCACAGGGTACGACTCTTCCTCACTCGGAGCCATGGTTTAAAGTGCCATCCGGCGGACGGTGGTCTTTCCCAGCCCATCGGTGTCATGCTGACGGTGTTAGATGATCAGCCTCCCGTCAAATGATAGCCTCCAGTTCTTTAACGCGCACAGGGTACGGCTCTTCCTCACTCGGAGCCATGGTTTAAAGTGCCATCTGGGTGACGGTGGCCTTTCCCAGCCCATCGGTGTCGTGCTGACGGTGTTAGATGATCAGCCTCCCGTCAAATGATAGCCTCCAGTTCTTTAACGCGCACAGGGTACGGCTCTTCCTCACTCGGAGCCATGGTTTAAAGTGCCATCTGGGTGACGGTGGCCTTTCCCAGCCCATCGGTGTCGTGCTGACGGTGTTAGATGATCAGCCTCCCGTCAAATGATAGCCTCCAGTTCTTTAACGCGCACAGGGTACGGCTCTTCCTCACTCGGAGCCATGGCTTAACGTGCCATCCGGCGGACGGTGGCTTTTCCAAGCCCATCGGTGTCCCCATCAGCATGATTTATCTGCGCAAACTCTCCACCCTGCGCACGGTCAGTGGGCAGGGTGGAGAGTTTGCGGAGATAAATCTTAACGCTGGAGAGTTTGCGGAGATAAATCTTAACGCTGGCCCAACTAGGACTTGAACCTGCAACTACAGATTACGTGTCTGGTGCGCTACCTACTGAACCACTCCCGCCCCTCCTTAATGAGCAGCAGGAAAATATATACATATATTCCCTTAGAGCAGCAGGAAAAAAAATTTTTCCCTTAGAGCAGCAGGAAAAAAAATTTTTTTCCCTTAGAGCAACAGGAAAAATAAAAATTTTTCCTTAGAGCAGCAGGAAAAAATTTTTTTACCTTAGAGCAGCAGGAAAAAAATTTTTTTCCTTAGAGCAGCAGGAAAAATAAAATTTTTCCCTTAGAGCAACAGGAAAAATAAAATTTTTCCCTTAGAGCAGCAGGGAAAAAAATTTCCCTTAGAGCAGCAGGAAAAAAAATTTTCCCTTAGAGCAGCAGGAAAAAAATTTTTCCCTTAGAGCAGCAGGAAAAAAAATTTTTCCCTTAGAGCAGCAGAAAAAAAAAATTTTCCTTTAGAGCAGCAGAAAAATTTTTTCCCTTAGAGCAGCAGGAAAAAAAATTTTTTTCCCTTACAGCAGCAGGAAAAAAAATTTTTTTCCCTTACAGCAGCAGGAGAGAAATTTTATACAGAAAAACGGAAACTTACATTTTCTAATGAGTAATGAAATCTAAAAAAGAAAACTATTTTAAGGAGTCGGAGTCAAGAAAATATCCTCATTAACCTTCAAGTGGGCGCCATATATAACTTACCATGAGCGGGCGCTTGTCGTATATTTTACTACTAGCGACATCGAATGCATTTCCAACGTATTTGTTACTGCTTAGTCACTATAAATACAGAATATGGTTATTAATTAATTATTAAAACAAATATTGACAAGACAAGTAATTAATTTCTTTGAAAAATATAAAAAATTAAATTAATTAATTATTAACAGAAAAACTGACAAAAAAGTAATTTATTTGTTTGTAAAACACACAAAAAAATGTAATAAAAAGATATATATTTATAATTTTAATTTTCAAGCGAATCGCTGCTCTCTTTAGAATTCAAACAAACGGTTTCAGCGACGGAATGGCGCTTATAAAAATAAATATAAGAATGGAAAGGTGAAAATAAAATAACATAGTATACTTACATGATAGAGCGCGTGTTGTAAAGTTTACGTGAAGTCGTCTTCACACTAATACGTCATAACTGAGACTAAATGGTAAATACCCGGTATATCACATCGCCGCTTATTTACCCATAATGCATCGTTCAAAGTATAGAATCGTGTTTGAAAGTCATAATTATTTCGAGAAAAACAGAAATTGCGCAGAAGTAATTTTGTCGTAAAATTTACGACAGCGCTCCCGCTCGAAGGTTAAAGTTATGTGATGTGATGTGATAAAATGTGATGGGAAAGTTAGAAACCCTTCACCAATGGGCTTCCTGCTATCCCAAACAAAGAATCGGACGTGTAAATCACAATGTAGAAAATAAAAATAATAGTTTTTCTGAATTTTTTAAAAGTTCCTACTTATGCAGAGTAGACTTTCTGTAATCCAATACTCTTGGATCTTAATTTCTTTTCTGAGCCAAAAGAAATTTCAAAAACAAAATTAACACTTCAAACAAGGTATAAAAAATAACAGTCACAGTTCTTTCTTCAGTTCCACCACAAAAATAACCATGAGGTTATCACTTGAGATACTGGCCACTAGAGAAAGTTTGTAAGCAAAAACACATTTTTCTTGAACAGTCAATATTTCATATTTGTATATTAAATTCCTCTTCTTTTTATTTTCGAAAAACGAAAACCCAGGAAAGGATGAATTCAGATTCTGTATAATAAAGAACTTTCCTCCAAGAAACTGAGAATCAGGGCCTGAATTTTAAATCTATTGCGTTTACTGTAGCTTCTGCAGAGAAGAGATTTCATTGACAATTCTTCATCAATAATCTTCTTCATCTTTTCCTATTCTCATCAGAACTAATTTCAAGAACGTTCATTAAATTAAATTAGCGGAAGTATTTTAAATAACAATATATAATTTTTCAATTCAAACTTTTTAATCTCTTTCCCCCTCCTCACATCAGAAAGTTCGAGAAGCACTGCTATACATGATGCATTTTGATAAATTTCGAGCACATAATTGATATTTTTTGGTAAGCGCGCTTTCTTTTATTTCATTTTTGCAAATAAATAAATTTACAGAATTACTTTACGAATATGCTTTATAACAGAACGCTTGATTATTCCATTTGCTCTAGCAAGTGTGAAAATTCGATGATCAATAAAATTGTTTCTATCTTGTTTTTCGCGCAACGAAAGATAATTAAAGAAAGCTTAGAGCAATTAGAAGAAGAATTGCAGGAAGAAGTGGCCTCTTGAATGATGTTAATGAGGCTAAAGAACATAATGCAGTAATAACAAGAGTCATTGAAATGGGGGCGGGGGTGGCTGTCGGTAGCGCGCCAGGCTCGTAATCTGTAGTTCCCAGGTTCGAGTCCCAGCTGGGTCAGCGTTGAGAGATATCTCGGCAACCTACGGTCAGTAGGGGACGCCGATGGGCTTGGAAAGGCCGCCGTCCGTCGGATGGGACGTTAAGCCGTGGCCCCGTGTGTGGGAGAGCCATACCCTGTGCACGTTAAAGAACACGCGGGATGGCCTTGACGGGAGGCTACCATCTGTCTCCCAACAGCTGTTCCAGTGGGTCCCCTCCCCCAACCTTCTCTGAGCCTTCGGGGTCCATGTGACCTGGCCATTTAGCCCATGGTGTGCAAAAAAGTGCCGCTCAGAGGTAAAACAACCCAACGTTAAAGAACACGCTGGATGGCCTTGACGGGAGGCTACCATCTGTCTCCCAACAGCTGTTCCAGTGGGTCCCCTCCCCCAACCTTCTCTGAGCCTTCGGGGTCAATGTGACCTGGCCATTTAGCCCATGGTGTGCAAAAAATTCCCGCTCAGAGGTAAAACAACCCAACGTTAAAGAACACGCTGGATGGCCTTGACGGGAGGCTACCCTCTGTCTCCCAACAGCTGTTCCAGTGGGTCCCCTCCCCCAACCTTCTCTGAGCCTTCGGGGTCCATGTGACCTGGCCATTTAGCCCATGGTGTGCAAAAAAGTGCCGCTCAGAGGTAAAACAACCCAACCCCCTTTATTCCAAAAATGTATACGAGTTCTTCAAAGCCTAAACAAAGGTTTGTAATAACTGTTGAACATCAACACACTACCCTTACACTCAGTCACATCAGTAAAGATTTTTTAGGTTAACCATCCAAACTTGCTTCCTTTCATATTCAGATAGCAATGTATAACTTGCTCATGTAAATTTATGAGCATTTTATATTGTTAGACAATATTTGGGTATATCCTGCTACACATAAAAATGAATGTAAAATGAACTCTCTACTTTTGGAAATGCTCATCCATAAGGAGTGATGAGATTTAAATCATACATGGCAAATGTATGGTAATCATCAGAATTGATTAGAGTCAGATGGACACAAGAAAGGATGGCAAAATGGTTTAATTTTTCACTTTCCTACATGTATAAAGTTATCAGATTTCTGAAATGACATTCCTTTAAGATGGGACACTTTTATTTATTAACAGTGTGTAGACTCTTAGGAACATTTTTTTAAGTTCATTTGCTGGCATTGTTCTTTAACATTCCAATTCAGTAAAAGAAACCTAAAATAATATTCCATATTTGGATCATATGATAGCACATATCAAGAGATGGTAGTATGCAATTTTCCTCAAAGTTGTGTGTTATTCATTTGAATTTTAATGAAAACACGTTTATTTTATCAGTATATGACCATCAGTTTCAGTTCATGAAGCATCAGTTCCATCAATTCAGAGTTGATTAGGGGTTTGATGTGCTATAGATTGTGATTAGGAAACAACCATATAATTGGTCTACAGTTGGCAATCTCAAGATATTTTGCTACCTTAAGCAAGTTTTACCTTTCGTTCCCTTTTAAGACAAATGACTCCAAATGAATCAAAATAAAATATTTTTGAGCTCATTAAACAAATTTATATTTATTAATAAAATTTAGAATGTAAAATGCATCACAAATTTTCTTTTGTAATTTTCACTCTCGCAAACTGATACAAAAGGTCGGTATACAATTTGATGTTGAGTTCAGTTCAAGCCTAACCACTCAATACCCAAAAAATATAAAATACCTTTATGAATTTCATGTTACTCAAGTCATTTTGAATGGATCATTTCAAAAGCAATTATAGAGCAATCATAAGCAATCGCATGAAACCTTTAATATTTCCTATTAGGTTTTTTTTCTTGTTAGTAAATTTGTGTTCATTAATAAAAATTTTCAGGTCCAATTAAAGTGCAAAACTTACGTTTTCCATAATTACTTGCCTGTTTTCATTCCATAATATTCTGTATGTGATATTAAACAAAAGCCAAAGTCATGAAAGTTTACATTTTATGCCAAAATGATGACGTTGGTCTTGTCATTATTTTAAAAATCAAATTCTAGTCTAAATACTGTTGTAAATTAAGATAATGCATTTATTACCAAGTTTTAACTGAAATGATATGTACTATAGTTTTCGACTTTGATATTGGAAGTTGTGTTTTTTTTTTGGTGAGCAGTAGTAAATTATTTTCCATAAAGTTTATATAGTCACTATTTCTTTGCATATTTATCCAAAGAATGAAAACCTATTTGTACCTACTGATATTTAGTCAATGTTATGAATTATTCTTTTGCATACTGCTAATAAATGTTTTATTTGCAATTGAGGTGTTCTTTATGTAATGCAGTGAAATCACAAATACTTTTCCATCATAATTTCTTTAACCCTTACAGTCTCCATTGCACCCATAAGAAAACACTAACAGTGAAAATATTTTTGGATAAAATATGTTGAATGATACACATTTTTCAATTTTATTTTCCATGTGAAAATATAAATGAATTTGAAATTAAGAAAATACTTTTAATTTTGTAGTTTTTTTTATTATTTCTTTGGCAAAAGTTTTTTAAGTCCAAATAATGTTCCAAATATTTCTAGATTAACCAAATTAATTTGAAACTAAAAAGGTTACCAATAAAGGATTTTAGTATAAGAAGAAAAGAGCTCGCTCATTGCGATATTTATAATAGAATTAGGAAATTAATAAGGCAAGTCTGAAAATAAACCATCCGTCTGCCTCCTGAACTCAAGTTTGGAATATACTTGTAACAGGCCAAGTTTCCTTACCACTTAAGCTAAGCCAGTTGCTATTCACTTACCTAAGTAAGGTTTTGAAGATAGTTCATACTAAAAATCATTACCATGTACTTCAAGTTGTTAAGAAATACTGGATTTTATGTTTAACCAGCTTACAGAATAACTTTTTAAAATATAAAAAGTTGAGGTTTTTTAACCTCAACACGGATGTTAACCTTATCAACCTTTAGGCTGCACTATTCATATAAAGAATGAAACTCTCCCTATGTGATACCACGGGGGCGCGCCAGGCTTATAATCTTTAGTTCCCAGGTTCGAGTCGCGCCTGGGCTAGAATTGAGATTTATCTTGGTAAAATTCCCCACCCTGACCTCGGTCAGTACCAGAGCATTATCGAAAAGGGTAGTAAACAGCATTCCAGTTTTCAATGAGGGAAACAACTGGTCCATGCAGTCATTTCAGATTAGCAGTAACCGAAACAATTTCAAAGAAAACCAACGAGTGCAATGTCTTGCCACATTCATGGATCGATTTTCGGCGATCTGTCAAAAGTAACTTAGCTGATAATATCTACTCTATATTTACAAATGTATATTTTTTTTGTATGTTATTGCACACCAGTGGTTGCTCGTGAATAGAATTTTTCATGAGGCACTTTGCCTACCACAGGCAGGGAATGGATGTAAGAATAGTGTCGCAAGCCGTATGGCACATCCGGAAGTGACGTCATAGACCGGAAGTGCGTCATCGCTGGCGTCGGGGCTTAATTTTTGAGGGGGATGCCGCCCCCTCCTCGAAGGTGTGTTGGGGAGGGCTTATTTTTTTGTCGACCGGAAGTGACGTCCCCCCACACACGTGTGTGTTGGAGGTGGGGAAGTGACGTCCCCCTCGCAGGTGTGTTGGGGATGACTTCATTTTCTTGACGCTGGAGTCTGGGGAGGGCTTATTTCTTTTGTCACCGGAAGTGTCGTCCCCCCCACCGCCAAGACACACGTGTGGGGGGAGACGACACTTCCGGTTGACCAGAAAATAAGCCCCGACGCCAGCGATGACGGCACTTCCTGTCTATGACGTCACTTCCGGATGTGCCATACGGCTTGCGACACTACTTGTAAGATAATATTTTTGGGAGACATCCGGTATTGAACCGAAATGGACTGAAAAGATGTTCATAATGCACATATATACTCCGATCAGCCAATACCTTAAAATTTCCTCTGCGTTATGCAAAGAAGCTCTCGCAGGCAGTATTTCGTTTCATCTCCACATGGGAAAAGCAAAGGATTTATCTGATTTTGACAAAGGCCAGATCGTTATGTCAGCATTGAGATTTATCTCTGCAAAACTCCCGCCCTGCCCACAGTCATAGGGGGCACCGATGAGCTTGGAAAGGCTGCCTTGGATGGTACGTTAAACCGTGGCCCTGTGTGCAGGAGAGCCATACCGTGTGTACATTAAAGAAGCCTTGACCGGAGTTAACTGTTCCAGTGTGTCCCCTCCTCCAATCTACTCTGAGCTTTGGGGTCCTTGTGATCTGGTCATTTAGCCCACTGTGTGCAAAAAAGTGCCCCTCAGAGGTAAAACAACCCTACCCAGTCTCTTGGCCCCTTTTTTTCCGGCTTGATTGTGTAACTTGACGTCCTCTCCCTCTTTATTTTTTCTATACGAGCCTGGTAATATACAATAGTAGAATTGAAATATCAAATCACAAATGTAACATACAGCAAATTCTACATAAATAGGGGAAATGCTTTAATGATATTAAAACCAATAATCTGGAAATCGAAAGAGTATCCAACTATAAATTTTTAAGAAATGTTATATAATTTAATCTTTGGTGGAGGCAAAATATGAAGCATATCCGCATCACATGCAACAAAAACTGTCTTCCTATTAAAGAGGAAACAAACCGAAAAACGTATTAATCAGCTATGACACACTGTTTAAAACAGTTTCGATCTTAGTGAAATTTCAATTTGTATATCTCAAGTGTGGAAACATTGAGATTTATATCCGTTAAAAACTTCACCAAGCCCTCAGTGATAAAGAGAACACAGATGGCCTCGAAAAGGAGATGAGCCATGATCTGTGTGCAGGAGATTATTGGGTTGATTTGCCTCCCAGTGGCACCTTTTTCCATACAATGGGCAAATTACAAGGACCCCAAGAGTTCAGAGAAGGTTTGGAAAGCAACCCATTATACAGCTGTTAGGAGACAGGTGGCAGCATCCCATCAAGGCTATTCAGCATGTTCGTTAATGTGCACAGTGTATGGCTCTCCTGTACATGGGGCCATAGTTTAATGCCTCAGATGACAGCCTTTATAAGTCCTTTGGTGGGGCGGGGGTGGCTCAATCGGTAGCGCACCAGGCTCGTAATCTGTAGTTCCCAGGTTCGAGTCCCAGCTGGGTCAGCATTGAGATTTATCTCCGCAAAATTCCCCGCCCTGCCCACGGTCAGTAGGGGACACCGATGTGCTTGGAAAGGCCGCCGTCCGTCGGATGGGACGTTAAGCCGTGGCCCCGTGTGCGGGAGAGCCATACCCTGTGCACGTTAAAGAACACGCTGGAAGGCCTTGACGGGAGGCTACCATCTGTCTCCCAACAGCTGTTCCAGTGGGTTCCCTCCCCCAACCTTCTCTGAACCTTCGGGGTCCATGTGACCTGGCCATTTAGCCCATGGTTTGCAAAAAAGTGCCGCTCAGAGGTAAAACAACCCAAGCCCTTTGGTTCCCCGTTCTGACCAAGGGAAGGTTTGGGGAATATAAATCTCAAAGCTGGAACTTTTGGGACTCGAATCAGGGAACCATGTTTTTACGATGAATGAATATTTCTTTATGTTTTATATTCACCTGAGAAAGCTGACCAGATAATGCATATATGGATAATTCAGTAATATAAAGATAAAAACACAAAATTAATAATTTATGCATTTTTTTTATTTTGATAAAATTTGCAAATGTTACACTTTATATTTTGATAACTGATTTCCTTTTTAATCTGTTCATACATAAATATCCTTCCTTAGCAAAATAAAATTTGGCAACTCAGTTCCAGTTGAGTTCAAAAATATATTGCCAGAAAAGTTGACGCCCGTTGATACTGGCAGAGTCAAATGAAGATTTCGGCTAAGTAATAAGATCTTCAATAGTGAAGAATCACAAGATACGTCCTGTAGACATGGAGCTCATGAAACAATGTGAAAAAAATTGGTTTTGTCTTGAATGGGATTCAAACCCACGTCTCCTGGAAACATACCTGACTCCATCGCCCCCCCTCCCCCCCTGGATATAAACTATTCTGCCCCCGTAGTAAAAGTTAAAAGTCGGTGCCTATGGTGGCATTCGTAGAATCGTTCAATGAAGTATCAAGGACCACTATAAAATGGTGATCAACTTTCTGCAGTTCATCGTTTTGGTATTTCAGTGCATGCGCATTTGTGTCATCGTTAAAGTAGATAATAAAATGTAGTCGCATCCTACGCAAATATAACTTCCCTGAATAGAGCTTACGCTTTTAAAAATAACTGAAGTAGTGCGAGCCACCACCATTCGGGACGGGGGTGGCTCAGTCGGTAGCGCGCCAGGCTTGTAATCTGTAGTTCCCAGGTTCGAGTCCCAGCTGGGTCAGCGTTGAGATTTATGTCCGCAAAATTCCCCGCCCTGCCCACGGTCAGTAGGGGACACCGATGGGCTTGGAAAGGCCACCGTCCGTCGGATGGGACGTTAAGCCGTGGCCCCGTGTGCGGGAGAGCCATACTCTGTGCATGTTAAAAAACACGCTTGATGGCATTGACGGGAGGCTACCATCTGTCAACCTTCTCTGAGCCTTCAGGGTCCAAGTGATCTGGCCATTTAGCCCACGGTGTGCAAAAAAGTGCCGCTCAGAGGTAAAACAACCCAACCCAAGCCACCACCATTCAACTCAATTCAGCAGCCCCAGAGTGAGCTTCTGATGAGATACACGAATCTCTTATTCCTAACCTACTCTACTACCAGTTTCATCAACAGCTCGAATGAAAGAGTTCATCTCATCAACATCATTTGCCAAAAGAGCTAAATCAGCAGCATAATCTAAATCAGAAATTTTCGTATGTAGAGTCCATTTAAGGCCAAAATCTTTCCCTTGAAGTGAATTTCGCATAACATAATCAATAACCAAACTAAAGAGCAAAGGAGACAAAATGCAGCCTTGTCGAACACTAGAAGCAATGCTAAACCAATTGCTATAAGCCTTACCAACTCTCACACAAGACTCAGTGTTGTTATAGAGAGCTTTCATTATGTTAACTAACTTATCAGCTATGTCATATGATCTCACAATCAACCACAAATTATGACGATCAACAGAGTCGAAAGCCTTTTTGAAATCAACAAAGCTAGCAACCAAAGGTTTCTGAAACTCTAAACATTTCTCAAGAATCTGCCTAAATGAAAATATCTGATCCACACATCCCCTACCACTTCTGAATCCACATTGCTCATCACGCAATTGCCTGTCAAACAGATTCTTAATTCTATTAAGCACAATCATGGAAAGAACTTTACCTGGAACAGAGAGTAGGCTGATACCTCTATAGTTATCACAAGAACTGCGATCATCTTTTTTGAAAATAGGGATAATAATAGCTCTGGTAAAATCTTTAGGAACCATGCCTTTGTCATAAAAGTTATTCAAAATTTCAGTCATCCAATTGGTAACCAAAACATTCCCAGCTCTGAGCATTTCTGTAGTAATTTCATCTACCCTTGGGGATTTATGAAGTTTCAGTTTAGAGATAGCCAAACTAACTTCAGATTGTGTTATAGGACCAACATTAAAGCCACCAATGCATTACAAACAATGGGAGTAGCCACCAATTTCGTTTTTATCTTTATATAACTGAATTATCCATATATGCATTATCTGGTCAGCTTTCTCAGGTGAATATAAAACATAAAGAAATATTCATTCATCGTAAAAACCATGGTTGCTACTCCCATTTCGTGGCTGGGATTAAAGCCACCAATGCATTACAAACAATGGGAGTAGAACTAACCGCATTGTTTAGAACATCACTGAAATGCTCAGTCCACCTAGCCATCACAGAATCCTCACCTTCTATAACCTTACCTTGTTTATCCTTAAATCCCTGTATACTTGTCCGTTTTCTACCACACAAAACATTAACTATCTGGTACAGCTCTCTGCTGTTGTGCTGTCTAACTGCTTTCTCGGCCTTGCCAGCCAAGCCATCAAGCCAAAGATTCTTATCAGCAGCTAAACTGATCCTTTACACATTTATTAAGCTCTTTGTAATGCTTTCTATTAGGACTAGTAGGGTATTGATTAAGGACATTCCTACAGTTCTTTCTTTCTGAAATAAGTTCAAGTGCCTTATCACTCAATTCTGCTCCTCTGCTCCTTTTTTCCTAAAAGAGTACTGTTAGTTTCCGAAAAAGCCTGTTTAAAATGGTCCCATTCTTCTCAACTTCAGTAGTAAGCATACCATGACTGTCATAATGACTAAGTAACCTATCATGGTAAGCTTTGGCTATAACTGGTTCTTTCAGAGCTTCAGTATTTAAAGCAAATTTTTTAACCCTAGCACAACACTTTTTTAGTTTAAGTTGCAAGACACTTTTAACCAGATAATGGTCAGATCCAATTTCAGCTCCCCTATATGCCCTGGTATTTTTAACAGAACTAGCCCATTTGCTGTTAATTAATATATAATCAATCATATTCTTATGCAGCCCATCAGGTGAAACCCATGTGTACTTATGTATGTCGCGGTGTTTGTAATATGCGTTAGTTATTCTGAAACCATTGAGTTTACTTACCTGTAGGAGACGTTGCCCATTGCCATTGCAGCTACCAATACCAAAAGGGCCTATTACTCCTCCCCAAAGGTCAGAGTCAGTTCCAACTTTGGCATTGAAGTCACCAAGAACAAGGGAAATATCTCCTTTTTTGACAGAAGTCAAAATATCCTGAAATTGTCCGTGAAACCTATCCTTCTCATCCTCATCGGCATCCTCAGTGGGGGCATAACAGCAGATAACATTCAAGTCTTTAACGCTTGTCTGAAATTTTGCTGTAAGAAACCTTTCATTAATGCACTCATATCCTAGAAGAGCATCACTAGCATGTCTGCTGAGAAGCAGACCCACGCCTTGGTGATGCATATTGTCGTTCCTCCCTGAAAAGAGATATTTAAGATTATTTTTAAGAATCTGATCTTTATCTGTCCATCTGGTCTCTTGCAAGCCGAGAATATTTAAATTATAATGGTGGAATTCTTGTGTGAGGACATCAAGAGAAAAAGCTCTGTGCAGAGTCCTCACATTCCAACTACCTATGGAGAGAAAATGGTTAGTGGGATGTTTAAAGAAACTATGTTTATTGAGAGAGGGAATGCCAAAAATATCAAACAGCCCCCTAATCGCAGACATTGGGGCAAAGACCCGTTCCCCCACCACTAAAGGCTGAAGCCATCTACACTGGAAGATTTCCTCCAATGTAGAATTTGACGATGCCAATAGAAGCAAAGAGTTCGAATGACTGCGATGACCTCTGCTTAGGATTATCCACCAGCTGATAAACATATCCTGGGAATCTATTCACTTGGGGCTGTCAACCCACAAACAAAGAGAAAACACAGCGGAAGACTTTCCCTCCACAGAAGCCTACCAGTGCAGCAAAATCAAGATCCATAATCAAGCTCACAGCCATAATTCCGTTCAGGTTGGTATATATGGTCAGCACCAGGACCCTGTGTGGTTGACCACTCCTCAGCAGGGTAGAAAAAAAAGAAAAGTAGCCATAGATGTCCAGAGCAGTAGGCCACACTAATCTGGCAGCCCTCCCCTTCCGTTCACTTCCGCAAGAGAGTATCTCTTTTGAAAGGTACTAACGGTCTGCACCATGAGAAGTCTAGGTTGGACATTAGGTGCTAGGCCTGGCCGGTTCTATGCATCATCACAGGGGATTGGTGCATAGCTCTCCTTCCAGTGACTAAGTAGTTACCATTTACAGACCTTCTACTGTGGCATATAAACTGACAGGCTCTTGTCAGACCTCTGTAGCAAGCAGCTGCTTGAGGGGGTATTGATATATATTTTTTATTTATTTATACCTAATAATACGAATGGTAGGTGGTCATATTATTCTGATACGACTGTGTACATTTTAGTGTACAGGGTTATATACACAAAACTATGCATATTGTGCTTTTTGGGCAAGTTTAGGAATTTTCGAGGGTAATTTTGACTATACAGGATTTTCGCCTTATGTGCTGACATTTAGAACCTTACCCCAATATAAGATGCGACCTCACTGTACTAAGATTATGGGCCGTAGATATAATAATAAAACTTCGTATTGTATAAACTAAAACAGATGACATAATATTCTGCGATTGATTCGCAGATAAATGCTCTTATTGTCAGCATAGCATGACAAATAACGATTACAATTGAATATAAAAATAAATATAATGTTAATTTAAATATGACGAATAATGAATATAAAATTTGAAATTCGCTTGTCATTTCTTGTGATTACTTTTGGTGGGGTAGTATCTCAAGTGCAAAATGAATGAGCCGTCTCTGTCATATGCTATTTTTTACAGAAAATCCCATCCCTAACTGGGTTGGGTTGTTGGGTTGTTTTACCTCTGAGTGGCACTTTTTTGCACACCATGGGCTAAATGGCCAGGTCACATGGACCCCGAAGGCTCAGAGAAGGTTGGGGGAGGGGACACACTGGAACAGTTGTTGGGAGACAGATGGTAGCCTCCCGTCAAGGCCATCCAGCGTATTCTTTAACGTGCACAGGGCATGGCTCTCCCGCACACGGGGCCACGGCTTAACGTCCCATCCGACGGACGGTGGCCTTTCCAAGCCCATCGGTGTCCCCTACTGACCGTGGGCAGGGCGGTGAATTTTGCGGAGATAAATCTCAACGCTGACCCAGCTGGGACTCGAACCTGGGAACTACAGATTACGAGCCTGGCGCGCTACCGACTGAGCCACCCCCACCCCTTCAAGAGCCGGACTTACGCATAAGCTAATTAAGTTACAGCTTACGACCTCGAGATATGGTGTTAAAAAAAACGCATTTAAACTTTTACTGTGCCACTTTAAGCTATTGTGCCTGTTCATCTTAGCTATAGATATGTAAGCATATGTTTTCACTCCGTGATTTTCATGTTGACTTTTTAATCATCCCTACAATCAGAATAATAATCAATCAGAATAATTTCGAATTTCGAATTTTTAAGGATTTGCCAGGGCTTAGGTCCTCTAAATTTCTAAAGCTTACGGCATCAGAACATTAAAGTAGACCCTGTTTTGATCCCTTCGACCTTTAAAAAAAATACCCCCTCAAGCAGCTGCTTGCCATAGAGGTTTGAAAGGAGCCTGTCAGTTTATATGCAATAGTAAAAGGTCTGTGAAGTTGGCAGTACCTCAGCAGAAAAACAGAACATCAAAGCTTTACCAGGGCCTCGAGCCCAGGTCCCTCAGATAGTAGACAAGCGTGCTAACCAATCGGCCACGTGATTTAGAGTCTAAAATTAATTTAATATAATTTTGTGTCTTGAACAAATTAAAAAAAATTCCCCGTCAAGAAAGCTGTACCTACCGTTATACTTTTAAACTTAAAATTTTATGTTAATTTCGACGATTTCAATACTAAAAAATCTCGTCTAATATGCAAGCGCTACGTTATTTCAAACGGATTTGGGCAACTTTTTGATCCCAAGTCTCTTTTTGTATGTATTCAGAATTTGGACAGAAAGGTCTCAAATGGCAGTGTCTAAGGAGAAGGCAAGCTTCGCACAAGCGTAAGTGTCGCCGCTCTGCGGAATTTTGCCGAAACTGAACGTGGCAAATTGGTGTGCAGGCACAAAAACAACTGTAAGTGGAGATCTGCGCATGCGCAATGCAATCATTTTAGCTCGCTGCAGCTATGGTTTGTCTTACTCTTAATATATTTAATGTGATTTAATTACTGTTTCAGTTCAGTCTGTTATTTGCGCATAGCGATATGCTGACCTTGGCTGTTTGCGCACAATGATAGCCGACCTTAAAGTTATACAATGAATATTTTATTCTCTTTAGGAGTGCATTTTTACCTAGAAAAGCTGTTGTATGTTTATTTTGTGCAATTTTACAGAATTTTTAAAATTATATTGTAAATTGTTATATTTAATCATCTTACGAATATATAAGTCAATGTATTTTGCAGGTTTGTGTTCCCTGGAGCATAGCGATGTACATAGGTTTCTGCATTTCACTCTAATAGTCTAATTCGTTTTTAAGATTGATACAAGAAGTGCCTGCTGCCATCTGTTGAATGTTTCTACAAGTAAAAACTCGATATGATATATATTCAAAATATATAAAATTGTATAAAATATAATTATATAGAAGACGTTGTTGTACACTATCAAATAAATTTCAATTTAGTATAATATATTGAATATTATGGAGTGTTCAAAATATTAAAATTTTTTTGTTGAGCAGAGCTACTACCAGTTTTATCAAATAGAATTTTATTAAGGAAAATAATTTTATCTCCTTGTCATTTTATTTTTGAATCGAACTGAACGATTTTCAGAATTAGTCACGTGCTGTAAATAATTGCAAACCTTGCTCAACAGTCGAAAAATACTCCTCTTCCTGGCTAGGTGACTTCACAGCAATACACGAATTTGCCATGTTTCGAGGGCGCTGCAATTGGAAAATGGAAGCTAACTCTCTTCTCCCTTAGACACTCCTTGAAAGAGAGCTAACTTCCATAGGCGTAATGTACACTTTTAGATGGTAGCGCCCTATAAACATGGTAAATTCGTGTATTGCAGTGAAGGTACCTGGCCAGGGAGAGAAGCGAGTTCCCTGCGTTATTTTTCCATTGCCGAGCAAGGTTTTCAATTGCTTACACCACGTGATTAATTTTACTTGCACTCTGACAAATACAGTGGATCCCCGATATAACGCGCATGTCGGGCGGGAAACAACACCTGCGTTATAAGGTGAACCGCGTTATACCGAGCGGCGCGGTGGCGACACAATAAATTTACTCAGAACGATTTGAGCTATATACTGAAACATCCCATCAACTATATATATTATGTATTTTAATAAAAAAAAAAAAAAATTATTTATTAAGTGTTTTATTAAAATTCACATAACATAGTTATACATCTTAATAAGTACATATATTTATTATTTTATTTACGTACATAAGGTACGCTTGAAAAGATGTAAAAACAAACACTATCTATAACTTATCGCGAACATCGCCCGCGCTATAACCGAGTGCGCGGTACAGCGAGAAGCGCTATAACGAAGGTCCACTGTATTGATTTCCAAAATTTGTCATTCATGAGGTACCATCATAACTTTTCCTTCGTTTAGATAGAAAAATAATAAAAGGAAATTAAAATTATTTTCCTTAGTAACGTCCTATTTTATAAAACAGGTAGTAGCTCTGCTCAACAAGGAAATTTTAATATTTTTGGCACTCTACAATATTTAGTATATTATAATAAAAATAAGTAAATACCCCCTCAAGCAGCTGTTTGCCACAGAGGTCTGACAGGAGCCTGTCAGTTTATATGCCATATAGAAGGATCTGTGAGGATGGCAGGAACTCAGCAGAAAAAAGACACGAATATCCATGCCTTATCCGGGGCTCGAACCCAGGTCCCTTAGATCACTAGCCAAGCGCACTAACCACTCGGCCAAAATTGAGATTTATATCTCAATGTACAATAACATGTTTTGTGTAATTATATTTTATACAGTTCTTCACATTCTCAATAAATATCATATCGAGTTTTTTACTTCTATAAACGTTCAACAGATGGCAGCAGACACTTCCTGTATCAACCATAGAAAAGGAATTACCTGTTAGAGCAAAGTACAGAAGCCTATATATATCGATATGGTTCAAAGAACACAATCCCGCAACATACATTGACCTATATATTTGTAAGATGATAAAATGTATTAATTTACATATTATTTTAAAACTTCTGCAAAATTACTCAAAATAAACATATAACGGCTTTTCCAGTTATCGTAAAATGTATTCCTGAACGATATAAAATACTCATTGAATAACTTTACGCTAAACTACATCTGCAGGCAAATAGCCATGATCGCTAGACAGGTTGAAACACTAATTAAATCACAATAAATATTCATTAAATATTTGAAGACAAAGACAAACCATAGTTGCAGGGTGCTAAAACGATTGCACTGCGCATGCGCAGAACACGCCTTACCGTTGTTTTTGTGGCTGCACACCAATTTGCCACGTTCGGCTTCGGCAAAATTCCGCAGAGCGCCCCGACTTACCCTTGTGCGGAGCTAGACTTCTTCCTTGGAAACCTTGCTCGGCAACATAAAACTAACGCAAGGAACTAGCTCCTCTCCCTGGTTAGGTGACTTCACTGCAATACACGAACTTGCCATGTTTAGAGGGCGCTGCAATCGAAAAGTTTACATTACGCCTATGGAAGCTAGCTCTCTTCCCCTTAATACTCCTTGAAGAGAGGAGGCTACAGTTTAAGTAACGTAAAAGTTTACATTAGGCCTTCCGTAGGCGTAATGTAAACTTTTCGATTGCAGCGCCCTCTAAGAATGACAGTGAAGCCACCTTACCAGGAAGAACCCCTGCGCTATTTTTTGATTGCCGAGCAAGGTTTTCCACTTGACTATCTCTGAAAAATGTCTATCACAATTTTTGATTAAAGAGAAAATAACAATGAGTATCCAAAATAGTTTTTCTTAAAATTTTCTTAAACAGGTAGCAGCTGCGCTCAACAAAAAAAAATTGTGATATTTTTGAACACTACAATATTTAATATATTATAATAAATTGAAATTTATGTGTCAATATACGATAACATGTTCTATATAATTATATTTTATATAATTCTAGATATTTTCAATTATTTTTTTGTTTTGCTGCTTTACAGTACGTATATCCTTTTCTGTGATGTCATCCTCTAACCGAGACGTCACTTCGTTGGCGATCCGTGGCGTATCTTCTAGCCATTTATCAATTTCTTTGAGTGAAAGGCTGTCAGGTGAGTTGGGTTGTTGGGTTGTTTTACCTCTGAGCGGCACGTTTTTGCACACCATGGGCTAAATGGCCAGGTCACATGGACCCCGAAGGCTCAGAGAAGGTTGGAGGAGGGGACCCACTGGAACAGCTGTTGGGAGACAGATGATAGCCTCCCGTCAAGGCCATCCAGCGTGTTCTTTAACGTTGGGTTGTTTTACCTCTGAGCGGCACTGTTTTGCACACCATGGGCTAAATGGCCAGGTCACATGGACCCCGAAGGCTCAGAGAAGGTTGGGGGAGGGGACCCACTGGAACAGCTGTTGGGAGACAGATGGTAGTCTTCCGTCAAAGCCATCCAGCGTGTTCTTTAACGTGCACAGACACCCCCACACACGGGGTAACGGTTTAACGTCCCATCCGACGGACGGCGGCCTTTCCAAGCCCATCGGTGTCCCCTACTGACCGGTGTTCCGCAACAGCCTGCTTCTCGACTACCTGGAGATCTACCGACCCTCCGGGGTCAAGGTCAGCCCTTGTGGCTCGATCGTTTCTCCCCCGTACTGGGGGAAGAACTAACTTGTTCTACTGAGTTATACAAATATCCTTAGGCTTAGCGTACTGCTCTGCCAAAGGAAGTTTACCCCTTAAATGTTCAATGAAGTGAAATTTTATCGTGGGCAAGGCGGGGAAGGCTGTCAGGTGAAAAAAGATCTTGGTAGAAATTATAGACTTCTTGTCTAATGCCAATTTGGTCCGAAATAATATTCCCTCCCACTGCCACTTGCGTCATTGTACGCTTTTCGCGAGAATTTCGTTTAAATTTCGCCAGTAGGCTGCTGAGGTTGTTAGCCTCGGCTAGCCTACCGCTTGCAAGGTTTAATCTCGTCTCAGAGCCTTTCACTGTATTGCTCGTTGAGTTCTCTTTTATTGTCAGCGATGATGAATCAGTTGTAGTTGTCATCGGCTTCTCCAGCTGTGTAGGCTGCAAAAGGTAGCCTCGCACTTCTTATCATAGTGTTTAAAAATAATTTAATCTCCCGTGAAACTTGAATGTCATCCAGCAGGCTGGCATTCATTTTCCACACTCTTTTAATCGATTCACAGAGCGTCAATTTTCCTAAGACCGCTTGACGTAAATTTGCATTCTCACAAACTTCAACTGCTGAAAAAACATATTAAGGTGCCTTAAAATCAAATGATCGGGATACGCTCCATTTCAACTAGAATTATGACCCCACAAAAATAACTCTTTTGCCGGTATATAATAGTGTCAACGTGAAACCACTGCAACGCAATATTCTTCTTTATAGTCGATTGATCATTCAACTTGTACGACAGGATTGGCGAAATAAGCGAGGAAATATTGAGATACTTTTCAAATCAGTGCATTGAAAAAGTAGTTTTATCGCTTTACAAAGCATAGATTTTGCGGGAAATATTGAGTTATAGTTACCATCACGGAAAATAGATGGCGCGATCAACCAACCATAATATATTTCAACTTAAATGGTCTTAGCGTTTATTTTTATTAAATTATCGCTATTCTCAAATTTGTATCCAATGTTATTCTCAAACCATTTTGGTTACAACATTTTTATAACCTGATTATCTATCATAGTCTGTAAGAAAGTCAACCCTACCACACGAACCTAAGAAATTTAAAATGACGATTTAATAGGCGACCGAAAGATTTGAGATTTATTTTTGTAACTTTATTAGCTATCAGCGTCTGTAAAAAAGTAAACCTTACCTAACACCAATGTAAACATTTGAAAATGATGATTTAATAGGCAATAGCGAGTTAGATACTGTGAAAACAAAATTAGCGAAATGCAATATTTAAGTGGCGCCATCTTTTGACAAAGTTTATAATTAAATGGAAATAATAGTAAGCGTTTATATGTTTCAACTACCTTTCGGTGAAATTGACCACACATGTTCCCGAAAAATTTCAAAAACCTTTAAGTTTGAAATCAATCATTTTTTTGTCATCCCAAGAAAGTGCTGATTAAATGTTTTTGCTCATAATAGTGAAGAGCATATCATCATGTTTCAGAGGGGCGGGGGTGGCTCAGTCGGTAGCGCGCCAGGTTCGTAATCTGTAGTTCCCAGGTTCGAGTCCCAGCTGGGTCAGCGTTCAGATTTATCTCCGTAAAATTCCCCGCCCTGCCCACGGTCAGTAGGAGACACCGATGGGCTTGGAAAGGCCGCCGTCCGTCGGATGGGACGTTAAGCCGTGGCCCCGTGTGCGGGAGAGCCATACCCTGTGCACGTTAAAGAACACGCTGGATGGCCTTGACGGGAGGCTACCATCTGTCTCGATGTCACAACGATGTCTGTAACAAAGCAGATCCTTCAGTCTTGGAAAGTAGCAAAAGAGCTGAAAATTTGGAAAATAGAGTAGCTCCAGTAACTGTGATCAAACCAGATACTAAATTTAAATTTTCAGAATTGCGAAAATCCCCAGAAAGAAAGAAATACAGTGTACCTTCGTTATAGCGCTGCTCGCTATACCGCGCACTCGGTTATAGCGCAGGCGATGTTCGCGATAAGTTCAAACTTGTTTATATAGGTCCGTGCGGCGTTAGTATCGCATTTTAGTGTTACTGCGTATCGAGTAATTGTGTATGTATTGAGTTCCTGCATGTATTTTGAATAGTGTTTAATTATTGTATGCATGATGAGTAAAAGAAAAGCTTACAGTATGAAATTTATTGTGTCGCCACCGCGCCGCTTGGTATAACGCGGTTCACCTTATAACGCGGGTGTTGTTTCCCGCCCGACATGCGCGTTATATCGGGGGTCCACTGTACAAGGAGAAAAGAAAACTGCCATCGCCTGTTGATTTCAGGCCAACTCGCAAACTTGTTCTTGTTAACATGATTGAGTCGGAACTCAAAAAATTTCTTGGATTTCTAAGCACAACCGAAATTACAGACATAGAAGATGTCCCAAAGAATATATTATACCTCAAAAGAACTCTTGGAAACAAGAAAAAAATTCTACCAAGGTATCAGAAATTCTGTGAAATTATCGTCGAATTTTTTGAAACACACCAACCGGACTTTTTGTTAGAACATTATGCAAGATTTATTGAAGACTTTGAAAGTGGAGAAATAGAAAATCTCAAACGAGTACTGGATCTAAATTTTGTGGATGATAGTGAATAATGAGAATTCTTAAAGAAAATGAATCCTAAAAGGGAAGTCTTCAAAAAAAAAACCCTTGGAAAAAAATCTTTAAAAAAAATTATTTTTTTTCTCAGCCTTAAAAATTTTTTTGAATGAGTCAGAATAGCATTTGCTATTCTGGAAATATTCATTTTGAGGGAAGTTTGACCATGACCATGACCTTTTACAATTGATTTTCCAATCTTGTTTATAATTCTGGTTGAGTGAGGGATTGGCGTTTTGACGCCGGTGTGGGCTGACGTCATTTTTGCTGCTCCGTTAAGTCGATTGTGCCAAGATAAGTGTGCCAGCGATTAGATTTAGTGATTAGTTTTATTTGTGTGAAATATTATAAGTTGTGAACTCTTCAGACGCTATCCTTTGCTTTAATCTGGATAGCCAAATATTGCCTTGGAATCGGGTGGCTCAGTCGGTAGCGCGCCCGGCTCGTAATCTGTAGAACCCAGGTTCGAGGCCCAGCTGGGTCAGCGTTGAGATTTATCTCCGCAAAATTCCCCGCCTTGCCCACGGTCAGTAGGGGACACCGATGGGCTTGGAAAGGCCGCCGTCCGTCGGATGCGACATTAACCCCGTGTGCGGGACAGCCATAGCCTGTGTACGTTAAAGAACACGCTGAATGACCTTGACGGGAGGCTACCATCTGTCTCCCAACAGCTGTTCCAGTAGGTCCCCTCCCCCAACCTTCTCTGAGCCTTCGGGGTCCATGTGACCTGGCCATTTAGCCCATGGTGTGCAAAAAAGTGCCACTCAGAGGTAAAACAACCCAACCCAACACAACGGTCAGTAGGGGACACCGATGGGCTTGGAAAAGCCGCCGTCCGTCGGATGGGACGTTAAGCCGTGGCTCTGTGTGTGGGAGAGCCACACCCTGTGCACGTTAAAGAACACGCTGGATGGCCTTGACGGGAGGCTACCACCTGTCTCCCAACAGCTGTTCCAGTGGGTCCCCTCCCCCAACCTTCTCTGAGCCTTCGGGGTCCATGTGACCTGGCCATTTAGCCCATTAGCCAAAAAGTGCCGCTCAGAGGTAAAACAACCCAACCCACATGTCACGGCATTACGTCCCAACCGAATGACGGCGGCCTTTCTCACCAAGGGCAAGTGAGGGTTTAGCGGATAAAAATCTCGTCCATCGCCCTCTCTGAGGGATTAATAGAGCAATATGTAGTTATTTGGAATTTCTTTCATATTTTGACTTTGAAATCATTCATTAAGCGTGGATTAAATGATATATTAATTATATAATGGAAAGTTCTCAAAAAATAATGGATATGCTATTGGAATGATGTCTGCCGGATGGTTTAGTGAAAAGCTCTGACGCCACGTCAAGGCACCATCCATGTCAGAGTGTTTTGCTCTAACCTGGAGAAAACCCCTCCACACTTAGGCAGCTACTGTGGAAGGAAAAAGAGGGATTAAGATGCTAAAAAGCATCAATCAGAATTTATTTTCTGTTGAGCGAATTTATTGGAAATATTTTCCGACAGATTAAATTAAAAAAAAATGTTAGAACTTGCTCTCCTCGGTACAAGACCAGCTATAAAACATCTTTATTTATCTACTACCAACTCTCCTGTAGAACCTTCGTGTAATTTTGTTACAAGTAAACTGCATTGTCAACTTTTGCCTCCCTATGTCTCCCGTGATATTCGTCTGCACGGTCCAAATATCCTGCACAGCGTCCCCTGTTTGCCAGAGTGATTGGTTTAAAAATCAGGTTCCCACTTGGCCCGTGGCTTCGTCTCTACACAAATTGTGATGGCTAGTGTATCACTTTTAATCTGCATATTCTGTTGTTCCCTGCACTAATGGTTAGTTTTGTATATTCTTCCGTCCCTCCGACATTTTACACAGTTTGAACACGAAGAATTTAATGGTGATGCAAAGGTCATTGCTTATACGGCGCTCTCTCTCAGAGGCCATGGCAAACGATCGTGTATTTATTTCGTCAGATTTCGACATTCTGTTATTCCCGATGTAGTTTACCGAAGGGTCCCAAATTTCTTTGGCAGAATCCCCCTATCTGACCCCATGTTGGGTTAGGAAATCAAGTCCCTAACTGCAATGGAAAGCCTAAATATATAATACCTTTGGAAATGTGGGAATCTGGCAACGGCAGCAGATTTAAATGCTATTTTACTTTCAAAGTTAGGGAGCAGTAACTGGCAACAATAGATTTGACAGCGATTATCGTTTCCCGTAGTAATAGCATGATACATAATTTTGAAACTAGCAAGCCCCCCCCCCCCTCCCTTTGGACGTTCGACTTGATATTTGGCATTGCAATTCGGACCACAACCAGAAACATTCTCTGAAAATTTGCAGCCTCTATGTTGAATTCCCGATGAGTTATGGCTGCCACAGGCACCGTCTTTTGTTATATAGTTTAAAATAGGCAAATAAAATTGGGTATTTCTTTAAAATCCACGACTTTCCTATATAACAGACTTTTATTTGGTACGTAGCATGTTGCTAGTGGTCAGCATCTTAGAAGAATCGTTTTGACAAACATATAGAATTGAAAAACCAACAAATGATGAAAGAAACTGAAGAAAAAAAATGTGTAAGGTATTTTCGAAAACTACCACTATATTTATAATACAAAATAATATAAATATATTCATTTCGTTAAATCAGTAACGTATACTCCAGTGAGATTAAATAACTCAAGATCACGGATGTATCTGTATGATACATCTAAAATTTAAAAAAAATAGATTTCATTCGGAGTGTATCAATCGTACATTTCCTTGTGAATGTACGATGGTTTCATATAACTAATAGTTTTCATTTCTTTATTCAACTTTCACTAATTTACCCTTTAAAGTTTCGTCTTATATGGTAGTACGTCCGAATGATTATGTTTTCGTCCACGAATTAAGACTTTCCGTAAAATAACAATTGTTCGATTTCAAGTAATCGAAATAGGTTTCAAATGTGATCGTTTTAGTTGCACTCAAAGACTATATGTATTATAATTTTATTCAAAACTAGTGGTTTAAAAAGAGCTATTAGGCATTTCCTGCAGTCATGAAAGGTGAAACTTCGATCCAACCAGTCTAAATTTGTAAATGGAAATTCCATTAACAGAAGAAAATCTGGTAGCAAGAAATAGCTAAAAACTACAGTTATAAGCATACCCCGTTTACCAAAGATTACCGCAGATCCGTTGAGCAAATGGAGGGAAACATGCATAAAAATTGAAGCAACTAAATTTGGCTACTATTTAATTGAATTCCATTTATTTTTATACTATATAATGTGAAATAATTTATTTATTGCGGCGAAATTACATTTAAATTTTTATGATTACTTCAAATTCGTTATTGTTGTTATTACTATTATGTATAATTTATTATTATTACGTCAAGGCACCATCCACGTCAGAGTGTTTTGATCTAACCTAGAGAAAACCCCTCCACACATAGGCAGCTAGTGTGAAAGGAAAAAGAGGGCTCAAGATGCCACAAAACATCCATTAAAGCCTCAAACAGAATTTATTTTTTGTTGAGCGAATTTAATAGAAATGTTTTGTAGAATCTAGCGTTAATCATCGTTATAAACCCCGCGATAAAACATCATCTTTTCTCTCTAACCAACCCTCCCGTAGGACCTTCGCGTAATTTTGTCACAAGGAAACTGCATTGTCATCTTCTGCCAACATCTCCGTGCATCAGACCATCGTTGAAGTCATCCTCGTTGTGGACATATCCGGAATTTTCCAACTGGCCTCTAAGAGGTACGTATGGGAGACAATGTTATACCTGGAAAAGTTCCTATGGGAAAACAATTCACAGAATACACATGCACATATCTAATTCTAAAGAAGACATGATCAACGAAAGACCAAAGCAGACTTGTTATTCATTTAGATAAACATGTCTATCTAAGTAACAACTATTTTGCACTTCGACACCTCAACCGTCCTTTCTACGAACGTCCTGCTTCACACTTTCCACCCAACTCTAGGATTATCCCTGCTCCTCCAATTATCTGAAAACAACTTATTCCTTAATCTAATTTTCTGGACAGATATAAGACATCCAGGGGATACTCTCCTATAAATGTGATTAAAATGGGTCCAATAATTGAAAATTATTTACAGACGTACCTTAATTGTCAGCCATATTCATGTTATTCCCTTCACGGGGCACTTACGGGTCCTGATGACTCCTACCGGAACTTGCTGAGAATATTGCCATCTGAACGGAAATAACACGCACAAAACATTAAAGGAATAGCTGATTTACTTGAGATATTTCAGAACATTTACAAAACAAGAATTTCCATTTTTTTTAAACAAAAAAACCTTAAAAATATACACGCTTTATATAAATGATTTTATTGTTCGAAAATTAAGAAATGAGAAGTTCTTATTAATAAGAAGAGCAAAGCGATTTAAGCGTTAGAAAAATATGGTTAACTATTATTTATTATTTTTAATTGGCACTAGATATCAACCGAATAAATGGAGAAAGAACAGCCAACGAAGAATTCCCCAAAGAGATTTTACACTTATAATGAGGAGAGATGAAAAAATATATTTAATTTAAAAAGGTGGCAGTAATTATGAATCGTGAATGGAAACTATATTTTAAAGTATCAACAGTTGTTAAATCTGTTAAGTGTTAAATACATTCCCCAAAATTTAAAAGGAACATTTCTTTACGTTCGAGTAAATTTTCCAACATTGAGCTAAATGGCAGTTGGGTTGTTTTATCTTCAAGCGTCATTTTTTGCTATAATTAGGTAAATTGCCAGGTCCTAAGGACCCCGAAGATTCAGAGAAGGTTAATATGTTAGTTGAACATCTATTAGAAGACAGTTGATAACCTCCCATCAAGGTCATCCAGTGTGTTCTTTAAAGTGCAGAGGGTATGGCTCTGCTGCACACTGGGCCACGGCTTCATGTTTCATCCGACGGACGGTGGCATTTCCAAAACCATTGGTGTCCCCCTACTGAAAGACGGCAGGGCTGGAGTTTTGCGGAGTAAACCTCAACCCTGGCCCAGCTGGGACACGAATCTGGGAACTGCAGATTACGAGCCTGACGCGGTTTCAGCTGAACCACCCCTGCTCAGTAAATAGCAGTAGCTAGGGACAGATTAACGTAATGCTCGTATAATTGCTCGTATAATAGTATATTCAATTCGTACACTCACTTAACCGCAGCAACATAATAACCACTTTCTCAAGGAGGACCGGGGGCAGGAGTGGCTCAGTCGGTAGCGCGCCAGGCTCGTAATCTGTAGTTCCCAGGTTCGAGTCCAAGCTGGGTCAGCGTTGAGATTTATCTCCGCAAAATTCCCCGCCCTCCCCACGGTCAGTAGGGGACACCGATGGACTTGGAAAGGCCACCGTCCTTCGGATGGGACGTTAAGCCGTGGCCCCGTGTGCGGGAGAGCCATACCCTGTGCACGTTAAAGAACCCGCTGGATGGCCTTGACGGGAATCTACCATCTGTCTCCCAACAGCTGTTCCAGTGGGTACCCTACCCCAACCTTCTCTGAGCCTTCGGGTGCATGTGACCTGGCCATTTAGCCCATGGTGTGCAAAAAAGTGCCGCTCAGAGGTAAAACAACCCAACCCAACCGTTTATATATATAGAAACGAGACTGATTTACATATTTGAAATTTATTATTCTCATACGCTACGAAATATAAAACAATTATATGTATTTCTCTCGCGACATATATCTTCTATAAATTATTTTACCATATGAATATAGTTTTGTATTACTGTATTATTACCGTGTGAGAATACTTTTGAGGACAATTATATTTTTTATTTCATTAACAGTTTTATTCTGTGGCAAACAGCTGCTTGAGGCGGTACTTATTGATTATTCTGTAATACAGTAAAATGTGAATCTTGTAGGTATTGAATTCAAATGTAATGCCAAACTTAAGGTCTGTGTTATCAGGGAGTTTCGAAGGTTGGGTTGTTTCACCTCTGAGCGGCACTTTTTTGCACAACATGGGCTAAATGGCCAGGTCACATGGACACGAAGGCTTAGAGAAGGTTGGGGGAGGGGACCCACTGGAACAGCTGTTGGGAGATAGATGGTAGCCTTCCGTCAAGGCCATCCAGCGTGTTCTTTAAGGTGCACAGGGCATGGCTCTCCCGTACACGGGGCCATGGCTTAACGTCCCATCCGACGGACGGCGGCCTTTCCAAGTCCATCGGTGTCCCCTACTGAGCGTGGGGAGGGCGGGGAATTTTGCGGAGATAAATCTCAACGCTGACCCAGCTGGGACTCGAACTTGGGAACTACAGATTACGAGCCTGGCGCGCTACCGACTGAGCCACCACGTCCCAGTTTTCGAAGGACTAAAGGACAATCCGCAACTTCCGTTAGCATCTAAGTCAAACGGAAAAATGATTGATTAGATATAAAATTGAGTAAATTGAAGTCAGAGAAAGAATTGATTTCGTACCTTGTTGCCGAAGAACAGAGTATGTTGCTGTTGAGGTAAAGTTCAGCACGATCCTTCCTAAATGATATGGCTGAGGTGGAAGATGACCTTTCGATGGAAAGATGTTAGAAGAGGATGTCGCCTTGCACTGAAAGGAAACTAGAACCGGATAATCTAAACAATTCATTTTTTTAACCCAACAAACCAAATTGACAATGAATTCTGTTTGGTGTTGATGGAATTCTTTCGAAACAATCGAACGCTCGATATGAATTTGTGAGAATATTTGTGACGTATTACACGAGAAATTCTAATATTTTTCGTTACCTCTTAAAGTCACTCCTAATCTTGCTACAAAAAATAAAAATTAATTTGAGATGATTAATTTCAAAGTTATGCTTATTTACTTATGATTTCTAGTGTTGATTGGTATAACCCACTGTTACTAAAATTAGAAATAGAGTCTTCTTCATCAAACAACACTGCAATTTGAGTCTTTATCTAAAAATATATTGACGATATTTTTCTTTGAAATATTTATTTAAAAAATGAAAAAGAGCACGGCACATTTATTTTTTCGATAGGCGACTTAAAAATATTCGAAGGAGGATCCAGGAATAATGGCAGTCAAATCCAAAAAACTGCCCAAACTTGAACCAGAAGTAGAAATTTTTTTTTTGTGCAGTAACGCATGCTTGAAGAAATTGTCAAGATATATCCGAACAGACTCTGCAACTGCTTTTATTCCCTATCTACCTCTTGCTCTTCTGGGGTGGGGGTGGCTCAGTCGGTAGCGCGCCAGGCTCGTAATCTGTAGTTCCCAGGTTCGAGTCCCAGCTGGGTCAGCGTTGAGATTTATCTCCGCAGAATTCCTGCCCTGTCCACGGTCAGTAGGGGACACCGATTGGCTTGGAAAGGCCGCCTTCCGTTGGATGGGACGTTAAGCCGTGGCGCCGTGCGTGGGAGAGCCATACCCTGTGCACGTTAAAGAACACGCTGAATGGCCTTGACGGGAGGCTACCATCTGTCTCCCAACAGCTGTTCCAGTGGGTACCCTGCCCCAATAATCTCTGAGCCTTCGGGGTCCTTGTGACCTGGCCATTTAGCCCCTGGTGTACAAAAAAGTGCCGCTCAGAGGTAAAACAACCCAACCCAATCCTGGCAAAATGGGGTGTGCACCAAAAGCAAACTGTAAAGCGCTGTTTGCCACGCTACGCACATGCGCAGTAATGCCAATCTCGTTTTCATGTTCTTTGCTAGTTCATGCCATCGAGCGACATCTTTATTGTAAGTGCCATTGTATTTTTTTTCGTCTGTATCATTTCTCGTTAATCAACCTTTCTTTTTCATGGACACTTGAAATACGGATTTCGACGTCGCTTCAGTTTCCAGGTGAGTATACTTTATTATATTTTAAATATTTGATTTGAGTACTAGAATGGATGTGTGTGTTGTTTTTTTCTGAGGTCCTGTCATCCTCACAGACCTTCTACTGTGGCATATAAACTGACAGGCTCCTGTCAGACCTCTGTGGCAAGCAGCTGCTTGAGGAGGTATTTATTTTTATTATACTATTGCTGTATGTTTTAGGCTTAGAAACGTGTTATGAGTTAAACGTAGTGATTATGGCCACATCATTTTAATTTCATATTAAGTCACAAAATGGTGATTATAGGCTAACCAACTCCACTTTTAATTACATTTTTTTTTTAAAGTTAAACATCGATTAAGTTCCCCTAAAGTTTAATAATATCTATCTCATAAGCCCCTAAGGGAGTAAATCCTGTCCAAGCTATGAAAAAGATATCCCCTCAAGCAGCTGCTTGTCATAGAGGTAGCCTGTCTGTTTATATGCTTTAACCCTTTCACGACCAAGGGAAACATTTTTCCCATTTTAAAATTGGTGATTGTCGTATTTAATTATAACCTTATATGCATTTTTTATACAGAATGTCAAAATAGAACGTATGCCGAACGCAATTACGTAAACGGGAACGTTTAGAAAACAAAAACATAACTGTCAGGACGCATAATATATGTACTATGTGCAATATCCATCTTTGCCTCACTACCAAAAGAAATTGCTTCGCAGAATATCATAATTAGCACATCATTTTGTATAGTAATTTTATTTCATAATTTTGTATTATTTTAGTTAACATTTTGTTATAATAAACCAATAAATAAAAGACATTGCATTATAAGCCTAACTATAATTTGTGTTACCTTCATAGTCCATTGGGAAAAATATTTCCCATAAAATTCCAAAAAAACTACACATTGTTATGTATTTTTCTTATGATTTTTATTTATTTTACGTCTAAACAAACTAAAATAAACAGTTACATACTAATATTTACTCTTAGAAACCTTATGGTCCTGAAAGGGTTAATACATGATCTGTGAGGTTCAAAGTTATGGCTTAACCTCAGTAGAAGGGGCGGGGGTGGCTCAGTCGGTAGCGCGCCAGGCTCGTAATCTGTAGTTCCCAGGTTCGAGTCCCAGCTGGGTCAGCGTTGAGATTTATCTCCGCAAAAATTCCCCGCCCTGCCCACGGTCAGTAGGGGACACCGATGGGCTTGGAAAGGCCGCCGTCCGTCGGATGGGACGTTAAGCCGTGGCCCCGTGTGCGGGAGAGATCTATACCCTGTGTACGTTAAAGAACACGCTGGATGGCCTTGACGGGAGGCTACCATCTGTCTCCCAACAGCTGTTCCAGTGGGTCCCCTCCCCCAACCTTCTCTGAGCCTTCGGGGTCCATGTGACCTGGCCATTTAGCCCATGGTGTGCAAAAAAGTGCCGCTCAGAGGTAAAACAACCCAACCCTCAGTAGAAAAACAACACAGACAGTAGATGTAGCTCAGGACAGATATGCTTGGAGAATTAAACTGCACGGTCTGGTTAGACCTCCGTAGCCCATGGCTGCTTGAGGATGATGATGATGACACCAATGTGTAATTCTGCTGTGATTTCACTGGTTGTTACCCGTCTGTTCGCTAGCACGATTCTCGCAAATCATCTTTAACCCCCTGATCCTCAAACTGTTTGCTTTCACAGGATCACCGAAAACGTTTTGCGGCGGGGGTGGCTCAGTCGGTAGCGCGCCAGGCTCGTAATCTGTAGTTCCCAGGTTCGAGTCCCAGCTGGGTCAGTGTTGAGATATATCTCCGCAAAATTCCCCGCCCTGCCCACGGTCTACTGACCGTGGACACTGATGGGCTTGGAAAAGCCGCCGTCCATCGGATGGGACGTTAAGCTGTGGTTCCGTGTGCGGGAGAGCCATACCCTGTGCACGTTAAAGAACACGCTGGATGGCCTTGACGGGAGGCTACCATCTGTCTCCCAACAGTTGTTCCAGTGGGTCCCCTCCCCCAACCTTCTCTGAGCCTTCGGGGTCCATGTGACCTGGCCATTTAGCCCATGGTGTGCAAAAGAGTGCTGCTCAGAGGTAAAACAACCCAACCCAACCCGAAAACGTTTTATCACCCTAGAAACGGTTTTGCGTGAAAAGCCCAAAAAGGGCGGTCGTGTGAGAAATTCTACAACAGGCAAGCCTAACACTAACTATCATACCACGTTCAAAGTCGCTCGTTTTACCTATTCTGAAACTCAATCCAACTCTAACGGATCCTCAAAGAGCTGGTCTGCCTGATTTATACCGCACAATGCGATCACGTGACCCATTTCATGTTGGAATGAACCATTTATATGACGAGGGGTGGTGTACCTAATAAACTGGCACTCAGTGACGATTGAATCCCAATCTCCTGCATATTTTTCAACTTATGCAACATCAGATATTTTTATTGATCAGTTCACGTTTAAAGAATAACACTTGGTTGGGTTGTTTTACCTCTGAGCGGCACTTGAGCTAAATGGCCAGGTCACATGGACCCCGAAGGCTCAGAGAAGGTTGGGGGAGGGGACCCACTGGAAGAGCTGTTGGGAGACAGATGGTAGCCTCCCGTCAAGGCCATCCAGCGTGTTCTTTAACGTGCACAGGGTATGGCTCTCCCGCACACGGGGCCACGGCTTAACGTCCCATCCGACGGACGGCGGCCTTTCCAAGCCCATTGGTGTACCCTACTGACCGTGGACAGGGCAGGAAATTTTGCGAAGATAAATCTCAACGCTGACCCAGTTGGGACTCGAACCTGGGAACTACAGATTTCGAGCCTGGCACGCTACTGACTGAGCCACCCCCGCCCCTACTACTGATTTAAGAGACCTGTGTTTGAACCCCGGGTAAGGCATGGATGTTGGTTGTTTTTCTGCTGAGGTCCCGCCATCCTCACAGAACTTCTTCTATGGTGTATTAAACTAGCAGGCTCCTATCAGACTTCTGTGGCAAGCAGCTGTTTGAGGGAATATTTATTTTGAGTATGAGAGAGGTGTGGCCTCCTTTTATGGCAGTATTAAGCACTGATACAGTTAGAAAAGGAGTCGAAAAGGTTCCTAATAATGTTCTTTTCTTCACCCAATATGAAACATCCATCCCGTTATGTTAGACATCCATCCTGCTGAAAATCCATCCCATTATGCACTGGACCCTGTTCTGTTCTTAGATGTCGTTTTATGACGTCCCAGATATGCTCAATCGCAGTGGCAGACTGGCCAGGGTGTCAGCTTGCCTGATGGCAAGTGGGCCCTGTGGGCCCCTGACGAAGTGGGGGCCCTTCAACATTATACAATATATATATATAATATGTTATAATATATATAATATGTCAAAAATGATAACTTTATAGTTATATACTTATAGAAATATTTTTATAGTATTAAAAATGATAACTATATAGTTATATATATAATATGTTACAATATAAAAATAATATGTTAAAAATGATAACTTTATAGTTGTGGTTTTTGTCTCCTGCCAACCAATATTTTTAGACCCAGTCCACCACTGCTCAATCGGTATTAAATCAGACAACTAGGCTGGCCATGGTAGCAGGGTTGGGTTGTTTCACCTCTGAGCGGCACTTTTTTGCACATCATGGGCTAAATGGCCAGGTCACATGGACCCCGAAGGCTCAGAGAAGGTTGGGGGAGGGGACCCACTGGAACAGCTGTTGGGAGACAGATGGTAGCCTCCCGTCAAGGCCATCCAGCGTGTTCCTTAACGTGCACAGGGTATGGCTCTCCCGCACACGGGGCCACGGCTTAACGTCCCATCCGACGGACGCGGCCTTTCCAAGCCCATCGGTGTCCCCTACTGACCGTGGGCAGGGCGGGGAATTTTGCGGAGATAAATCTCAACGCTTACCCAGCTGGGACTCGAACCTGGGAACTACAGATTACGAGCCTGGCGCGCTACCGACTGAGCCACCCCCGCCCCTGGTAGCAGGGAAAACAGCTTCCAGACACAATGCTTACAGTATGTGTTTTGGCATTGTCATACTGGAATGTGACATTTGACATACTCTGCAAAAGTGGTAAGACAACAAGTCAGAGAATGGATATCCACATAACATTGTGTGGCTATATTACCCTTGATGACTACGAGATACATTAGGCTCCCTAATACCCATTGAATCATTATAAATAAATAAAAAATAAATACTCCCTCAAGCAGCTGCTTGCCACAGAGGTCTGACAGGAGCCTACCAGTTTATATGCCACAGTAGAAGGTCTGTGAGGACGGCAGGACCTCAGCAGAAAAACAACACACACAACCAAGTCTTACCCGGGATTTTTAATTGAAAGCTTACCTCAGATAGTTTTGAACGTAATTAATGACCTTGCATATGTCCAATAGTTATTGCACTTCTTGTCATACACACTGCAGCATATCTCTTGTTACTTGCTCATTTTGTTTCTCTTATTTTGTCTTTCAAATGATTTGGTCTCGAATTTTGTCTATATAAAAAGAAATCTTTACAAAGTTTCAAAAAGGAAAAAAAAAAAATCAAAGGGTGTCAAATCAGGGCTCCTTGTTGGCCACAGAATTGGCCACCGCTGCAAATCCATCTATCAGGAAATCCTGCTATCAGGAAATGTTTCACTAACAACAGTAACGTATCTAGGGAAAGTGTGCATCAGTCGTGCCATCTGGCGGCCGTCTGTGGAACTATTTGAATTGGAAAATATCAACATTCAATGTGATGCTTTTGTACAAAGTGATTCAAAATTCGCGCAACCATATTAGAAAATTTCATTTATTCCCAATAAAATTTATAAATTGTTAACAAAGGGTTACAGTAAATGTTGAAAGTGAATCAGGAAACTGTTCAATGAAGTCAACTTGAACAGTTAAAAATGATTCGGGTGTTAATTAACGTTCAACTATGTATGCACGTTCGGCCTGGGAAAATTTCATTATGGGCAATTAGTTCTTTATTGGTGACGTATATTGTACTGACAGTGTGAGAACTGAACAGTGTTGCATATGTCAGTGACATGAAAGGGTTGCCAACGTTAGAATCGGTATTTTATTCAGTTCAATTGGCGCGAAATAATAAGCATTTACATTTCGGATTGCTCGAATTTTGAATCACTCTGTATATTTGTGGCAATGCTTCCCGAAACAACATCATTACTTGTCGTACAGTAGCTCAAAAAATATCCGAACACTATGGTTGATTGCAGAATTCAGAAAAAATACCTGGGAACGATTTTTTTAGAAATTAGTGATCTGGCAAACATAGTGTTCGGATATTTTTTTGAGCGACTGTACACCTATAGTATGAATATGGAACTAACGCTATTTTGAATACATTAGTCTTTTATAGACTTGTTTGAAAATTAAAACTGTAGGTTGCGTATACAATTTTCGTATGATTCACTTCAGTGATTCTTTGTATCACGAAAGTGGATCAAGCATTGCGTCTAATAGCGTAGATCGTCACATCATAAAATGAAGTACCAGATATAATAGTACCCATAACCTTCTTCATCTGGAAATATGCCTAATTGGCATCAGTTTTAAAAAACAAACAAAAGTAAACCACAGAATGATGAGCCCCAAAGGGCAAGCGTCTAATAACAGCTATTTCAAACTCTAATATAAGATTTTGTTTTAAAACTACATGGGTAGATATTATTTTCAGAAAAATATTAAATAACCAGCATTTGATTTTAGATTATTATATAATATTTCATAAAATTTTAATAAACAAGTTTTTCGATTTTTTCATTGTTGTAAAAGTCAATTAAAAACAATTACAGGTCAGATACTGATGGAAACACAAGATGTTCACACAGTTCGAAAATTAGTTGAAAATTGAGAATTAAAGGCAGCTGTTAAAGGTGGCACTGGAAGCAATGTTCTTGAGCCGTCTATCTATGCTAGCTGGTTATTATCTGCCTTGAATCGAGCCCCGAATAAGGCATAGACGTTAAATTTCTTGTGTTATCTTTCTGCCTGGGGACTCGAATCTTTGAACTGCAGATTACGAGCCTGATTACATTCCTTACAAATTTTCTCTATGGAGAATTATAGTGACTGCTTCTTGTGGACCTCTGGATTGGGTTGTTTTACCTCTGAGCGGCACTTTTTTGCACACCATGGGCTAAATGGCCAGGTCACATGGACCCCGAAGGCTCAGAGAAGGTTGGGGGAGGGGACCCACTGGAACAGCTGTTGGGAGACAGATGGTAACCTCCCGTCAAGGCCATCCAGCGTGTTCTTTAACGTGCACAGGGTATGGCTCTCCCGCACACGGAGCCACGGCTTAACGTCCCATCCGACGGACGGCAGCCTTTCCAAGCCCATCGGTGTCCCCTATTGACCGTGGGCAGGGCGGGGAATTTTGCGGAGATAAATCTCAACGCTGACCCACCTGGGACTCGAACCTGGGAACTACAGATTACGAGCCTTGCACGCTACCGACTGAGCCACCCCCAGCCCACGCCTCCACAGACATCCGCAAGAAGTGCAAACGGACATCACTTTTTTCGTCCACTCCCTGAATGTGATAAGTTCAACTATACTGCTCACAAAAAATAGGGGATATTTCAAAATGAATATGAAGCGAAGAAATATCCCCTAATTTTTGTGAGCAGTGTGGTTCATATACACTTAATCGAAATCAAAATTTCAAAATTTCCTTCTCTCCCAGCCTTTCCCAGAATGTTCATCAGTTTATTATAGTAATAAGGTTACACACAGCATATATTTGTAATGCTCTTATTAACCCAAGAGCATCTGTGCTCATATAGGTTAACTTACAAATTATTTAAATACATAATTTTGGCAACATTGACACTCAACTTTGCATAAAGAAAAAAATATACAAAAACAATAAAAAATTTATAAAAACGATTATTATTTTTTTACTTTAACACCGAAAACAGGCTGTCAGCATTAGTAAGGTTCATTAGATAATTAGCAGTGAGAGATCTGAAATGCATAAAATTAGTTTCATTCCGAATTATAATCGGTAAAGAATTTAAAAATTTTGGACCCAATCAAAATGTTTGTGCATAATTTCGTTTTTTGCAAGTGGTAACAGAAACCTTTTCCCATAATCTCGGATAAAATAATTTGTATAATGCAGCACTGCATTGTTGTTTTTAAAGAAGTAATTTAATGTTCTATAAACAAATAAGTGTCTCAGTGGAAATACACCTGAAATGGCATACTTACAAAAGATAAGTTTTATATTTATTTGGTAATATTTGAAATATAAATTTACTTTGCATTGAGATTAGACTCCTTAATGATGGAATGTATGTTCCTCCCCAACTTGTAATACCATACTGTAGAGCAGACTGGACTCAAGATTTGTATAACATTATTAACATTTTATTACTGAGGATTTTTTTTAATAATAAAATTTATATTACATCTGTCTAAGTGTGTTTGTTAGTTTTCCAATGTGCATTTCCAACTTAGGGAGCTATCAATATAAACGCTTAGGTATAGTAGACTTTGAACCTGTTCAATTTCTTCACAGCAACAAGCTGAGTAATTATTGCATGAAAATGTATGCAATTTTAATTTAATCAAATTTGGATTGTATGGTTTCTCTTTTAGGTTAAATAGAATATACTTGGTCTTTTTCGTATTTAAATGTAACCCATTTAAATCCAACCATTTCATCACACATTTTAGATCATGTTATAAAGGAGATTTTCCAGAGAATCAGCACATAAAGTTAATGGTGGATCATCTGCAAAAATGTTAATTTAGCTATTTAGTTTTAATTTACATAGATCATTTATGAATATCAAAAACAAAGTTGGTCCCAGGACTGAACCTTGTGGTACACCATATGAAATATGTTTTGGATTGCTAAGTGTATTAAAAAGGCTAACACATTGCGTTATGTGCTGTAAGTAGTCTTTAAACCATATTAATACAACACCACAAATGCCAATATTTTCTAGTTTGCTAATTAAAATTCCGTGATTAACGGTGTCAAATGCTTTCTCCAAGTCCATAAATACGGATAGAGTAAATTGATTATTGTCCATGGAACGAAACACTTTTGACGTATAAGTCAACAATGCAGTTTCTGTACCTCTACCCTTCCTAAACTCAAATTGGTTTTCAGAGAGAAAATTAAAAGTATCTACAAAATTTATCAGTCTATTATTAACTAGTTTTTCTAATATTTTTGAAAATACTGGGAGAAGAGATATCGGTGGATAATTCTTAAAATCATTTTTATTTCCCTTTTTGTAAACTGGAATTACAATAGCTTTCTTCATTAAATCTGGAAAAGTGCCAGTTTCGAAGGATAAATTACAAATGTGAACCAATGGTTGAATCAAGTTAAAAGAACATTTTTTAACAGCAATAATAGAAATATTTTCATACCCAGCAAATTTTTTATTTTTTAAACCTTTTGTAATGCCAGTCAATTCTTTTCTACAAGTTATAGCTAAAAACATGGATTTGGCATTTTTACTCATATGGCTATTTTGATTTCTTACAATCCTATTCATTGACAGATTTACTGCTATATTTACAAAGTGTTCATTTAATTGGTTTGCCAATAACTTTGCAGTTGAATCAGAACCACTTTTTAATTCAGGGTGGCCGAGTGGTTAGCGCGCTTGGCTACTGATCTACGGGACCTGGGTTCGAGCCCCGCGTAAGGCATGGATGTTCGTGTTGTTTTCTGCTGAGGTCCTGCCATCCTCTCAGATCTTCTACTGTGGCATATAAACTGACAGGCTCCTGTCAGACCTCTGTGGCAAGCAGCTGCTTGAGGGGGTATTTATTTTTTTTTACATTTATATTCTACCTTCCTCTGATTTATTATCTCGCCTATCAATTTCCACAGCTTTGATATATTATCATCACAATTTTTAAACTGAGTTGTAAGGAAACTGTTTTTTGTATCTCAAATTTTATAATTTATTTGATTTCTAAAATTTTTAAAGCTACTTTCGTAAGTTTCATTTAAAGGGTATATTTTGTGTTTTTTTATATAGCTTATTTCTTTCTTTTAATAAGTTCAGTATTTCAGAAGTAATCCATGGCTTTGCTGATTGTGATTTATTATGAATTTTTCTTTCCCTAGTTGAATTATTAATTACGAGATTAAATGTGGTTAAAATTTATTATAAGCTTCATTGGCATCATTAAGAGTTAAACCTCGTCCCAGGAACATTCACTTAAAAGCCTGTTCAATATAGTGTAGTCTATGTGGTGATAAAGAATAGGCTGTGTATAATTATCACACTGAATATTCATATTATTGTTAAAATTAACTGTTAAGGTAATGGGATAATGATCAGTCACTGCTAATTTAACAATACTACTCTTGAATGAACTTTCGATTTTGCTTTTAACAAAAATGTGATCTAAACAAGTAGAAGATATCATACTTTGTCTGGTCGGTGAATTTATGAAATTTTGAAAGCCATTTGATGACAACAAATTTAGATATTCATTTGTGTAGTGATCATTTCCTAGTATATCTATATTTAAATCACCAATTAAAACAACTTCGCCTTTATTATCAAATCATAAGTTTAATTCCTGAAATTCTACTAGGAAGGTGGTAAGTGGGATACAAAGAGATCTATAGATACATACGAAATATTGCTGATAATTTTCCAGTTAAATAGCAACATATTCAGCTGAACTTATATTATTAAATGCAATTTACTTGACTATTAAAGAACTTTTAACTTAGCAAAGTATTCCACCAGATTTATTGTAATCTCTACAACAATGGAACATATGATAACCATCTATTTGATACAAATTTAACCCATGTGGTTTGATTCATATTTCAGAGAGTATTAAAATATCCGTCGTACTATTTAAGTATTCAAGAATAGCTTCCATACCTATAATTCTAAAAATGCAACTGGTAGTATACATTTCTTAAAAATTTGAAAATTAATTTCATAATATACAAAAATATTTTAATACAATCCTAATGAATAATTATTTTATTTTAACTACTTTTAAATAAATGGCTTTAACTCAAATTTTAAACAAATTAAATCAATTAATATTTATGCATAAATAATATCCCTCCTTTCTTCGCTCCTTTCGTTCAAAATTGACCAGGCCGAGTGTCCTTGGCCTGGAGGAAGAAATAAAGGAAAGAAAATATGGCAAAATATGGAAAATTAACATATTATGAGTTAAAGTTATTATAATTATTTGTCTAAAATTGAGGTAAAATCAATTTATTTTAAAATTCTCTAAAACAGAGCAAGTTATTCAACTTTAATAAAATAAAATAAATACCCCTTCAAGCAGCTGCTTGCCACAGAGGTCTGACAGGAGCCTGTCAGTTTATATGCCATAGTAGAATGTCTGAGAGGATGGCAGGACCTCAGCAGAAAAACGACACAAACAGCCATGCCTTACCCGGGGCTCGAACCCAGGTCCCTTAGATCAGTAGCCAAACGCGCTAACCACTCGGCCATGGGACGGCTCCAGTTTATTGAAATATTTACGAATATTTTGGAATTACGTCGCCTTGGTTATAGTGATGCCGCATTGGCTCGCGGTGATACTGCGACTGCCAGAGTCCGGATTCGAGTCTCGGGGTGCCAGAGTACGGATTCAAGTCTCGGATCGTTTGTTCTGTCATATATGTTGTGATTGCCCCTGAGTTAAAATGCAATTGTTCAATTTTCGACATGTCAAAAAAATTTGGCTGTAAATTCCAGCAACCAAATTCGTAAAAACATTAATTACAAAATCGTTGAAAACAAATAACGACCAGTTTTGCTCTAAGCAATGGAATTTTATTAAAACAGATACTTAATTAAAAATGAACTTTTACAGCACTGTTTAAGGGGCGGGGGTGGCTCAGTCGGTAGCGCGCCAGGCTCGTAATCTGTAGTTCCCAGATTCGAGTCCCAGCTGGGTCAGCGTTGAGATTTATCTCCGCAAAATTCCCCGCCCTGCCCACGGTCAGTAGGGGACATCGATGGGCTTGGAAAGGCCGCCGTCCGTCGGATGGGACGTTAATCCGTGGCCCCGTGTGCGGGAGAGCCATACCCTGTGCACGTTAAAGAACACGCTGGATGGCCTTGACGGGAAGCTACCATCTGTCTCCCAACAGCTGTTCCAATGGGTCCCCTCCCCCAACCTTCTCTGAGCCTTCGGGGTCCATGTGACCTGGCCATTTAGCTCATGGTGTGCAAAAAAGTGCCGCTCAGAGGTAAAACAACCTAACCCTGCTTACAAGTAAGCTTCGACAACGCAATATGTCTACAAATCTAGAAAAGTTTATATATATTTTTTGCCATTGTTTTTACTGGTGAATTTTAACACAAATAATTATTTACTAATATACGCTTTGTAGAAGACAATTATTCGTATTTATGAGCATTATTATAACGCTAATGTATACGCATATTTTTTCTCTAAATATTATATATTAATAAATAACATTGGTATAAAGTTTACTGTTAAAATTTGCCAGAATAATAATTTCCCAAGTGTGCCAGCGTTGAGTTTGTTTCTTAAAACCACTATCTTGCCTTCGAGATTAGAAAGGGGTTACCGATGAATTTGGAAAGACAGCCGTCCATCAGATGGGACATACAGCGTGGCACCGTGTGGAGCGACGGAAAGACAGCCGTCCATCAGATGGGACATACAGCGTGGCACAGCGTGGCACCGTGTGGACAGCCGTCCATCAGATACCTTATGAATGTTAAAGAATACGCTTGATGGAAGTATCTGTGCCCAGTGGATCACCCTTTTGCTATCCTTCTATGAGCTCTTTGGGTCCTTGTGACCTGGCTATTTAGTCCATTATGTGCATAAGAGTGTCGATCAGGGGTAAAAGAACTGAAAGCAACCACCATCACCACCCCAATGGGGCGGGGGTGGCTCAGTCGGTAGCGTGCCAGGCTCGTAATCTGTAGTTCCCAGGTTCGAGTCCCAGCTGGGTCAGCGTTGAGATTTATCTCCGCAAAATTTCCTCGCCCTGCCCACGGTCAGTAGGGGACACCGATGGGCTTGGGAAGACCGCCGTCCGTCGGATGGAACGTTAAGCCGTGGCTCCGTGTGCGGGAGAGCCATACCCTGTGCACGTTAACACGCTGGATGGCCTTGACGGGAGGCTACCATCTGTCTCCCAACAGCTGTTCCAGTGGGTCCCCTCCCCCAACCTTCTCTGAGCCTTCGGGGTCCATGTGACCTGGCCATTTAGCCCATGGTGTGCAAAAACGTGCCGCTCAGAGGTAAAACAATCCAATCTAAAATGAATATAAAGTAGAATAATTTATTTATCATAATTATGTAAAAATAATATCGAATAGTTTGAAACTAATTAGTAGTCTGTTTAAAAAAAAATAGTTGTAGACTTAAATATTGCAAAATATTTAATTTTTAAGCAAGTTTCTTTTATATAAAAAATTAAAGGGATTGCAGTGGAATTCACGTCCGAGGGACTAAGTTCACCACTGGAGCACAGCTCTATGAAAGTTTGACGTGGAAATGTTGTAATCAGCAGTATAGGGAGTGGAATCTCTCCATACTCCTTATTCTGTGGTAAAGAATGGATATGGAATTCAGCTTCGGTAGCTACTAATTTAAAAACAAGTATCGTGCATTTGTCGTAGTTTTAAAGGGGACGAACGCAGTGTCAGTTACCCCACAGAGTAAGGATGGATGATACAGAGATTCCAATCCCCATACTAAGAATGACAATATCCCCACAATGTTAAACTTTCAGACCGCAGCGCTCTGGTGGCGAACTATTGAACTAAGTCGAATACAAATGAATTGTACTGTAATTCCTTTATTCATCACTCGCAGCACTCTCCTTCCATAAATAATTAAATATATTTAGAGATTTTAAAATTTTATACCAAGATATTTTATTTTGAAGCTAGTAATTACTATCAAATTAATCGATATTATTTTTATATGAACATGATAAATAAATTATTCTCTTTTATATTATATTATAATCTACGAAACATAGTAGTTTGTGGCCGTGCGAAAGTTCATTACAGGTAAAACTATTCCACAATCTGATATTGGTGGCGATAATAATTGCCATAAAAGTAGGTTATGAACCTTTAATGTCCTTCCAATTTATTTATTTTTATTTATTGTTGCATTTCATTGTATTTCTGCTATTGCAGATATTTTTATGTATTAAGTGTGTTCTTGGAAGTGCTATTGTGGGGATGTGACTCATAAGAGTTGTTTTCAGATCTGAACTGGCTGCTTGCAAGAGTGATGTGGCCGAGAAGCCTTTTATGGCCTTTTTACAACTAGCCTGGGACGCGAGTGTCAGCATGGCAAAGGCGAGCCACGAATAAAGAAAGAACAGTTTGGAGTATAGCTGTCGAGTGGGAAGGCTGTAGTTCCAAGGTTCGAGTCCCAGCTGTGTCAGCGTTGAGATTTATCTCCGCAAAATTCCCCGCCCTACCCACGGTCAGTAGGGGACACCGATGGGCTTGGAAAGGCCGCCGTCCGTCGGATGGGACGTTAAGCCGTGACCCGTGTGCGGGAAAGTCATACCCTGTGCACGTTAAAGGACACGCTGGATGGCCTTGACGGGGGGCTACCATCTGTTTGCCAACAGCTGTTCCAGTGGGTCCCCTCCCCCAACCTTCTCTGAGCCTTCGGGGTTCATGTGGCCTGGCCATTTAGTCCATGTTGTTCAAAAAAGTGCCGCTCGGGGGTAAAACAACCCAACCCAACGAGTGGGAAGGTCGTTTTGAATACACATCAAAAGGACGCTGCCCTTACTCAAAGGAAACCCTTAAGGATAGGGTTCGATTCTAAGTGAGAATCGAGATTCTTGGTGAATCTGATACAATTCTGTGGATTCTCTGTGAACCACATTTTAGGCAAAGGTTAATTATCTTTTCACCGAGTTTGAGTTCTGTGAAGCGAAAATCTGCAAAGTGTGCGGTTCTCCACCTCATTGCGTGATTGTTTGCAGCATAAAAACAGAAAAGGCCTGTGGAGTTGAGAGCATCTCCAGCACGTAACTGTATATAGTGTTAATAAACTGTGTCTTCCTTATATAACTGGGGAGGGGGTGGCTCAGTCGGTAGCGCGCCAGGCTCGTAATCTGTAGTTCCCAGGTTCGAGTCCCAGCTGGGTCAGCGTTGAGCTTTATCTCCGCAAAATTCCCCGCCCTGCCCACGGTCAGTAGGGGACACCGATGGGTTTGGAAAGTCCGCCGTCCGTCGGATGGGACGTTAAGCCGTGGCCCCATGTGTGGGAGAGCCATACCCTGTGCACGTTAAAGAACAAGCTGGATGGCCTTGACGGTAGTCTACCATCTGTCTCCCAACAGCTGTTCCAGTGGGTCCCCTCTCCCAACCTTCTCTGAGCCTTCGGGGTCCATGTGACCTGACCATTTAGCCCATGGTGTGCAAAAAAGTGGCGCTCAGAGGTAAAACAATCTAATCCAATCCTTATATAACTCTCATTTGCGAATTGTTGGACATATTTTTATACATCACTTGACGCAGCAAGTCTGAGGCATAAGTCGGTACGGGTGTAACCATCTACAAACCTGTCATTTCAGCGAAGTAAGGGTGAAGGTAATTAAAGGATAAATTCATCGTCCTCCGGCGGCCACAATATTTGGCCCAGCCCATCGCATCCGGAGCGGAGGAGTCCATCGCATTCTGGCGCAGTCCAACAAAATTGGCCCGAGTCCATTACAGGGTTGGGTTGGGTGTTTTACCTCTGAGCGGCACTTTTTTGCACACCATGGGCTAAATGGCCAGGTCACATGGACCTCGAAGGCTCAGAGAAGGTTGGGAGAGGGGACCCACTGGAACAGATGTTGGGAGACAGATGGTAGCCTCCCGTCAAGGCCATCCAGCGTGTTCTTTAACGTGCACAGGGTATGTCTCTCCCGCACACGGGTCACAGCTTAACGTCCCATCCGACGGACGGCGGCCTTTCCAAGCCCATCGGTGTCCCCTACTGACCGTGGGCAGGGCGGGGAATTTTTGCGGAGATAAATCTCAACGCTGACCCAGCTGGGACTCGAACCTGGGAACTGCAGATTACGAACCTGGCGCGCTACCGACTGAGTCACCCCCGCCCCTTGAAAGGTTTAACGTTGTGGAAATGTAATTAGCAGTATAGAGGGTGGTTAACAGCTGGAACATAAAGATCTTTATGGTCCAGTTGTTAAGATGCCCGTCATATTTCTGGGTTCGAAATTCACTAAGGACAACTAATTATTTCAAATGTTTCTGTCTACAGGAGTTTTCCGATGATAATTTTTACTAAAATCAAGTAATCTTCTGGTAATTTTACTTATATCTTATAACAGATGATAACCTCCTGTCAACACATCCACCTGTTCTTTGGGGTACACAGGATATGGCTCTCCTCCTCACGGAGCTAAGGCTTAAAGTACTATCCTACGGACGACGGCCTTTCCAAGCCCATTGATGTGATCTTTCTACGAGGGCAAGGTGTGGATTTCGCGGAGATAAATCTCAACGCTGGCACAGATGGTACTTTAACCTGGGAACTACAGATTACGAATCTGGCGCGTTACCATCTGTACAACCCCATAAACTATAACATAATAATAACAGCTAAGTATTTAAACTGTTATGGAAGTTGGAATATTTATACGCTGTAATATAGGGACGGATGACTCTGTTACTAGCACACCAGGCCCGTAATCTGTAGTTCCCAGGTTCGAGTCCCAGCTGGGCCAGCTTTGAGAGTTATCTCTGCAAATCTCCCAGCCCTACTCACGACAGTACGGGATACTGATGATCTTGAAAAGGCCACTCTGCTTCGGGTGCAGTAGATAGGTTGGGACGTTAAACCGTGGTCCCCTGGGCGGGAGAGCCATACCCTGTGCTGTACCCGCCCTTCCCGCGGTCAGTAGGGGACACCGATGGGCTTGGAAAGACCGCCGTCCGTCGGATGGGACGTTAAGCCGTGGCCCCGTGTGCGGGAGAGACATACCCTGTGCACGTTAAAGAACACGCTGGATGGCCTTGACGGGAGGCTACCATCTGTCTCCAACAGCTGTTCCAGTGGGTCCCCTTCCCCAACCTTCTCTGAGCCTTCGGGGTCCTTGTGACCTGGCCATTTAGCCCATGATGTGCAAAAAAGTGCCGCTCAGAGGTAAAACAACCAAAACAAACAAGCCATACCCTGTGCACGTTAATAACGCGTTGGATGGCCTTGATGGGACCCAACCCAACTACATAAAAGGTTTATTTTAGAAATTATAGAGTTTTGAAGTTCTCAATCTCTTAACATTGGATTGTAACTTTAGCACTTAAATGCAATTATTTTGAAAGGGATACATTAAATTACCCAAATATCGCCTGTACCCTATGTGTATAATCTTGTTACCCATTAATTGTATTATTCAGGCATTCTTTTCTCCCTTTTGAATACTTTATCAGCCTTAGAATTGTTCTTACGCACTTCTCAGTTCCCATTAGCGTTGATTCTCTGCTATTTACGGTGTGGCCAATTTGCAAAGTCCAGCGAGGCTAATGTGATAATTCCTGTTCTTTCCTAACTAAAGATGTTGCATTTTTAAAAGTGCTCAGATCTCTTAATAATTTATCTCATCACTATTTACGGTTACCAATATGCTCTCTTACTCTTCCTTTCTTTAATACATATATATTTATATATGTATTGCTACCCGTTGTTTTTTTTTCAAATGAAACTACAAGAATGAAAGGCTTGTTGGGTTGGGTTGTTTTACCTCTGAGCGGCACTTTTTTGCACACCATGGGCTAAATGGCCAGGTCACATGGACCCCGAAGGCTCAGAGAAAGTTGGGGGAGGGGACCCACTGGAACAGCTGTTGGGAGACAGATGGTAGCCTCCCGTCAAGGCCATCCAGTGTGTTCTTTAACGTGCACAGGGTATGGCTCTCCCGCACACGGGGCCACGGCTTAACGTCCCATCCGACGGACGGCGGCCTTTCCAAGCCCATCGGTGTCCCCTACTGACCGTGGGCAGGTTGTTGTTGTTGTTTTACCTCTGAGCGGCACTTTTTTGCATACCATGGGCTAAATGGCCAGGTCACATGGACCCCAAAGGCTCAGAGAAGGTTGGGGGAGGGGACCCAATGGAACAGCTGTTGGGGGACAGATGGTAGCCTCCCGTCAAGGCCATCCAGCGTGTTCTTTAACGTTGGGTTGTTTTACCTCTGAGCGGCACTTTTTTGCACACCATCTGCTAAATGGCCAGGTCACATGGACCCCAAAGGCTCAGAGGAAGTTGGGGGAGGGGACCCACTGGAACAGCTGTTGGGAGACAGATGGTAGCCTCCCGTCAAGGCCATCCAGCGTGTTCTTTAACGTGCAAAGGGTATGGCTCTCCCGCACACGGGGCCACGGCTTAACGTCCCATCCGACTGACGGGAGGCCCATCGGTGATCCCCTACTGACCGTGGGTAGGGCGGGGAATTTTGCGGCCCGGTTCAAGTCAAATCTCCTCTCTGCCCACGTTGACTTACCGAAGTAGTTCCCAAGTTTTTCGTTCCGCGAACCCCTTTCAACCAAACAAATGTGTTGCGAACCCCCAAGGGTAATAATGACCGACATAAAAGCTCCAAATTACAATTTACATTATACCCCCTCAAGAAGCTGCTTGACACAGAGGTCTGACAGGAGCCCGTCAGTTTATATGCCATTGTAGAAGGTCTGTGAGGCTGGCAGGACCTCAGCAGAAAAACAACACGAACATCCATGCCTTACCCGGGACTCGAACCCGGGTCCCTTAGATCAGTAGCCAAGCGCGCTAACCACTCGGCCATGGGACGGCTACATTATACAGGGTGTCTGAAAAATATAGGTACAAACTGTTAGGGAAGGTAGATAACATCTAAGGGAATGAGAATTGCATAGGAACCCATAACCGTTTACGTCATGGGAAAGTGGTAGCAGAGGTACAAGATCTGAAAGGACACAAGACAGTGATTAATGGGAAAACATTTATTGGACATAATAATGACCTCTTAATGACCCATAATCGCACAAATTTTTGATGCGCACGCGCAAACAAACGGTGGCCCCATATATGTCTGTGTGGGAAGCGTTCTTGATACATTCATTGAGCGGCTCGTTCGTTGCCCTCAGCTATTCCATACACTAAGTGCATGTCTGCCAGCTCTCTGTTCGAATACCTTTGCATGCTCTTCGTAAGCCGACTACCGCTCCAATGAGGATATCCGAAATTTCCCCTCTAGCGCACTGATGAACAGCGCCGCCTATTGACTTACGGTGACGTTTCCGGTTGTGGGTTCCAAGGCAATTCTCATTCCTTTAGATGTTATCAACCTCCCCTGAAAGTTTGTACCTATGTTTTTGAGACACCCTGTTTAATTATAATTATAAAATATAAAAAATTACTACCTATAATTATGAACCGTCCCATGGCCGAGTGGTTAGCTACTGATCTAAAGGACCTGGGTTCGAGTCCCGGGTAAGGCATGGATGTATGTGTCGTTTTTCTGCTGAGGTCCTGCCATCCTCTCAGATCTTCTACTGTGGCATACCCTGTGCAGCAGAAACTAATAGGTTCCTGTCAGACCTCTGTGGCAAGCAGCTGCTTGAGGGGGTATTTATTTATTTTTTCATTATAATTATGAAACTTCTAAAATTTAAAGTCACAGAGGAAAAATATATTTGTAATATATTTGATTAATTCTTTATTGCTTAAGGTCCCATTACAGAAATTTTAGCGCGAACCCTTTGGGGTTCGCAAACTACTGACTTACAGTGTTCAAAGAAGTTGTTTCGAAGTGCTGTGATTTAAAATATTACTAATGTAACAGATAATATATATTACATTTAATATATCTTTAAAAAACCAAAATATCAATATTTAACTTCTAAAATTAATGCAGTTTTAGAAAGCGACAAAAATTCGACCGTTTCGAGATTATTTTAATCAAATTTATTGTTTAATTCCAGAAATCGGCATTGTTCTGTACTCAAACCGTAACCGAAATCATTCATCGTAAAGGTGGTGTCATTTGAATAAACAATACTTGGTCCGTGACGTAGCCAGTGACATCATGTCATAATATATATTCATGAGCTGCGTCGGCTCGTGACAAGCGGTCTTCTGCCTTTGTATTGTTGGCTCTGGTTCAATGAAGCATGTCTTGTCAATGGACAAAACAATCACTATTAAACAATTCGTGTTTGCATCCTGAAAATGTGAAGATTTTATTTAAATATTACATTAAAAGAGCGCTTCGAAACGACAACGAATAGTTCTGGTTGCCGTCTTGGTTAATAGTAGAAGCAGACAATATACATGCTAGATACATTAGAAAAGTACAAAACAATTGGGTTGGGTTGGGTTGTTTTACCTCTGAGCGGCACTATTTTGCACACCATGGGCTAAATGGCCAGGTCACATGGACCCCGAAGGCTCAGAGAAGGTTGGGGGAGGGGACCCACTGGAACAGCTGTTGAGAGACAGATGGTAGTCTCATGTCATGGCCATCCAGCGTGTTCTTTAACGTGCACAGGGTATGGCTCTCCCGCACACGGGACCACGGCTTAACGTCCCATCCGACGGACGGCGGCCTTTCCAAGCCCATCGGTACTGACCGTGGGCAGGGCGGGGAATTTTTGCGGAGATAAATCTCAACGCTGACCCAGCTGGGACTCGAACCTGGGAATACAGATTACGAGCCTGGCACGCTACCGACTGAGCCACCCCCGCCCCAGTACAAAACAATTGTAGAAAAACAATGCCAATGACGAAACCACTTAATTAATATTAGCTTCAAATGAAGATTATAAAACAGCAATTTCTTTTTAGTTGGTAATGCAGGGGCCAGAGTTGGCTCAGTCAGTTGCGCGCCAATCTCGTATTCTGCAAATTCCAGGTTCGAGCCCTACGTGTGCCAGCGCTTAGATTTATCTCCGCTAAACCCCACACTGTCCGCAGTCAGAAAGGGGGCACCGATGAACTTGGAAAGGCCTCCATCTGACGGATGGGACAAGGCCGTGGCGCCGTGTGCGTGAAAGCCATACCTGTTCACGGTAAAGAACACGCTGGGTAGCTTTGACGATTTCCAAGTCACAAGGGTTGGGTTGTTTTACCTCTGAGCGGCACTTTTTTGCACACCATGGGCTAAATGGCCAGGCCACAAGGACACCGAAGGCTCAGAGAAGGTTGGGGAAGGGGACCCACTGGAACAGCTGTTGGGAGACAGATGGTAGCCTCCCATCAAGGCCATCCAGCGTGTTCTTTAACGTTGGGTTGTTTTACCTCTGAGCGACACTTTTTTGCACACCATGAGCTAAATGGCCAGGTCACATGGACCCCGAAGGCTCAGAGAAGGTTTGGGGAGGGACCCACTGGAACAGCTGTTGGGAGACAGATGGTAGCCTCCCGTCAAGGCCATCAAGTGTGTTCTTTAACGTGCACAGGGTACCACTCTCCCATACACGAGGCCACGATTTAAGTCCGATCCGACGGACGGCGGCCTTTCCAAGCCCATCGGTGTCCCCTACTGACCGTTGGCAGGGCGGGGAATTTTGCGGAGATAAATCTCAACGATGGCCCAGCTGGAACTCGAACCTGGGAACTACAGATTACAAGTCTGACGCGCTACCGACTAAGCAACCCCCGCTACCAAGTCACAAGGACCAAAAGGGCTCAGAACTAGGTAAGTAAGGGTTATCCACTCCAAAGCTGTTAGGCAGTAGATAGATTGGGTTGTTTTAGTTCACAACATCACAGTTACAGATGTAAACATTCTACAAACTTAATATTATTATCTGTTTAAAATATTTTATTTCATATGAATGAGTAACGCTTTTTTGACGTTTAGATTTGTTTGCATAAATATAAACCATGCACTGTAAAGTGCTAGTTACATGCTTGTAGGACTCCATTGCAGGCTTCGTTCATACTTCTGTAAATGAATCTAAATGGCAAAAAATATCGTTATCTATCCTTATGAGTTAATTCCGCAAAATTCCCGCCTTGCACACGGTCAGTAGGGGACACCGATGGGCTTTGAAAAGCCGCCGTCCGTCGGATGGCCCCGTGTGCGGGAGAGCCATACCCTGTGCACGTTAAAGCACACGTTGGATGGCCTTGACGGGAGGCTACCATCTGTCTCCCAACAGCTGTTCCAATGGGTCCCCTCCCCCAACCTTCTCTGAGCCTTCGGGGTCCATGTGACCTGTCCATTTAGCCCATAGTGTACAAAAAAAGTGCCGCTCAGAGGTAAAACAACCCAACGTTAAAGAACACGCTGGATGGCCTTGACGGGAGGCTACCATCTGTCTCCCAACAGCTGTTCCAGTGGGTCCCCTCCCCCAACCTTCTCTGAGCCTTTGGGGTCCATGTGACCTGGCCATTTAGCCCATTGTGTGCAAAAAGGTGCCGCTCAGAGGTAAAACAACCCAACCCAAGCATTTTTATTTTATTATAAATCTGGGAATACCGGCCACACCATCGCTGATTAATCCCTGATCTTTATATATATCGCTGATCTTTTCCCCTACCATAAGTTAAAGTTCATAAAATGTTTTGGTCAAATATTTTTTCAGATTTCATATTCGTTATTTTCACGTAACTCGAACTACAGAGTCGCCAACGGAAATATTTATATAAATCCAAAGAGATGAAAGTTTGGCGTAAGTTCATGAATAGCACATATGTATACCACTAAAGTATGAATGATGTAATTTATTACAATGACGCAATATTATTACAAATTAATCATTTTTATCTAAACATAAGTACTTCATTTCTCTTAGCATAAGGGGGGGGGGGGGGTGGCTCAGTCGGTAGCGCGCCAGGCTCGTAATCTGCAGTTTCCAGGTTCGAGTTCCAGCTGGGTCAGCGTTGAGATTTATCTCCGCAAAATTCTCCGCCCTGCCCGCGGTCAGTAGGGGACACCGATGAGCTTGGAGAGGCCGCCGTCCGTCGGATGGGACGTTAAGCCGTGGCCCCGTGTGCGGGAGAGCCATACCCTGTTCACGTTAAAGAACACTCTGGATGGCCTTGACGGGAGGCTACCATCTGTCTCCCAACAGCTGTTCCAATGGGTCCCCTCCCCTAACCTTCTCTGAGCCTTCGGGATCCATGTGACCTGGCCATTTAGCTCATGGTGTGCAGAAAAGTGCCGCTCAGAGGTAAAGCAACCCAACGTTAAAGAACACGCTGGATGGCCTTGACGGGAGGCTACCATTTGCCTCCTAACAGCTCTTCCAGTGGGTCCACTCCCCCAACCTTCTCTGAGCCTTCGGGGTCCTTGTGACCTGACTATTTAGCCTATGGTGTGCAAAAAAGTGCCGCTCAGAGGTAAAACAACCGACAATCCAAAGCACGTTTCATTCACTAATGGTAAAAAACCCATGGAAATAGAAAACAATCGTTTATGCTATTCGCCACTTTCTTGAGAAGGGAAAAAGAAGGGAGGGAAATGTTTTACAACCTTTGATAGTCTCTGCGTCATCGCGACGATTTTCGCTCCATTTCGAGGCAAGAAAGCATGGGAAAAATTTTCTTAATATTGTGACTCCCACTTCGGAAGTTTTAATTTGATATATAATTCGTTACTCTCTGCCCTCGTGTTTCAAAAATATTACGGCACAATTCTTTTGACATTCGCTCTTTATGAGAAAGGACAGACGGGAGGAAAGTTTTTATATAACATTATGACACTCTCCACGACTCAAGAGTTCATTTTGTACATAACGTGATGTGATGGGTCAAAAGGTTGAAATTCTACATTGGAACAGCCGTTTTAACACCCACAAATTGAGAAACACAACAAATGACGTGGGGAAAAGCAATTGGAATATAAGTAGAAGTTAATATTGGCACTTTACTACCACTATATTAATAAAATAGTTTAATACAATTAAATATCATTTGTTCAATCTAAAAGGGATTCAATTATTTCTGCTCCAGGTATATCACGGATGTATCTCGACGATATGTCCAACATTTAAGAAAAAATGAATTATTACTGCGAAATGAGATATGCTCAACCATTCTTTGCGTGTCTTGATACTGAATATAAAATTGCATCATTGATATTGCTTTTTAGTCTCGAAAGCATTTTTCATGCATTCGGTCCACATTAAATTTAATTTCAGTAGTTTAGTCGTTAGAAATCAAAATAATCGAATTTTCAAAGAATATGGTAATCAGTGAAATGACAGTGCTTTCGTGCAATTTAAATCAAAGAGCATTTGTCGGAATATGATTTTCAGAAAAAGAAATATATATGTTTGGAATAAGTGTGAAATCCATTATATTTGTTGGTTAGCTGATTCTATATATATGAGGAGAACTTGGGATTTAGAATGATTCTAGGTGTGAGGAATGAAATTCGTTTTGGATAAAAAATTTGATAAAGGTTAAAGGGATGTAGTTATCTAGTAACTGATTTTGAGACAACACGCAAAGAATATTTGATGTATCATAACTTTCTACAAAAGAAGAATGAGTTTATATTATACGTATTATAATTTTCTATAGAAGAAAAGCTGTTTTAAATTAAAGAGTCTGTCATTTTCTTTTTTCAAATATTTTTCTGTTGTTATATGTGATGAAACTTCGATTAACCGATTTAAAGTTAGGAATACAAATTCGGAAAAGAGAAGAAATCCTTCTAACCAGATTTAAGGAACAATTGAAAGAATAGCTAATCATCTCTGGTGAATATAGGTTGCTTGTTTTCAAAGAGAATGAAGTTTTTTCGGTTTCCAATTTTGCCCCATCTGATATTGGAAATACGAACTAATGGATGATTTGGAAAAATAGCAATAATGCATTGGTACCAATAAAACACAAAATGGAAATCATTATCTCATATATCTCTTAAAACGAAAATGTTTCGCTTTCCCATCCCCTTGGGATTAAGGGGGGGGAAGGGGAATCAAAATAAATCCTTTGATCATCACACTCCATCAAAAAATAAAAATAAATACCCCTTCAAGCAACTGCTTGCCACAGAGGTCTGACAGGAGCCTGTCAGTTTATATGCTACAGTAGAAGATCTGAGTGGATGACAGGATCTCAGCAGAAAAACGACACATACATCCATGCCTTACCCGCGGCTCGAACCCAGGTCCCTTAGATCACGTAGCCAAGCGCGCTAACCACTCGGCCATGGGACGGCTCACTCCATCAACTAAATCTTAAATATCTCTTTTAATGCATATTATTTGAAATATTCATTTTTAATTTTTGTATTTTCCGTATTTAATGAGAAAAGTCGTCACTTCGATCCTAGATCGTTAGGACACGTTATTTAAATATTATATAAATTATTAATTTCAGAATTATTTATATGATATACTTTTATTTAAATTATATATTTTTTAGTTTTTTTGCATCGAAAATAATTGTTGAAGCAATTAAGTATATATTGCAATATGATATGGCATAGATATGAATTAAAAGAAACTTCAGATTCGTGGAATATTTATATTGATCCGTGTTTTAGACATTATATACAGACATTATATACAGATATTTAGACATTATATAACAGTTGTTACACACATTTTTCAGAATATTACCATTTTAATTCAATATTTTGTAGGCTAGCCCTGTGCTTAAATAAATGCTTAATATGATTTTGGCATGAACTGAATTAATTTAATTTCGTCTGTAATAAAATATGATTAAGAGGAAACAGGAAAGCCTTAATTAACTAGTCCCAGCTGGGTCAGATTTGAGATTTATATCCGTAAAATTCCCCGCCCTTCCCACGGTCAGTAGGGGACACCGATGGGCTTGGAAAGGCCACCTTCCGTCGGATGGGACGTTAAGCCGTGGCCCCGTGTACGGGAGAGCCATACCATGTGCACGTTAAGTACACACTGGATTGCCTTGACGGAAGTCTACCATCTGTCTCCCAACAGCTCTTCCAGTGGGTCCCCTCCCCCAACCTTCTCTGAGCCTTCGGGGTCCTTGTGACCTATTTAGCCTATGGTGTGCAAAAAAGTGCCGCTCAGAGGTAAAACAACCCACAACCCAAAGCACTTTTCATTCACTAATGGTAAAAAACCCATGGAAATAGAGAACAATCGTTTATGCTATTCCCCACTTTCTTGAGAAGGGAAAAAGAAGGGGGGGGGGAATGTTTACAACCTTTGATAATCTCTGCGTCATCGCGACGATTTTCGCTCCTTTTTCGAGGCAAGAAAGCATGGGAAAAAACATTAATAATATTGTGACTCCCACTTCACAAAAATGGGGTGGCTCAGTCGGTTGCGCGCCAGGCTCGTAATCTGTAGTTCCCAGGTTCGAGTCCCAGCTGAGTCAGCGTTGAGATTTATCTCCGCAAAATTCCCCGCCCTGCCCACGGTTAGTAGGGGACACCGATGGGCTTGGAAAAACCGCCGTCCGTCGGATGGGACGTTAAGCCGTGGCCCCGTGTGCGGGAGAGCCATGCCCTGTGCACGTTAAAGAATACGCTGGATGGCCTTGACTGGAGGCTACCATCTGTCTCCCAACAGCTGTTCTAGTGGGTCCCCTCCCCCTCTGAGCCTTCAGGGTCCTTGTGGCCTGGCCATTTAGCCCATGGTGTGCAAAAAAGTGCCGCTCAGAGGTAAAACAACCCAAACAATCCAACCTCACAAATTTTAATTTGATATATAATTCATTTCTCTCTGTCCTCGTGTTTCAAAAATATTACGGCACAATTTTTTTCACATTCACTTTTTATGGGAAAGGACAGATGGGAGGAAAGTTTTTGTATAATATTATGACACTCTCTACGACTCAAGAGTTCATTTTGCACATAACGTGATGTGATGGGTGAAAAGGTTGAAATTATACATTTGAAGAGCCGTTTTAACATCCACATAAATTGACAAACACAACAAATGACGTGGGAAAAACAATTGGAATATAAGTAGAAGTTAATATTGGCACTTAACCACCACTATATTAATAACATAGTTTAATAGAAATATATATCGTTTGTTCAATCAAATAGTTTCTTGTGAAGTTCTGATCTTAGGTATATCACGGATGTATCTCAACGATATGTCCAACATTTAAGAAAATATATTATTACTGCGAAATGAACAAATGAGATATGCTCATGCATTCTTTGCGTGTCTTGATACTGAATATAAAATTGTATCATTGATATTGCTTTTTAGTCTCGAAAGTACTTTTCATGCATTCGGTCATGTTAAGTTTAATTTCAGTAGTTTAGCCGTTAAAAATCATAATAATCGAATTTTCAAAGAATATGGTAAAAATTCAAATGGCAGTGCTTTTGTCTTATTAAAATCAAAGAGCATTTGTCGGAATCCGATTTTTCAGAAAAGCAAATATATATGTTTGGAATAAGTGTGAAATCCATTATATTTGTTGGTTAACTGAGAACTTGGGAGTTAGAATGATACTAGATGTGAAAAATCCAATTCGTTTTGGATAGAAAATTTTGATAACGTTAAAGAGATGTGATTACCTAGTAACTGATTTTGAGGTAAGACGAAAAGAATATTTCATGTATTGATATAAATTCAAAGAGATGAAAGTTTAGCGTGAGTTCATAAATAACACATATGTATACCACTAAAGTATGAATGATGTAATTTATTACAATGACACAATATTATTATAAATTAATCATTTTTATCTAAACATAAGTACTTCATTTCTCTTAGCATAGGGGCGGGGGTGGCTCAGTCGGTAGCGCGCCAGACTCGTAATCTGCAGTTTCCAGGTTCGAGTTCCAGCTGGGTCAGCGTTGAGATTTATCTCCGAAAAATTCTCCGCCCTGCCAGCGGTCAGTAGGGGACACCGATGAGCCACCATCTGCCTCCCAACAGCTGTTCCAGTGGGTCCCCTCCTCCAACCTTCTCTGAGCCTTCGGGGTCCATGTGACCTGGTCATTTAGCCCATGATGTGCAAAAAAGTGCCGCTCAGAGGTAAAACAACCCAACCCAACTCTCTTAGCATAAAGACAAACCACTTTGTATTGAATCTCATTTGCGACATTAAATAACCTTAACAATACTTTATACCTTATACATGTGAAACATTTAACATTGATCTTCCCTGATAGAGGATCCAATAACAAACTTTACCGTTGATTCCTCTTATCCACCGGAACCATGTTTCATCTTAAATCAAATAAGATCAGTCCTTTTACATAGCTTTATACAACACTAATTTAATACACTCTCTACTTCTTCCCTTTTCTACTCCACTATCTCTTTTCATTCTTTCAAAATTCTTACTATTTCAAAGCATTCCCGTTCTAAACAGTTAATTACGCAAATTGTCATGCTAAGTATATGCGAGTGTTCATGATACACCTGTCACAAGCCATTGTCTCACGTTTATCTCTCGTAACAAATAGCCAGGTTGTAAAAATATATTACTCATTATAGAGTTTCAGCTTTTGTTGAACAGAAGCATCACAATTGATTTTGTTGATTTTCTGCTTTCTGAAAGAACTTGATTGTCTAGGCCAGTGTCTCGCAAACTTTTTTACTCTGCGGCACACTGAATCTAATTTTTTCCGCGGCACACTGAAGCTAATTTTTCCCCGCGGCACATTGAATCTAATTTTTTTCCGCGGCACACTGAATCTAATTTTTTTTCCGCGGCACACCTAAAAAAGAATTTTTGATGGTTACGTAAAAAGAGGAAAATTGAAGTTTCGTTAGATGCATTTTATTTAAAATTTAGATATGGACATATTTCAATGGGATGTATGAGCTTGCTTCTGCGAACAAAATTGCATTATTCTAGGCTCAAAGTTAGATAAACACACTCGCATTCTTCATCAATCATCTGAAGCCGCTCACGCTTCTTAGATTTAATTTCAGTCAATGATGAGAATCCAAGTTCACAAAGATAAGACGAGCCGAAAGGTAACAAGGCTCGAATAGCTTTTGTGCTCAATTCAGGATATTGAGGTTATCAGGATATTGAGGTTATCAGGATATTGAATTCAGGATATCTAGTGTCAATTTGAAAATCTCTCGCGGCACACTTGGAATCTCTCGCGGCACACAGTTTGCCAGACACTGGTCTAGGCTTTGATGTATTCATGTACTGCTCGCTGATTAATATCTTGGTGAATGATCGTGTTTATCACAAACCATGGTGCTGACACAGCTGATCTCAAAATTTGATTTTGGAAAGTCTGAAGCTTCGTGATATTGGTTTGTGAGCAAATGACCCTCAAACTGAAGCAGCATAGAGAATTATAGGTTTTAGAATCGTATCATAGACTGTCAACGTGTTATAGAGTGATAGATTAGACCTTCTGGAGGTAGGTAAAAATAATTTAAACTGTATTGCACGGGCTTTATGTACGATAGAGGAAATGAGAAAGAAAAGAGGAATAGAGGAGATGTAGACAAAAGGAAAACAAAAGGAAAAGAAGAATAGAGGAGATGAGGACAAAGGAATAGAGGAATGTTCATTCCACTTGAGTTTATGATTGATCGTGACACCAGAAATTAATCAACTTCTGCTTCTTCTTCTTTAAAATAAACTATTATTCCCCTTTCCTCCGGAAATTTTGTTTAGAAAGGTCAGGTACTATGTAGGACAGTCCTCTGAATAAAAGGGCGGGGGTGGCTCAGTCGGTAGCGCGCCAGGCTCGTAATCTGTAGTTCCCAGGTTCGAGTCCCAACTGGGTCAGCGTTGAGCTTTATCTCCGCAAAATTCCCCCGCCCTGCCCACGGTCAGTAGGGGACACCGATGGGCTTGGAAAGGCCGCCGTCCGTCGGATGGGACGTTAAGCCGTGGCCCCGTGTGCGGGAGAGACATACCCTGTGCACCTTAAAGAACACGCTGGATGGCCTTGACGGGAGGCTACAATCTGTCTCCCAACAGCTGTTCCAGTGGGTCCCCTCCCCCAACCTTCTCTGAGCCTTCGGGGCCCATGTGACCTGGCCATTTAGCCCATGGTGTGCAAAAAAGTGCCGCTCAGATGTAAAACAACCCAACAACCCTTCTTGGGTGTTTCCAAAGGTACTCCTCTATTGGAAAATTTGCAAAAGAGCTCACAGCCTCTGTAATTGTCCTTGTGATCTTTCCCGCAGTTAGCACAGGTCGGTGGACCATCCTTGTGTGTCCTCGCACACGTAGTAATAAGATGTTGCCAGCGCATTTCACACATTTAGGGGTGTTGAAGCAGTTTCCCTGAGTGTGCCCATAACACTGGCATTTGTGACATTGTGTTGATCTTTTTCTCCTTTGAAACGACTCAACAGTGATCTTTAGATGGAAAGGATCAGTCAGGTTAAAGATCTGTTTGTTGAGATCTGTTTTTGCCAACTCAATGAGAAATATAGGTAACGGAGTCTTGTCCCTATATTTCTTAAGTTGAGAAACTTCAAGGATCACGAAACCCATTCCGCACAATTCCTGAGCCAATTCTTCACAGGTGATGTCATCAAGAATGTTCTTGATGATCACCTGTAAATTCTTTTCTGACTTCAGCTGGTATGTAGGAAAAGTAAAATTCTCTTTCTCAAAGAAGTTAATAAACCGATTCTTCTATAGTCTAGGCTACATTTTGTTTGGACTCTAATGGTCTCACCAGAATTTTTTGCTGTAAATGCTTCCATAGCCAGTGTAACCAGCTTTTTATGAGTGTTCAACCAATTTTTAGGTTGGCTTAAAACTATTGGTGGTATTTTGTCCCTCTTAACTTTATTCTGAAGCGAGGAAACATTCTGTGTTTGTGAGGATGTTCCTACGTCGTCACTTATGTCATATTCTTCCTCTGAAACACACTGGGTAGAGAGTAAGGAATTATTGTTTTGACTAATGATACATGGTTCATCTGTATTTAAGGGTCTTTTTCATCCCATTTTAACAGGTTTTGAAACCTTCATCAATCTCATCTAACTTGCTTTTGTCATTATCTTCAATAGGTGAAGGATCCGTAATATCAACAGTGATGGCAACAATGAGCTGCATAGTAGCATTACTGTAACACTCCTCAGAGCACTTGTACTCTTTAACTGCTTTTTCTAAATAAAAAAATAAATGGGGCTGGGGTGCTCAGTCGGTAGCGCGCTAAGCTCGTAATCTGTAGTTCCCAGGTTCGAGTCCCAGCTGGGTCAGCGTTGAGATTTATCTCCGCAAAATTCCCTGCCCTGCCCACGGTCAGTAGGGGACACCGATGGGCTTGGAAAGGCCGCCGTCCGTCGGATGGGACGTTAAGCCGTGCCCCCGTGTGCGGGAGAGCCATACCCTGTGCACGTTAAAGAACACGCTGGATGGCCTTGACGGGAAGCTACCATCTGTCTCCCAACAGCTGTTCCAGTGGGTCCCCTCCCCCAACCTTCTCTGAGCCTTCGGGGTCCATATGACCTGGCCATTTAGCCATGATGTGCAAAAAAGTGCCGCCGTCCGTCGGATGGGACGTTAAGTCGTGGCCCCGTGTGCGGGAGAGCTGTACACGTTAAAGAACACTCTGGATGGCCTTGACGGGAGGCTACCATCTGTTTCCCAACAGCTGTTCCAGTGGGTCCCCTCCCCCAACCTTCTCTGAGCCTTCGGGGTCCATGTGACCTGGCCATTTAGCCCATGATGTGCAAAAAAGTGCAGCTCAGAGGTAAAACAACCCAACCTAAATAAAAACCCTGAAGAATGATCTGGCTTAGTTTTTCAGCTTGCTCTGAACTCATTTAATAGCATGAAGTGAAGGAAGCAACTCAATTATTTTATTGAGTGTTTTCGAAATTTTCTTTTGCTGATCAAGCAGTTGACCGCTTATGCACAGTTTTACCAAAATCCGAGCTCTTTGGGTGGTTCGATTTGCTAATTATAACTTCGGATGCTTATGTGCGGACCGGTACAGGAACAGTTACTGCGTTAATTTTAATACCGGTGACTCTGAGCCGTCCGATTGAGAAATCTTTAATTACGATGTCTCTGAGCGGTCCGATAAGTTTTTTAAAATTCTAGCTTAGCTGATATTGTACAATATAATGAGAATTTCACAAAACAAAATAAAATTCAAGTTCGAATTCGAATTTACTGAATAACAAGAGTAAATACTTGTAAGAACTTTATACAAGTAAATTTGGAAATCGTATAATGATATTCGATGTACCGGGTAATAATTTTACCCCTAACCATCTCCATCATAAAGATATGCCTATTTGGCATGAGTAAGAACAAAATATATAAGTAAACCACACTTAGGTGGGCCCCTAAGGGCAAACATAAGAAAAGCTAAAAATAGCAGTAAAATTGCATAAGAAACCTAAAACGGGTAGGTCTCCCTCAGAGGACGCTACCGTTTTAGGCCTCTTGTACTTGTTCAAAACAGTATGATGGTAAAGAATCAGAGAAGAAATAATCTCAGTGGGATTATTGCTTACAGCCTCAAAAAATCATTTTGAGGTGCGTTTTATATGTGTATATATGTATGGTCGATGCCAAGGTCTTTATGGAGTTGTCTGTTAGTGACAAACCAGGGGGCATCGACCGCAGTTCTCAAAATCTTGTTTTATAAGAGATCTGAATCTTACGAATATTGGTGGGTGTAGTATTCGCCCATATGGGTGAAGCACAGAGAATCACCGTTCTGATGATCATATCATAGAATAAAAGCTTATGATCAATCATTAAAATGGAATTTCTCCTAAGGAGTGGGCCTAGCTGGCCCCTCAGTGAATTGACTTTGGAGATTATATTATTTATGTGATAGTTCCATTTTAACCTCTTATTTATAACAACCCCAAGATATTTGACTGAATCACTCCAATCAATGAGTATATCTTGTAAATGGAGGCAGTTTTGGAACTAGAAAAATCTTTGAAAAATAACATACAACAATATCAAAATAATTAGAAGTTACGCTATAAAAATAGATTCCTTTATCGGAACACTAACTTATGAAAAACTACAATTTCAAATTGAAATCTCTAAAATTCTAAACGTATACTAAAGTTTAAATAAAATATTAAGCTATTTATAAACTATCCTACCAACCAAGGGCTCCACCGGGGTTGGACAGTCGATCTCACCAAAGGCTGTTTAAATAAAGGTTTAGTCAAATTTCACTTCTTGGAGCCAAGCAAAAGTACTTCCGCTCTCTTCAACGTCTAAACTCCAAATCTTTACAATAACACGAAACCTGTTGGATATTATTAATTTTTATTCTTTAAAATTCAACTGGTAGGAATTAAGTTAAAATCATCAATTAAGTTTATAATATTCCTAAATAATTTAATATAGTATTAATAAATAAATTATTTTAGCCTGTGTAGTGTAAAAATAAATTGATTTAACTAAAATTTAAACAAGTTAAAAACTTAAATTTTAATGTATATATAACTTTACTACCTTTGCTCAATGGCTCTCCAGGCTTGGGTTGTTTCACCTCTGAGCGGCACTTTTTTGCACACCATGGGCTAAATGGCCAGGTCACATGGACCCCGAAGGCTCAGAGAAAGTTGGGGGAGAGGACCCACTGGAACAGCTGTTGGGAGACAGATGGTAGCCTCCCGTCAAAGCCATCCAGCGTGTTCTTTAACGTGCACAGGGTATGGCTCTCCCGCACACGGGGCCACGGCTTAACGTCCCATCCGACGGACGGCGGCATTTCCAAGCCCATCGGTGTCCCTTACTGACCGTGGGAAGGGCGGGGAATTATGCGGAAATAAATCTCAACGCTGACCCAGCTGGGACTCGAACCTGGAAACTACAGATTACGAGCCTGGCGCGCTACCGACTGAGCCACCCCCGCCCCTGACTCATAAGGAGTAGTCTTCATACCGGGATATGGTTATGGGTATCCGGCTCCCGCAGTCACAGTGTTCCGCGAGCCAATACGATACCACTCAGGCAGCAAAGAGTCTCCACTAAGTTCTTTCATATACATTTTATTTATTTGATTCTGAATAATTTCTAAACTACTTTGATAGAAAATTAGAAACGAAAAGAGTTTGGTAACCTTTTTCGGAAACGATAAAAATTTTCTATTGAAATTAATGATTTATGAAATGTTATTTAGAAATTAAAATCTGCCTTTAAACGAATTAAATAAGTTTTTTTATATTTTGCATGTATTGTTATGAAAAGAGCAATTAAATTTGTAATGACAGCCTCGGGAATCGTCACTGGCAAAAACAAATTTGAGTTTCATAAATTTCGCATTCACAATACGCATTTTATCCTGTGTTGAGGGGGCGGGGATGGCTCAGTCGGTAGTGCGCCAGGCTCGTAACCTGTAGTTCCCAGGTTCGAGTCCCAGCTGGGTCGGGGCGGGGGTGGCTCAGTCGGTAGCGCGCCAGGCTCGTAATCTGTAGTTCCCAGGTTCGAGTCCCAGCTGGATCAGAGTTGAGATTTATCTCCACGAAATTCCCCGCCCTGCCCACGGTCAGTAGGGGACACCGATGGGCTTGGAAAGGCCGCCGTCCGTCTGATGGGACGTTAAGCCGTGGCCGCGTGTGCGGGAGAGCCATACCCTGTTCACGTTAAAGAACACGCTGGATGGCCTTGACGGGAGGCTATCATCTGTCTCCCAACAGCTGTTTCAGTGGGTCCCCTCCCCCAACCTTCTCTGAGCCTTCGGGGTCCATGTGACCTGGCCATTTAGCCCATGGTGTGCAAAAAAGTGCCGCTCAGAGGTAAAAGAACCCAACCCAACTAGGTCAGCGTTGAGATTTATCTCCGGAAAATTCCCCGCCCTGCCCACGGTCAGTATGGGAAACCGATGGGCTTGGAAAGGCGCCGTCCGTCCGATGGGACGTTAAGCCGTGGTCCCGTGTGTGGGAGAGAGCCATACCCTGTGCACGTTAAAGATCACGCTGGATGGCCTTGACGGGAGGCTACCATCTGTCTCCCAACAGCTATTCCAGTGGGTTCCCTCCCCCAACCTTCTCTGAGCCTTCGGGGTCCATGTGACCTGGCCATTTAGCCCATGGTGTGCAAAAAAGTGCCGCTCAGAGGTAAAAGAACCCAAATCCTGTGTTGAGTTAATTGCTGAAAAGATTCACTCATAAGACCTCGATATATCTCGTAAGTTCTAGTAAAATCTGATTTGAATTAAATAGTGGTTTGTAATAAATGAGTAGTTCACAAATGCAAAGAGAAAGTTCGTTATTTTCACTTCGGAATATTGCCTCAAGACATACACAGAATAAAGCTTCACCATCTTAAGTAAATTAATGCATTAGTTGTTTGTCTCTTGATAATTTACAGAAGGTTTATATATTAAGTTAATGTCAACTCCGTTCGGAGTCAAGTCGAATCAGAAGTACATGTAATTGGATATATCGTCAAAGACACAAAACCTTTAACGTTGATTATGTTTAATATCCAATAGGTGCATTAAATCAGATCAACATGAATCATTTTGGAAATTTCTTCAATCTTCAAGGTTAGTTGATTGGTTTATTTCTGAGCGGCACTTTTTTGCACATAAATGGCCAGGTCACAATGGCCCCGAGGGCTCAGAAAGTTTTGTGGGGGGAGGGAACCCACTGGATAGGAGACAGATGAGAGCTTCCAGCCAAGGTCATCCAGCGAGTTCTTTAACGTGCACAGGGTATGGCTCTCCCACACACTGAGCCATTGCTTAACGTCCCATCCGACGGACGGCGGCTTTCCAAGACCATCGGTGTCTCCTACTGACCGAGGCCTGGGCTAACAGTTTTGGAAAGATAAATCTTCAATAAGTCTAAAACAGGGTTTATGGAGGTTGTAAACAAACCTCTGAAAAGTTCCGATTTAGATTGAATTGTTTTACTTCTGAGAGTGTTTTTTTTTTATACAAGTCATAGACTTTCTCGACGGCGTATTAAACTGATAGCCTCCTGTCAGACCACTGTGGCAAGAAGCTGCTTGAGGTTTTTTAACTGGTTTTTACTTTGACGGTTACGGACATTATAGCGATTTCTGTGACATCACACGAAAAAAATTTAATTTCGTTCATAATATGAAATTTGTTTTAATATTACTGCAAGTAGTATGAAAGTCTCGGGTTCGAATCCGCACCGTGAGCAATAATTTTTTCCATATAAGTATTTATTGAATTTTATATCAGCAGATAAACTGCATATTTGCTATGGACATCTGATTCATTAACAACATTGGGAAAAATAAGTTGCCTTTTCTGACTATAGGTGGCGCAAGGTCCGTCATATTGAGCAAAAGATATAAAAGTCAAATTTTGAAAACAATTTATCTGCTGATGGTTGGTTTAGTGGTCAAAGCACTCTGGCATGTATCTAGAATGTTGTGGGTTCGAATCCTGCACCGTCGGCAAAAATTTTTTCCACATATATATTTATTGAATTACTGCGGGTAGTTTAATATTTATCTATCGAAGAAAATTTTAAAATATCGAACATTTAACTTTTTAAGCGGAGAAAAATCTTTGGGTTGTTTTACCTCTGAGTGTCACTTTTTTGCACACCATGGGCTAAATGGCCAGGTCACATGGACCCCGAAGGCTCAGAGAAGGTTGGGGGAGGGGACCCACTGGAACAGCTGTTGGGAGACAGATGGTAGCCTCCCGTCAAGGCCATCCAGCGTGTTCTTTAACGTGCACAGGGTATGTCTCTCTCGCACACGGGGCCACGGCTTAACGTCCCATCCGACGGACGGCGGCCTTTCCAAGCCCATCGGTGTCCCCTACTGACCGTGGGCAGGGCGGGGAATTTTGCGGCGATAAATCTCAACGCTGACTCAGCTGTGATTGGAACCTGGGAACTACAGATTACGAGCCTGGCGCGCTACCGACTGAGCCACCCCCGTCCCCAAATATATGTTGTTTGTAACCTTATTATAATAGTAAAACTGAACTGAACTTTACGGGAAATCCAGCCCCGATTGTGTAGTTGTCAAAATAAAGATAATCGACGTTTAACAGGTGTTCTTTTTTAGTGTTTTTTTTTTGCTTCTTTTTTCGAAAAATGTTTGGATAAAATAATGAATTTATACAGGATGAGCAGGAAAATTTGCTACTGTCTATCTGCTGTTTGATGTTCTTTTTTTTAGAAAGAGTGCAAAAGAAGCATATTTCACACTTCAAAAGTGTTCGAATTTTTTTTATCATAAAAAAATAGAATGGATAAATGGCTTGATATATGCAATAATTTCTATTTTGTTTTATGGAAACAGAAATTGGAAAAAAAAACCCCGAAAAAACAATGGTTAAAATATCCTGCCATGCCCTCAGTAATATGCTAAAAAAAAAGGTAGGTGTTGTGGTATTTTCTTTATAACTATTTGAAATCCATTCGGAGAAAAATTCCCAAAGATTCTTGTCTTCGAAGAAATCAGTCCGAAAGCTAGGAATTCAAATCTAAATTCTGGGACAGACAGGTTGGGTTGTTTTACCTCAGAGCGGCACTTTTTTGCACACCATGGGCTAAATAACCAGGTCACATGGACCCCGAAGGCTCAGAGAAGGTTGGGGGAGGGGACCCACTGGAACAGCTGTTGGGAGACAGATAGTAGCCTTCCGTCAAGGCCCTCCAGCGTGTTCTTTAACGTGCACAGGGTATGTCTCTCCCGCACACGGGGCCACGGCTTAACGTCCCATCCGACGGACGGCGGCCTTTCCAAGCCCACCGGTGTCCCCTACTGACCGTGGGCAGAGCGGGGAATTTTGCGGAGATAAATCTCAACGCTGACCCAGCTGGGACTCGAACTGGGAACTACAGATTACGAGCCTGGCGTGCTACCGACTGAGCCACCCCCGCCCCGAAGAAATCAGTCCGAAAGCTGGGAATTCAAATCTAAATTCCGGGACAGACAGCAATTCTTCTTAGACTCCTACTGATTTGACCATTGAGGCCCATTGTGAATCTAAATATATATATCTATAGGGAGTAAAACAACCTCAATCCTAAGTTAAGAAAGGTCATCGAAGCTACCAAAGAACGACTGAATCATGAGGTACACCAAAGGGGACATCGCACAATTTATGCGGAATACGACTCTATGTACAAGAAAACCGCCATCCTCGGACGCTCTAGATCCGTGTTTCCCAACGTGGGGCCCACGCCCCACAGAGGGGCAATTTGATTGTCAAGGGAGGCAATTCGAAAATGGACTCGTTCAGAGTTTAACCGTATGGCGGTTAAATTTTACATAGGGGGGGGGGGGGCATAAGAATTTTAGAAAGGCTTAAGTGGGGCATGGCACAAAAAAGGTTGGGAAACACTGCTCTAGATGCTTGTTTATAGCCATCAAACAGCAGCCCTGAAATTGCATCCCTCCCTATGAAAACATCATCGAGTGAAGAAAAGAGGAGAGTGGACCTCATCGCTATAGCAACGCTCCTGCGCTTCTTAACTTGAGCCTTATCGTCCACTACAACTCATGGCATCCGTCATTTCCGTGCCTATAATTAGATTTATCTGCCAAGAAGAGAGGCATTCGTCATTTTCATTCCGTCGTCGCTATCTCGAGACCACGTGATAAGCGCGTGCCATTCAGAGGTCGCTTCGGAGCGTGCAACAGACGAGTGTCGTCTGTTTCCCCTCAGAAAACAACATTCGCCAGCCACGTGCAGACAGAGCGCTGATACCTAAGGAAGAGAACTTAGAAAAGTCGAAACGGAATTGTGTGTAAAGCTTTTGGGACGGATTCTTACCTGCTCTTGGGTTTTTTTCAAGAAAGAAATTGGAGAACCATGTGATCAAGATGATGCTTTCAAACTGAGTAAGTTTCGATGTAAGCACGTTTTTTCGCAAATGTTCATATTTACACTTATTTTTGGATGTTGGCCATACCTGAAATATAATCAGATGATTGGGTTGGGTTGTTTTACCTCTGAGCGGCACTTTTTTGCACACCATGGGCTAAATGGCCAGGTCACATGGACCCCGAAGGCTCAGAGATGGTTGGGGGAGGGGACCCACTGGAACAGCTGTTGGGAGACAGATGGTAGCCTCCCGTCAAGGCCATCCAGCGTGTTCTTTAACGTGCACAGGGTATGTCTTTCCCGCACACGGGGCCACGGCTTAACGTCCCATCCGACGGACGGCGACCTTTCCAAGCCCATCGGTGTCCCCTACTGACCGTAGGCAGGGCGGGGAATTTTGCGGAGATAAATCTCAACGCTGACCCAGCTGGGACTCGAACCTGGGAACTACAGATTACGAGCCTGGCGCGTTACCGACTGAGCCACCCCCGCCCCCATGCCAAATAGGCATATCTTTTTGATGGAGATGGTTAGGGGTAAAATTATTACCCGGTACATCGAATATGATTATACGATCTACGATCATGAAATGATTTAATGTAGTACCAGAATAATGTTACCCCAGACGCATGAATAATTCAGGGATTTTGTGACAAACGCGATGATAGTAATAAATAAAATAAACCAGAAAAGACTGGTGCAAGAATCGAAGAGATCCCAAAAGCACATTTGAGACAGTCAATGACTTAAGAATGGATCTTGGCCTTTTAAATCGTTGTTGATATGTGGCGTCATAATTTGCAGTGTTTGAAATAAGCAAATTTTGATGACGTTACATTCTAAAAGAAATTGATTGGCTTCATTTAAATACTATCTTCTATACTTATGACCCCAAGATCACTCTATACGTCTCTGTTTCCGAAGAATCATGGGACTGCTACAACTAATAGCACTCTCTTATTTTGATTGAGCATCTAGTTACATTACCCCAATACTATAGCTGCTTATATGACAACGGGCTTTATAACCAATAAATAAGAAACTTGTTGGTACTTAATAGAGGCGATTTCTTGGACATAAGAGCAAACAATCTGTGTAGTGTAGAATTAGGGTTGGGTTGTTTTACCTCTGAGCGGCACGCTTTTGCACACCATGGACTAAATGGACAGGTCACGTGGACCCCGAAGGCTCAAAGAAGGTTGGGGAAGGGGACCCACTGGAAGAGCTGTTGGGAGACAGATGGTAGCCTCCCGTCAAGGCCATCCAGCGTGTCCTTTAACTTGCGCAGGGTATGGCTCTCCCGCACACGGGGCCACGGCTTCACGTCCCATCCGACGGACGGCGGCCTTTCCAAGCCCATCGGTGTCCCCTACTGACCGTGGGTAGGGCGGGGAGTTTTGCGGAGATAAATCTCAACGCTGACCCAGTTGGGACTCGAACCTGGAAACTACAGATTTCGAGCCTGGCGCGCTACCGACTGAGCCACCCTTCTTTTGGAAGAAATTTGTGCTAAATTGGCATTATGCTATTTTACCAAAGAGCTCAGGGATGATACAGACGTTTAAAATGTGATGTATATTTGGTACGTTTTTCACCAAATGGCTTTTTTTTCCTGATAGAATCAGAAAATTTGTCGGCCGTTGAATTAAAAGGAAGTTTTAATAAAAAGATAAATTTTTTAACGAGGTTAACAGATGTCATAAGTTTTCAAGCTTAAAATTTCCTTGGTCAGATAGTTAATTAACCTAGAGTCGCTCAAAAAAATATCCCAACACCTGGCAACCTTCGTGTCACGTGACACAAAGGTTGCCAAGTCACTAATTTCAAAAAAAAAATCGTTGCCACATGTTTTTCCGAATTCTGTAATCAACCATAGTGTTCGGATTTTTTTGAGCGATTGTACATATAACTATCATTCACTCCCTACTAATCTATATATATATCTCATAAATTAACATTAAAATACCGAGGCTATACTCAGAAGTATATATCACACAACGCTGGAAGCATGTTTTCGGTCGAATTTTTTTAACCCAGTTTTTTCCACTGAACTGGTCAGCCAGGAATTTAAACACTGTACATTGGATTGGATTAAATACCTCTGAGCGGCACTTTTTTTGCACACCATGGGCTAAATGGCCAGGCCACAAGGACCCCGAAGGCTCAGTGAAGGTTGGGAGAGGGGACCCACTGGAATAGCTGTTGGGAGACAGATGGTAACCTCCTGTCAAGGCCATCCAGCGTGTTCTTTAACGTGCACAGGGTATGGCTCTCCCGCACACGGGGCCACGGCTTAACGTCCCATCAGACGGACGGCGGCCTGTCCAAGCCCATCGGTGTCCTCTACTGACCGTAGGCAGGGCGGGGAAATTTTTGCGGAAATAAATCTCAACGCTGACCCAGCTGGGACTCGAACCTGGGAACTACAGATTAGGAGACTGGCGCGTTACCGACTGAGCCACCACCGCCCCTAAACACTGTACAATTGTTCCTATAATTGTTAAAACAATTCGATCATGAAATGATACTTATACGATTTCCCTTCCTTTGATCGTATTTATCTTGCACTTTACGCAGAGGGGCGGGAGTGGCTCAGTCGGTAGCGCGCCAGGTTCGTAATGTGCAGTTCCAAGGTTCGAGTCCCAGCTGGGTCAGCGTTGAGATTTATCTCCGCAAAATTCCCCACCCTCCCCACGGTCAGTAGGGGACACCGATGGGCTTGGAAAGGCCGCCGTCCGTCAGATGGGACGTTAAGCCGTGGCCCCCGTGTGCGGGAGAACCATACCCTGTGCAAGTTAAAGAACACGCTGGATGGCCTTGACGGGAGGCTACCATCTGTCTCCCAACAGCTGTTCCAGTGGGTCCCATTCCCCAATCCTTCTCTGAGCCTTCGGGGTCTATGTGACCTGGCCATTTAGCCCATTGTGTGCAAAAAAGTGCCGCTCAGAGGTAAAACAACCCAACCCAGCCACTTTACGAAGACCTTGCCTTACTATCTCCCTCCCTCGGTCCTGCTATCGCTGTGAAGAGGCTGCAGCATAGCTTGACCGAGCCGGGCACATGGTACGAAAAATGGAAGATGAAGATTAACTCTGACAAGAGTTCTGCTATCTTTTTTACTGGAAAATGTATTATGAATCCCACTTGCCTCCATTTTACAAGATATTCCCATTGATTGGAGTGATTCAGTCAAATATCTTGGGGTTGTTATAAATAAGAGGTTAAAGTGGGACTATCACATAAATAATATAATCTCCAAAGTCAATTCACTGAGGGGGCAGCTAGGCCCACTCCTTAGGAGAAATTCCAATTTAATGATTGATCATAAATTTTTATTCTATGATATGATCATTAGATCGGTGATTCTCTATGCTTCACCGATATGGGCGAATACTATACCTACCAATATTCATAAGATTCAGGTCTTATAAAACAAGATTTTGAGAACTGCGGTCGATGCCCCCCTGGTTTGTCAACCAACAAACAACTTCATAAAGACCTGGTCATCGACACATATAAAACGCACCTCAAAAAGATTTTTGAGGCTGTAAGCAATAATCCCAATGAGATTATTTCTTCTCTGATTCTTTACGATCATACTGTTTTGAACAAGTACAAGAGGCCTAAAACGGTAGCGTCCTCTGAGGGAGACCTACCCGTTTTAGGTTTCTTATGCAATTTTACTGCTATTTTTAGCTTTTCTTATGTTTGCCCTTAGGGGCCCACCTAAGGGTGGTTTACTTATATATTTTGTTATTACTCATGCCAAATAGGGTTGGGTTGTTTTACCTCTGAGCGGCACTTTTTTGCACACCATGGGCTAAATGGCCAGGTCACATGGACCCCGAAGGCTCAGAGAAGGTTGGGGGAGGGGACCCACTGGAACAGCTGTTGGGAGACAGATGGTAGCATCCCGTCAAGGCCATCCAGCGTGTTCTTTAACGTGCACAGGGTAGGGCTCTCCCGCACACGGGGCCACTGCTTAACGTCCCATCCGACGGACGGCGGCCTTTCCAAGCCCATCGGTGTCCCCTACTGACCGTGGGCAGGGCGGGGAATTTTGCGGAGATAAATCTCAACGCTGACCCAGCTGGGACTCGAACCTGGGAACTACAGATTACGAGCCTGGCGCGTTACCGACTGAGCCACCCCCGCCCCCATGTGGTGGGTCATTGGCTCATAGCCAGAGAAGAGATGCAGTTAAAGATCCTTGATTTGCTGTTATAAGATATCCAGTAGCGGCTGATTCTACGATGAAGAGGATTAACATCAACAGTAGAGGGTAACTGATCAGCGGTGGTAGCTCAGAGGTCAGAACACCTGACATGTTATCAGTAGGTCGTGGGTTAGGATCAGGGGCGTAGCGAAGGACTGTGGTTGGAGGGGGGGGAGAAATCAAAAATTTTCCAACTCGAAATTCAAATTTTGTCAACTGAGCAAACTTACCTAGATTTCCGCTCAGGGGGTGGGGGGCGTTGAGGCAATTTTCACCTCTCCTGCATATTTTGCCGTTTGATTTCCAATTTTGCCAACTAGCCATAATTTCACAGAAGTAATTCCAATATTTACATCTCGTGTGAATTGTAGCAAGTCAGGGTGAATTTCCTTTGATTTGGCTAACTCTCCTGCATTTCACGAAACTAATCCCAATCTTTACATCTCTCCTAAATTTGCCAAATCACTTCAAACTTCCCAAGATTTTGCCAAGTTATCTCGAATTTAGTCAACTATCCTGAATTTCACAAACCCAATCCCAATTTTCACAACTCGCCCGTATTTTTTCCAAGTGGCTTCGAATTTTCCAACTGCCTTACATTTTGTTAAGTATCCTCAATTTGTCCAACACTCCTTAATTTCACAAAACAAATCTCAATTTTAACAACTCGCCTATATTTTAGCATATGGATTTGAATTTTGCCAACTCGCCGTAATTTTACAGAAAAAATTGCAATTTTTACATCTTCCCTGAATTTGCCAAGTCACTTCGAATTTTATCAACTCTCCTTAATTACACAAGAAAGGCACAATTTTCACAACTCCCCTGTATTTTACCAAGTGGCTTCGAATTTTTCCAACTCCCCTAGATTTTGCTAAGAGTTCTTGTTTTTTCCAACTCTCCTTAATTTCACGAAACCAATTCCAATTTTTGCAACTCACCTGTACTTTACCAAGTGGTTTCCAGCCTTGCCAACTTCTCTAGACTTTACCAAGTTCTCTCGATTTTGTCAACTCTCCTTAATTGCACAAAAAACAATCCAAATTTTCACAAATCGTCCGTATTTTACCAAGTGGATTCGAATTTTGCCAACTTCCCTAGATTTTGCCAAATTTACTCGATTTTGCCATCTCGCCAGAATTTTACAGAAAAAAATACCAATTTTACATCACACCTGATTTTTGCAAAGCCACTATGAATTTTACCAACTCCCCCAAGATTTGCCAACTCTCCCAGATATTGCGGAATTGCCTCGATTTTGCCAAGACGCCATAATTTTACAGAAAAAATATTGCAATTTTTACATCTCACCTGAATTTTGTCAACTGTCCACGATTTTGCCAAGTCACTCCGAATTTTGTCAACAACCCCTAGATTTTGCCAAGTCACTCCGAATTTTGTCAACTACCCCTAGATTTTGCCAACTCCCTAAGTTTTGCCAACTCGCCATAATTTTACAGAAAAAAATCCTAATTTTTACAACTCCACGATTTTGCCAAGTCATTCCGAATTTTGCCAGCTCCCCAAGATTTTACCAACTCCCTACGATTTTGCCAAGTTGTCCCGACTTTGCCAACTCCCCTTAATTTTCCAAAAAAAAAATACAAATTTTCACAACTCAACCTAGATTTTAATCGCTTCGAATTTTTCCAACTCCGAGTTACTTTAACGCCCCCCCCCCCATCCCCCCATGGCTACGCCCCTGGTTAGGATCCCACACGTCTCACGACAATTTTCCTTCTATACCTATTTCGACTTACAGCATAATAATGTTAAAAATTTCTGGGGTGAAGGTGGCTTAGTCGCTATCGCGCCAAGTTGAAAACCTACCGTTTCCAGGTTAGACTCCACTTTTTTTTTTAATTTTGTAAAAAAAAGAAATTTAAATTATGGACAGAGGGCGAAGTATACCGAATTTTGTTATCTTAGCTCTTAAGGTTTAAGAGTTCTTATCAAGTATATCTTTAACCATGAATGGTATTTTATATCATAGCACTGCATAGTAACATATTTTTGAACACTTATACTGTCCGTCAACGTAGACGAAGAAAAGAAATTGTTTTCAGAAAATTGGACTCACCTACCCGGCTCAAGAGAATTTTCGTCTATGTTGACCCGCAGCATAATAGTGTTAAAAAAAGTTGTTACTCTGAAGTGTTGTGACATCAAATGTTACTAATGTAACAGAGAGATACCTAAGAACTGTACATGAGAACTGAGAATAACTCAAAAAAAAAAGTCAGTCAATTGTCCCATGGAAGTTGTTTGTCACGTGCCCAAGACTGGAGATCTACAGTAAAAAAATCCTTCACTTTCAGTTAAAAGGCAGCCACCAGCGGCTGATTCTACAATGACGGGGTTGTTGTGTTAGGTTGTTTTACCTCTGAGCGGCACTTTTTTGCACACCATGGGCTAAATGGCCAGGTCACATGGACTCCTAGCCTCCCGTCAAGGCCATCCAGCGTGTTCTTTAACGTGCACAGGGTATGGCTCTCCCGCACACGAGGGCACGGCTTAACGTCCCATCCGACGGACGGCGGCCTTTCCAAGCCCATCGGTGTCCCCTACTGACCGTGGACAGGTTGTTGTTGTTGTTTTACCTCTGAGAGGCACTTTTTTGCACACCATGGGCTAAATGGCCAGGTCACATGGACCCCGAAGGCTCAGGGAAGGTTGGGGGAGGGGACCCACTGGAACAGCTGTTGGGAGACAGATGGTAGCCTCCCGTCAAGGCCATCCACCGTGTTCTTTAACGTGCACAGGGTATGGCTCTCCCGCACACGGGGCCACGGCTTAACGTCCCATCCGACGGACGGCGGCCTTTCCAAGCCCATCGGTGTCCCCTACTGACCGTGGGCAGGGCGGGGAATTTTGCGGAGATAAATCTCAACGTTGACCCAGCTGGGACTCGAACCTGGGAATACAGATTACGAGCCTACCGACTGAGCCACCCCCGCCCCTGACTCATAAGGAGTAGTCTTCATACCGGGATATGGTTATGAGTATCCGGCTCCCGCAGTCACAGTGTTCCGCGAGCCAATACGATACCACTCAGGCAGCAAAGAGTCTCCACTAAGTTCTTTCATATACATTTTATTTATTTGATTCTGAATAATTTCTAAACAACTTTGATAGAAAATTAGAAACGAAAAGAGTTTGGTAACCTTTTTCGGAAACGATAAAAATTTTCTATTGAAATTAATGATTTATGAAATGTTATTTAGAAATTAAAATCTGCCTTTAAACGAATTAAATAAGTTTTTTTATATTTTGCATGTATTGTTATGAAAAGAGCAATTAAATTTGTAATGACAGCCTCGGGAATCGTCACTGGCAAAAACAAATTTGAGTTTCATAAATTTCGCATTCACAATACGCATTTTATCCTGTGTTGAGGGGGCGGGGATGGCTCAGTCGGTAGTACGCCAGGCTCGTAATCTGTAGTTCCCAGGTTCGAGTCCCAGCTGGGTCGGGGCGGGGGTGGCTCAGTCGGTAGCGCGCCAGGCTCGTAATCTGTAGTTCCCAGGTTCGAGTCCCAGCTGGATCAGCGTTGAGATTTATCTCCACAAAATTCCCCGCCCTGCCCACGGTCAGTAGGGGACACCGATGGGCTTGGAAAGGCCGCCGTCCGTCTGATGGGACGTTAAGCTGTGGCCGCGTGCGCGGGAGAGCCATACCCTGTGCACGTTAATCTATATAAATCACATAAATCTCAACGCTGACCCAGCTGGGACTCGAACCTGGGAACTACAGATTACGAGCATGGCGCGCTACCGACTGAGCCACCTCCGCCCCATAGAGGGAGGGGACTTACTGGAATAGTTGTTGGGAGACAAATGGTAGTCATATCCAGAATGTTCTTTAACTTGCACAGGGTATGTCTCTCGGGCACACGCGACCATGTCCCATGTGCGCGACAGCCATACCCTGTGCAAGCGCACACGGGACGTGGTGTCCTGTGCTGTTAACGTCCCATCCGACGGTCGGAGGCCAGTTTTTCGGAGATAAATCTCAACGCTGATCCAGCTGAGACTCGAACCAGGAAACTGCAGATTACGAACCTGATGCGCTACCAACTGAGCCACTCCTGCCCGTAGGAGGATAAAGAGAATCTATTTCATTGTAGTGTAACGTTTTTCCTTTAGTTGCAGAAGTCTTGAAAAATGCGGGGTGGGTGGGGCGGGGGTGGCTTAGTCGGTAGCGCGCCAGGCTCGTAATCTGTAGTCCCCAGGTTCGAGTCCCAGCTGGGTCAGCGTTGAGATTTATCTCCGCAAAATTCCCCGCCCTGCCCACGGTCAGTAGGGGACAACGATGGGCTTGGAAAGGCCGCCGTCCGTCGAATGGGACGTTAAGTCGTGGCCCCTTGTGCGGGAGAGACATACCCTGTGCACGTTAAAGAACACGCTGGATGGCCTTGACGGGAGGCTACCATCTGTCTCCCAACAGCTGTTCCAGTGGGTCCCCTCCCCCAACCTTCTCTGAGCCTTCGGGATCCATGTGGCCTGGCCATTTAGCCCATGGTGTGCAAAAAAGTGCCGCTCAGAGGTAAAACAACTAAACGTTAAAGAACACGCTGGATGGCCTTGACGGGAGGCTACCATCTGTCTCCCAACAGCTGTTCCAGTGGGTCCCCTCCCCCAACCTTCTCTGAGCCTTCGGGGTCCATGTGACCTGGCCATTTAGCCCATGGTGTGCAAAAAAGTGCCGCTCAGAGGTAAAACAACCCAATCCTGTTATAGGAGGTGTTGGTGTGGAGGTAAAACAACCCAACCTAATATCTCAGAAATTGATTTAGAAGAAATTGCACATTTATTTTTTCACAATCTTCAAGCAGATATTAATTTTCGTCTTTAAAGTTAAAAATTTTGAAAAAGATTATCAGTTTATTAGTGCAGTTCATCATAGTATTATTATGCAAATAGTTTGTTATTGAGATAATGGGTTGGGTTGTTTTACCTCTGAGCGGCACCTTTTTGCACACCATGGGCTAAATGGCCAGGTCACATGGACCCCGAAGGCTCAGAGAAGGTTGGGGGAGGGGACTCACTGGAACAGCTGTTGGGAGACAGATGGCAGCCTCCCCTCAAGGCCATTCAGTGTGTTCTTTAACGTTGGGTTCTTTTACCCCTGAGCGGCACCTTTTTGCACACCAGGGGCTAAATGGCCAGGTCTCATGGACCCCGAAGGTTCAGAGAAGTTTGGGGGAGGGGACTCACTGGAACAGCTGTTGGGAGACAGATGGCAGCCTCCCCTCAAGGCCAATCAGTGTGTTCTTTGACGTTGGGTTGTTTTACCTCTGAGCGGCACCTTTTTGCACACCATAGGCTAAATGGCCAGGTCACATGGACCCCGAAGGCTTAGAAAAGTTTGGGGGAGGGGACTCACTGGAACAGCTGTTGGGAGACAGATGGCAGCCTCCCCTCAAGGCCATTCAGTGTGTTCTTTAACGTTGGGTTGTTTTACCTCTGAGCGGCACCATTTTGCACAGCATAGGCTAAATGGCCAGGTCACATGGACCCCGAAGGCTCAGAGAAGGTTGGGGGAGGGGACTCACTGGAACAGCTGTTGGGAGACAGATGGCAGCTTCCCCTCAAGGCCATTCAGTGTGTTCTTTAACGTTGGGTTCTTTTACCTCTGAGCGGCACCTTTTTGCACACCATAGGCTAAATGGCCAGGTTACATGGACCCCGAAGGCTCAGAGAAGGTTGGGGGAGGGGACTCACTGGAACAGCTGTTGGGAGACAGATGGTAGCCTCCCTTCAAGGCCATTCAGTGTGTTCTTTAACGTTGGGTTCTTTTACCCCTGAGCGGCACCTTTTTGCACACCAGGGGCTAAATGGCCAGGTCACATGGACCACGAAGGTTCAGAGAAGGTTGGGGCAGGGGACCCACTAGAATAGCTGTTGGGAGACAGATGGTAGTCTCCCGTCAAGGCCATGCAGCGTGTTCTTTAACGTGCACAGGGTATGGCTCTCCCGCACACGGGCCACGGCTTAACGTCCCATCCGACGGACGGCGGCCTTTCCAAGCCCATCGGTGTCCCCCTACTGACCGTGGGCAGGGCGGGGAATTTTGCGGAGATAAATCTCAACGCTGACCCAGCTGGGACTCGAACCTGGGAACTACAGATTACGAGCCTGGCGCGCTACCGACTGAGCCACCCCCTTATTGAGATAATCTAGATGCTCTATTATGCATTTCATACAACCAACACCTCCTGTAACTGAAGGCTGTACAAGTTAGTTGTGACGTCAATAAAAGCATTCCTAAATATTTAATATTACTTATTTCTATTATTGTTTACTGGTTTATTTTAATACTAAACGTTATATTAATGTTCTTTAATAAATAAAGATTATTGAAAAATCCTATTCATTAGCGTTATAATAATGCTAATAAATACGAATATTGTTTCTTTCAAAAAAAGAATATTTGTAAAAAAAACATTTATTTAAACATTAGTATTGAAACAGTAATAATAGAACTAAATATATCAGAAATGTCCAAATTTTAAGACTATATGTGATGACATCAAAATTAGTTGTATGGCCTTCTGCTATAGGCGGTGTTGGCCAGGTTCGTAATCTCCTACAGTAGGGATTCTCAACTTGGGGTAGGCGGTAAAATTTTTTGGGGTACACCATGAGAGCTCAAAGGTCGCTAAATATATGTTAAAAGCATATGTTTTATTTTATTCCCATTGTTATACTATAACTATAGTTTTATCTATCTATAAAAATGTGTACGTCAGTTACATACACATTTCCAGGGGGTACGTGAAGCATAAAAGGTTGAGAACTACTGTCTTACAGAGTACGAAAAGGTACTTTTCTAGCAATTGTTTTTTATTTGGGGCGGAGGTGGCTAAGTCGGCTGGCTTTCCGTTAAAGGAGGTGTTGATTTAACACATTTTATGCGAAAAAAAAAGGGCCATGAGAGGTAAAACAACTCTATAATTACAAAAATAAATAAATAAACCTTAATTCATGTGAAAAACATCGTACATCAAACATCTCTTTCCCTAACGTGTTACGAACTGAAATTGTAAGAACGCTTGTGTTCTTCTGATGCACATCAGCAGCATCTTGGGGATCTGAGTGAATGCCTGTCATTGGTGCAGCTTTCCATGGTGAGATGCTTCAGTAATCCCGGTTGCCCTGGTTACCGTTCAGGTATCTGAAATGAGATGTGGAGTCTGAAGCAAGAAGAGGGATCAAGTCAGAGGAACAAGGTTATTTTAGTGCATCAATCATCCAAAGGTTCTTTTGAAACTTCTTAGGCGGAAAAATCTTTCATGTCTGTTTTGCAATAAACTTCGTAATCAGTTTATGAAATTTAGATTGTATTCAAATATAGATAGAGTAAAGGCAACCTTTCAGTTGTTTTGTTTGAAAGTTGGGTTGGGTTGTTTTACCTCTGAGCGGCACTTTTTTGCACACCATGGGCTAAATGGCCAGGTCACATGGACCCCGAAGGCTCAGAGAAGGTTGGGGGAGGTGACCCACTGGAACAGCTGTTGGAAGACAGATGGTAGTCTCCCGTCAAGGCCATCCAGCGTGTTCTTTAACGTTGGGTTGTTTTACCTCTGAGCGGCACTTTTATGCACACCATGGGCTAAATGGCCAGGTCACATGGACCCCGAAGGCTCAGAGAAGGTTGGGGGAGGTGACCCACTGGAACAGCTGTTGGAAGACAGATGGTAGCCTCCCGTCAAGGCCATCCAGTGTGTTCTTTAACGTTGGGTTGTTTTACCTCTGAGCGGCACTTTTATGCACATCATGGGCTAAATGGCCAGGTCACATGGACCCCGAAGGCTCAGAGAAGGTTGGGGAGGGGACCCACTGGAACAGCTGTTGGGAGACAGATGGTAGTCTCCCGTCAAGGCCATCCAGCGTGTTCTTTAACGTGCACAGGGTATGGCTCTCCCGTACACGGGGCCACGGCTTAACGTCCCATCGGATGGACGGCGGCCTTTCCAAGCCCATCGGTGTCCCCTACTGACCGCGGGAAGGGCGGGGAATTTTGCGGAGATAAATCTCAACGCTGACCCAGCTGGGACTCGAACCTGTGAACTACAGATTGCGAGCCTGGCGCGCTACCGACTGAGCCACCCCCGCCCCTATTTTTCAAAGTGTAAGTTATCCTAAAGTGCTATTGCTCTCGGTAAATAAACGTATTAGTTCGAAATTAGCAATTTCTAATAACTAAGGTACGAGGTTACTTCTCTCAATAGTGCGCCAGACTCATAATATTCAGTTCCCAGGTTCGAGTTCCGCTTGCGCCAGAGTTGAGATTTATCTCCGCAAAACTCCCTACTCTGGCATCGGTCAGTAGGGGACACCGATGGGCTTGGGGGCGGGGGTGGCTCAGTCGGTAGCGCGCCAGGCTTGTAATCTCAGGTTCGTGTCCTGTTGTTTTTTGTCCTGAGTTTTTTTCGGAGTTAAATCTCAACGCTGATCAAGCTCGGACTTGAACCTGGGTTGGGTTGTTTTACCTCTGAGCGGCACTTTTTTGCACACCATGTGCTAAATGGCCAGGTCACATGGACCCCGAAGGCTCAGAGAAGGTTGGGGGAGGGGACCCACTGGAACAGGTGTTGGGAGACATGGTAGCCTCCCGTCAAGGCCATCCAGCGTGTTCTTTAACGTTGGGTTGTTTAACCTCTCAACGGCACTTTTTTGCACACCATGGGATAAATGGCCAGGTCACATGGACCCTGAAGGCTCAGAGAAGGTTGGGGGAGGGGACCCACTGGAACAAGCTGTTGAGATACAGATGGTAGCTTCCCGTCAAAGCCATCCAGCGTGTTCTTTAACGTGCACAGAGTATGGCTCTCCAGCACACGGGGCCAAGACTTAACGTTCCATCCGACGGACGGCGGCCTTTCCAAGCCCATCGGTGTCCCCTACTGACCGTGGGCAGGGCAGTGAATTTTTCGGAGATAAATCTCAACGCTGACCCAGCTGGGACTCCAACCTGGGAACTACAGATTACGAGCCTGGCGCGCTACCGACTGAGCCACCCCCGGCCCGACTCGAACCTGGGAATGACAGATTACTAGTGTGACACGCTACCGACTGAACTATTCACCGTTCCTTTTAAAAGATGTTTTTTGCATTTCGTTTTAGTTAACACTTCTTCTCTGTTGAACAAACGTAATTTGATCAGTCAAGATATTAACCATTTCAGAAATTTGGATTTTCAAAAAAAAAAGTTATTGTTATCGTCACCAGGCTCAGAACAGGTATGACATTATTAAATGTGGACGAGGAACTAGTAGAATCTCCATATCGTGAAACTTGGGGAACATGAGAAACTGTTACTCATGGGGCGGGGGTGGCTCAGTCGGTAGTGCGTCAGGCTCGTAATCTGTAGTTCCCAGGTTCGAGTCCCAGCTGGGTCAGCGTTGAGATTTATCTCCGAAAAATTCCCCGCCCTGCCCACGGTCAGTAGGGGACACCGATGGGCTTTCAAAGATCGCCGTCCGTCGGATGGGACGTTAAGCCGTGGCCCCGTGTGCGGGAGAGCCATACCCTGTGCACGTTAAAGAACACGCTGGATGGCCTTGACGGGAGGCTACCATCTGTCTCCCAACAGCTGTTCCAGTGGGTCCCCTCCCCCAACCTTCTCTGAGCCTTCGGGGTCCAAGTGACCTGGCCATTTAGCCCATGGTGTGGAGAAAAGTGCCGCTCAGAGGTAAAACAACCCAACGTTAAAGAACACGCTGGATGGCCTTGACGGGAGGCTACCATCTGTCTCCCAACAGCTGTTCCAGTGGGTCCCCTCCCCCAACCTTCTCTGAGCCTTCGGGGTCCATGTGACCTGGCCATTAAGCCCATGGTGTGCAAAAAAGTGCCGCTCAGAGGTAAAACAACCCAACCAAAGCCATTTTTGAAGTATTGAAGAGAAGTGTAGTTTTATTGGAACTTTCTGGGTAGCCCTTTACTATTTGGATCATCGATCGAAAAGCAGTTAAGATAACTGTTTTAAAAATTTGTTTCCCATATTTCATTTGATATTTTATCTGGGTGGCTGAGCTCAGTCGGTAGCGCGCCAGACTCGTGATCTGTAGGTCCAGGTTCGTGTCCCAGCTGGGATCATGTCTGTTTGGTTGAGCTCAGTCGGTAGCGCGCCAGACTCGTGATCTGTAGGTCCCAGGTTCGTGTCCCAGCTGGGCTAGGGTTGATAATTATCTCCGCAAAACACCCCGCCCTGCCCACGGTCAGTAGGAGACACCGATGGGTTTGGAAAGACCGCCGTCCGTGATGGGACGTTAAACTTTTGCTCCGTGTAAGGGAGAGCCATACCCTGTGCACGTTAAAAAACACACTGGATGGCCATAATGGGAGGCTACCATCTGTATTCCAATAGATGTCCAGTGGGTCCCTTTCCACCAATCTTCTTTGAATCATCTGGGTCCTTGTGACCTGGTGATTTAGCTCATTGTATGCCAAAAGTTCCGTTCATAGCTAACAATAACCCAAAAATTCCTTAAAGTAGACTTTTGTGCGATCCGTCAATCTTATTGCCTGAAATTTTATGATTCTCAGTCAGCGGTTTCTGGAGTTTATAAGTTGCTGAAAGTTCAGCTAACAAACCATTTCCAAAAAGGTTTTCATATGGGATTTTTCTTTTTGGTAAGCGGAACAAATAAGAGAAGATACTTAAACCGATTTTTTATTGATGTTTTATGGCTTCAGTATGACAGCTAGCTGCAGCGCCAAGAAAAACTAACAGGGTAAAGAGAGTTAAGAAAAAATTAGCCACTTAAAATGCACGTAAGTAGAAACTCTTGTTTAGAGATATTTATATTTGTTTTTACAGAAATATTAGTGGTAGTACTTTTGAAAAAATAAAGTTTTTTTATATTTCAGAGAAGTTATTTTTCTTTCTCACACTCAACGGTAGAAATGCGTGAACCATCCTGAACATCAATTCCAAAAAACTAAAATTCATAAATACGTAAGTAACAAATTTGCAACTGCAACGAAATGGCCGCATTTTGGACCGTTGTATTTGTTATTTATGCATTATTTTCCTGAGACTCAAACGACTCAGTAATAACGTAATTCTTCGACATTCGTAGAAAATGATATCTCTAGTACGAACTGTCTTGTTTCCTCACTTGTAAGGCTCTGGATTCTTAATTTATCACCGCCGAGTGCCGGATCACTTCGCAATTAACATTTCCTTGAAGTTCAACCACTGTCCCGAGAAGTCGGAAATAGACGGCACTCATTTTGTGGAAGCGATCTATGCAGGAATTTTATAGCGCATGCAAGCGCTTTAATGGTCTGATTGGGCGGCTTTATGGCGTCAAGAGCATTGTTCCTCAGGCACTTATATAATAGGAACTGAATTGAACAAAAAATAGCGGAATAGAATAATATTCAGTCCTGGAAAATCTTTAATATTTTAGAAATAGTTTTAAGCTGAATGAATATTTTATGATTATAATGCAGTTTTTATGTTTATTACTTTCTGAACCCATTAATATTAAAGTTTAAACCTTCCGTTATATTTTTGATTTATTTTATTTCAATAATGCGAAGATAAATTATTTCATGCTATCCCTGTGTCGTAGTGGTATTGTAGAATAGCAGGAAGTAGCTGTCAAATATTAGTCTTTTTTATTTCTGAGCGGCGGAGGTGGCTCGTAATATTTAGTTCCAATGTTCGAGTCTAACCTGGGCCAGAGTTAAGATTTATCTCTGCAACCCCCCCCCCCCCCCCCTCATTGCCCTCGGTCAGTAGGAGACACCGATGGACTTGGAAAGGCCGTCATCTATCGGATGAGACTTTAGGCCGTGTCTCCGTGTGCGGGAGAGCAGTCGGTAGCGCACCAGGCTCGTAATATGCAGTTCCCAGGTTCGAATCTCAGCAGGGCCAACGTTGAGATTTATCTTCGACACCGTCCGTCGCATGGGACGTTAAATCGTGCCCTGTGTCTGGGAAAGCCATACCTGTACACGTTAAACAACACGCTGGAGCCTACACTGTTGTGCACGTTAAATAACACTCTTAGACTTGACCTGAAGTTATTATCAATTTCCTAACACCTATTCAGGGGGCGGGGGTGGCTCAGTCGGTAGCGCGCCAGGCTCGTCATCTGTAGTTCCCTGGTTCGAGTCCCTGCTGGGTCAGCGTTGAGATTTATCTCCGCAAAATTCCCTGCCCTGACCACGGTCAGTAGTGGACACCGATGGGCTTGGAAAGGCCGCCGTCCGTTGGATGGGACGTTAAGCCGTGGCGCCGTGTGCGGGAGAGCCATACCCTGTGCATGTTAAAGAACACGCTGGATGGCCTTGACGGGAGGTTACCATCTGTCTCCCAACAGCTGTTCCAGTGGGTCCCCTCCCCCAACCTTCTCTGAGCCTTCGGGGTCCATGTGACCTGGCCATTTAGCCCATGGTGTGCAAAAAAGTGCCGCTCAGAGGTAATCCAATGCATTGAGTAGAGCTCTTTTTGGTCCTGTAGCTTTCGGAGTGGATCTTTAGATGAAAGAGATCAGTGATGTCATAAATCTTCTTGTTAGCAGTATCTTTTGGCAATTCAGCCAAAAAGACAGGAATAGGAATTCTGTCTTTCCCTCTCTTCATTTGGGATATTTTAATTATGGTAAATCCTTGGTCCACAAGAGCAGTGCGGACGTCATCAGAATTGATGTCAGGCGAGAGGTTTTTGAGAACAACCTGTAAATTCTTTTCACCCTTTAGCTTATAGGCATGAAAGTGTAACTCGGATGTCTCAAAATACTTAATAAAGGACCTGTAGTCATCTGAGCACTTCTTCTGAAGACGGATTGCGTCTCCTGATGTCTTAGCCGTGAATGACTCCACAGCAATCTTAATAAGGTCTCTGTTTATAACAATTCAATTTTTGGGTGACCTCAAAATGATAGGTGGAATTTTCCCACCATTGGCTTTTGAAGGAGCAGCACCAGTTTCCATTTCCGAGATCTGTGGGTCAAGTAATTCCTCCTCCACAGCCGAAAAACGCGTTTTGGAGGCATATGTAGATTCCATAGTAGGTGAAAAGGAATGCTTGTGTCCTTTCTTCGACTTGTTTTTGCTAATACCCTTTCCCATGGGCTTTTTAGCAACTTCGGGGGCAACGGATTTTGAATAAATATTCATTCCGTGCTAGGACAACCTCCAAAGTAATGGTCTGATAGGAGCATTGTTCCGAGCACACATGCTCGTTTATGTCCTTCTCGAGGGGGCGGGGGTGGCTCAGTCGGTAGCGCGCCAGGCTCGTAATCTGTAGTTCCCAGGTTCGAGTCCCAGCTGGGTCAGCGTTGAGATTTATCTCCGCAAAATTCCCCGCCTTGCCCACGGTCAGTAGGGGACACCGATGGGCTTGGAAAGGCCGCCGTCCGTCGGATGGGACGTTAAGCCGTGGCTCCGTGTGCGGGAGAGCCATACCCTGTGCACGTTAAAGAACACGCTGGATGGCCTTAACGGGAGGCTACCATCTGTCTCCCAACAGCTGTTCCAGTGGGTCCCCTCCCCCAACCTTCTCTGAGCCTTCGGGGTCCATGTGACCTGGCCATTTAGCCCATGGTGTGCAAAAAAGTGCCGCTCAGAGGTAAAACAACCCAACCCAGTTAAACCTTGAAAGCAATAATGAATCACAAATTCCACCGCTTCGTGTTTTCAGACCATTTCGGGGTTACAGACCATTATTGTTCTACATGAAAGCTCATTCCATCCACATGGGCGCCCAGTTAATGCGTTCTGAGGCGCCGTGTTCGCCATAAAGCAAGAGCCTGTTGCTCCTCTTCCGTTAAAGGGCGGAGAGCTTGAAGCAAACCGATGCTGACTGGCCCTTGATCACCATAGCATCATCTCTCACGCCCTTCGCTCATTGCCTTGACAACAGAAAGGCAAGGTGTGTATATATGCTGTCACGCATCCGCCTGAGTCTCCATGGCGCGTGGATCCTGACTGTTGACTTTTTTTGTTCTGTTGATGCTATTGTTTCGGAGTCTCTCCAAGGCAGCTCGTTCACGTGAGCAGATCCACATACACATTTTAGTTATTGGTGGGGGGAGGCGAAATTCTCCTGACCTACTTAACCAATTTCCTAATTGAGTGCACTTTGGTATATGAAGGACTACATTCTATTATGCAATTATTTTTGTCTTTCATTATTAACGTATTGTTCAGCAAGTTCGGTATATGTGGAGTATAACGAATACGTTTAGATTTTACTAATTTTACAATGAGTTTAAATTGCGTATTAATGAGATTTTAACAGCGACGATGTAATATGGTAACACGATCTAGCGTTGGGTTAGGCTATTTTACCTCGGAGAGGCTGTTTTTATGCAAACAGTGGGCTATAGAGCTAGGTCACAAGGATCCCAAAAGCTCAGAGAAAGTTGGTGGAGGGGACACTCTGAACAGCTATTGTGTAAGAGATGGTAGCCTCCCATCAAGGCTATCCAGAGTCCATCGGTGCCCTCTACTGACCGCGAACAGGACGGGGTTGGGTTGGGTTGTTTTACCTCTGAGCGGCACTTTTTTGCACACTATGGGGTAAATGGCCAGGTCACATGGACCCCGAAGGTTCAGAGAAGGTTGGGGGAGGGGACCCACTGGAACAGCTGTTGGGAGACAGATGGTAGCCTCCCATCAAGGCCATTCAGCTTGTTCTTTAACGTGCACAAGGTATGGCTCTCCCGCACACGGGGCCACTGCTTAACGTCCCATCCGACGGACTGCGACCTTTCCAAGCCCTTCGGTGTCCCTTACTGACCGTGGGAAGGGCGGGGAATTTTGCGGAGATAAATCTCAACGCTGACCCAGCTGAGACTCGAACCTGGGAACTACAGATTGCGAACCTATAACGCTACTGACTGAGCACCTCTCCCCAGAATCTTGGGAAAAGGGCCATGACTCCCATTGAAAATGATAGCATGGACAACGGAGGGGAAATATTATTAAACTTCTGCATCTTTCAAGAAATATTTTAAGACATCTAGAACCACAGAGTAAGAAGTGAGGGTAGAGAGATTCCGTTCGGCTAAAGGCATTTCCAAAAGGGGCGGGGGTGGCTCAGTCGGTAGCGCGCCAGGCTCGTAATCTGTAGTTCCCAGGTTCGAGTCCCAGCTCGGGAGTTTATCTCCGCAAAATTCCCCGCCCTGCCCACGGTCAGTAGAGGACACCGATGGGCTTGGAAAGGCCGCCGTCCTTCGGATGGGACGTTAAGCCGTGGCCCCGTGTGCGGGAGAGCCATACCCTGTGCACGTTACAGAACACGCTGGATGGACTTGACGGGAGGCTACCATCTGTCTCCCAACAGCTGTTCCAGTGGGTCCCCTCCCCCAAACTTCTCTGAGCCTTCGGGGTCCATGTGACCTGGCCATTTAGCCCATGGTGTGCAAAAAAGTGCCGCTCAGAGGTAAAACAACCCAACTGATATTTAGAAACGTATTAATTTTGTATATTACATACTAATTTAGTGTTTATAAGTGTATATATATATATGCATATATATATTAAAATAAATAACCCCTCAAGCAGCTGCTTGCCATAGAGGTCTGACAGGAGCTTGTCGGTTTATATGCCATGCTAGAAGGTCTGAGAGGATGTCAGGGCCACAGCAGAAAAACGACACATACATCCATGCCTTACCCAGGGCTTGAACCCAGGTCCCTTAGATCAGTAGCCGAGCGCTCTAACCACTCGGCCACATATATAATAATATCACGTAAACACTAAACTATTTAAATAACCTTCTCTTGTTATTGAATTCTTATTACGTATGATATAAATATACGTATTACTTTATTGCACATAAATATCTTAATGTTCACATAAATTACTGAAAATTTACCTGAATTATATATATATATAAGTTTAATTATAATAATATTATATAAACATTAAAATATTAAATAAGCTTTTGTTATTATTGAAGGATTATTATACAGAACCTACATAATTGCATTTATAATAATTTTTACATATATATATATAAATATTTCAGCGTTTATATCAATTACTAAACATGAAACATGAGTTTGTGGGGAGATGCAATGGGTTTTTCAACAGCCTGCTTTTTGTGTGATAATCCTGCATAGTGAAGCACGAGATCGCCTTGTGGTTATTGACCCCTCCAACTTTGCTAGTTATGTTACCCTTGTGAATCTCTTTTGTTGCGATGTGAGAATGTTTCTGTTATGCCTAAACCAGGGGTGGGCAAATAGCGGCCCGCGGGCCATATTCGACCCGCTAAGAGTTTTTTGTTGCCCGCCAAGACAGTCAGAAAAATCCGCCTTGAACCGAGATTTCCTTCCCGTGCGCGACCGAAGATTCCTCTCATATTTTCCACTAGGACGGCCACGTCAATACGCATGCGCAGTGTAGATACGAAAACAATTGCCCACCCCTGTACTATGGCCTATCTGAGTCTTCTGTATGAGGGACGGGGATTGGTTCAGTCGGTAGCGATCCAGGCTAGCAATCTGTATTTCCCAGATTCTAGTCCCAATTGTGCAAGCGTTAAAATTCGTCTACGCTAAACTTCCATTCTGATCACAGGCCATAAAGGATACACAGATGGGCTTCGAAAAGGCGAGGTCACACATTGGGCCCGGAGGGTTCGAAAAGTCGAGGTCATCTAGACACATTGGGCCCGGACAGCCGTTAAATTAGAGGAGGGAAGTAAATTATGCATAAAGATTTAAGTACTTTATAGTCAATATAGACGTCCCGTGACCGAGTGGTTAGCGCGTTTGGCTACTGATCTAAGGGACCTGGGTTCGAGCCCCGGGTAAGGCATGGCTGTTTGTGTCGTTTTTCTGCTGAGGGCCTGCCATCCTCTCAGACCTTCTACTATGGCATATAAACTGACAGCCTCCTGTCAGACCTCTGTGGCAAGCAGCTGCTTGAGGGGTATTTTTTTAAACTGATTTCTCTAGGAGTCTATATTATAAAAATTGCAAATGATCTCTCTAAAAGACAGTGTTATAAGAATTCAAAATGCTCACTCCAGGATTCTATGTTTTTAGAATTGCAAATGATCTGTCCGTGTAATAAGAATTACAAATGGTCTCTCTAGGATTTTGTGTTATGAGAATTGTAAATGCTTTCTCTAGGAGTTCTTGTAATTAGAATTGCAAATTCTGTTACCATGAGTGTCTGCAATAAGAATTGCAACTGCTCTCTGTAGGAGTCCGTGCCATGAAAATTGAAATGTTCCTTCTAGGAATTCGTGTTGAAAGAATTGCAAAATCTCTCTCTGGTAGACGTTTTCGAAGAACTACAAACTAGAGCAACAAGGGCTCTAGGAGCCCTTGTTGTGATAATTGCAAATGTTTTCTCTAGGAGTGTATGTTACGAAATTGCAAAAGCTCTCTCTGGGAATCCATGTTGGAAGAGTTGCAAATGCTCTCTCTAGGTTGGGTTGGGTTGTTTTACCTCTGAGCGGCATTTTTTTGCACACCATAGGCTAAATGGCTAGGTCACATGGACCCCGAAGGCTCAGAGAAGGTTGGGGGAGGGGACCCACTGGAACAGCTGTTGGGAGACAGATGGTAGCCTCCCGTCAAGGCCATCCAGCGTGTTCTGTAACGTGCACAAGGTATGGCTCTCCCGCACACGGAGACACGGCTTAACGTCCCATCCGACGGACGACGGCCTTTCCAAGCCCATTGGTGTCCCCTACTGACCGTGGGCAGGGCGGGGAATTTTGCGGAGATAAATCTCAACGCTGACGCAGCTGGGACTCGAACCTGGGAACTACAAATTACGAGCCTGGCGCGCTACCGACTGAGCCACTCCCGCCCCACTCTCTCTAGGAATTCATGTTTGAAGAATTAAAATGCCTTCCGTAAGAGTTCGTATAATGAGAATTTCAATGATCTTTCTGGGAGTTAGCTGTGGAAAAATGTAAAAATTGCAAATGCTCTCTGTAGGAATCGGTGTTATAGGAATTGCAAATTAGAATAAGTAACATATGGGAAAAATGATAAATGCGGAACTGATAGTTTGAATTTGGAGGTAATAAGAAAAGAGACATAATTTCCGTTTAGAGCTCGATGTAAAATTTTTATCGTTTGTAGCGATTTATTCCTGATTTAATTGGGCGAATCATGAAGTTTCGTCGTCCCAGGTCAGAGCGAAGAATATGCGTAGTATCAATGATGAATACCAGGTTTTTAATTCTGTGAGCAAAGAATAACGAATGTGAGTGTACTTACATCAAATGCATACTTATCTAGTTAAACCCACGCCAAAAGTGATACGTATGGTCATTGACAACTCTTCCCAGGTAAGTTCATTCCCAGCTTTCCACCGTAAGCATACTAATCCAATGATAATTCTGCGGCGGGGGTGGCTCAGTCGGTAGCGCGCCAGGCTTGTAATCTGTAGTTCCCAGGTTCGCGTCCCAGTTGGGTCATCGTTGAGATTTATCTCCGCAAAATTCCTCGCCCTGCCCTCGGTCAGTAGGGGACAACAATGGGCTTGGAAATGCCGCCGTCCGTCGGATGGGACGTTAAGCCGTGGCTCCGTGTGCGGGAGAGCCATACCCTGTGCACGTTAAAGAACACGCTGGATGGCCTTGACGGGAGGCTACCATCTGTCTCCCAACAGCTGTTCCAGTGGGTCCCCTCCCTCAACCTTCTCTGAACCTTCGGGGTCATTGTGACCTGGCCATTTAGCCCATGGTGTGCAAAAAAGTGCCGCTCAGAGGTAAAACAACCCAACGTTAAAGAACACGCTGAATGGCCTTGACGGGAGGCTACCACCTGTCTCCCAACAGCTTTTCCAGTGGGTCCCCTCCCCCAACCTTCTCTGAGCCTTCGGGGTCCTTGTGGCCTGGCCATTTAGCCCATGTGTGCAAAAAAAGTGCCGCTCAGAGGTAAAACAACCCAATGATAATTAAATCCCGCCAAAAATGCGGCGTCAAACATACACTGGTGGGAATTGAAAAAAAGAACACCATTAACAACTGAAGCGTAATCTATGAGATTTATTTAGTGAGAAAGGACAGTGATCACATGTGTGAATTGATTCAATGTTTATTGTGCCTTTTAATGAGTATTACATTTTACAGAAGACACATTTTAATAAGGTGTTGAACCTCCTCGAGCAGCAATACAAGCTTCCAATATGACATACAATCGGTCGTACAAATGCTGGACATCACGCTGGGGGATACCATTTCATGCGCTTTCAACTTGGACGCATAATTCAGCGATGGTCGTTGCCTGCCGCACTCCGCGGAAAAGTTTTTGTCTGATCCAGGCCCAGACATGCTCGATTGGAGACAAGTCCGGAGAGCATGCTGGCACTGCCTGAAGAGCATGTTGAGTTGCATGGGCGGAGTGTGGGCGGGCGTTATCCTGCTGGCTACCATAGCTGCCTGTGGGATATACATGCCACTGATATTGGTTTTGGGTGGATTGTTTTACTTCTGAGCTACCCTTTTCTGCACTCAATTAGCTAAACGGCCAGGACACAAGGACACCGAAGGCTGTGAGTAAGCTGGGAAAAGGGTTGGGTTGGGTTGTTTTACCTCTGAGCGGCAATTTTTCTGCACACCATGGGCTAAATGGCCAGGTCACATGGACCCCATAGGCTCAGAGAAGGTTGGGGGAGGGGACCCACTGGAACAGCTGTTGGGAGACAGATGGTAGCCTCCCGTCAAAGCTATCCAGCGTGTTCTTTAACGTGCATAGGGTATGGCTCTCCCGCACACGAGGCCACGGCTTAACGTCCCATCCGACGGACGGCGGCCTTTCCAAGCCCATCGGTGTCCCCTACTGACCGTGGACAGGGCGGGGAATTTTCCGGAGATAAATCTCAACGCTGACCCAGCTGGGACTCGAACCTGGGAACTACAGATTACAAGCCTGGCGCGCTACCGACTGAGCCACCCCCGCCCCCAAGATTAGAGGAAGGATACCCACTGAACAGATAGAAGACTTCCATCAAGGACATGCAGCTTGTTCTTTAACTTGCACAGGGTATGGCTCTCTCCCACACACGGGGCCACTGCTTAACGTCCCATCCGACGGACGGCGGCCTTTCCAAGCCCATCGGTGTCCCCTACTGACCGTGGGCAGGGCGGGGAATTTTGGGAAAAGGGTACTCACTGGAAAGATGTTAGGAAACATATGGTATCCAATCATAAAGGCCTTTCAATGTATTCTTTAACATGCAGAAGGTATGGTTCTCTCACAGAAAGAGCCGCAGCTTAACATTCCATCCGACGGACGGTGGCCTTTACAAGCCCGTAAATGTCACCTACTGACCGATGGCAGGGTGTAGAGTTTTGAGGGTATAAACCTCAACCTTTTCCCTAGATGAAACTCGAACCTGGGAACTGCAGATTATGAGCCTAGCACGATACCGATTGAGCAACCTCCACCCAACCGATATTGATAAAAGTCTGTATAACCGACCACAGCGTTTGGTATTTCCTAATTATTAACTTCACCTATTCATGAGACTTGAAGTTTTTTTTTTCGTCTCATTAATAATTATCGATACTACATTTACATTACCTTTGGATCATCTAACTATTTAATTATAACCCTGTTACTTAAAATTTAGTAAGTAACTATTTATTTTTTAAAAATTAAATAATTAAATTTTAAATATTCAAAAATATTTTAATAAAGCCTTAACTAAAATTGTTTTACGTTACACTGTTCGGGGCGGGGGTGGCTCAGTCGGTAGCGCGCCAGGCTTGTAATCTGTAGTTCCCAGGTTCGAAACCCAGCTGGGTCAGCGTTGAGATTTATCTCCGCAAAATTTCCCGCCCTGCCCACGGTCAGTAGGGGACACCGATGGGCTTGGAAAGGCCGCCGTCCGTCGGATGGGACGTTAAGCCGTGGCCCGGTGTGCGGGGGAGCCACATCCTGCGCACGTTAAAGAACACGCTTGACGGCCTTGACGGAAGGCTACCATCTGTCTCCCAACAGCTGTTCCAGTGGGTCCCCTCCCCCAACCTTCTCTGAGCCTTCGGGGTCCATGTGACCTGGCCATTTAGCCCATGGTGTGCAAAAAAAAGTAACGCTCAGAGGTAAAACAACCCAATCCAACCCGTTACACTGTTTAAAATTGATGGGCTTGGAAAAGTCTCTGTGGTCGGAAGGGACTTAAAGCTCTGTTCTGTATAAGGGACAGCCACACCCTCTGCACGTTAAAAAACATGCTGGATGGCCATGACTGAAGGCTACCATTTGTCTCCTAACAGGCTCTCCAGTCGGTCTCCATCTCCAACATGGCCTTCACTGAAGGCTACCATTTGTCTCCTAACAGGCTCTCCAGTCGGTCTCCATCTCCAACATGGCCTTCACTGAAGGCTACCATTTGTCTCCTAACAGGCTCTCCAGTCGGTTTCCATCTCCAACATGGCCTTGACTGAAGGCTACCATTTGTCTCCTAACAGGCTCTCCAGTCGGTCTCCATCTCCAACATGGCCTTGACTGAAGGCTACCATTTGTCTCCTAATAGGCTCTCCAGTCGGTCTCCATCTGCAACATGGCCTTGACTGAAGGCTACCATTTGTCTCCTAACAGGCTCTCCAGTCGGTCTCCATCTCCAATATGGCCTTGACTGAAGGCTACCATTTGTCTCCTAACAGGCTCTCCAGTCGGTCTCCATCTCCAACATGGCCTTGACTGAAGGCTACCATTTGTCTCCTAACAGGCTCTCCAGTCGGTCTCCATCTCCAACATGGCCTTGACTGAAGGCTACCATTTGTCTCCTAACAGGCTCTCCAGTCGGTCTCCATCTCCAACATGGCCTTGACTGAAGGCTACCATTTGTCTCCTAATAGGCTCTCCAGTCGGTCTCCATCTGCAACATGTCCTTGACTGAAGGCTACCATTTGTCTCCTAACAGGCTCTCCAGTCGGTCTCCATCTCCAACATGGCCTTCACTGAAGGCTACCATTTGTCTCCTAACAGGCTCTGCAGTCGGTATCCATCTCCAACATTCTCTCAGCTCTTGGGACCTTGTGACTTGGCCATTTAGCTCATTTTGTTCAAAAAAGTGCTACTCAGAGATAGAACAAACAACCCAACCCATTGCCAACTGAGTCAACACTGCCCCTCATGTTATGGTTAAAATGGACTGAAGATAAGTTTGAGATCTCGGTGAAATATATTTAAATTTCGATTCTATTCTAATGTGAAATGCAAATTTGTGTAATTTATCATATCGGAAAATTGACTTTGATGGATCACCAGGTGAATTCTCCCAATATCTCCTTTTCTAAATCATAATCCTTTAAGGCTTTGGTTGGGTTGTTTTACCTCTGAGCGGCACTTTTTTGCACACCATGGGCTACATGGCCAGGTCACATGGACCCCGAAGGCTCAGAGAAGGTTGGGGGAGGGGACCCACTGGAACAGCTGTTGGGAGACAGATGGTAGCCTCCCGTCAAGGCCATCCAGTGTGTTTTTAACGTGCACAGGGTATGGCTCTCCCGCACACGGAACCACGGCTTAACGTCCCATCCGACGGACGGCGGCCTTTCCAAGCCCATCGGTGTCCCCTACTGACCGTGGGCAGGGCGGGGAATTTTGCGGAGATAAATCTCAACGCTGACCCAGCTGGGACTCAAACCTGGGAATTGCAGATTACGATCCTGGCGCGCTGCCGACTGAGCCAACCCCGCCCCTCCTATAAGGCACTGGCGACATAATCATGGTAGAGAATTGAAACACATTACATTGGACCGTAACGGACAGGAGAGAGAAGAATGATTTGTTTTCCAGATCATCCTATCGAAATAATGGAAAATTCTGACTATTTGTCAATGATACATCTCAGTATTGACATCGATTCTTTCAAACAAAATTTGCTTTGGACTTTTGATTTAACCGTATGATCATATTCTGTAATATATCTAATTGCAGTGGCTTGCATATATTGAGGAAAAACCCTATGTCAGTCGAAGCTCCATATCTTCTAAAACATTTTTTACGTTTCTAAAAATGTGAGGGGCGGGGGTGGCTCATTCGGTAGCGCGCCAGGCTCGTAATCTCTAGTTCCCAGGTTCGAGTCCCAGCTGGGTCAGCGTTGAGACTTATCTCAACAAAATTTTCCGCCCTGCCCACGGTCAGTAGGGGACACCGATGGGCTTGGAAAGGCCGCCGTCCGTCAGATGGGACGTTAATCAGTGGCCCCGTGTGCGGGAGAGCCATACCCTGTGCACGTTAAAGAACACGCTGGATGGCCTTGACGGGAGGCCTCCATCCTTCTCCCAACAGCTGTTCTAGTAGGTCCCCTCCCCCAACTTTCTCTGAGCCTTCGGTGTCCATGTGACCTGGCCATTTAGCCCATGGTGTGCAAAAAAGTGCCGCTCAGAGGTAAAACAACCCAACCTAAAAATGTGATTGCAGATAAAATCTCAATCAAATACAACAACTTCTTCATTTTAAACAATATTGGTTCAGTTGGGTTGTTTTTACCCCTGAGCGTATTGGTTCAGTAGTTAATGAGTTATGGGTTGAGTTGTTTTACCTCTGAGCGGCACTTTTTTGCACACCATGGGTTAAATGGCCAGGTCACATGGACCCCGAAGGCTCAGAGGAGGTTGGGGGAGGGGACCCACTGGAACAGCTGTTGGGAGACAGATGGTAGCCTCCCGTCAAGGCCATCCAGCGTGTTCTTTAACGTTGGGTTGTTTTACCTCTGATCGGCACTTTTTTGCACACCATGGGCTAAATGGCCAGGTCACATGGACCCCGAAGGCTCAGAGAAGGTTGGGGGAGGGGACCCACTGGAACAGCTGTTGGGAGACAGATGGTAGCCTCCCGTCAAGGCCATCCAGCGTGTTCTTTAACGTGCACAGGGTATGGCTCTCCCGCACACGGGGCCACGGCTTAACGTCCCATCCGACGGACGGCGGCCTTTCCAAGCCCATCGGTGTCCCCTACTGACCGTGGGCAGGGCGGGGGAATTTTTACGGAGATAAATCTCAACGCTGACCCAGCTGGGACTCGAACCTGGGAACTGCAGATTACGAGCCTGGCGCGCTACCGACTGAGCCACCCCCGCCCCACATCTAGATGCTCCAGACACTCTGCTACAAAATCGGACTAGCTGTTACGACATAACTTAGTTGATGCACATAGTTGGAAACAGCACAAATTTAAAAATCTGCCCTGATTTAAGCAACCAATGGAAAATTTGGTGCATAGCACAAAAGTCGAAAGTTTAAACGAAAATGGCGTTTACATACGACAAAAAGAACAGTGTCTTCTAATAGGGGGCGGGGAAGATTCTAACTACTTTCCCTTCTGACACACTCTCCATATATTTCTGGTGTCATGAAAACTACACATGAACGGAAAGGAAGTCCGAAACGATGGAAACAAGAAAGCCCATTTGGTGATCTTAGGCAAAAATGCTCACCCACACTATATAGCCTTTAGGAGACCAATCAACAAGACCTCTATGGTGCTGAATGCATTTAACAAAAGCTTAATATTTGTCGTGAACTACAGACCAGGGTGAAGTCCTTGCCCCTGAAGGCCACGCTGTGTGATGAATACGTCGAACCAACGCTCGGATGGAACTACGTCATGGTCGATGCTGACACAAACACCAGTTGCCATGGTGATGACGCGAGCACTGTCGCCCGTCCATCGCGTGGCAGCTCATCGAGGCTCGTTCGTTTTCATTCCTTGCCCTCTGCCAGCGAGGCGCGTGCAGGTGTGTGCGTCTCGCGGAAGGCTCTCCCCTCCGCCATTCCTCGTGTTCCTGTTTTTTCATCTCTCTTCCCTGGATTGCGTCTTACATCCCACCGATACAGGTAAGGACGAGGATGCTGATGTGCTGGTGGTGATGTCCCTCTTCTTGTCTTGTGGCTATGTCTTCTCTACTCATTCCTTCCTCTCTTCTGTGTTGTTGCTTGATCCGTGAGGGAGGGGCCACTCCTGGAGACTTGTTGCTTGTTGCCTAGCAACCGGGGCATCTTCATTTTAATTGCTCTAGTTACCTATGGTCGCAGACGCCTGCACATAGGTCAACGCTGCTGCTTGTTATAGTTGTAATGCTTTGCATTAGGCATTAGTTTGTATGGTGTGATTAAACGTTTACTGTTCAAACTATGTTTCGATCGTTTTTAGACAATATCAGAATTAACATTCCATTTTTTTTCGGTCTCTAGTTCTTGGAATATTTCGGAAAAAAAGCGACATAAATCTACTGATGATAGAAGTAGTTTTATCTGCAAGATCATTAAGAAATACTTACCGATGTTTTGATTACTTTTGACTCTGATTTTTCTTGATTATCGAAATAATTTTCAGTTGGTAATTTCGTTTTCGCAGTTTTTGAAATATATCGCAAAATAATAAATAAAAAAATAAATACCCCCTCAAGCAGCTGCTTTCCACAGAGGTCTGACAGGAGCCTGTCAGTTTATATGCCATAGTAGAAGGTCTGAGAGGATGGCAGGACCTCAGCAGAAAAACGACACAAACAGCCATGCCTTACCCGGTACTCGAACCCAGATCCCTTAGATCAGTAGCCAAGCGCGCTAACCACTCGGCCATGGGACGACATATCACAAAGAAATAATATAAAAATTGCCTTCAAGCAGCTGCTTGCCACAGAGGTCTGAAGATATCCTGTCAGTTTAACACGCAATAGAGAAGATCGGTGAGGAAGGCAGTATATCAGAAGAAAGAGAACCAAAATCCATAACTTATCCGGGAGTCGAACCCAGAGCCCTTTGATCAGTAGCTAAGCACGCTAACCATTCCACCATGGGACGGATTTTATAAAGAAATAATAATGAATATTAAAGGAAGTCCACTTAAAAAGTTCGCATTTATTTCATCCTTAAGAACTTCAAATCATCTGTGAACTTACATCATATGTTCTGGAAGTTAGAAACATTATTACTGTATTTCAAGACCCTTCAATCGATTTCTTTTATCTCGGTGTGGAGGATTTGCTCATTCGGTAGTGCGCCAGGCTTCGTAATCTTCAGTTCCTATGTTTGAGTTTCGATTCTGTGAGTGTTGAGATTTATCTCCACCAAAATCCAACCTGCTCCCAGTGAGAAAGAGGACAACGATGGACTTCTAAAGGCTGTAAGGGTTGGGTTGTTTTACCTCTGAGCGCCACTTTTTTGCACACCATGTGCTAAATGGCCAGGTCACATGGACCCCAAAGGCTCAGAGAAGGTTGGGGGAGGGAACCCACTGGAACAGCTGTTGGGAGACAGATGGTAGCCTCCCGTCAAGGCCATCCAGCGTGTTCTTTAACGTGCACAGGGTATGGCTCTCCCACACACGGGGCCACGGCTTAACGTCCCATCCGACGGACGGCGGCCTTTCCAAGCCCATCGGTGTCCCCTACTGACCGTGGGTAGGGCGGGGAATTTTGCGGAGATAAATCTCAATGCTGACCCAGCTGGGACTTGAACCTGGGAACTACAGATTACGAGCCTGGCGTGCTACCGACTGAGCCCGCCCAGGCTGTAAGGACAGAATATTAATCTGTGAATCTGCTTCCAGGCATAACTATACCAACACGTATAACAGAAGGCCGTGCAGTAAATTATGACGTCACCACAAAGAGTTTAAACAAGATAATGGGAGTAAGTGTGGAAAAAAAAATCTAGCGATTTCTTAGAAATGTATTTCTATTATTACTACTGGTAGATTTAAATACTAATTTTGATGCTAATGTTTATATACAAAAATTAACTTTTAGAAAGGAAATTATTTCTATTTATCTTCATAGAGCTAATACACGAATAATGTTTTTCAAAATAACTATCTTTATGAATAATATTAGTATAAAGATTAATATCGAAATCTACCCGTAATAAAATAGAAATAAAACTTTAAGAATCATCTGGATGTTGAAATGGAGTTAGCATCATAACTTAGATGTAAGGCTTTCTGTTACCTAATTAATTGGACATAACCCTTCTGCACTTTATAGACCACGTTGCATGATCTTGACGTTGGGTTGGGTTGTTTTACCTCTGAGCGGCACTTTTTTGCACACCATGGGCTAAATGGCCAGGTCACATGGACCCCGAAGGCTCAGAGAAGGTTGGGGGAGGGGACCCACTGGAACAGCTGTTGGGAGATAGATGGTAGCCTCCCGTCAAGGCCATCCAGCGTGTTCTTTAACGTGCACAGGGTATGGCTCTCCCACACACGGGGCCACGGCTTAACGTCCCATCCGACGGACGGCGGCCTTTCCAAGCCCATCGCTGTTCCCTACTGACCGTGGGTAGGGCGGGGAATTTTGCGGAGATAAATCTCAACGCTGATCTTGACGTAAAACGTCCAAGCTTCTATGAACTCTTGGGGTGCATGTAACATGGTCATCTAACACATTGTGTGCAAAAATCGCAGCTCAGCAGAAAAAACAGGCAAATCATACATTTCTGTGCTGAAAGGCCACTATCTGAAGAGAGAAGGAGGAACCATTTCGTAAATGTCATCATAGGTGAATATTCAATACTTATTACTTATGAATACTCCTAATGAGTTACGTCGACATTAAACATGACGAGATTTATTTTTGCCTTCTCAAAATATGATACACCCTCCTATAATAGAAGGCCAGTATACCAAGTTGTGACGCCGCCTCGGTCAAGTGGTATCGCGTTGGCTCATGATGACACTGCAACTGCCGGAGTCCGGTTCCAATCCCAAGTATGGCATGGTTGTTTGCTCTGCCATATATGTTGTGAATGTCCCTCGGTAAAAAAATAATTGCTCAATTCTCGACAAGTCAAAACATTATGTCTCACATTGCGACACAGATCGAATATTAGTTTTCAAGTCCCAGCAACTAAATTGAAAAAAAAATGACCTCAGCACTGGCAATCTTATAACCAGTCAACTCACTGATTATTCTTAAATTTTTATTTCTAATATTATTACGGTAAGTTTTTCCGGCGTTATTGTTATAAAAATGGTTCAGTAATGTCAAAATGCAGGCAAACTCTCTTGGGCGGCAAAACAAGGAAATAATCTAAATGCTACAATTAGTTACATCGATATTTATTAATTTCGTTTATGCATTTATATCATGTAAGCACCAATGACAATCACAAATATTATGATATTTCTAATAAATACGAATACTTTCGCTTCTAAACAAATTTTATTTATAAACAAACATTAGTATAAAGCTTAGTATAAAGGTACACCAATAACAATAACATATGTAAATATTAAGAATTATCTGGATAATAAGACTACTTATAGTGACGTCATAATTTAGTCCCCTAGACCCTTCCGATATTAAGAGAAGTACTACGATTAAAGTACCTCTTTGTATATCTCCGCAAAATTCCCCCGCTCTGCCCACGGTCAGTAGGGGACACCGATGGGCTTGGAAAGGCCGCCGTCCGTCGGATGGGACGTTAAGCCGTGGCCCCGTGTGCGGGAGAGCCATACCCTGTGCACGTTAAAGAACACGCTGGATGGCCTTAACGGGAGGCTACTATCTGTCTCTCAAAGCTGTTCCAGTGGGTCCCCTCCCCCAACCTTCTCTGAGCATTCGGGGTCCCTGGGACCTGGCCATTTGGCCCATGGTGTGCAAAAAAGTGCCTCTCAGAGGTAAAACAACCCAACCCAACCTCTTTGTATCTGTGTTCGCTCACGTACTAACTAGGGGCATAGCAGGACTACTTTAATAATAAAGACCGCTTTATTCGTGATGTAACAAATGGACAAAATAATTTTTAAATTTTGATTTCAGGTTGCTTTAATTTAAACGTTACAAATAAACAAACAATGATTAAATACAATTAATGTAAGAATAATAAAAATATATTCAATTAAGAGTTTTGCTATTTTTTTATTTTGGATTATTGACAAAAGAGTAATATATTTCACCTATTATTAATTTTTTAGTTATATTCTCTAACTACTTGCTATAATTATTAAATTTATAAAAACGTCCCACCATACGTGAAGTCATAAAAATAGTTGCCATAGCCTTAACCATTGAGATAGCCTTGGAGAGAGGGTTCACTAACCTACTTTTCTGCCATTTATAAGTGCCGCCAACGTCAAAATTATGGAACTATTTTTTTCCGTCGTAGCCTTGCACGTAGACACAGATTACTCTGCTTCGTACAGTTTAAAGTATATAAAATGGAATAATTTATTTACATGATTCTACAAAAATAATATCAAGTAACTGATAATAATAATTATTATTGTTATTAATTTTTTAACAAAAATGATAACTTCTGGTAGAATTTTAAAATCTTGAAATAGAAATAATTATTCACACAAGAAATTGTGGATGCAAAATTATTTTATGCAAACATCTATTTCTGTAGAATGTCGCAATTTGGTCCATATGTTATATAGGTGTTAGAGGCAAATATCCGATTGATGGCTGAAACGTATAAAATGTCCTTGTTTTTTTAAACAAAGTGTTAAAATCTGGAGGCTGGTGTCTGTATGGATAAAATATATACTTAGCTCAAGTGTGACACACAGAGATATTAAAGAATTATATATATATATAATATTTATACTTATACAGTAAGCAGTCTTAATGCTGCAAAATTAGTAAGAAACACCAATGTTTATACCCCTTATTGTAAGCATTTATGTCATTGGATAAGTTACAAAGTGACAGTTCAGATCGTCGCTGTCCGACGATATCCGAATTGCGCCTCGGCCTAACGACGTTACAGTGGATTCAGGTAATATTACACCTAGTAGAGTTATAATGCATTAACGACGTTACAACGAATCAATGTTGTTGGGAAAACTTTAATTGTTGGGTTACGAAAGTGACTAGACTATCAAAACTGAAAAGCGGGACATTTCAGGACAAAAGCAGAACGTTGTCTCCTTTTGTTGGGTTGTTTGGGTTGTTTTACCTCTGAGCGGCACTTTTTTGCACACCATGGGCTAAATGGCCAGGTCACATGGACCCCGAAGGCTCAGAGAAGGTTGGGGGAGGGGATCCACTGGAACAGCTGTTGGGAGACAGATGGTAGCCTCCCGTCAAGGCCATCCAGCGTGTTCTTTAACGTTGGGTTATTTTACCTCTGAGCGGCACTTCTTTGCAGACCATGGGCTAAATGGCCAGATCACATGGACCCCGAAGGCTCAGAGAAGGTTGGGGGAGGGGACCCACTGGAACAGCTGTTGGGAGACAGATGGTAGCCTCCCGTCAAGGCCATCCAGCGTGTTCTTTAACGTGCACAGGGTATGGCTCTCCCGCACACGGGGCCACGGCTTAACGTCCCATCCGACGGACGGCTGCCTTTCCAAGCCCATCGGTGTCCCCTATTGACCAGGGCGGGGAATTTTGCGGAGATAAATCTCAACGCTGACCCAGCTGGGACTCGAACCTGGGAACTACAGATTACGAGCCTGGCGCGCTACCGACTGAGCCACCCCCGCCCCCATCTCCTTTTGTGAAAAGGAAAAAGCCAGACATTTCAGTTATTGTCTCGCTTTGTAAAAGGCAAGCGAAACATTTCAGTTATTGTCTCCTTTTGTAAAAAGGCAAGAGCAAAACATCAGCTATTGTTTCTTTTTGCAAAAAGACAAAAGCGAAACGTTTCAGTTATTGTCTCGCTTTGTAAAAGGCAAACGAGACATTTCAGTTATTGTCTCTCTTTAAAAGACAAAAGGGGGGCATTTGAAATCAGTTTCATATTACTAGAAACCGATTAGTAATTATATCAGCATATTCTTCAGTTGAGTAATTTTTCCATTGAGCGACACTTTTTTTACACACAATGCGCTAAGTCAACACCATAGAGGGGCGGGGGTGGCTCAGTCGGTAGCGCGCCAGGCTCGTAATCTGTAGTTCCCAGGTTCGAGTCCCAGCTGGGCCAGCGTTGAGATTTATCTCCGCAAAATTCCCCGCCCTGACCACGGTCAGTAAGGGACACCGATGGGCTTGGAAAGACCGCCGTCCGTCGGATGGGACGTTAGCCGTGGCCCCGTGTGCGGGAGAGACATACCATGTGCACGTTAAAGAACACGCTGGATGGCCTTGACGGGGGGCTACCATCTGTCTCCCAACAGCTGTTCCAGTGGGTCCCCTCCCCCAAACTTCTCTGAGCCTTCGGGGTCCATGTGACCTGGCCATTTAGCCCATGGTGTGCAAAAAAGTGCCGCTCAGAGGTAAAACAACCCAATCCAACACTGTGCTTGCTAGTTATTCTATGAGTCAACACCACCTATAACATAAAGCTGTAAGACACAGTTAAGACGTCACTTGAGGTATTTCATAGATCATAGTGTGACAGGATGAAGTACAGGGCCACTTAGCCAACCTATACCTTCTTCAACGGAGTTACGTCAAGGGCACTAATAAAATAGAGCCAGTGAAAACTGGAGCTCCAAAGCTAATAAAACGGTTCTTGAAAAAAAGAAACAGGAACTCAGAGTAAGATATTCTTAGGTCTTTTGAACCTTTGTGGACATAGATGCTTACGCAGTATCTTGGGCATTAGGCGGTTTGACTTTGTAAGTTGGGTTGGGTTGTTTTACCCCTGAGCGGCACTTTTTTGCACACCATGGGCTAAATGGCAAGGTCACATGGACCCCGAAGGCTCAGAGAAGGTTGTAGGAGGGGACCCACTGGAACAGCTGTTGGGAGACAGATGGTAGTCTCCCGTCAAGGCCATCCAGCGTGTTCTTTAACGTGCACAGGGTATGTCTCTCCCGCACACGGGGCCACGGCTTAACGTCCCATCTGACGGACGGCGGCCTTTCCAACCCATCGGTGCCCCCTACTGACCGTGGGCAGGGCGGAGAATTTTGCGGAGATAAATCTCAACGCTGACCCAGCTGGGACTCGGACCTGGGAAGTACAGATTACGAGCCTGGCGCGCTACCGACTGAGCCACCCCCACCCACGCCCCCTCGCTATACGGAATATTTCGTTATTCCGGTGTTATTTTTAGAGTACTGTCATTATGGTGTATGTTAGATGCGAACACTTGAAATTGAAAATAACTATTTACCTTGAATATGCAATTCCAGATTTAAAAAATAAGGTAGCCTTTATGAATTTTTGATATTGGATGAAATATATTTCCTCGAATTCAAATGAGAACTCATAAATCTAATAAGTATAAAAAATTATAACTTCAAGGTACATCTGGCAGTGATATTATACAGTTTTAAAGAATATTATTTCCTACCACCTAATAAAAAAAGAAACTATTCCTATTTAAAAAAAATTTAGTTTGTAAGAATACACAAATCTTTCTGTATTTAAACATTTCTAGCATTGATTTAGAAGTTAAATCAGTTGAATACTGTTTTTTAACTTAAAATTGGAAAACCATGGTGTTTAACGCCCATCTAATGAATAAAGAAGAAAGTTTGTGTATTTGTCTGTCCGGTTATGCACTTGGCCCCCAGAAGAGCTACAGGCACCAAACTTTGCAGGGGAAAATATAGGATATGTGTGAATTCGCCTGGGGTCGACCAAAACTAGGGTAGGCGGGTTTGAATTTCTCGAAATTTCCATAGACTTAACATTAGCGATTGCTGAAAGTAAAACTTGGAATGATAATTTTTGCGTTTGAAAGAGGAAATAGTTCACTTTAATTCTCTCTATTTCACGTGATAAAGCCATTGTTTAAGAAACGATTAAATAGCATGGGAGTCATACAAGAGTTCGAATTACCTTCCGTTGCTTATTAATTTTATAATTGTTTAATTTCAAGTTGCAGATATTTCAAATATATCAACTCGGATATTATCAAGTGAAGTTAATAAATTACTGAAAAGGTGATTCTTTGTAAATTCTTAAGTTGATTATAGGCTAATAGTGTTTTATTTATAAAACTCCAGTTATATATATTTTTCATTCATGATCGTTGAATTGGATTGTTTTACCTCTGAACGGCACTTTTTTGCACACCATGGGCTAAATGGCCAGGCCACAAGGACCCCGAAGGCTCAGAGAAGGTTGGGGGAGGGGACCCACTGGAACATCTGTTGGGAGACAGATGGTAGTCTCCCGTCAAGGACATCCAGCGTGTTCTTTAACGTGCACAGGGTATGGCTCTCCCGCACACGGGGCTACGGCTTAACGTCCCATCCGATGGACGGCGGCCTTTTCAAGCCCATCGGTGTCCCCTACTGAACACAGTAGGCAGGCGGGGAAAATTGGGGCAGGGCGGGGAAATATTTGCGGAGATAAATCTCAACGCTGACCTAGCTGGGACTCGAACCTGGGAACTACAGATTACGAGCCTGGCGCGCTACCGACTGAGCCACCCCCGCCCCCATTCATGATCGTAATTCATATCCTAACTTAGACAGGGCAGAGAAAGAAAACTCATTCTAATTTCCCTGATTGAACTGCCCCAAAATACATTTAATAAGAAAATTTGCAACGTCAATTCCATTTGAAAATTAAAGTGGAAAACCACAAAAAGAGAAAAATCCATAGATATCAACTCATAGCGTTGACATCTATGAGATGTCAACGCTATGGCCATGCTTAGAGTGGGTGTTATAATGGCCCACGTGGCGTGAAGTTGGGTTGTTTTACCTCTGAGCGGCACTTTTTTGCACACTATGGGCTAAATGGCCAGGTCACATGGACCCCAAAGGCTCAGAGAAGGTTGGGGGAGGGGACCCACTAGGACAGCTGTTGGGAGACAGATGGTAGCCTCCCGTCAAGGCCATCCAGCGTGTTCTTTAACGTGCACAGGGTATGGCTCTCCCGCACACGGGGCCACGGCTTAACGTCCCATCCGACGGACGGCGGCCTTTCCAAGCCCATCGGTGTCCCCTACTGACCGTGGGCAGGGCGGGGAATTTTTGCGGAGATAAATCTCAACGCTGACCCAGCTGGGATTCGAACCTGGGAACTACAGATTACGAGCCTGGCGCGCTACCGACTGAGCCACCCCCGCCCCCGCCCCCGCCCCCATTTGCGTGAAGTGTGCTGGGGATCACTTCACTAAGATCTGCACACGCAACAAAAAGGATGGTCCACACAAGTGCGCAAACTGTGGGCTTGGCCACACTGCTAACTTTAAGGGGTGTAAATTTTATCCTAAGAATGCATCAGTAAAAAAAAATGATAATGCTACGGGGAAAAGCTTCAGAATGTGATACAAATATGATGAATAGTACTCCACTACATCCAAACACAACAGCAGATAAAGAAAAAATTACCCCAAAAATTCCTGTTAAAACTACACAAAAGATATTACATATGCACATATTGTTAAAGCCGTCCCATGGCCGAGTGGTTAGCGCGCTTGGCTACGGATCTTTGGGACCTGGGTTCGAACCCCGGGTAAGGCATGGATGTATGTGTCGTTTTTCTGCTGAGGTCCTGCCATCCTCTCAGACCTTCGACTCTGGCATAGAAACTGACAGACTTCTGTCAGACCTCCATCCAAAAATGACATTGATATTTTTGTCATTTTTTGAGCCTTCTCTGAGCCTTCTCTGAGTCAACCTTCTCTGAGCCTTCGGGGTCCATGTGACCTGGCCATTTAGTGTGGCAAGCAGCTGCTTGAGGGGGTATTTATTTATTTATTATTTATATATTGTTAAAGGAAGTGATACACCTCAAATTGCAAATCTAAATAAAGCTATACAAAATAGTAAGACAAAAGAAAAAAATAAATAAATAGAAAAGCACAGATAATAAAGAATCAGTCTCGATTCATATTAATGATCTGGAAGAAGTTTTGAAGTTTTTCAAACAGATAAATCTGGCAGAACTTCTTGTAATTATTAAGATGCTGTTTACTGAATATAAGACTGCCACTGGCCTTAATGGCCAAATTTACTATGAGATTCAAAGTCTTTGACTTTCTTTTCAATGGGGCGGGGGTGGCTCAGTCGGCAGCGCGCCAGACTCGTAATCTGTAGTTCCCAGGTTCAAGTCCCAGCTGGGTGAGCGTTGAAATTTATCTCCGCAAAAATTCCCCGCCCTACCCACGGTCAGTAGGGGACACCGATGGGCTTGGAACGGCCGCCGTCCTTCGGATGGGACGTTAAACCGTGGCCCCGTGTGCGGGAGAGACATACCCTGTGCACGTTAAAGAACACACTAGATGGCCTTGACGGGAGGCTACCATCTGTCTCCCAACAGCTGTTCCAGTGGGTCCCCTCTCCCAACCTTCTCTGAGCCTACGGGGTCCATGTGACCTGGCCATTTAGCCCATGGTGTGCAAAAAAAGTGCCGCTCAGAGGTAAAACAACCCAACGTTAAAGAACACGCTGGATGGCCTTGACGGGGGGCTACCATCTGTCTCCCAACAGCTGTTCCAGTGGGTCCCCTCTCCCAACCTTCTCTGAGCCTACGGGGTCCATGTGACCTGGCCATTTAGCCCATGGTGTGCAAAAAAGTGCCGTTCAGAGGTAAAACAACCCAACGTTAAAGAACACGCTGGATGGCCTTGACGGGAGGCTACCATCTGTCTCCCAACAGCTGTTCCAGTGGGTCCCCTCTCCCAACCTTCTCTGAGCCTACGGGGTCCATGTGACCTGGCCATTTAGCCCATGGTGTGCAAAAAAAGTGCCGCTCAGAGGTAAAACAACCCAACGTTAAAGAACACGCTGGATGGCCTTGACGGGGGGCTACCATCTGTCTCCCAACAGCTGTTCCAGTGGGTCCCCTCTCCCAACCTTCTCTGAGCCTACGGGGTCCATGTGATATGGCCATTTAGCCCATGGTGTGCAAAAAAAGTGCCGCTCAGAGGTAAAACAACCCAACGTTAAAGAACACGCTGGATGGCCTTGACGGGGGGCTACCATCTGTCTCCCAACAGCTGTTCCAGTGGGTCCCCTCTCCCAACCTTCTCTGAGCCTACGGGGTCCATGTGACCTGGCCATTTAGCCCATGGTGTGCAAAAAAAGTGCCGCTCAGAGGTAAAACAACCCAACGTTAAAGAACACGCTGGATGGCCTTGACGGGGGGCTACCATCTGTCTCCCAACAGCTGTTCCAGTGGGTCCCCTCTCCCAACCTTCTCTGAGCCTACGGGGTCCATGTGACCTGGCCATTTAGCCCATGGTGTGCAAAAAAAGTGCCGCTCAGAGGTAAAACAACCCAACGTTAAAGAACACGCTGGATGGCCTTGACGGGGGGCTACCATCTGTCTCCCAACAGCTGTTCCAGTGGGTCCCCTCTCCCAACCTTCTCTGAGCCTACGGGGTCCATGCGACCTGGCCATTTAGCCCATGGTGTGCAAAAAAGTGCAGCTCAGAGGTAAAACAACCCAACCCAACTTTCTTTTCAATGTCATAAACTGAAATGGCTAATACACCTGCAGCTAAGGATGAACTAAAGATTTTGTCCTGGGACTGCAATGACCTGAAGCTTGATTTTTATGAATTTTTGAACTTCTTATTGGAATCTAAAACTGACATTGCTCTCTTAACCCTTTCAGGACCATAAGGTTTCTAAGAGTAAATATTAGTATGTAACTGTTTATTTTAGTTTGTTTAGACGTAAAATAAATAAAAATCATAAGAAAAATACATAACAATGTGTAGTTTTTTTGGAATTTTATGGGAAATATTTTTCCCAATGGACTATAAAGGTAACACAAATTATAGTTAGGCTTATTATGCAATGTCTTTTATTTATTGGTTTATTAGAACAAAATGTTAACTAAAACAATACAAAATTATGAAATAAAATTACTATACAAAATGATGTGCTAATTATGATATTCTGCGAAGCAATTTCTTTTGGTAGTGAGGCAAAGATGGACATTGCACATAGTACATATATTATGCGTCCTGACAGTTCTGTTTTTGTTTTCTAAACGTTCCCGTTTACGTAATTGCGTTCGGCATACGTTCTATTTTGACATTCTGTATAAAAAATGCAGATAAGGTTATAATTAAATACGACAATCATCAATTTTAAAATGGGAAAAATGTTTCCCTTAGTCGTGAAAGGGTTAAGCGAGACGAAATTAAGGGCCAGTATTGGGTTGAGGATTCCAAATTTAGATGTATACAGAACTGACCGTCTGCATAATAGTGGAGGGGGCACTGCAATTATCATCAAACACAGTGTACCTCACTTCCACTACGAAATTTCCAATATTGATTCTCTTGAGATAACTTGTCTCTATTTTGGGAACCAATAGAGGGAATATAAACGTCATTGCAGGTTACAAACCTCCTAACAAAAAACTGGCAACTTCTGATTTAGATAGGATTTTCGATTCAGGAAATCCCACAATTTTAGCTGGGGACATGAACTCGAAACTTAATGCTTGTAATTCGAGAAACTGCAATGCGAATGGTCGCATCCTTCTCGACTACTCCACAAACAAAGGTATCATTGTTGATGCACGTTCTGATCCCACGTACTACCCGTATAATACTAACTTCAAACCGGGTGTATTAGATGTGATAGTATTGGGTAATTTCTTTCCGACTTACAGATTAAATACAATAAATATATTTAACTCCGACCATATTCCTATTGATATCACACTTTCTCTTAACTCAAAGGAGGATCCTGAAGATTTGACTTGTACAAACTGGAACAAATTTACTTCTCTTCTAATGAATGTAAATGTAATGAATGTAATCTCTTGTAATAAACAGTTGGCAATAGTCTTTAGAAGTTAGGTGTGTCATGTTTCAGATGCTTTAAGATATGTTATTCATTTAATTAATATCTTAAATTTTTCATTGAATTTTCTCATGAAGATATTTTAGTTGGAGAAGAGCAAAGTGTGTAAGTTTTTTGTTTCGTGATTATTAATAAGTTGACTTATTCACGATAATTTAGACTTGCCATGTTACTACGAAGATATGTAGGCTGATGTGCTAATGCGCATGTGCATGGAGTGTAGCGTGTGATGGTGAAACGCCGAGAATTGTCGTCTGCTCTTAAGCTGGAGGCTAAGTTAACCTATCTGCTGAAATACGTAGTTCATTCAAGAAGTGATCTGGCGTCGTCAACTTGATGTTCTATGTTTATTGCTCCTAAATTGTATTGATTTAGTAGAGTAGTATACATCTTTTGTTAAGAAAATAAATAGATTACTAGGTGATATATTATAAATTAAATATTTTGGGTATATTAAATTATAAGATGGGAATTCCGTGTGCTGAGTGTGATATAGATATTGTTGATCTGACAGAGACTTTGCACTGCGCTGGAAAGTGTAGTTTAAGATTTCATTTTTATTGTGTTGGAATTGTAGAGACCAATTTTCGCAAAATGAGCTCTGAGATCAAAAATCGATAGAAATGTCACAGGTGTAGGGCAGATTCTACAGGGAAAGGGAAGAGAGGTGAAGCGAGTGTTGGCCCAAGTGGTTCACGTGACACTGTGACATCGAAAGAGCCAGAAGATAGAGCCATGTCTGTTGAAATGATTCAACACATTGATGAAATGTTCAGTAAACAGATGACCGATCTTAGGAAAGACATGATAGAAATAAATGACAGGTCCAAAAAAGAATTATTAAAAGAACTGGAGGAATATAAAAAATGCACTACGTATTGTTCTGATAAATTAGATGATTTTTTGAGAATTTTGACTGAGTTAACTGAACAAATTAAAGATGTCCAACAACAAAATGAAAGACTTATGACTGAAAATCAAACTTTGCAGAAAGAAATTAAGGGATTAAAAGGGAAAATGAATGATTTAGAGCAAAACAGTAGGAATTGTAATTTAGAGATAGTGGGAGTTCCTGAAACAATGAATGAAAATGTGAAGGAGATAGTTACTCAGATCGCAGGTGTATTAAGTGTACAGGATGAAGATATGAATATACAGGCTGTTCATAGAGTGCCAACAAAAAATAAACAAAAAATTAAACCAATAATTGTCCAACTAGCTATGAGAAAAATGAAAGAAAATTGGATCAAGTGTTGGAAATTAAAGAAGACATTATTCACTAAGGAAATACATGAGGGGCTGCCTGATGATAGAGTTTACGTAAATGATCATCTAACACAAGAAAACAAGCAGCTACTGTATGAATTAAAGAAATTACAGAGGGAAAAAGATTTCAAGTTTGTATGGGTCAAGGACTCAAAACTTTATGTAAGGAAAACGGAAACATCCAGGGTGCTAAGGATTAGGGATAGTGATGACTTAAATCTGTTAATGGATTAGTGAAATGGAAAATAAAACGATGAGTAACAATATTCTTTCTGGTACTGAGATGATGAACAATGGCAATGACATGGAAACAATTCCTGTTTTTGATGATTGTAATTTGGATGAAATATACAGGGTCTGTGAAATAGATAGTGACAATGTTTATGATAGGAATTTGTATAAATGGCCTGGGGGTATAAATGTTATTATGGGTAACATCAGAAGTTTGCGGAGGAATTTTGATCATTTTTTACTTTACTTAAATTTAATAGAACTGAAACCTGATATAATTGTTTTAACAGAGATATGGATTGGTGATGATGAAATACAATTGTATACAATACCTAATTATAAAGTTTATTATAAATGCCAAAATGAAAGTAGATCAGGTGGAGTGATTGTGTTTGTTAAACAGTGCATAACAGTGTATGGATTTAATAATGCGTTTGTTACTGCCAATATGGTAGAAATTTCTTTTAAACTAAATAATATAACATTTCTCCTACTGGCGTTTTACAGGTTACATTCATATACAAAACAAAATTTTGTTACAGAACTAGGGAATAAACTAGAAACTATAAATAATAATAATGTTTTCATAATAGGTGATATGAATATTAATCTAAAAGGAAATGATAAAATTAAACATGAATATTTACAGCTGATTAAGTCAAATGGTTTTATTGTGTGTGATGGAGAGATCACTAGAGAGGAAGCAAAAACTTGTTTGGACCATGTATTTGTAAGAAGTACGATCCAAAATAATTTAACTACTTAAACTTAATATTACCGATCATTATTTTATAGGAATAAATTTCCAGTTAGAATTGAACAGAAATCGGAAAAAAAAATCAATACAATACGTAGCATAAATGTGGACAAGTTAAAAGAATCTTTGAAGGGTAAAGACTGGAATGAAATTAAAATGGGAAATGATGTAAATGCTTCATTCAGGTTATTTTTATTGAAATTGCAGGATATGATAGAGTTATCAAAAGAAATTATATATTTACAGAATAGAGAAAAGAGGTTGAAACCATGGATAACAAATGTCCTTTTAAATTCTATTGAAAAGAAAAATAAGTTATATAAGTTGAGTAAAAATCAACCATTTAATACAAACCTAAATAATTATTTTAGAAAATACAGAAACTTAATATTAAAATTAATCAAAGAAGCAAAGTCAAAGTATTATACTGCAAAATATTTAGATAGTGACGGTGATACTAAACAATATTGGAAAATTATAAATGATTTGTCTGGTAGACAGCAAAAGAACCTAATGTCCCATTCAGAAATAAAAATAAATGATATTTATTCTTTTAATGAAAATCCTGTGTTGTTTGTTGATAAATTTAATACTATTATACAGAAATTGTTGGTAATCTTGTAAAGGAAATTCCTGATTATGCTGATAATGAAAGTCATAAATCGATTTCATCTCTAAATTCTATTTTTATTGATTATATATCAGAGAATGAGATTTTTGCAGTTATTGCTTCATTAAAATTAGGAAAAGCAGTTGGAAGTGATCAGATATCTGTGGAGACACTAAAAGAGATAAAAAGTTATATTGTAGATATATTATATTGCCTATTTAACTTATCGTTATCATCTGGATGTTTTCCCTCGATTTTGAAAGATTCAACCGTTGTCCCAATATATAAAGGAGGTGAATATTTAGATATCGGAAATTACAGACCTATATCCTTGCTCTCAGTTTTTTCAAAGATTTTCGAAAAGCTACTTAAAACTAGAATTTTAAATTTCTTGAATAGAAATAAATTTTTTTCTAATCATCAGTATGGGTTTAGAAAAAATGTAGGTACTCAGGATGCTATATTACAATTGATTTCCACAGTATACAGATCTATAAATAATAATTTGAAAACTGTTGTGCTATTTTAGGACATCAAAAAAGCGTTTGACTCGGTTTCGCATGATTTGCTGATAAAAAAACTTGAAATGGCTGGAATTCGAGGAAATGTTTTGAATGGTTGGAAACATATTTGAAAAATAGAATTCAAAGAGTAAAAATGGTAAACTTGTTTAGTAAGGGAATTGAACTAAAATATGGAGTTCCACAGGGTTCTGTGTTGGGGCCAATATTATTTAACGTTTTTATAAACGATCTTTGTAATCTTGAACTTAAAGGAAAAATAATAACTTTCGCTGATGATACAGCTTTGATATATGCGGCTGACAATGAGAATATTTTAATTGAAGAAATAAATGAAGACTTGGGTAATATTAGAAAATGGTTCTTAAAAAATAAATTGTTATGGAATATTAATAAAACGAAATATTTATATTTCAATTTAAAACGTAATAAATTCGATAAGTTAAAAAATAAATTATTGTATCATTCTGTAAATTGTTTAGGACATCAGTATACATGTGAAGCAATTGAAAGAGTAGAATATTATAAATATTTGGGCGTATATATATAGACAGTTAGTTAAATTGGAATGAACATATTAAATATTTGATAAAAAAATTAATGCAATAATTCCAAAATTGTTTTATATTAGAAATTTTATGAATCTTACTTTTTTAAAGCTTATATATAATGCTTGGGTTAAGTCATATTTAGTTATGGAATAATATCTTGGGGAGGAATGTTTTATAGTAATATTAAATCCTTAGTTACTATTCAAAATAGAGTAATTAGATGTATATTAAGAAAAAGAAAATATGATAGTGTTAAATATTTTTATAACGATCTTCAAATTTTACCACTACGGAAAATGTATGTGTATAATGTGATCTTATATTTAAAAGAGCACTATAGAGAAAGTGACATTAAAAATGTAATGCAGAATACCAGAACAAGTGCACATATTAATTTCATTGTACCACTTCCGAAGAAAGCTATTACGCAAAAGCATTATATATTTTTGGCGCCTAAAATATTTAACAGTTTACCTGAAACTATAAAGGATGAAATAAATTCTTTTACGTTTTCTCGAAAACTTAAGAGATTGGATTTCTAACATAGATGATATAGAAAACTTTCTTTAGGTTGGAGGGTTTTTCCCCTATATTTCTGATTGTAAAATTTTCTTTTTATTTGTTTGCTCTTTAGGATGTTAAATTTTTAAATAAAAATTGGTGTATTTATAGTTTATTTTTGATTCTGTTACTATGTTGTTGATGTAACCATGACAGAAAATATTAATATGGTAATATACTTAAAATGTTGTTTCTAATGTTTATATATGTTTTTTTATTTTAACCTTATACTCCGCGTGTGAGTCTATGAACTCTTGTGGAGTTGTATATTTCGAAAATTCTTGTAAATACTTATATTGTATCAAAATTTAATATAAATGGAAATAAAGGATACTACTACTACTTCATCTCTGGGAAATGTAACTCATCCAATTAAATCACACAGGATATTGAGACTTGTACTCTAATCTTGCTTGATTCAAAAGTAAAAGCAAGCAAGGTAGATTCGTCCTGTTTACTATTCACTTCCTGCCTCCATTTTAACGCTTATTAGAGATAAAAACAGGCATCGTCATAAATGGCAGAAAAACAGAAATGAAGATGACAAAAAACTCTACTATTAATTAAAAGATCGTTAGAAATGAAATAAAGGATTTCAGAGAAAATAGTTGGAAAAATAAAATCAGCAATCTTTCTGTAAGTGATAACTCCATATGGAGATTAACAAAAACCTTCAAAAATCCTAGGGGGCGGGGATGGCTCAGTCGGTAGCGCGTCAGGCTCGTAATCTGTAGTTCGCAGGTACGAGTCCCGGCTGGGTCAGCGTTGAGATTTATCTCCGCAAAAATTCCCCGCCCTGCCCACGGTCAGTAGGGGACACTGATGGGCTTGGAAAGGCCGCCGTCCGTCGGATGGGACGTTAAGCCGTGGCCCGTGTGGGGGAGAGCCATACCCTGTGCACGTATACACCTAAAGACTAAAATTAGACTGTATAATAGTTTGGTTCTTTCTAGGGTTAGTTATGGTAGTGAAACATGGACACTTTGCAAACAAGATAACAGGAAACTAGATGCTTTTGATTCCAGATGCTTACGCAGTATCTTGGGCATTAGTTGGTTCAACTTTGTAACTAATGATGAGATTAGGCAAAGGAGTTTGCAACCTCCTTTAAGCAGAATATTGTGCAGAGAGAGACTCCGTTGGTTTGGCCATGTTGCCCGTATGAATAGATTGGCGAATAGGGTTATGAACAGTGCGCCTAAAGGCCTCAGAAAGAAGGGGAGACCTAGGATGCGGTGGGCAGACAATGTCAAACAGGATCTTGTTAGAATTGGTGTGCAGTGGCCTGATGCAGTAGATGTAGCTCAGGATAGACTTGCTTGGAGAACTAAATTGCACGGTCTGGTTGGACCTCCGTAGCCCATGGCTGCTTGAGGATGATGATGATGATGATGAATAAATGGAGAAATTGTTTTAAATAAAGATTTAAATTTTTATGTAACATAATTTTATTCATATTCAAAAATGCTACTAGTACTGATTTTAAAAAAATCAGTTGAAAATAATAAATTACCACAAAGAGAAGAGTGTATTTCGACATCCGTGACCCAGTAAAAGTATACTGTTTTGTTTTTGTTTTTCAAATTATTGAGAAACCAAAGTTATTGGAATAGTAGTAAAATTTAAAGAACATTTAGGCATCTTAAACCTTTTATTTATGTATGATACCAAAATTCCGTTATTTTTAAAAAAGACCGAAAAAATAAGGTAAGCTACGTCGAGTGGGTTGGGTTGGGTTGTTTTACCTCTGAGCGGCACTTTTTTGCACAACATGGGCTAAATGGCCAGGTCACATGGACCCCAAAGGCTCAGAGAAGGTTGGGGGAGGGGACCCACTGGAACAGCTGTTGGGAGACAGATGGTAGCCCCCCGTCAAGGCCATCGAGCGTGTTCTTTAACGTGCACAGGGTATGGCTCTCCCGCACACGGGGCCGCGGCTTAACGTCCCATCCGACGGACGGCGGCCTTTTCAAGCCCATCGGTGTCCCCTACTGACCGTGGGCAGGGCGGGGAATTTTGCGGAGATAAATCTCAACGCTGACCTAACTGGGACTCGAACCTGGGAACTGCAGATTACGAGCCTGGCGCGCTACCGACTGAGTCACCCCCGCCCCCTACGTCGAGTGAAACGAAGACTACCCCTGTGGTTAAGGCATTACAGATATTTTAATGATGTCACTTATGTAGGTATTTTCTTTAAATTTTACTATAATATGCGGTAAGTAATTATATGATATACCAAACAAAATAATTAAATATTAAATATAATACTCTAATGGCAATTATGCAAAATGAATAAAGAGAAAAATTTGTAGTTGAATACATATTTGATTTCGGTTACAATAATTATTGTAAAAAATTATTGTTTTTTTTTTTTAATTTTATGGTCTATTTATAGCAACCTGCAAAAATATTATATCAAAATTTGAAAATGATATCCTTCCATACCAGCTGCCATTAAAGGAGTTGTTATTGCCTTCAATGCCAAGGAAACCTTGCTCAATGCGACACAGCATTCTGTGTCTCTAAAAGGGGAACAAAAGCTGAAACTAATATCCTTCCATACCAGCTACCTTATGGCCTGGGACGGGGGTGGCTCAGTCGGTAGCGCGCCAGGCTCGTAATTTGTAGTTCCCAGGTTCGAGTCCCAGCTGGGTCAGCGTTGAGATTTATCTCCGCAAAATTCCCCGCCCTGCCCATGGTCAGTAGGGGACACCGATGGGCTTGGAAAGGCCGCCGTCCGTCGGATGGGACGTTCAGCCGTGGCCCCGTGTGCGGGAGAGCCATACCCTGTGCACGTTAAAGAACACGCTGGATGGCCTTGACGGGAGGCTACCATCTGTCTCCCAACAGCTGTTCCAGTGGGTCCCCTCCCCCAACCTTCTCTGAGCCTTCGGGGTCCATGTGACCTGGCCATTTAGCCCATGGTGTGCAAAAAAGTGCCGCTCAGAGGTAAAACAACTCAACAACCCTCCCCCAACCTTCTCTGAGCCTTCGGGGTACATGTGACCTGGCCATTTAGCCCATGGTGTGCAAAAAAGTGCCGCTCAGAGGTAAAACAACCCAACCCATGCTAAATGGCCTAGACGGGAGGCTACCATCTGTCTCATAACAGCTGTTCCTGTGGGTCCCCTTCCCCAACCTTCTCTGAGCCTTCGGGTCTTTGTGACCTGGCCATTTAGCCCATTATGTGCAAAAAAGTGCCGCTCAGAGGTAAAACAACCCAAACAACCTTATGGCCTACTTACATTGCTCGACATAGAAAATGCCACACCACGAAAGACGGCACTTACCACACATGTAGACAAGTAGGTGAAAGAAGTTATTTAATTTCTGAGGGATTATATTAATGCAATTGGTGAGGAGATATCATAATGTGGCCTGAGTCAGTAGGTTGTATGACTGCCATGCTCGACTAATATATTCGGCAACACAGCGTGGCATCGAATGGAAATGCCCCCGGATGGTCTGATGAGATATCATGGACCCATGCATCGTTGACCTGTATCCATAATTCATCCACATTGCAAGGGGGTCGTGCAGAGGCATGAAGTCGTTTGCCAATAACCTGGACAACTTGTCTGCTGATTTGGAAGTTTGCAGACAGGCGTTATCGTGTTAAAACTGGGCATCAGGGATACCATGGAGATACGGCAACAAAATGGGTTTCAGCACTTCACGACGTATCGTTGTGCTGTCATTGTACCCGTTATGAGTACGAGCGGTGAATGACTGTTGAAAGCGTCCCAAACCATGACACCAGACTGAAGACCTGTATGACGTTCACGGATGGCAGGAAGATCAGCCCGGTGACCACGTCATCTCCAGACTCTCAATTGGTGATCGTCGGGGCTGAGACAGCAGCGAGACTCGTCGCTGAATACGACATGGTTCCATTCTTCCCACCGAACCGGGGCGGGGGTGGCTCAGTCGGTTGCGCGCCAGGCTCGTAATCTGTAGTTCCCAGGTTCGAGTCCCAGCTGGGTCAGCGTTGAGATTTATCTCCGAAAAATTCCTCGCCCTGCCCACGGTCAGTAGGGGACACCGATGGGCTTGGAAAGGTCGCCGTCCGTCGGATGGGACGTTAAGCCGTGGCCCCGTGTGCGGGAGAGCCATACCCTGTGCACGTTAAAGAACACGCTGGATGGCCTTGACGGGAGGCTACCATCTGTCTCCCAACAGCTGTTCCAGTGGGTCCCCTCCCCAGCCTTCTCTGAGCCTTCGGGGTCCATGTGATCTGGCCATTTAGCCCATGGTGTGCAAAAAAGTGCCGCTCAGAGGTAAAACAACCCAATCCCAACCTTCTCTGAGCCTTCGGGGTCCATGTGACCTGGCCATTTAGCCCATGGTGTGCAAAAAAGTGCCGCTCAGAGGTAAAACAACCCAACTCAATCCCACCGAACCACTGCAACGTTCCACGACGATGTTATGCGGTAAGCTGTAGTCGTCACAATGGCTGGCAAGAGCGCAAACCCGCCTCAGCCAATCTGCGATTCACAGTCCGTAGATGCCTATACACCACATCGAATGTTGTCCGTTGTGGATTATGGGGCTGCTATGGCAAGTGGTCGAATGCGGCGATCGAGGCGGTCGGATGTCTGCCTCCGTGCACCAGTCCCACTATGGCGATGCACGCTACCTTATTTCAACCACTGTTAGCCGACTTGTTTCATCAGATGAACAATTGTTCAAATTCGGCCGACTCTTTTTCATCCAGATGCGTTTCCGCCGGGATGCGATGTAGCGACCAACCAGCCGAACGTAGCCCTCTGATGAAGCCTCTGGTAAAGGTATCCATTTGATAGTAGAATTCCCGATGACGCCGTCCAGGTGGGGGCGGGGGTGGCTCAGTCGGTAGCGCGCCAGGCTCGTAATCTGTAGTTCCCAGGTTCGAGTCCCAGCTGGGTCAGCGTTGAGATTTATCTCCGCAAAATTCCCCGCCTTGCCCACGGTCAGTAGGGGACACCGATGGGCTTGGAAAGGCCGCCGTCCGTCGGATGGGACGTTAAGCCGTGGCCCCGTGTACGGGAGAGCCATACCCTGTGCACGTTAAAGAACACGCTGGATGGCCTTGACGGGGTGGCTACCATCTGTCTCCCAACAGCTGTTCCAGTGGGTCCCCTCCCCCAACCTTCTCTGAGTCTTCGAGGTCTATGTGACCTGGCCATTTAGCCCATGGTGTGCAAAAAAAGTGCGGCTCAGAGGTAAAACAACCCAAACAACCGACGCCGTCCAGGCATTCTCACTTCTTACACGTGCTTTCACCACTGAGATCAATACGGTGCAGTGGTCCACACGCTCAGATGAGGACGACCAATCTTAACTACACCGAGCCGTTTCGCCCTATTATAAAAAAAAATAAATAAATACCCCCTCAAGCAGCAGCTTGCCACAGAGGTCCGACAGCAGCCTGTCAATTTATATGCCATAGTAGAAGGTCTGAGAGGATGGCAGGCCCTCAGCAGAAAAACGACACAAACAGCCATGCCTTACCCGGGGCTCGAACCCAGGTCCCTTAGATCAGTAGCCAAGCGCGCTAACCACTCGGCCATATCCCTCACTTATCACGTGATTGACAACTGCACTCATTTACATAACTCGACTGTCAACACATTTCATGAACCAAATTTTTATGAACCAAAATTCTATATTATATATTAATACACTGCTCGACATAGAAAATGCAACACCAGGAAGTATTTGTCAGAGCGCCATGTAAATAGATGTATTTGCATGACGCTCCGATAAATACTTCCTGGTATGACATTTTCTATGTCGAACAATGTATTAATATATAATTTAGAATTTTGGTTGAGGATTTCCTTTCATTAACATACCACCTTTGTGGCACGGTTAGGCGAATTATAGATTCTATTGGAAAACGTATGTTTTAGGAATCGTTCTCTGTCAAGAAGTCGGTAGTTATTATTAAGGTGTAGTGCAGTGTAAACATCTTTCCAAACAAGTGTGCATTACTAAAAAAGATAAAGTTTTATTACATACTGTTTGGGTTGGGTTGTTTTGCCTCTGAGCGGCACTTTTTTGCACACCATGGGCTAAATGGCCAGGTCACGTGGACCCCGAAGGCTCAGAGAAGGTTGGGGGAGGGGACCCACTGGAACAGCTGTTGGGAGACAGATGGTAGCCTCCCGTCAAGGCCATCCAGCGTGTTCTTTAACGTGCACAGGGTATGGCTCTCCCGCACACGGGGCCACGGCTTAACGTCCCATCCGACGGACGGCGGCCTTTCCAAGCCCATCGGTGTCCCCTACTGACAGTGGGCAGGGCGGGGAATTTTGCGGAGATAAATCTCAACGCTGACCCAGCTGGGACTCGAACCTGGGAACTACAGATTACGAGCCTGGCGCGCTACCGACTGAGCCACCCCCGCCCCTATTACATACTGAAAAATACATTTGCATAGACTCAAATTTTGAGTCATTATCAGATTCAATATCCCACTTGAGTAAATACTCGAACATCTTAATAGTTAAAGTGTCTACATTCAAGAATAAAAATTTTCGTTATAAGTAGAGTCGTATTAAGTTTTAAACATTAATAATTACCTGAGAAAAACATAAAAGCATTTTAATAGGCTTACACTTTGAATTCATAAATGATCCAATTTCTTAAAGAACAGAATACTGTTTAACATTACGTATAAGCTTAAGATAATTTGGCAACACGTTACACAGTCTCTAAACCAAGAAAATATAATGTTTAGTAAAAATAGTTTTCATAACCGATACTTCAGTTAATAACATGTTTTCAGATAATCTCGTATAGACAGGAAATTTTCTATCTGCCAATATCCCAATTTTTATTTAAATATGTCACAGAATTTAATGCATATAATTTGCGTAATTCTAAAACACCAAGATATCTCTAACTCTCACTAATACTTTCCCTCCTTTTTTGCTTCAAATTGCATCTTAAAACATGATTTTTAACAATTTCAATAATCTTTAACTATCTGGAAGTACTGAAGCCCTTTCGAGTCTAGCTACTTCATACTATTGCGAAAGAAAAAAAAGAGATTCGAACAGCGTAATCAGAATTACAAAATTAGTAGCTAGTACAAAGGCACGCCTCAATGCCACTTCATGTAGCACCACTTTAGCATCTGACCACACTTCTTAACTTCTCACTAACTTAGGGGCGGGGGTGGCTCAGTCGGTAGCGCGCCAGGCTCGTAATCTGTAGTTCCCAGGTTCGAGTCCCAGCTGGGTCAGCGTTGAGATTTATCTCCGCAAAAATTCCCCGCCCTGCCCACAGTCAGTAGGGGACACCGATGGGCTTGGAAAGGCCGCCGTCCGTTGGATGGGACGTTAAGCTGTGGCCCCGTGTGCACAGGGTATGGCCCGGGAGAGCCATACCCTGTGCACGTTAAAGAACACGCTGGATGGCCTTGACGGGAGGCTACCATCTGTCTCTCAACAGCTTTTCCAGTGGGTCCCCTCCCCCAACCTTCTCTGAGCCTTCGGGGTCCATGTGACCTGGCCATTTAGCCCATGGTGTGCACAAAAGTGCCGCTCAGAGGTAAAATCAACTCAACTCAAAAGCTCATCTTAAGAATCCTTCGGTACATTCTACGAACATTTGAAGAATCCTTCATTCTAATTTTAAAATCCTTTAGATAATTTTAAGAATTAGTTATTCCATTTTAAAATCCTTTGGTCCATTTTAAGAATATTTTATCCCATTTAACCATTTAAGAATTCTTTAGCCAATTTTAAGGATCTCTAAGCCATTTAAGAATCCCTTAGTTCATTTTAAGATTTCCTTAGACCATTTTAAGGATCCTTTAGTCCATTTTAGGAATCTGTTAGTAATTTCAATACTTCCTTAGCCCATTTAAAAATTCCTTAGCCCATTTAAGAAACCCTTAGCCCGATTTTAGAAACCTTCAGACCATTTTGAGATTCGTTTCTACTAGGTCTGTTCATTGCAAAAGAACTTGCTCCTGATAAAAACAATTAATCAGTAGAGTGAATCTATCTTATTTCCTCCAATTTTTTGGGGGGCAGGGGTGGCTCAGTCGGTAGCGCGCCAGGCTCGTAATCTGTAGTTCCCAGGTTCGAGTCCCAGCTGGGTCAGCGTTGAGATTTATCTCCGCAAAATTCCCCGCCCTGCCCACGGTCAGTAAGGGACACCGATGGGCTTGGAAAGGTCGCCGTCCGTCAGATGGGACGTTAAGCCGTGGCCCTGTGTGTGGGAGAGCCATACCCTGTGCACGTTAAAGAACACGCTGGATGGCATTGACGGGAGGCTACCATCTGTCTCCCAACAGCTGTTCCAGTGGGTCCCCTCCCCCAACCTTCTCTGAGACTTCGGGGTCCATGTGACCTGGCCATTTAGCCCATGGTGTGCAAAAAAGTGCCGCTCAGAGGTAAAACAACCAACCAAATCATTTTAAGATTTCCTTAGACCATTTTAAGGATCCTTTAGTCCATTTTAGGAATCTGTTAGTAATTTCAATGCTTCCTTAGCCCATTTAAGAAACCCTTATTCCATTTCAAGAAACCCTTAGCCCGATTTTAGAAACCTTTAGACCATTTTAAGATTCATTTCTACTAAGTCTGTTCATTGCAAAAGAACTTGCTCCTCATAAAAACAATTAATCAGTAGAGTGAATCTATCTTATTTCCTCTTTTGACGAAATAATTTTAAATAATTTTAGAAACAAAACTAAACGATTTTGTCAATTCATAGTTTCATTAAAAACGTTTATTATTTTGTTTTTTAACAAGATTTTTTTGATTCTTTAAATGTATATGTTACCGGCAAAGTGTGAAATTAGGCATTGTATAGAATACCTAGGCATTCTATAGAATGCTGAAAGTGAGACGTCAAAGTATGAAACGCTTAGATTTTCACACATTTCCTAGGCATTCTATAGAATGCCAAAAGGCAAATCAGCAAAATATAAAATACTCCCGGCAGTGACGTTTAATGTCGCAAAGCGAGTCACGTGAACGACGCTAGCCTCAAACAGAGAGCCAGAGCACTGAGTCCAATCCGAAGTGACCAGTAGATGTTCCCCTGGATTCACTATAGGCCCACCCCGATTGCCAGATCCGCCAGTTTCCTAGTTTCGGTAAAAAAGAGCGCCGTAGTTGGTCACTTTGGACACCAAAAAGACACCCTTTCAGTCGGAAAAGCGTCCTCTAGCGTTGGAAGAGTGTAAAAGAGGGTTGCCCCAATGGGATCTTAAAGTTTGAGAACCCTAGCTGCCATAGAAAGAGAGTTAAGGTCAAAAAACAGATTCAAAAAAGTCATCAAAAAATGACATAGCACAAGCATCTCGGAACTCCACTGAAATAGATTTGACAAGTAGTAAAGCGAAATACGAGTATCCTAACTCGAATTGCAAACTTCGAATATTCAACACTTTACTGATTCGTTCTCACTTGGCTTTACCTCATTTGGGGCGTTTTTTATAATGCGGACAGATTCATTACAGGTTATGATGTTAATATTTTGTGTACTCTTTGCTTCAATATTGAGGATGCTGTCGAAGGTAAAATTCGATCTAAATTGAATCTGGAAATACAGGCCAAAAAATGAAAATATATTCCGACAAAAAATTTCCTCCTGTACCTTTGGGGGCCACTGCGCGAGTTCCTATCCAAGACGTCGACAAGGGACAGCCGCTTCCGCTCAGTCCACGGGGAGGGGCGGGGGGGGGGGCTCAGTCGGTAGCGCGCCAGGCTCGTAATCTGTAGTTCCCAGGTTCGAGTCCCAGCTGGGTCAGCGTTGAGATTTATCTCCGCAAAAATTCCCCGCCCTGCCCACGGTCAGTAGGGGACACCGATGTGCTTGGAAAGGCCGCCGTCCGTCGGATGGGACGTTAAGCCGTGGCCCCGTGTGCGGGAGAGCCATACCCTGTGCACGTTAAAGAACACGCTGGATGGCCTTGACGGGAGGCTACCATCTGTCTCCCAACAGCTGTTCCAGTGGGTCCCCTCCCCCAACTTTCTCTGAGCCTTCGGGGTCCATGCGACCTGGCCATTTAGCCCATAGTGTGCAAAAAAGTGCCGCTCAGAGGTAAAACAACCCAACAACAACCCAGTCCACGGGTAGCGGCCAAGGGTCCGTGAGGTGTACTTGCAAGACCAAGTGCCGAAATTTGAAGTGCTTTTGTATGAAAATGGCAGTTAAGCGAAATTCAAAATGCCATTCCAGTCTACCTTGTAGCAACAAGTAGTTCAACAGTGGTCTTTTTCTCTTTTTGTAGAAAAATCCCGTTCTTACATTTTGCACTTCTTGCATTTTCGCATGCATCTTTTCAATAAAAGCCTTTTTCACACTTTACCGAAATAGTATTTGTCATTCTATATAATGTCTAGGTATTCTATACAATGCCTAGGGAAAGTACGTAAAATATTAAAATAAAAGAAACATTTCATACTTTGCCCAAAACCTTACGCATTCTATACAACGCCTGCTTTTCACATTTTGCCGGTAACATATATACTAGTTAAACTGCACCAAAGTTTGGCGCAAAACGTATATCCAATGATAATTTTCCCCATCGATAATTCGTGGGGCGGGGGTGGCTCAGTCAGTAGCGCGCCAGACTCGTAATCTGTAGTTCCAGGTTCGAGTCCCAGCTGGGTCAGCGTTGAGATTTATCTCCCCAAAAATTCCCCGTCCTGCCCACGGTCAGTAGGGGACACCGATGGGCTTGAAAAGGCCGCCGTCCGTCGGATGGGACGTTAAGCCGTGGCCCCGTGTGCGGGAGAGCCATACCCTGTGCACGTTAAAGAACACGCTGGATGGCCTTGACGGGAGGCTACCATCTGTCTCCCAACAGCTGTTCCAGTGGGTCCCCTCCCCCTACCTTCTCTGAGCCTTCGGGGTCCTTGTGGCCTGGCCATTTAGCCCATGGTGTGCAAAAAAGTGCCGCTCAGAGGTAAAACAATCCAATCCAATCCCATCGATAATTCATTCATAGATTTCAGCAAATAACACTACACTATTCATGCGGAGGGTGATGGCAGCGTCCCCAGGAATTGCAGATACTTCCAGAGGGTTTACTCCCGATCCATGACAGCTATGAACCCGATCTTTTAATCCAACACCGCTAGAACTAAGAGGGAACAATACACCAAATTGGGGACAGATCACTGACATACCCGCTGAACCATAGGGAACTGAAAATTTCTGCCACCGATGACGTCACACGTGTACAACAAACGCAACGAGTATTCTCCCGTTTGTCCAGAATTAAGGATATCATGTAAGACTAGTTAAATCACGCCAACGTTTGACGCAAAACCTATGTCCACTGATAACTCTTCCCATCGATAAGTTCATTCACGGCTTTCTTTGTTAACGTACTACTTCAGTTACAATTAAATCCCGCCAAACGTATGTCCATTAATAACATCATTAAAAACTACATGTACTACTCACAATGTACTACTATATTCACAAGGTAGCAGACGGCAGCGCATCCAGAAATTTCGAACATTTTTCGAAGGATCACTCCCGACCCACAGCAGCTAAGAACCCAATCTGTTAGCCCAACAGGTTGGGTTGTTTTACCTCTGAGCGGCACTTTTTTGCACACCTTGGGCTAAATGGCCAGGTCACATGGACCCCTAAGGCTCAGAGAAGGTTGGGGGAGGGGACCCACTGGAACAACTGTTGGGAGACAGATGGTAGCCTCTCGTCAAGGCCATCCAGCGTGTTCTTTAACGTGCACAGGGTATGGGTCTCCCACACACGGGCCACGGTTTAACGTCCCATCCGACGGACGGCGGCCTTTCCAACCCCATCGGTGTCCCCTACTGACCGTGGGCAGGGCGGGGAATTTTGCGGAGATAAATCTCAACGCTGGCCCAGCTGGGACTCGAACCTGGGAACTACAGATTACGAGCCTGGCGCGCTACCGACTGAGCGACCCCACCCCTAGCACAACAGGGTTAGACCAAAGTGAGACTGCCCCACATAATGTAGGACCGATCGCTCAAATAGTCCCGGAACTACAGGGAAACTAACAATTTCTTCTAACGATGACGTCACACACGTCCGCCCTCCCGTTCGCTCCTTCTTTCCGAATTACTCTTACTGCCTCCAGAAAAGAAATTATTTCTTTTTAAGACTCTTCTACTCCAGTCCTCACATATGCCTCACCAGTGTGGGGTAATACTACGAACACCAATGTCAGGAGGCTTCAGAGCTTCCAAAATAAAATCCCCAGAGCTGTGGTCAGTGCTCCCTGGTTTCTGAAAAAAAAAATCACACTGATTTGATAACTGACCACATATGCATCCATATTTGGAAGCTCGGACAGAACTTTTTAGAGGCTTTGGGTTGTTGGGTTGTTTTACCTCTGAGCGGCACTTTTTTGCACACCATGGGCTAAATGTCCAGGTCACATGGACCCCGAAGGGTCAGAGAAGGTTGGGGGAGGGGACCCACTGGAAGAGCTGTTAGGAGACAGATGGTAGCCTCCCGTCAAGGCCATCCAGCGTGTTCTTTAACGTGCCCAGGGTATAGCTCTCCCGAAGACGGGACCACGGCTTAATGTCCCATACGACGGACGGCGGCCTTTCCAAGCCCATCGGTGTCCCCTACTGACCGTGGGCAGGGCGGGAAATTTTTGCGGAGATAAATCTCAACGCTGACCCAGCTGGGACTCGAACCTGCGAACTACAGATTACGAGCCTGGCGCGCTACCGACTGAGCCACCCCCGCCCCTTTTAGAGGCAGTGGGAAATCATCCTTATGATATGATTAGTTTTTCGATTGATTATGATCCATTGGTTTAAGCCAATTCAAGAGTCCTAAGATATTGGTGTTTGACACTAGCATGTTTAACTTTTAGTTTTGCTTTTTTAGAAAATTTCTTTTGCCCTTGTGGCCCCTTTCGGGTTTATGTGTTTTACTTTTGCTATTGCCAATCAGGCACTATTTTAGACTTCGAAATATAAGCCCTAAGGCTTGAAGCTCTAAAAATTAATTCAAGATATGAGATATACATCATCGTTATGATAATGCTAATAAATACGAGTAATTTTCCTTCTAAAAAAAAGGGTATTTGTAAATAAACATTAGTATAGATATTAACATAAAAATTAATCTGTAATAACAATGAGAACAAATATATAACAAATATGTAGGGTTCGTGACTACTTATGCTGACGTCATAACTTAGTTATACGGCAATCCTTTATAAATAAATATAAAATAAATACCCTCTCAAGCAGCTGCTTGCAACAGAAGTCTGACAGGAGCCTGTCATTTTATAAGCCATAGTAGAAGGTCTGAGAGGATGGCAGGACCTCAGCAGAAAAACGACACATACATCCATGCCTTACCCGGGGCTCTAACCCAGGTCCCTTAGATCAGTAGCCAAGCGTGCTAACCACTCAGCCATATAACAGTTGTTTTCTTTGCCCTGTTGCAACGCATTTTTAAAACTTGTTTGCAGGTGTTGTTTTCAAAAATATACGTTGTATATTATGATAATGCTAATAATTGTCATTAAAGCATTATCATTATAATAATATGATAATAAATGTCATTACTTTGTAATTTCCGCTCTACTTTAGCATGAAACTATAATAGATTAAGTTTTCTGACGCTAAAAAATGTAAATTTTGGGTTTTTATCAAGTTATAACTAATTCTTAAAGTATTTGAACTGATTATGTAAATCAGTACTGGAAACACAAATTTATCGACAGATTGATTTCAGAAAAATAAAAGTTTTTTTTAATATATATTATTATTTTTCATTTCCGTAGCGGTGATTTTCTATCTTTTCTACAAATTTTTTTTTTTGGAGATATTATAATGTTCTTTATTTAGCAAGTGTTTCCATTTCTGTTTTCTAAATGAAAGCAATATATCACTCTTATAAGTTCTAATGTAATTAAAACTTTTTCATATTTCTATGCACATTCCACTCTACCCGATCTTAGGAAGTTTTCAATATCTTCCTTTGTGGTACTTTATTAAAGTCAGACCATGCAACAATCGTGATGTTTTTGTAATCGAGTCCGCTGCTTTTATTACAAGCTTTTAGACCTTCGACAGAAACAAGTGTTGGGGTTTCGTCTTAATTGAGAAGGGAAGAAATAAATGAAAAGGAGAAAATTAATTCATCGCTGGTCGCAATGTGCTTGCTCTGCTTGCAATTAACATATCGTCAAAGAATGGCAGGATTTCTACTCATTTATTCTAACAGAGATAGTATAAAGAAAAGAATTTTTTATATGAAGTTCGAATCACAAATCTCTAACTTTAAGCGCTGCACTGTAAAACATCTGTTTAGAAACGACCGAGCCAAAATACGTTGTTAACAAAATAACAAGTGCATTTTTTAATTACCTATCTCGCTCCAGGAACGTTGGGTCTATAACAACCCCCTATTCCCGTGTCATATTGATGGGGCGGGGGTGGCTCAGTCGGTAGCGCGCCAGGCTCTTAATCTGTAATTCCCAGGTTCGAGTCTCAGCTGGGTCAGCGTTGAGATTTATCTCCGCAAAATTCCCCGTCCTGCCCACGGTCAGTAGGGGACACCGATGGGCTTGGAAAGGCCGCCGTTCGTCGGATGGGACGTTAAGCCGTGGCCCCGTGTGCGGGAGAGCCATACCCTGTGCACGTTAAAGAACACGCTGGATGGCCTTGACGGGAGGCTACCATCTGTCTCCCAACAGCTGTTCCAGTGGGTTCCCTCCCCCAACTTTCTCTGAGCCTTCGGGGTCCATGTGACCCGGCCATTTAGCCCATGGTGTGCAAAAAAAAGTGCCGCACAGAGGTAAAACAACCCAACCCGTGTCAAATTGATAAAGTTGAAAGAATGAACTAGAGTCTCTTGAATGGGAGCTTAATCTTCTATGTTGAGGGTTAGAAAACATGTTTGACCGAGTGGGAAAAATTTGACTTTTTTTTTGTCAAAACGTGATTAGACGCTATAGGCCGCAGGGAACAAATTAATGTAGAAGTATTGCCATATTTTAAAATATCCTGATACTTTCTAATCTTCTTAAGAAAAGCAAAAAGCAAAGACCAGATAGGCACTCCCGTCAGTTGGAGGGGTTGGGTTGTTTTTACCTCTGAGCGGCACTTTTTTGCACACCATGGGCTAAATGACCAGGTCACAAGATCCCCGAAGGCTCAGAGAAGGTTGGGGGAGGGGACCCACTGGAACAGCTGTTGGGAGACAGATGGTAGCCTCCCGTCAAGGCCATCCAGCGTGTTCTCTAACGTGCACAGGGTATGGCTCTCCCAGACACGGGGCCACGGTTTAACGTCCAATCCGACGGACGGTGGCCTTTTCAAGCCCATCGGTGTCCCCTACTGACCGTGGGCAGGGCGGGGAATTTTGCGGAGATAAATCTCAACGCTGACACTTGAACCTGGGAACTACAGATTACGAGCCTGGCGCGCTACCGACTGAGCCACCTCCGCCTCGCAGTACCATGTGAACAGATATGATTCAATAGACTTGTGATAAGTAGGCATTTCCTTCTTTAACTCCCGTTCAGGCCTACGCGAGAAATTGGACATCGTTGGCCTTAGAAAGACCCTCGTCTGTAGGGTTAGGTTATTTTACTTCTGAGCGGCATTTTTTTGCACACAGCGGGATAAATGGCCAGGTCACAAGGACCCCGAAGGTTGAGACAACGTTTGGGAAGGGGACCCACTGGGTTGGGTTGGGTTGTTTTACCTCTGAGCGGCACTTTTTTGCACACCATGGGCTAAATTGCCAGGTCACATGGATCCCGAGGGCTCAGAGAAGGTTGGGGGAGAGTACCCACTGGAACAGCTCTTAGGAGACAGATGGTATCCTCCCGTCAATGCCATCCAGCGTGTTCTTTAACGTGCACAGGGTATGTCTCTCCCGCACACGGGGTCACGGCTTAACGTCCCATCCGACGGACGGTACCCTTTCCAAGCCCATCGGTGTTCCCTACTGACCGTGGGCAGGGGTGGGGAATTTTGCGGAGATAAAGGGACCCACTGGACAGCTGTTGGTAGACAAATGGTAGCCTCCCGTAAAGTCATCCAGAGTGTTCTTTAACGTACAGAGGGTACGACTCTCCCAAACACGGGACCACGGATTAACGCCCCATCCGACGGACAGAGCCTTTTCAATCCCATAGGTATCCCCTATTGTACGTGAGTAAGGCAGGGAGTTTTGCGAAGATAAGTCTCAACGCTGACCCAGCTGGGTCTCGAACCTTGGAACTGCAGATTTCAAGCCTTGCGCGTTACCGACTGAACCACATTCCCACTCCCGTCTGTAGGAAGGGACATGATATGAATGGACAGCTGTCGGAGAAAAGAGTCAATTCAGCAGAGTTGAATCTATGGTAGAGACTATATCCTTTTTGTTTTAGTCAGAGAGTTGGGTTGGGTAGTTTTACCTTTGAGCGGCATTATTTTGCACACCATGGGCTAAATGGTCAAGTCACAAGGACCCCGAAGGATCAGAGAAGGTTGGGAGAGAGGACCCACTGGAACAACTGTTGGGAGACAGTTGGTAGCCTCCCGTCAAGGCCATCCAGCGTGTTCTTTAACGTGCACAGGGTATGGCTCTCCCGCACACGGGGCCACGGTTTAACGTCCCATCCGACGGACGGCGGCCTATCCAAGCCCACTGGTGTCCCCTACTGACCGTGGGCAGGGCGGAGAATTTTTCGGAGATAAATCTCAACGCTGACCCAGCTGGGACTCGAACCTGGGAATTACAGATTAAGAGCCTGTCGCGCTACCGACTAAGCCACCCCCGCCCCATTAGTCAGAGAGAAAATAACACTTTTGTAAAGTAAAACATTGCATCTACAGTGACACATATTCATGTTTGATATTAAATACCTAAAAGAAGGGGCGGGGGTGGCTCAGTCGGTAGCGGGCCAGGTTCGTAAACTGTAGTTCCCAGGTTCGAGTCCCAGCTGGGTCAGCGTTGAGATTTATCTCCGCAAAATTTCCCTCCCTGCCCACGGTCAGTAGGGGACACCGATGGGCTTGGAAAGTGTGCCGTCCTTCGGATGGTACGTTGAATCGTGGTCCCGTGTGTGCGGGAGAGACATACCCTGTGCACGTTAAAGAACATGCTGGATAGCCTTGAGGGGAGGCTACCATCTGTCTCCCAACAGCTGTTCCAGTGGGTCCCCTCCCCCAACCTTCTCTGAGCCTTCGGGGTTTATGTGACCTGGCCATTTAGCCCATGGTGTGCAAAAAAGTGCCGCTCAGAGGTAAAACAACCCAACCCAACCTAAAAGAATACCCCTCAAGCAGTTGCTTGACACAGATATAATATGATTCGGTCCAATTATTCACCATACTGGAAAATCTGTTACGAAGACGTGGTCTCAGCAGTAAGACAAAACATTAATATTTAAATAAACAATTAATCAAACAATTATATTTAATGAAAATGTTCTTGAACCGCCTAAAGTACTGATTGGTAAAATCACTTAAATGTTCTTTAAGGGCAGAAAAAGAACAAAGTTTTTAGAAAATTTTCAATTGTGGTTCAGCGAAGAATTTAGGCAAAAGGCCGAATTAACCTACATCAGCCTACTCTTGTTTCCTCGTGAGTACCACGAAAGTTGTAGAATAATTAGCCATAGATTTGGGTTGGGTTGTTTTTACTTTTAAGCGGCACTTTTTTGCACACCATGGGCTAAATGGCCAGGTCACATGGACCCCGAAGGCTCAGAGAAGGTTGGGGGAGGGGACCCACTGGAACAGCTGTTGGGAGACAGATGGTAGCCTCCCGTCAAGGCCGTCCAGCGTGTTCTTTAACGTTCGGTTGTTTTACCTCTGAGCGGCCTTTTTTGCACACCATGGGCTAAATGGCCAGGTCACATGGACCCCGAAGGCTCAGAGAAGGTTAGGGGAGGGGACCCACTGGAACAGCTGTTGGGAGACAGACCGTAGCCTCCCGTGAAGGCTATCCGGCGTGTTCTTTGACGTTGGGTTGTTTTACCTCTGAGCGGCACTTTTTTTGCACACAATGGGCTAAATGGCCAGGTCACATGGACCACGAAGCCTCAGAGAAGGTTGGGGGAGGGGACCCATTGGAACACCTGTTGGGAGACAGATGGTAGCCTCCCGTGAAGGCCATCCAGCGTGTTCTTTAACGTTGGGTGGTTTTACCTCTTTGCGGCACTTTTTTGCACACCATGGGCTAAATGGCCAGGTCAGATGGACCCCGAAGGCTCAGAGAAGGTTGGGGGAGGGGACCCACTGGAACAGCTGTTGGGAAACAGATGGTAGCCTCCCGTGAAGGCCATCCAGCGTGTTCTTTAACGTTGGGTTGTTTTAACTCTGAGCGGCACTTTTTTGCACACCATGGGCTAAATGGCCAGGTCACATGGACCCCGAAGGCTCAGAGAAGGTTGGGGGAGGGGACCCACTGGAACAGCTGTTGGGAGACAGATGGTAGCCTCCCGTCAAGGCCATCCAGCGTGTTCTATAACGTTGGGTTGTTTTACCCCTGAGCGGCACTTTTTTTGCACACCATGGGCTAAATGGCCAGGTCACATGGACCCCGAAGGCTCAGAGAAAGTTGGGGGAGGGGACCCACTGGAACAGCTGTTGGGAGACAGATGGTAGCCACCGTCAAGGCCATCCAGCGTGTTCTTTAACGTAGGGTTGTTTTACCTCTGAGCGGCACTTTTTTGCAAACCATGGGCTAAATGACCAGGTCACATGGACCCCGAAGGCTCAGAGAAGGTTGGGGGAAGGGACCCATTGGAACACCTGTTGGGAGACAGATGGTAGCCTCCCGTGAAGGCCATCCAGCGTGTTCTTTAACGTTGGGTGGTTTTACCTCTTTGCGGTACTTTTTTGCACACCATGGGCTAAATGACCAGGTCACATGGACCCCGAAGGCTCAGAGAAGGTTGGGGGAGGGGACCCACTGGAACAGCTGTTGGGAAACAGATGGTAGCCTCCCGTTAAGGCCATCCAGCGTGTCCTTTAACGTTGGGTTGTTTTACCTCTGAGCGGCACTTTTTTGCACACCATGGGCTAAATGGCCAGGTCACATGGACCCCGAAGACTCAGAGAAGGTTGGGGAGGGAACCCACTGGAACAGCTGTTGGGAAACAGATGGTAGCCTCCCGTGAAGGCCATCCAGCGTGTTCTTTAACGTTGGGTTGTTTTACCTCTGAGCGGCACTTTTTTGCACACCATGGGCTAAATGACCAGGTCACATGGACCCCGAAGGCTCAGAGAAGGTTGGGGGAGGGGACCCATTGGAACACCTGTTGGGAGACAGATGGTAGCCTCCCGTGAAGGCCATCCAGCTTGTTCTTTAACGTTGGGTGGTTTTACCTCTTTGCGGCACTTTTTTGCACACCATGGGCTAAATGACCAGGTCACATGGACCCCGAAGGCTCAGAGAAGGTTGGGGGAGGGGACCCACTGGAACAGCTGTTGGGAGACAGATGGTAGCCTCCCGTTAAGGCCATCCAGCGTGTTCTTTAACGTTGGTTTTTTTTAGCTCTGAGCGGCACTTTTTTGCACACCATGGGCTAAATGGCCAGGTCACATGGACCCCGAAGGCTCAGAGAAGGTTGGGGGAGGGGACCCACTGGAACAGCTGTTGGGAGACAGATGGGAGCCTCCCGTGAAGGCCATCCAGCGTGTTCTTTAACGTTGGGTTTTTTTACCTCTGAGCGGCACTTTTTTGCACACCATGGGCTAAATGGCCAGGTCACATGGACCCCGAAGGCTCAGAGAAGGTTGGGGAGGGAACCCACTGGAACAGCTGTTGGGAAACAGATGGTAGCCTCCCCTGAAGGCCATCCAGCGTGTTCTTTAACGTTGGGTTGTTTTACCTCTGAGCGGCACTTTTTTGCACACCATGGGCTAAATGGCCAGGTCACATGGACCCCGAAGGCTCAGAGAAGGTTGGGGGAGGGGACCCACTGGAACAGCTGTTGGGAGACAGATGGTAGCCACCGTCAAGGCCATCCAGCGTGTTCTTTAACGTTGGGTTGTTTTACCTCTGAGCGGCACTTTTTTGCACACCATGGGCTAAATGACCAGGTCACATGGACCCCGAAGGCTCAGAGAAGGTTGGTTGAGGGGACCCATTGGAACACCTGTTGGGAGACAGATGGTAGCCTCCAGTGAAGGCCATCCAGCGTGTTCTTTAACGTTGGGTGGTTTTACCTCTTTGCGGCACTTTTTTGCACACCATGGGCTAAATGACCAGGTCACATGGACCCCGAAGGCTCAGAGAAGGTTGGGGGAGGGGACCCACTGGAACAGCTGTTGGGAAACAGATGGTAGCCTCCCGTTAAGGCCATCCAGCGTGTCCTTTAATGTTGGGTTGTTTTACCTCTGAGCGGCACTTTTTTGCACACCATTGGCTAAATGGCCAGGTCACATGGACCCCGAAGGCTCAGAGAAGGTTGGGGGAGGGGACCCACTGGAACAGCTGTTGGGAGACAGATGGAAGCCTCCCGTGAAGGCCATCCAGCGTGTTCTTTAACGTTGGGTTTTTTTACCTCTGAGCGGCACTTTTTTGCACACCATGGGCTAAATGGCCAGGTCACATGGACCCCGAAGGCTCAGAGAAGGTTGGGGAGGGAACCCACTGGAACAGCTGTTGGGAAACAGATGGTAGCCTCCCGTGAAGGCCATCCAGCGTGTTCTTTAACGTTGGGTTGTTTTACCTCTGAGCGGCACTTTTTTGCACACCATGGGCTAAATGGCCAGGTCACATGGACCCCGAAGGCTCAGAGAAGGTTGGGGGAGGGGACCCACTGGAACACCTGTTGGGAGACAGATGGTAGCCTCCCGTGAAGGCCATCCAGCGTGTTCTTTAACGTTGGGTAGTTTTACATCTGAGCGGCACTTTTTTGCACACCGTGGGCTAAATGGCCAGGTCACATGGACCCCGAAGGCTCAGAGAAGGTTGGGGGAGGGGACCCACTGGAACAGCTGTTGGGAAACAGATGGTAGCTTCCCGTGAAGGCCATCCAGCGTGTTCTTTAACGTTGGGTTGTTTTACCTCTGAGCGGCACTTTTTTGCACACCATGGGCTAAATGGCCAGGTCACATGGACCCCGAAGGCTCAGAGAAGGTTGGGGGAGTGGACCCACTGGAACAGCTGTTGGGAGACAGATGGTAGACTCCCAGCGATGAAGGCCATCCAGCGTGTTCTTTAACGTGCACAGCATATGTCTCTCCCGCACACGGGGCCACGACGTTAAGTCCCATCCGACGGACGCGTCCTTTCCAAGTCCATCGGTGTCCCCTACTGACCGTGGGCAGGGCGGCGTCGGACATAAACTTCCTTCTTATCATGACGTTTTGCAGAGGTTTAGAAATGTAGAAATCTAATAGTGTAGAGTACCCCAGGGAACATGTTCCAAGCATTCCCAACCATACCTGTTCAATGTTGTTATTCTTACTGTATATGGGTAGGTTATTTTACCTCCGAGCGGGGGAGGGCGGTGGTGGGTCAGTCGGTAGCGCTCCAGGCTCGTAATCTGTAGTTCCCAGGTTCGAGTCCCAGCTGGGTCAGCGTTGAGATTTATCTCCGCAAAACTCCCCGCCCTGCCCACGGTCAGTAGGGGACACCGATGGGCTTGGAAAGGCCGCTGTCCGTTGGATGGGACGTTAAGCCGTGGCCCCGTGTGCGGGAGAGCCATACCCTGTGCACGTTAAAGAACACGCTGGATGGCATTGACGGGAGGTTACCATCTGTCTCCCAACAGCTATTCCAGAGGGTCCCCTCCCCCAACATTCTCTGAGCCTTTGGGGTCCATGTGACCTGGCCATTTAGCCCACGGTGTGCAAAAAAGTGCCGCTCAGAGGTAAAACAACCCAACCCAACCTCCGAGCGGCACTTTTTTTGCACAAAATGGGCTAAATGCAAAGGTCACAAGAACAACGAAGGTTCGAGAGGGGACCTGCTGGAACAGCTGTTGGGAGACAGATGGTAGCCTCTCATCATACGTGCGCAGAGTATGGCTCCCCCGCTCATAGACCACGGCTTAACTACACATCTCACGGACAGCGATATTTTCACGCCAATTGGTTCCCTCTACTGACAGCGATATTTTCACGCCAATTGGTTCCCTCTACTGACAGCGATATTTTCACGCCAATTGGTTCCCTCTACTGACAGCGATATTTTCACGCCAATTGGTTCCCTCTACTGACAGCGATATTTTCACGCCAATTGGTTCCCTCTACTGACCGTGGGAAGGGCGTGGTGTTTTGCGGAGATAAATCTCAACGCTGGCCAAGGTGGGACTCGAACCTGGGATTTGCAGATTACGGGCCTGGCACTCTATGACTGCGCCACCCCCTAGCCCCCATACCGTGAATTTGCTTGTATGAGGAACCAGGACAAACCTAATAGAACTTCTAGATTATCTCATTTATTTGTGTAGAGGGAAGTACCATTCTTCCTTTAAAATTTTTTTAATAAAATAAAATAAATAATTGGGTTGTTTTACCTCTGAGCGGCACTTTTTGCACAGCATGGGCTAAATGGCCAGGTCACATGGACCCCGAAGGCTCAGAGAAGGTTGGGGGAGGGGACCCACTGGAACAGCTGTTGGGAGACAGATGGTAGCCTCCCGTCAAGGCCATCCAGCGTGTTCTTTAACGTGCGCAGGGGATGGCTCTCCCGCACACGGGGCCACGGCTGAACGTCCCATCCGACGGACGGCGGCCTTTTCAAGCCCATCGGTGTTCCCTACTGACCGTGGGCAGTGCGGGGAATTTTGCGGAGATAAATCTCAACGTTGACCCATCTGGGACTGGAACCTGGGAACTACAGATTACGAGCCTGGCACGCTACCCACTGAGCCTCCCCCGCCCCAAATAATTGGGGAATAATGATTGCTGCGGTAATGGAAGATAGCATTCTTCTTACTCAAAAGTCCTTGGTGCTTCCACTTTAAACACAGAAATACCCCGAAGTAGTTGTTTGCTACAGAGGTTTGACAGGATTCTCTCTATTTAATTGGATTGGATTGTTTTACCTCTGAGCGGCACTTTTTTGCACACCATGGGCTAAATGGCCAGGTCACATGGACCCCGAAGGCTCAGAGAAGGTTGGGGGAGGGGACCCACTGGAACAGCTGTTGGGAGACAGATGGTAGCCTCCCGTCAAGGCCATCCAGCGTGTTCTTTAACGTGCACAGGGGATGGCTCTCCCGCACACGGGGCCACGGCTGAACGTCCCATCCGACGGACGGCGGCCTTTTCAAGCCCATCGGTGTTCCCTACTGACCGTGGGCAGTGCGGGGAATTTTGCGGAGATAAATCTCAACGTTGACCCAGCTGGGACTGGAACCTGGGAACTACAGATTACGAGCCTGGCACGCTACCCACTGAGCCTGGCACGCTACCCACTGAGCCTCCCCCGCCCCAAATAATTGGGGAATAATGATTGCTGCGGTAATGGAAGATAGCATTCTTCTTACTCAAAAGTCCTTGGTGCTTCCACTTTAAACACAGAAATACCCCGAAGTAGTTGTTTGCTACAGAGGTTTGACAGGATTCTCTCTATTTAATTGGATTGGATTGTTTTACCTCTGAGCGGCACTTTTTTGCACACCATGGGCTAAATGGCCAGGCCACAAGGACCCCGAAGGCTCAGAGAAGGTTAGGGGAGAGGACCCACTGGAACAGCTGTTGGGAGACAGATGGTAGCCTCCCGTCAAGGCCATCCAGCGTGTTCTTTAACGTGCACAGTGTATGGCTCTCCCGCACACGGGGCCACGGCTTAACGTCCCATCCGACGGACGGCGGCCTTTTCAAGCCCATCGGTGTCCCCTACTGACCGCGGGCAGGGCGGGGAAATTTTGCGGAGATAAATCTCAACGCTGACCCAGCTGGGATCTATTTAATACGCCATGATATAAGGTGTGTGAGGAAGGCGGACCTCAGCAGAAAAACTACACAGTCCTTCATGCCGCTGCTAGTTAATGAAATAGTTCTTCGTTAAGGCAAATGGTAATAAAGTATAGATTATTTTTATCGGAATTTGCATCTCTTAAGTTTCAATAAATATCCCCGTGATTTCGTTGACTTTGACGTCAAAAATATTGCATTACACGAGCTTCCCCTCCTCAAACTGATGCTCAAGAGATCAAGTTATCAAGAGCTTCATCTAGAATTCTAGTATCAAATACATCGTAATTCCAAATTTAGCTTTTCACCTTTTCATGCTGTAACAAAGAACAGAGATCTATTCCCGATCCGAAGATGGATTGAGGAGATAATTGATGTCGTTGCTAGGCAACCACACGCTTGACTCTGTTTTTCTTTAACGTTCAGAGCACGCGAAGAAAGTTTGCGGTTGTCCTATTTCTTCCCCGTCTGTAACCATAGAGAACTGAAATTGTTGGGTTGGGTTGGGTTGTTTTACCTCTGAGCGGCACTTTTTTGCACACCATGGGCTAAATGGCCAGGTCACATGGACCCCGAAGGCTCAGAGAAGGTTGGGGGAGGGGACCCACTGGAACAGCTGTTGGGAGACAGATGGTAGCCTCCCGTCAAGGCCATCCAGCGTGTTCTTTAACGTGCACAGGTTATGGCTCTCCCACACACGGGGCTATGGCTTAACGTCCCATCCGACGGACGGCGGCCTTTAGCAGCCCATCGGTGACCCCTACTGACCGTGGGGAGGGCGGGGAATTTTGCGGAGATAAATCTCAACGCTGACCCAGCTGGGACTCGAACCTGGGAACTACAGATTACGAGCCTGGCGCGCTACCGACTGAGCCACCCCCGCCCCTGAGGGAGATGACCCACTGGAACTGCTGTAGGAGACAAATGGTAGCCTCCGGGTCAGTGCCATCCAGCGTGTTCTTTAACGTGCACAGGGTATGGCTCTCTCGCACACGGGGCCATGGCTTAACGTCCCATCCGACGGATGGCGGCCTTTCCAAGCCCATCGGTGTCTCCTACTGACCGTGGGCAGGGCGGGGACTGAAATTGTTAATCAAATATCGATTTCTTTATCAATGTGTAAAGTAATTACAAATGATCCACTCATTTTTAAAAGGTTATTTGTTTGGGATGTGTTTGTTCTGAGAGCCACATTTAACTAAATGGATGGATTTGGTTGCTTGACCTCTGAGCAGCATTTTGTGCACACAATGGGCTAAATGGACAGATCACAACGACCGCGTGGGCTCTTTGAAGATTGGGGGAGGGGACCTACTGGACAGTTGTTAAGAGACAGATGGTAGCCTCCCATTAAGGTCATCCAGTGTGTTCTTTAATGCGCACAGAGTATGACTCTTCTACACACGGGACCACGGCTTAGCGTCTTATTCGAAGGACGGCGTTCTCTCAAAGCCTATCGGTATCATCTACTGACCGAGGCAGGGTGGTGAGTTTTGCGGAGATAAATTTAAATGCTGGCATCTAATACTCGAACCTGGAGACTTAAGATTACGAGCTTGCCGTGCTACCGACTAAGCACCCTGGCCCACATCGATAACTCACAAGGACCCCAAAAACACAGAGAAGGTTGGGGAAGAAGATCCACTGGGTTGGGTTTTTTTACCCCTGAGAGGCACTTTTTTGGAAACAATGGGCTAAATGACCAGGTCACAAGGACCCCAAAGGCTCAGAGAAATTTGGGGGGAGGGGTCCCACTGGAAAAGCTGTTAGGAAACAGATGGTAGCCTCCCGTCAGAGCCTTCCAGTGTGTTCTTTAACGTGCACAGGGTATGGGTCTCCCACACACGGTGCCACGGCTTAACGTCCCATCTGACGGACGGCGGTCATTCCAGACCCATCGGTGTCCCCTACTGACCGTGGGCAGAGCGGGGAAATTTGCGGAGACAAATCTCAACGCTGACCAAGCTGGGACTCGAACCTGGGAACTACAGATTATGAGCCTGGCGCGCTACCGACTGAGCCACCCCTGCCTGTATGCGTGGTAATCTAAAGGAAATATATAATCTGCTAAAGGTAATAGTGGTTGAAATGGCATGCTCATGAATTGGGACGTTTAAGAGTTGTGATGTGCAGCGCGTAATGGGCGAGGTACTGCTGCTCAGTTGTGCATAGATTTAAATATAGAAGGGTGATAGGAGAGTTTCTTCAGAAACATTTCGTCGAAAACATCAGAAAGCTAAAGCCTAAGGGTACAGAGAAGGATGTGAATTCACCGGACAGTCGTGAGAAAGACAGATGAATTCTCTCGCAAACGCAATTTACATTTCATGAACACAGTGTAGCAGGGATTGACTCAGTTGCTGGCGCACTTCACTCCAGCCACTTAAAAAAATAACTAATAATAAATAAATACCCCCTCAAGCAGCTGCTTGCCACAGAGGTCTGACAGGAGCCTGTCAGTTTATGTGCCATAGAAGGACTGAGAGGATGGCAGGACCTCAGCAGAAAAACCACACACCCATGCCTTACCCGGGGCTCGAACCCAGGTCCCGTAGATCACAAGCCAAGCGTGCTAACCACTGGGCCACGGGACTGCCACTTACGTATACAAAACCCGACAGTGTAATAGCAAAAGAAGTATCTGTCATTTTCTAGACAAAATTATTTATAGCTTTATTTCTTAAAACTGTTCTGGTAGCTCTTTATTTTAAAAATTTAGTAAATAATTCTAAATTGTTTAATAATGTTTTAATAATCTCATAATAAATGTATTAAATTACTCAATTTTTAACTACTAAGACCATAGCTTACAGTAACATTTGGAAAAATTAAAATAATTAAATATTATTGCATATTTAATTTTCCTCCTTCCTTCCCTTCTACGTTCGATGGCTGTCCAGGCTTTGGCCAGTGTCGTAATCTCCAGTCCCCAGGATCGAGTCCCAGCTGAGCTAGGTTGAGATTTATATTCACGAAACTCTAACCCTTCTTTCGGTCAGAAATGAGACACCGATGGGCTTAGAAAGGCTACCGTCGGATGGGGTGCAGGAGAGCCATACTAACGCCATTTTGATATATCAGGCCTGAAAAGCTTTGAACAAAAGGAGGGAAGAAAGAATTAATTATGCAAAAATATGCAATTATTTAATTTGCTTAAAATTTAAATTAAAACCATTTATTTTAAAACTGGTTAAAATAAAATAATTTATTCATTAGGATTTTATTAAAATATTTTACAACGTTATAAAATTAATTACAAAAGTTTTGAAAGTAGATAACTACCGGCTGAATTTTTAAAACTATAAATATAATAATTAATTAATTAATATATTTTTATGCAAATATGGGTCTTCTGTTACTGCAATGTACAATTCTGTTATATCGAGGTTTCATTGGCCATACTTTCTGTACGTTAAAAAACATGATGTATGGTTTTTACGATAGGCTTCCATCTGCCTCCTAACACATCTCCAATAGATCCTTTTTTCCCAACATTACTGGAGGGAAATCTCGCTCAGTAAATACGGAAACTCATAGGAACAAGAAAGTCAACAGAACAGAATCGAAGGAATAAAAGTCTTCTTGAATTTCGTCTTCTTTGTTCCGAGCTCTATAGTTGACGTCACGTACTGAAGTTACGAGGCCGACGAGAAAGACAGGCTACGACACTGAGGCGATCCTTGGCCGTCACGGGGGCGGGGGTGGCTCAGTCGGTAGCGCGCCAGGCTCGTAATCTGTAGTTCCCTGGGGCGGGGGTGGCTCAGTCGGTAGCGCGCCAGGCTCGTAATCTGTAGTTCCCAGGTTCGAGTCCCAGCTGGGTCAGCGTTGAGATTTATCTCCGCAAAATTCCCCGCCCTGCCCACGGTCAGCAGGGGACACCGATGGGCTTGGAAAGGCCGCCGTCCGTCGGATGGGACGTTTAAGCCGTGGCCCCGTGTGCGGGAGAGCCATACCTGTGCACGTTAAAGAACACGCTGGATGGCCTTGACGGGACTACCATCTGTCTCCCAACAGCTGTTCCAGTGGGTCCCCTCCCCCAACCTTCTCTGAGCCTTCGGGGTCAATGTGACCTGGCCATTTAGCCCATGGTGTGCAAAAAAGTGCCGCTCAGAGGTAAAGCAACCCAACCCAACCCAACTGTAGTTCCCAGGTTCGAGTCCCAGCTGGGTCTCGAACCTGGCGTTGAGATTTATCTCCGCAAAATTCCCCGCCCTACCCACGGTCAGTAGGGGACACCGATGGGCTTGGAAAGTCCGCCGTCCATCGGATGGGACGTTATTCCGTGGCTCCGTGTGCGGGAGAGCCATACCCTGTGCACGTTAAAGAACACGCTGGATGGCCTTGACGGGAGGCTACCATCTGTCTCCCAACAGCTGTTCCAGTGGGTCCCCTCCCCCAACCTTCTCTGAGCCTACGGGGTCCATGTGACCTGGCCATTTAGTCCATGGTGTGCAAAAAAGTGCCGCTCAGAGGTAAAATAACCCAGCCGTCACGTGATCAACTTAGTCCGGTAGCTGCAAACGCCACTCGATTCGTTCGCACAGAACCTTGTATCTCGTTTTTGCAATTTTATTTCGCTTTAATTTTTTCATATCCACATTAAATCACATAAAAAATTCGTTGTGTAGAATAAATAATGGCTGTATTCTTTTTCCACTTTTTTGTTTAGCCTTTTATACAGGGTGAATCTGAAAAAGTGGGCAAAACTTTACGGGGTGGTAGAACGCAGCTATACGAGCAATATTCGTCATAGAAAGTATGGGCGGAACGCAAACGGCGAGCCGCTAGGTGGCGTTGGAAATGGTATAAAAGGGCCGGTCCTCGCACCCAACGGCATTTCTACCGTGGATTGCCGAGAGGATGGCTGGTTATACTAACCACGAAATGGCGGATATGCACTTTGTGTACGGTGCGGCGGACGGGAATGCAAGTGAGGCACAGAGTATCTCCTCTCCTTCTTGTGTTCATTCTTTAAATGTGACAGTGGAAAACTACCTTTTAACTTCTCACCGCTTGCGTTCCGACCATACATTCTATGACGAATATTGCTCGTATAGCTGCGTTCTACCACCCCGTAAAGTTTTGCCCACTTTTTCAGATTCACCCTGTATAAGCGAATTTAAATTTGAAAGTTAATCTAAAACTAGATGAAATTCACAAGAAACCTAATTTTTTTTTTCTTTCTTCATACCCGATTTAATCAAATTTGTGATAATTCTTAAAAAATCAGCCGTTTCCTTAAAGAGAATTAAAGGCATAATATTATAGTGTTTAGAATAAAGAGCAAAATCAGAAAACATGAGGTGTATTTAAACGGGTGGTTTGGGATATGTATATACAAATATATATATTTTTAAATTCTTTTATGTTTTTTTTAAACATTTAACAATTGCAAGGCATTGATTTAGAATACACCACTGGTTTTCATTTCTTACCAGTTGCGGTATCCTTAATATTTACTTATTGATTACATTTTTTTAATCTATTAGAAAAGAAATCGCCCGACCCAAATATAATTTAAAAAATATATACTTTCAGTGGTCACTTATTAGATAAATTTCCATGATATGCAAGCAGTAATCGAGATTTTCCAGAGCAATAACTTCTTAAAATTATTAAAGAAAATTGTGACAGTAGATACGTTGCACGTTTGCTATTTAATTACAGAATATTTAATAACAGTATTCCACTTTATGTAACTGCTGTCGCGTAAACAGGTTGAAATGGAAGCAATACCCATTTCACTTCATTATTCTCTATTACAGTGTCTGTTCAAATAATGAACGACTCGTGAAAATGTTTTAAACAAACAACATGATTTTTTATTTCAGAAAAATCAGTGGGAATCTTCCTCAATCATTCGCTGCGCTGGGGCTCTTGTTTAGGAATAGTAAAAGCTGAGGTATATTGTTCTCCATCATAGTTGGACCGGCATCCAGCAACACTACATAGTCTAGGCATGAATAGTTACCACACCTATGAATTGCAAGGGACCAGTAAATTATTCTATTCACATTCCTTTTTAGAGGCGGGGGTGGCTCAGTCGGTAGAGCGTCAGGCTCGTAATCTGTAGTTTCCAGGTTCGAGTCCCAGCTGAGTCAGCGTTGAGATTTATCTCCGCAAGATTCCCCGCCCTGCCCACGGTCAGTAGGGGACACGGATGGGCTTGGAACAGGCCGCCGTCCGTCGGATGGGAGGTTAAGCCGTGGCCCCGTGTGTGGGAGAGCCATACCCTGTGTACGTTAAAGAACACGCTGCATGGCCTTGATGGGAGGCTACCATCTGTCTCCCAACAGCTGTTCCAGTGGGTCCCTTCCCCCAACCTTCTCTGAGCCTTTGGGGTCCATGTGACCTGGCCATTTAGCCCATGGTGTGCAAAAAAGTGCCGCTCAGAGGTAAAACAACCCAACACACCCATTCCTCTTTATGTCAAACAAGTAAAAGTACTGAGCAACTTACAACATTAAATGTGGTTTTCATTCTTTGATGAATAAAATGTGAATATTACTACAAATCATTCACTAATTATCTTAATATTTAATTGTCATGGTATGCAAGAGAATTAAAAGTCTGTAGCTCTATATAATGATTGAAATTCTTGTTAATGATAAGAATTTGGGAACTAATGTAATACATAATCTTAATATTTAATAGTTATGGTATGCAAGAGAATGGAAAGTGTGCAGCTCTATATAATAATTGAAATTATTCTTAGTGATAAAAATTTGCGAATTAATGTAATACATTGTATATTTTGCAGGTCTCATATGATGTTTTTCGTAGAAACAGAAAAAACACATAGTTATCAAATAAATAAAAACAATACAAGCATCATTTATTAACTGCTCTTCACAAGTACCATTTCTGTTTATACTGCTTTATCAGTGCTGTTAAAGTAGTCAAAATCATTTTCAATTAGAAACAGGTCAGTTATGAATTTGATCAATTTATTAACTCATGTACAGTCGCTCAAAAAAGTATCCGAACACTATGGTTGATTAAAAAAATCAGAAAAAATATCTGGCAACGATTTTTTTAGAAATTAGTGATCTGGCAACCTTCGTGTCACGTGACACAAAGGTTGCCAGGCAGGAAATTTACCAAGTCTTAACATTTAAAAAAAAAACCTTGTGAGCAGGAATTAAAAATCATGATTGACCAATTGTTTATTAAACAGAACATTCTATCACTCTATGGCAAAGCTTTGTTTATATGATTCGAAAAACAGGATATATTAATTTGCTATTCCCATAATAATCTAATGAAGGCCACAGAAAAATTCAATATTGATTTCTCAGAGAATAATTAGTGTGGTGACTATAAAATACCTCTAAGGTGATACAGAAAGGTAGTCAATATACGGCCATATCATGGCTGTATCAGAGAACTCAGTGCAAAAGAAATTATTTACTCAAGAGATCTGGTAGCTACTTTAAAAGCAAAATCACGTAACAAAATGTTACTTTAGTTTTAAAAAGCAATTGCTCATTTCTAAACTCATATAATAATTGCATAACACACTACTAATATTTATGTATAATTCCACTTCCACTTTAAAATTGGACTCTTACCAGAGCATTAAAAAAACTATAATTTGATAAACCAGTGATAAGAGGCATGAGTTTAATAGCAAAATATCACTGATAAATTAAAATATGCTGTTATTAGAAATGAAAGAATAAGTTTTTGCAATTTCTGCATTTAAAATATTGTCAATTAGTACCAGAGATCCTTATGCTTAGATCAAATTTTATGATCATATCTATGCAGGTAACATATATAAAAGTTACTGAACAGTTGTGATTAGTATTCACAAATTTTACATTTGATTATTGATAGCATTTCATATCACAACTGTGATATTTCGATGGCACTATTCAAATATAAAAATTTAAAGGACATTCAAACTCTACTCTGAAATAATTCTAAAAGTTAATTTCAGTAAAGGAATCTACGTTGGGTTGTTTTACCTATGAGCGGCACTTTTTTGCACACCATGGGTTAAATGACCAGGTCACATGGACCCCAAAGGCTCAGAGAAGGTTGGGGGAGGGGACCCACTTGAACAGCTGTTGGGAGACAGATGGGAGCCTCCCGTCAAGGACAACCAGCGTGTTCTTTAACGTGCACAGGGTATGGCTCTCCCGTACACGGGGCCACGGCTGAACGTCCCATCCGACAGACGGCCGCCTTTCCAAGCATATCGGTGTCCCCTACTGACCGTGGGCAGGGCGGGGAATTTTGCGGAGATAAATCTCGACGCTGACCCAGCTGGGACTCGAACCTGGGAACTACAGATTACGAGCCTGGCGCGCTACCGACTGAGCCACCCCCAGGAATCTACGACGTTACCTGTTAATTTAAAGCATATAGTAGAAAAATAGTTTTTACTCTACAAAACATTGGGAAATTTATTTTCTGATTAATACTCAAAAAAATAAATCAGGGGGTTCAAAAATAACTATTGTAGCGGATCATATTTCGATATGGACAATTTCAATTTTTCGCTCTGTAAAAAATTACGTATATTACTAACAATTCCTTCAATTTTTTTCAATCAAAACAGCGATAAGTTATATAAGGGCAGCCAAAAATGTTTCCAACGTAATGAAATAAATCTATTACAATTTTGTTGTAGATCACACCATCATTAAACACGTTGAAACTAGACCTACGAGGGCAATGCACTCAAAACACTTTTCAAGCACTAAATAATTACTTTTATCAAATCACTAACTACAGGAAATATTTCATGCTACAAAAAATAATAATAAGGAGAAATGCTCACCTTTTTGGGGTAATCTAAAGATAGTTTGAAGACAAAAACGTTTATTTACATGATGACCGAAGCAAGCGACGAAGTTGGGTTGTTGGGTTGTTTTACCTCTGAGCGGCACGTTTTTGCACACCATAGGCTAAATGGCCAGGTCACATGGTCCCCAAAGGCTCAGAGAAGGTTGGGGGAGGGGACCCACTGGAACAGCTGTTGGGAGACAGATGGTAGCCTCCCGTCAAGGCCATCCAGCGTGTTCTTTAACGTTGGGCTGTTTTACCTCTGAGCGGCACTTTTTTGCACACCATGGGCTAAATGGCCAGGTCACAGGGACCCCGAAGGCTCAGAGAAGGTTGGGAGAGGGGACCCACTGGAACAGCTGTTGGGAGACAGATGGTAGCCTCCCGTCAAGGCCATCCAGCGTGTTCTTTAACGTGCACAGGGTGTGGCTCTCCCGCACACGGGACAACGGCTTAACGTCCCATTCGACGGACGGCGGCCTTTCCAAGCCCATCGGTGTCCCCTACTGACCGTGGGCAGGGCGGGGAATTTTGCAAATGACGAAGAATAAGCATTTCGTTTCTATGACAATCGCACTGTAACTTCAGACTAAGTTGATCACGTGATATTCCAGTGTCGTGGCGTGTCTTTCTCGTCGGTCTGAAGTAAAAACAAATGTGACACGAGGATTGAAATCAAAAGAATTTATCGGAAACTTTACATCAGGACTTGAAAAAACCTACATCCTCCAGTCTGCCACGATTACATTTCACTGGAGAATCAAATCGCTTTGGCTATATTTTATCTCCGCAAAATTCCCCGCCCCGCCCACGGTCAGTAGGGGACACCGATGGGTTTGGAAAGGCCGTCGTCCGTCGGATGGGACGTTAAGCCGTGGCCTCGTGTGTGGGAGAGATACACCTGTGCACGTTAAAGAACACGCTGGATGGTCTTGACGGGAGGCTACCATCTGTCTCTCAACAGCTGTTCCAGTGGGTCCCTCCCCCAACCTTCTCTGAGCCTTCGGGGTCAATGTGACTTGGCCATTTAGCCCATGGTGTGCAAAAAAGTGCCGTTCAGAGGTAAAACAACTCAACCCAACCCTTGGCTATATTTCCTCCCCCCCCCCCAGCGTTTGAAAATGCTAGTAAAGGTAATTGTGGGAAAAACGATTAAACTTATTTATATTTCATGCGTTTCGTAAAAGATTTTTGAAACCTCTAAAACGGAGAGCGCAATGTTATGATACAATTGAAATCCAGTCTATTGCCTTTTCACTCTCTTCCAGTTCGAGACAGAGCCAGTATATCGATTATTTGGGGTGGGGTTGGCTCAGTCGGAGCGCGCCAGGCTCGTAATCTGTAGTTCCCAGGTTCGAGTCCCAGCTGGGTCATCGTTGAGATTTATCTTCGCAAAATTCCCCGCCCTGCCCCCGGTCAGTAGGGGACACCGATGGGCTTGTAAAGACCGCCGTCCGTCGGATGGGACGTTAAGCCGTGGCTCCGTGTGTGGGAGAGCCATTCCCTGTGCACGTTAAAGAACACGCTGGATGGCCTTGACGGGAGGCTACCATCTGTCTCCCAACAGCTGTTCCAGTGGGTCCCCTCCCCCAACCTTCTCTGAGCCTTCGGGTTACATGTGACCTGGCCATTTAGCCCATGGTGTGCAAAAGAGTGCCGCTCAGAGGTAAAACAACCCAACGTTAAAGAACACGCTGGATGGCCTTGACGGGAGGCTACCATCTGTCTCCCAACAGCTGTTCCAGTGGGTCCCCTCCCCCAACCTTCTCTGAGCCTTCGGGGTCCATGTGACCTGGCCATTTAGCCCATGGTGTGCAAAAAATTGCCGCTCAGAGGTAAAACAACCCAACGTTAAAGAACACGCTGGATGGCCTTGAGGGGGGCTACCATCTGTCTCCCAACAGCTATTCCAGTGGGTCCCCTCCCCCAACCTTCTCTGAGACTTCGGGGTCCATGTGACCTGGCCATTTAGCCCATGGTGTGCAAAAATGTGCCGCTCAGAGGAAAAACAACCCAACGTTAAAGAACACGCTGGATGGCCTTGACGGGGGGGCTACCATTTGTCTCCCAACAGCTGTTCCAGTGAGTCCCCTCCCCCAACCTTCTCTGAGCCTTCGGGGTCCATGTGATCTGGCCATTTAGCCCATAGTGTGCAAAAAAAGTGCCGCTCAGAGGTAAAACAACCCAACCCTTCCAGTTCGATTAAATTGTCTCTCACAACCCTCTTTATTTTTTCTAGATTAGAGCTTGTTTGTGTGCAATTTTATTTCCATTGTCAGTTAAATGATTGAATAGCAAGGAATTTCAAGTACTGTTTTTGAAATTGAACTATTAATATGTATTGAGCTTATTATTCGCTTTTGCTTTGAAGCGGCAAATGGCCAGGTCATAGGGATCCCGATGGCTCAGAGAAAGTTTGGATGGAAGGTTTCACTGGGCAGCTGTTGGAGACAGATGGTAGCCTCCTCTCAAGGCCATCCAGTGTGTTCTTTAACGTAAACAGGGAATCGCTCTATCGCACACGGCGCCATGGCGTAACATCACATCCTACGGATGCCGACCTAGCGCATCGCGGCCCCTACTAACCGAGGGAAGGCCGAGCAATTTTGCGGCTATAAATCTCAAAGCTGGACCAACTGGAACTCGAAACTAGGAACTGTAGATTATGAGCCTGGCGCGTTACCGACTGAACCATCCCCGCCACTTTTGAAGGAGGAGTTGGGTTGTTTTACCTCTGAGCGGCACTTTTTTCCACACCATGGGCTAAATGGCCAGGTCAGAAGGACCCGAAGTATCAGAGAAGGTTGGGGGAGGGAACCCACTAGAACAGCTGTTGGGAGACAGATGGTAGCCTCCCGTCAAGGCCATCCAGCGTGTTCTTTAACGTGCACAGGGTATGGCTCTCCCGCACATTGGGCCATGGCTTAATGTCCCATCCGACGGACGGCGGCCTTTCCAAGCCCATCGGTGTCCCCTACTGACCGTGGGCAGGGCGGGAAATTTTGCGGAGATAAATCTCAACGCTGACCCAGCTGGGACTCGAACCTGGGAACTACAGATTACGAGCCTGGCGCGCTACCGACTGAGCCACCCCCGCCCTTTGAAGGAGGAGTATTTTAATGTTTTTGTGAATTTCAATTGAACAGAACGTGAATTTTTGGAGGAAGAATAAGTTTTTTTTTAATTTTCAAGCCCTGCTTTCCATTCGACAACAGCGCAAAACAGCCAAGACATGTAAAGATACATAAAGTTCATAAAACTACGATTACAATTTTTCGTTTTGCTCAGCTATATCAAAGGAAAACTTCAAATGACCCTTTTACGTTGCGGCTGAGATCAAATGCATCTTTCAGTTCTTTTGGACAGTGCTTTCAAAGGCGCAAGGATGAGCTGACGATACACCTCCTGTGATGGGAGCGTCAGAAGTGATTACCAGCTGAAAGATTACATGCTGAAGGTGAAGCAGTTAAGGGACGGGGTAAGAACCAGTTGTCATGGTAACAGTAGAGAGCAACGGAATTGATGAAAAGCTCTTTTCTGTGATAGCAGTGATGTACGCAATTGGGAGGCTAGGGATGAGGCTGTAGAAGGAAGAGCAGCATCCTTACTTGGTGGAGTAAGAGTTTCAGAGGTGGAGTAAGAGCCTGAGAGATAGTTAACCACGAAGTTGTGGACTCAGCTTTCTCTCTCGTTCAGTAACAGAGGGGTAACGATACAGCTGATGTCATTTTCTTGAAGATCAATCTTCAAGGAATCTGTGGATGAAGAGGGTTGGGTTGGGTTGTTTTACCTCTGAGCGGCACCTTTTTGCACACCATGGGCTAAATGGCCAGGTCACATTGACCCCGAAGGCTCAGAGAAGGTTGGGGGAGGGGACCCACTGGAACAGCTGTTGGGAGACAGATGGTAGCCTCCCGTCAAGGTCATCCAGCGTGTTCTTTAACGTGCACAGGGTATGGCTCTCCCGCACACGGGGCCACGGCTTAACGTCCCATCCGACGGACGGCGGTCTTTCCAAGCCCATCGGTGTCCCCTACTGACCGTGGGCAGGGCGGGGAATTTTACGGAGATAAATCTCAACGCTGACCCAGCTGGGACTCGAACCTGGGAACTACAGATCACGAGCCTGGCGCGCTACCGACTGAGCCGCCCCCACCCCTGGATGAAGAGGAAATTGGTAGATGTCAATGACCTTAGAGGCTGAAGATCGTTTCAGCAGGACGAAGGAATGATAACAAATGACTATCAGCAGAGCATTACACATTTTTAGTATAAATAATCTACTTTGTTTCTCAAAAATTAAATACATGTGATGATAATTTTATTTTTTCATATGAAATTAAACAAAATGTAATTAAAATATTATTCCGTGAGATGTAAATTGCTAGGACCCCAGCAATCGCAGTGTCACCCCGAGCCACCGCGATATTACTGAGCCAATGAGACATCGTCATATATGGAGGGTAATCGTTCTTAAATTTTGATGTAATATTATTGCAGGTCGGGGAGGGGGTGGCTCAGTCAGTAGCGCGCCAGGATCGTAATCTGTAGTTCCCAGGTTCGAGTCCCAGCTGGGTCAGCGTTGAGATTTATCTCCGCAAAATTCCCCGCCCTGCCCACGGTCAGTAGGGGACACCGATGGGCTTGGAAAGGCCGCCGTCCGTCGGATGGGACGTTAAGCCGTGGCCACGTGTGCGGGAGAGCCATACCCTGTGCACGTTAAAGAACACACTGGATGGCCTTGACGGGAGGCTACCATCTGTCTCCAGTGGGTCCCCTCCCCCAACCTTCCCGCAAAACTCCCCGCCCTGCCCACGGTCAGTAGGGGACACCGATGGGCTTGGAAAGGCCGCCGTCCGTCGGATGGGACGTTAAGCCGTGGCCCCGTGTGCAGGAGAGCCATACCCTGTGCACGTTAAAGAACACGCAGGATGACCTTGACGGGAGGCTACTATCTGTCTCCCAACAGCTGTTCCAGTGGGTCCCCTCCCCCAACCTTCTCTGAGCCTTCGGGGTCCATGTGACCTGGCCATTTAGCCCATGGTGTGCAAAAAAGTGCCGCTCAGAGGTAAAACAACCCAACAACCCTATTGCAGGTCGCTTTAAGTTGAACCTTACAAATGAATAAAATAATAATTACAATAATTAATGCAACAATTATCATATATTTATTCCACTAAGAGATTTTTATTTTGTATTATTGCCTTAAAAGTAAACTATTTAATATTATATTCATTTGTTATGTAAAATTTAAAACTACCATCAGTAATATTATAGTTAAATATACAAATAAAAGTTCATGATATTATTACATTTCTCAAACAGTACAAGAGTTATTGACAGAATGTGATTTACTGACCAAATATACGATGTTTTTACATCAAGAGAATTTCCTACAGAAAACTCTGGATTATGCATTTGACCACCAGTTCAATATTAATGGCAATTTTATGGTTTTGCTTTTGAAATTTCGGTTTTCGAGACTCAGTTTAGAGATCTAAACAACATAGTACACTGACCTTTCTTAACAGAATTTCCGGACCAGAGGGAACAAAGACCCCGAGTGATTTCCGGAATAATAGTTTCTTTGAAGAAGAACAAGAAATTACTTTTTAAACTATTGTCGTGGCCTTAACCATTGAAGTACCTTCTACCATATTCTGTGCTCTTTAACGAATATGTTAGATGGCCTTGAAGGGGAGTCTTCGATCTCTCTCTTCTCTAATTGCTGTCCAATGGATCGCTTCCACACCCACCCTCTGAGTTCTCGTGAACTAGATAGTTAGCCTATTCAACACCACCTATAATAGAAGACGGGCGACGGTAGACAAAGTAAAATAAAAACGTGTGTGCCACAATTGTTGGCCGTCACAGGGCCTACTATACCCACTAGAGACTTTTCAGAATAAATGCCTAAGATCAGTGTTGGGGTGCCTATCATAATAAGAAACAGCAACATACAGTAGATCTGCACATTGACCACATTAACATATTCATGAAAAGAAATGCTACGGTTCTTTTGCAAAATTATTGAAAAAGATCAATATGAGTTTATGCAAAGCATTGCTGACTACGATCACACCTTTCATCCAATGGTCATTTGACCCAATTGTCATTTGGATAATGAGACCTAAGTCAATTTTTCTTCTGATTAAGACAATTTTTCATTAGTAATTTACAGCCTATCCTGTTTGTATTGGGGCGGGGGTGGCTCAGTCGGTAGCGCGCCAGGCTCGTAATCTGTAGTTCCCAGGTTCAGGTCCCAGCTGGGTCAGCGTTGAGATTTATCTCCGCAAAAATTCCCCGTCCTGCCCACGGTCAGTAGGGGACACCGATGGGCTTGGAAAGGCCGCCGTCCGTCGGATGGGACGTTAAGCCGTGGCCCCGTGTGCGGGAGAGCCATACCCTGTGCACGTTAAAGAACACGTTGGATGGCCTTGACGGGAGGCTACCATCTGTCTCCATACAGCTGTTCCAGTGCATCCCCTCCCCCAACCTTCTCTGAGCCTTCGGAGTCCATGTGACCTGGCCATTTAGCCCATGGTGTGCAAAAAAGTGCCGCTCAGAGGTAAAATAACCCAACGTTAAAGAACACGCTGGATGGCCTTGACGGGAGGCTACCATCTGTCTCCCAACAGCTGTTCCAGTGGGTCCCCTCCCCCAACCTTCTCTTAGCCTTCGGGGTCCATGTGACCTGGCCATTTAGCCCATGGTGTGCAAAAAAGTGCCGCTCAGAGGTAAAACAACCCAATCTTCTGATTAAGACAATTTTTCATTAGTAATTTTCGGCCTATCCTGTTGTATTGGTCAGAAAACAGTCAGAAACCTTTGGTCCCGCATAAATGTGGACAGTTAAGAGACCCATTAGTGAGTGAAGTCATTCCTACAGTGGATGAGGATAAGGGTTTGAGAAATCCGCTTCTCAGTTCTATCACATTCCGATATCTGTTAGATCCATTTTAAGGACCAAATGTCTGTATTTCAGAAACATATCTTTCATTTATAGCAGCGCTGCCCAAATAGCGGCCCACAAAAAGATTTTTGTGGCCCTCGAACAAAAGCAAATTTTTACTTGAAATTTTAAATAAATTTCTATAATCCACCTTATAATTTTTTATCAACTTATATTACTTTACCTGATATGCAATCTTCAAATTACTCATTGTATATCGGGGGTGGCTCAGTTGGTAGCGCGCCAGGCTCGTAATCTGTAGTTCCCAGGTTCGAGTCTCAGCTGGGTCAGCGTTGAGATTTATCTGCGCAAAATTCCCCGCCCTGCCCACGGTCAGTAGCGGACACCGATGGGCTTGGAAAGGCCGCCGTCCGTCATGGGACGTTAAGCCGTTGCCCCGTGTGCACGTTAACGATCACGCTGGATGACCTTGACGGGAGGCTACCATATGTCTCCCGACAGCTGTTCCAGTGGGTCCCCTCCCCCAACCTTCTCTGAGCCTTTGGGATCCATGTGACCTGGCCATTTAGCCCATGGTTTGCAAAAAAGTGCCCCTCAGAGGTAAAACAATCCAACTCATTTTATAAAGTTTACAAAACATTCTTAAGCCGATCGGCAAACTTCTGAAACCTTTTAAGAGCGGTGCGGCGTCATCAAACAAATGTTTTTATGGAGCTGTAGTAATAAGAAGCATCATCTAACGACAGCAGGAATCGCCCTCACTGCGCATGTATATGGCAAGAATTTTGCCATACAAAAATAATCGCTCAAGAAAGATCAAGATGCAGAAACTGCTTGAAAGACTCTTCACTTGAACATATACTTCGACTCGCAACAACAAATATCGATACGTACAGTCGCTCAAAAAAGTATCCGAACACTATGGTTGATTGCAAAATTCAGAAAAAATATCTGGCATTGACTTTTTTAGATATTAGTCATCTGGCAACCTTCGTGTCACGTGACACGAAGGTTGCCAGATGACTAATTTCTAAAAAAATCAATGCCAGATATTAAAAATTAGGAAAAAATAGGATTCTAAACGTATCCAATGCCAGGATACTTTTTTGAGCGACTGTACGTAAAAAAATTATCGCCCAACGACTACGGCCACAATGCTCCCATTAAAAAAAATAAATAAATAAATCCCCCCTCAAGCAGCTGCTTGCCACAGAGGTCTGACAGGAGCCTGTCAGTTTATAGGCCATAGTAGAAGGTCTGAGAGGATGGCAGGACCTCAGCAGAAAAACGACACATACATCCATGCCTTACCCGGGACTCGAACCCAGGTTTCTTAGATCAGTAGCCAAGCGCGCTAACCACACGGCCATGGGACGGCTAGTTCCTATTAAATTTGTTAAATATTTGATAAGGTTTAGAAAATTTATATTGGTGAATGAACTGTCTTTTCTTTGTTTCCTATATATTGGTGAATGAACTGTCCTATTCTTTGTTTTGGCCCACGAAATATTGGCAAAAGAAAAAAATGACCCGCGGTCTTAGAGAAGTTGGACAGCTCTGAGTAGATTCTCATATATTTATTTCTTTTATTACAACTGGTGTACTATTACACTAAATATTTATTAATGTTTATTTAAAAATGTATCTTATGTAGAAGAAAAATTATTTAGATTTATTAGCAATTATCATCATTCTAATAAATATGAATAGCATTTTTTCTAAATAAGGTGTATTCTATAAATCAGCATTAGTATAAAAGTACACCACTGATAATAATAAAAATAATATTCTTTACTCAAACCAAATTTTAGATATTTTCTCTCTAATAAATTAAATCACCTTCCTAATTTACCATTTAATAGACAAGAATGCAAAATTCTCTTTCGTCTAAGAACAGACACAATCATGCTAGTCAAAATTTATGTTGAAAATTAGTAATAGCCCAAATTGTTTAATTTGTAAATTTATAGAAAACACCAACCACACTATTTTAAACTGTAATAAATATAACTCACAAAGAAAAATTTTTTTCAAGGAACTGGAAAAGATTGGAATTACTGATTATGATATTAACACAATTTTAAATTTTTCTGTTCTTTCAACACAAATTAAAATATTTCGCCTCTGGCTGGATTTCCTACAAGAGACAGATATATGGTATAAAATATAAAAAAAGGATTTACTTGATAAATCACAAAAAATATTAAAAAAATATAAAAAAATATAAAAATTGCAGAAAAAATATTTAAAAAATATAAAAATTGCAGAAAAAATATAAAAATTGCAGAAAAAATACAGAAAATATATAAAAATATGAAAAATACAGAAAATATATAAAAATATGAAAAATACAGAAAAGATATAAATATATATATAATAAAAAAAGGATACATAAATAACCACAATGCTTAAAAAAATACATATTTCAAAATTTCAATGGGTAAGCCTGCATCAGGAACTCCCAATTTTTGTGACGTTATGAATGAATGAATGAATAATAACAATAAAAGGTATAAGAATTGGCTACATTACAGGATTGATGTTGCTACTGCCATCTTTTTGTTACAAGGCTTCTGTTGTAGAATGTATTGGTATGACTCTTCCATCCGACGGTAGATGACATTTCCAATCCCATCGATGCTCACATAGACCGAGGGAGGGGAATTTTGCGGAGATAAATCTGAATGCTGACTTAGATGAGTCTCGAGCCCAAATTCGGTGTATTGATCCTTTTCTTTTCGAATGAGGGGGGGGGGGGGGGAAATTAAATTCGTTTATTCATTTATTTGTTATCTTGGAACATTCGATTACTCACTGGACTCTCAACAAACAGCTTTCATGCCGTTAAAACCAAAAGGCTGCCAAACAGCAGTTGCGTTGGGTTGTTTTACCTCTGAGCGGCACTTTTTTGCACACCATGGGCTAAATGGCCAGGTCACATGGACCCCGAAGGCGCAGAGAAGGTTGGGGCAGGGGACCCACTGGAACAGCTGTTGGGAGACAGATGGTAGCCTCCCGTCAAGGCCATCCAGCGTGTTCTTTAACGTTGGGCTGTTTTACCTCTGAGCTGCACCTTTTTGCACACCATGGGCTAAATGGCCAGGTCACATGGACCCCGAAGGCTCAGAGAAGGTTGGGGCAGGGGACCGACTGGAACAGCTGTTGGGAGACAGATGGTAGCCTCCCGTCAAGGCCATCCAGCGTGTTCTTTAACGTGCACAGGGTATGGCTCTCCCGCACACGGGGCCACGGCTTAACGTCCCATCCGACGGACGGCGGCCTTTCCAAGCCCATCGGTGTCCCCCAAACAGCAGTAATGTTTTGTTAATTATGTCTGTAATATCCTGTTTGTAGCAAATTCTTTCAGTTATTTTTATACGCTATTATTTCAAATGTCTAATTATAGTATATGTAATAGCTTTAATTAATTTTTTTAAATATTAACTATTTTTCCTACCAGTTGAGTTATAGGAAAATATAATTTATCAAAAAATGCAAGCTTACGATTTCAGAATCTAAAAAGAAAAACACCTAATCTAGGATGTTCTTTGAATAGATGGAACTGAAATTCAATTTAAAACAGTGTACCCAAAGTTACAGTGGTAAATTAAAATATTTAGAATAAAAGAATCTGCAAATGCCGGTATAAGTTGACTGCTGTAGTTGAAAAGCTTAAGGCGAATATAAATCTCTATATCATTGATTCTCAAACTGTTATGCTTCATGTACCCCCTGGAAATGTGTAACTGGCGTACCCGTTATATAGATAGATAAAACATAGTTATAGTATAACAATGGGAATAAAATAAAACACTGACTTTGTTACTAGATCTAGCGACTTTTGAGCTCTCACGGCGTACCCCAAAAAAGTTTTCTGCGTACCCCACGTTGAGAACCCCTACTCTATATTATAAAAGGCTAATCATATGATTTTTCCTAATTTTTCATTTTTTATTTTTTTTATTACACAGTTAAGAAAAGTTTGGTGAAATAATTAAATTGAAATCAAATAATGGCTTGATGTTTCCCCCCTTATTTTACTTTTCTTTAGTCTAAGTAGATTCGTCAATCATGAAAAAAAGTAAATGCACACTTAATATGTAAAATTAAAGTGTTTTACTACATGTTGAGAGATAAATATTGGATGATTGGTTTCGAAAAGTTGTTGTTGTTTTACCTCTGAGCGGCACTTTTTTGCACACTATGGGCTAAATGGCCAGGTCACATGGACCCCGAAGGCTCAGAGAAGGTTGGGGGAGGGGACCCACTGGAACAGCTATTGGGAGACAGATGGTAGCCTCCAGTCAAGGCCATCCAGCGTGTTCTTTAACGTTGGGTTGTTTTACTTCTGAGCGGCACTTTTTTGCACACAATGGGCTCCGAAGGCTCAGAGAAGGTTGGGGGAGGGGACCCACTGGAACAGCTGTTGGGAGACAGATGGTAGCCTCCCGTCAAGGCCATCCAGCGTGTTCTTTAACGTGCACAGGGTATGGCTCTCACGCACACGGCTTAACGTCCCATCCGACGGACGGCGGCCTTTCCAAGACCATCGGTGTCCCCTACTGACCGTGTGCAGGGCGGGGAGTTTTGCGGAGATAAATCTCAACGCTGACCCAGCTGGGACTCGAACCTGGGAACTACAGATTACGAGCCTGGCGCACTACCGACTGAGCCACCCCAGCCCCAGGTTTCGAAAAGAGTTACGTATTTGTTTTCAATGATATGCGGATTATTTTCCAGATTAATTAAGCAGACAGAATTTGTGTTGTGAAATGTGGATTATGGATCTAATTGGACTTGCTTTACTTTTGAGCGGACATTATTTTTTCACACTATTATATTTTTCACACTAAACGCTCAGTCACAAAGACACTAACGCTTCAGAGAAGATTGGGAAAGGTGAACCACTGGCAAACGGTTAGGAGACATAATGCACTTTTTAAGGAAGCTAACGTATTTTTTTACTTTCGTATGGGGCGCGGGGGTGGCTCAGTCGGTAGCGTGCCAGGCTCGTAATCTGTAGTTCCCAGGTTCGAGTCCCAGCTGGGTCAGCGTTGAGATTTATCTCCGCAAAAATTCCCCGCCCTGCCCACAGTCAGTAGGGGAGACCGATGGGCTTGGAAAGGCCGCCGTCCGTCGGATGGGACGTTAAGCCGTGGTCCCGTGTGCGGGAGAGACATACCCTGTGCACGTTAAAGAACACGCTGAACGGCCTTGACGGGAGGCTACCATCTGTCTCCCAACAACTGTTCCAGTGGGTCCTCTCCCCCAACCTTCTCTGAGCCTTCGGGGTCCATGTGACCTGGCCATTTAGCCCATGGTGTGCAAAAAAGTGCCGCTCAGAGGTAAAACAACCCAACGTTAAAGAACACGCTGGATGGCCTTGACGGGAGGCTACCATCTGTCTCCCACAGCTGTTCCAGTGGGTCCCCTCCCCCAACCTTCTCTGAGCCTTCGGGGTCAATGTGACCTGGCCATTTAGCCCATGGTGTGCAAAAAAGTGCCGCTCAGAGGTAAAACAACCCAACATAAAGAACTCGCTGGATGGCCTTGACGGGAGGCTACCATCTGTCTCCCAACAGCTGTTGCAGTGGGTTCCCTCCCCCAACCTTCTCTGAGCCTTCGGGGTCAAAGTGACCTGGCCATTTAGCCCATGGTGTGCAAAAAAGTGCCGCTCAGAGGTAAAACAACCCAACCCAAAACAACTTTCGTATGGTGCGCAGAAATATAATTGTGACCGTGTCTCAGACGTCACAAAACTCAGCGGGACAAACCAACACCTTCTGCAACAGAATGCCTGTGGATTAAGTTATGACATCAGTATAATTTATCCTGTCATGTAGATAATTTTTTCTATTATTATCAGTGGTAAACTTTATACTAATGTTATTTATAAAATATACCATACTTAGAAAAAAGTTATTTGCATTTTACTATTATGATAATTGCTAATATATCCAAATATTTTTTTCTAAATAAGGTATATTTATAAATAGCATTAATAAAAAATAGAAAAGCTAGTGTAGAAGGATGTTATTTCTAACTCTTTCAGGATTCTGTTATTACTACTGGCGAATGCAGTAGTAATAACAGAAAAAAATGTATAAGAAATATCCATATTACAGAACTATCTATGGTGACGTCATTACTTGGTTAGGGTTGGGTTGTTTTACCTCTGAACGGCACTTTTTTGCACACCATGGGCTAAATGGCCAGGTCACATAGACCCCGAAGGCTCAGAGAAGGTTGGGGGAGGGGACCCACTGGAACAGCTGTTGGGAGACAGATGGTAGCCTCCCGTCAAGGCCATCCAGCGTGTTCTTTAACGTTGGGTTGTTTTACCTCTGAGCGGCACTTTTTTGCACACCATCGGCTAAATGGCCAGGTCACATGGACCCCGAAGGCTCAGAGAAGGTTGGGGCAGGGGACCCACTGGAACAGCTGTTGGGAGACAGATGGTAGTCTCCCGTCAAGGCCATCCAGCGTGTTCTTTAACGTGCACAGGGTATGGCTCTCCCGCACACGGGGCCACGGCTTAACGTCCCATCCGACGGACGACGGCCTTTCCAATCCCATCGGTATCCCCTACTAACCGTGGGCAAGGCGGGGAATTTTTGCGGAGATAAATATTATCGTTGACCCAGCTGAGACTCGAACCTGGGAACTACAGATTACGAGCCTGGCGCGCTACCGACTGAGCCACCCCCCATTACTTGGTTAGAAACAAAAATATTTACCATGCTATTCCTACGGCAAACAGTAATCGCTGACAGATCCATTGTTGCCATTTACTGCTCCATAACCGTGAAATTAATAGTGTAAATCTGCGGCTGTTGCGAGACCCCCAACATTTTCAATCAAACAATCAATCAATTTTATTTCATCATCATATACAATTTACATAGAAAAATATGAGTGAACCCAAAAACAACATGATTTGTCTGGGTCACTAAAAGAAATTAATATAAAAATCAATAACGACTTATTTACTACAAAGATCACAAACAATAAGTGTCATTTTTCCGATATGTGTACAATAAATTTCTGCTTTACACTTAAATATTTAACATAAATTCAACGTCTTCCAAAAAAAGAGAAAGCTTTTTTAAATTCTGCTTGAACGTATTAAAACTTTTTTCATTTCTAATTTCAAGGGTTGGGTTGTTTCATCTCTGAGCGGCACTTTTTTGCACACCCTGGGCTAAATGGCCAGGTCACAAGGACACCGAAGGCTCAGAGAAGGTTGGGGGAGGGGACCCACTGGAACAGCTGTTGGGAGACAGATGGTTGCCTCCCGTCAAGGCCATGCAGCGTGTTCTTTAACGGGCACAGGGTATGGCTCTCCCGCCCCCGGGGCCACGGCTAAACGTCCCATCCGACAGACGGCCGACTTTCCAAGCCCATCGGTGTCCCCTACTGACCGTGGGCAGAGCGGAATTTTGCGGAGATAAATCTCAACGCTGACCCAGCTGGGACTCGAACTTGGGAACTACAGATTACGAGCCTGACGCGCTACCGACTGAGCCACCCCCGCCCTCTAATTTCACGAGGCAACTGATTGAAAATTTTAGGTGGGATATACGAATAATGCTTATAAGCAATTTTTTTTTTGGTCAAAGGAACTGAATATTTTGGACCTTTCTCTCTGAAGTTGTATAAATCCGGCTGAATGTGGAAATTAAAGCAATTCTCCTAAAAATATCATAACTCGAAAAACAAATATATGTCTAATAGATAGAAATTTAGCATAAACATATCCAAAGACATTATTATATTAAGTCACCGCATTGCAAGTAGTAACTTAATTTTTCAATATAACACGAGACCACACAGCGAGATCCCGCGTACGAAATTTAGGGCCTTTCGGTCAGCTCTCTCGGGAATTACTCGATAATTTGCGCAGAAAAAAAAGATTCAGGCTATGAAAGTGTGCAGTGACGTCAGCAAAGAACTGAGCAACTCCGGGTTGGGTTGCTTTACCTCTGAGCGGCAATTATTTGCACACCATGGGCTAAATGGCCAGGTCACATGGACCCCGTAGGCTCAGAGAAGGTTGGGGGAGGGGACCCACTGGAACAGCTGTTGGGAGACAGATGGTAGCCTCCCGTCAAGGCCATCCAGCGTGTTCTTTTACGTTGGGTTGTTTTACCTCTGAGTGGCACTTTTTTGCACACCATGGGCTAAATGGCCAGGTCACATGGACCCCGTAGGCTCAGAGAAGGTTGGGGGAGGGGACCCACTGGAACAGCTGTTGGGAGACAGATGGTAGCCTCCCGTCAAGGCCATCCAGCGTGTTCTTTAACGTGCACAAGGTATGGCTCTTCCGCACACGGGGCCACGGCTTAACGTCCCATCCGACGGACGGCGGCCTTTCCAAGCCCATCGGTGTCCCTTACTGACCGTGGGCAGGGCAGGGAACAGAGCAACTCCGGACATCGTATCATTAATAGTCTAGTGAGCAGAAAATATGATATAAAAGATGTTATAACTGAATATATGATTTTTTAGATAATATTTATGTCTTATATAAATTTCTAGAGAGTCGAGTGCCTCATGTCGATGTTTAATAAATCACACTTAGTCAATTTAGCAATGTCCTCTTAGACTGGCATATGTCTTCGCAAAATGATTAAATGTATTAATTCAAATATTATTAAAATTTAAAAGAAAACTTAATAATTTGTGAATCAAAATTACTTCAAATAAACCTGCTAGAGCTATTCCCACTATCGCAAAATGCACTCCTGAAGGGATGTAATACTCATTGAATAACTTTCACTCTACTAACTATGGGGCGGGGGTGGCTAAGTCGGTAGCGCGCCATGCTCGTAATCTGTAGTTCCCAGGTTCGAGTCCCAGCTGGGTCAGCGTTGAGATTTATCTCCGCAAAAATTCCCCGCCCTGCCCACAGTCAGTAGGGGACACCGATGGGCTTGGAAAGGCCGCCGTCCATCGGATGGGACGTTAAGCCGTGGCCCCGTGTGCGGGAGAGCCATACCCTGTGCACGTTAAAGAACACGCTGGATGGCCTTGACGGGAGACTACCATCTGTCTCCCAACAGTTGTTCCAGTGGGTCCCCTCCCCCAACCTTCTCTGAGCCTTCGGGGTCCATGTGACCTGGCCATTTAGCCCATGGTGTGCAAAAAAGTGCCGCTCAGAGTAAAACAACCCAACGTTAAAGAACTTACGGTGGACGGCCTTGACGGGAGGCTACCATGTGTCTCCCAACAGCTGTTCCAGTGGGTCCCCTCCCCCAACCTTCTCTGAGTCTTCGGGGTCAATGTGACCTGGCCATTTAGCCCATGGTGTGCAAAAAAGTGCCGCTCAGAACTAAAACAACTCAACCCAACTACTAACTATTGTAGACAAAAAACCATGGTCGTGAGACAGGTTTAAACACTAATTAAGTCATATTAAGTATCTGAAGAAATAAGAGAAGCGGCGTACTAAAATGATTGCATCTGCGCCTTACAGTTGTTGTTTGGGTCGCTCATCTATTTGCCACGATCGGCTTCAACAAAAATCGCGTGTTCGAAGCTTTCCATCTTCTCCTTAGACATTCTTTGGAAAAATGATCCTATTAACTATTACACTGCAGTAGAATAATACTAGTAACAAGTGTGCTGCAGTAGAATGAAACTAGTATGTGGAAATACAATGACCTTAGTAAATAGCCTTTTGCAGTAGAATTATCCTAGTAATTAGCGTTCTGCAGTCGAATGACCCTTTTAATTAGCGTTCTGCAGTCGAATGACCCTTTTAATTAGCGTTCTGCAGTCGAATGACCCTTTTAATTAGCGTTCTGCAGTCGAATGACCCTTTTAATTAGCGTTCTGCAGTCGAATGACTTTAGTAACTGATGTGCCGCATTATAATTACACTAGTTACTAAGGTACTAAAGTAGAATTATCCTAGTAACCAGTGTGCTGAAGTAGAATGACCTTACTAATTAGTGTGTCACAGTAGTAGAATGACCCTACTAACTAGTGTATCACAGTAGAATGACCCTACTAACTAGTGTATCACAGTAGAATGACCTTACTAACTAGTGTGTCACAGTAGTAGAATGAGTTGGGTTGGGTTGTTTTACCTCTGAGCGGCACTTTTTTGCACACCATGGGCTAAATGGCCAGGTCACATGGACCCCGAAGGCTCAGAGAAGGCTGGGGGAGGGGACCCACTGGAACAGCTGTTGGGAGACAGATTGTAGCCTCCCGTCAAGGCCATCCAGCGTGTTCTTTAACGTGCACAGGGTATGGCTCTCCCGCACACGGGGCCACGGCTTACCGTCCCATCCGACGGACGGTGGCGTTTCCAAGCCCATCGGTGTCCCCTACTGACCGTGGGCAGAGCGGGGAATTTTGCGGAGATAAATCTCAACGCTGACCCAGCTGGGACTCGAACCTGGGAACTACAGATTACGAGCCTGGCGCGCTACCGACTGAGCCACCCCGCCCCGCTGAAGTAGAATGACCTTACTAATTAGTGTGTCACAGTAGTAGAATGACCCTATTAACTAGTGTGTCACAGTAGAATGACCCTATTAACTAGTGTGTCACAGTAGAATGACCCTAGTAACTGGTGTGTTACAGCTGAATGACCCTAGTAACTAGTGCACCACAGTAGAATGACCCTAGTAATTAGTGCACCACAGTAGAATGACCCTACTAATTAGTGCACCACAGTAGAATGACCCTAGTAATTATCGTTCCGCAGTAAAGACCTTAGTAACTAGTGTGCCGCAGTAGAATGATGTAATAATTAATGTGCTATAGTAAAATGACACTAGTATCTAGTGTGCCACAGCGAAATGAATCCAGCACCGGGTAGGTCGCAAACTGAGTAACTTTCGGTAATTACTGCATTAGGACATAATGATAAACTGTATATATTAGCTATAATATCAGTTTAATTAACTTCGGATAATTTTCTCTCACAGGGCAAATTTTAGGTAACTCCCCTTTTTCCCCATCCCCACCCCTCAATCATGACCTCCTCTCCCAGTCTCTTCTCCTCCACTTGGAACTGACCTATGGGCTCAGGAAGACCCCAGAAGCAAGTAGCAGAGGACATTCGTGCTGCCCATCATCCCCAAGGAGAGATGGATGCTCTTCTTCTTGGAAGAACCAAGGTAAGTGCTTTTTATGTAATGGACCAGTGTCTCGCAAACTGTGTGCCGCGGCACAGTAGTGTGCCGCGAGAGCTTTTCAAATTGACACTAGATATTCCAAAGATTTCATTTTGACTTGACTTGTGTTATCGACGTGCTTTAATATCGATGTGCTTTAATAAAAATCTTTCAGATTTCATCAATTGGGATCTTGTAAGTATTTATCAAGCTTTTTCCAAATTTTGGTATTAATTTTTGATTATTTCAAGCCATAGAATGGACAAATATTTAAAACAAACACCGAGTTATGAATTAAAGAACGAGAGCAAATCTTCAAGTAAAACCAGGCTGATGACTTCAACAAAACGCAAATATAATGACGATCATATAGAGTTTGCTTTTATTCTTTTTTAGGTGTGCCGCGGAAAAAAATTAGATTCAGTGTGCCGCGGAAAAAAATTAGATTCAGTTTGCCGCGGGAAAAAAATTAGATTCAGTGTGCCGCAGAGTAAAAAAGTTTGCGAGACACTGTAATGGACAGTGAAGTCTCAAGCACGGACAAAATTGAGGCTATGGTTTTGTCCGTATTTCTTCACGTCGGAGAACAGTTACAGAGTTTTAACTTACGCTGTGCTCTGTTTGCTGAGGAACCTAAGTGTAGTAATATGTAGAATAGAGCTTTGTAGAATAGTCTTAGTAAACGTGACTTAGAATCTAGGGATTCATTGGGGAAAAATAATGCAAAAAGCGTATCTTAAAAATTATTTTTATTAATTTCGATGAGTTTTATGTTAACTGCGAAAGGTTTATTACACAAAATATGATAAATCGATTAATATAAGCTTAAGAGTTCACCTGATTTTTTATGTGTTGCTCTTATAATACACATGGAATCATTTTGCATTAAACAAGTACATACAATGTAATATGCAGAAAAGGCTGCTAAAACATCTATGAGATTTTGATGAAATGCAGTATAGAAATTCGTCATATTATCCTGTTTGTGGTGGTGCTCGTAGCCACCTGATACTCAAGGGCGGGGGTGGCTCAGTCGGTAGCGCGCCAGGCTCGTAATCTGTAGTTCCCAGGTTCGAGTCCCAGCTGGGTCAGCGTTGAGATTTATCTCCGCAAAATTCCCCGCTCTGCCCACGGTCAGTAGGGGACACCGATGGGCTTGGAAAGGCCGCCGTCCTTCGGATGGGACGTTAAGCCGTGGCCCCGTGTGCGGGAGAGCCATACCCTGTGCACGTTAAAGAACATGCTGGATGGCCTTGACGGGAGGCTACCATCTGTCTCCCAACAGCTGTTCCAGTGGGTCCCCTCCCCCAATCTTCTCTGAGCCTTCGGGGTCCGTGTGACCTGGCCATTTAGCCCATGGTGTGCAAAAAAGTGCCGCTCAGAGGTAAAACAACCCAACCCACCTGATACTCAAGTCTAGAGTAGGAAATTAAAAAACCTCTGTACTGTATGTGACATCTATAACAACTACGTAAATGAAGTACAAACACTCTTATCATTCATCCAGATTCATTGTATTGATGATTATACAAATATTAAACATGATGAAAGAACGTTTAAGAGTACATTCATCCCATGAATTATATCCCTGATGAAGAAATAAAAGAACTTCCATGAAACTATAGACGGATACGAGTGTTTCCCAAAATATTTTTAAGTGCATCAGTCAACGTGTTTTGTTTCTAAAGAAGCACAAAGTGGTGTCAGAAGTGATATCATCTACAACCAAAAATCGCATCCTCAGTTATGCACCATGATATTACAGGTATGGCAGAATAACTCCACCCAGGGCGTTCGTTGGAAGCTCGACACACCTTATTATTACAGATACTAAAAGTAAGTAGGTAGTTTTTTTTAACTATTCAGTGTCAGCTGCTACTGAACTGCAGTAGATGTTATAAATGAATATATAAATTTCTAGATAATATTTATGTCTTATATAAATTTTTAGATAGTATTTATGTCTTATATGAATTTCTAGAGAGTATTTCTGCCTTATGTCGACGTTTCGTAAATCGCACGTAGTCAATTTAGCAAAGTCCTCTTTTGTGAAACACAATTAATTCATAACAATTTTACTAAAATGAAATTCATTCATGATAATCGAAATCAAACAGATTTTCCCACCTAACGATTTCGCTAGGATTGGAGTACTTCGTACTGCTCTTAACATTTCATCAGAAATCACCAGAGAATCAGTTCTGGTAGGTAGTTGTCCAGTTTCTAGAGTCTTTTAAAGTTACACTATTCTTCATTCTTCATTGAAAAACAGCAACCACCTTTTGTATGAAGGAAATCTCATCATGTATTGTACAATGTGCAATCTTTACTGTACTGAATAAGCAAATGGTTTCGGGTGTATAAATGTTACCGCTAAAGTGCAGAAATCAGTTATTCTACAGATTATCTAGGATTGTGCAGATTAACTAGAGTGATCCGTTAACGTGCAGAAAATTGTTTCATTTCTCAAATTACCTAGGTAATCTGCAAATTACCTGGATAATCTGCACATTACCTACTAGGCACTCGTTAAAGTGAAAATAAGATCTTTGCTGGAACAACAGGAACGTTTCTGTACGCTTAAATTAACATAATGTTATTTATCTAGTGTCCGAGAGTAGAGTTGAAACCAGGGTCATCCCTCTGTCAACATGAATCAGCCGTCCGAATTATGAAAAATCGCCCCCAAAATGAGCAGGCCAAGTGAGAACGAATCATTTTAGTGATTCGTTATCAAGAATGAATCACTTTACCGATTCGTTCTCACTTGGCCTCCGCTCATCCGGGGCGTTTTTTATAATGCGGACGAGTGAATCACGTGACACGAAGATTCATATTCAAGAGATTCACCACTATGAGAGAAACAAACTTTTGAACTTTAACGATACGGAAGCCGTTAATGTGCACATGACCTAGGTAAAATGCGGAAAACTCTTGATTCCGCACGTTAACGGAGCAAATCAGTTAATCTGCAGATTAGCTAGGTAATGTGCACATTAACGGCTTTCGAGCTTTAGCGGTAACATAAATACCAAATAGCAGTTGACAGGATAATCAGCAATATAATTTTGGATCATTGATGAGAGTATTACTTTGGATGAAATGCCAGAAGTATAATTTTAGGATAAAGTCATCCATGTAATTTTGGAGATATAGAGCACAACGCCAAATTTGGATACCATGTTGAGTTGGGTTGTTTCACCTCTGAGCGGCACTTTTTTGCACACCATGGGCTAAATGGCCAGGTCACATGGACCCCGAAGGCTCAGAGAAGGCTGGGGGAGGGGACCCACTGGAACAGCTATTGGGAGACAGATGGTAGCCTCCCGTCTAGGCCATCCAGCGTGTTCTTTAACGTTGGGTTGTTTTACCTCTGAGTGGCACTTTTTTGCACACCATGGGCTAAATGGCCAGGTCACATGGATCCCGAAGGCTCAGAGAAGGCTGGGGGAGGGGACCCACTGGAACAGCTGTTGGGAGACAGATGGTAGCCTCCCGTCAAGGCCATCCAGCGTGTTCTTTAACGTTGGGTTGTTTTACCTCTGAGTGGCACTTTTTTGCACACCATGGGCTAAATGGCCAGGTCACATGGATCCCGAAGGCTCAGAGAAGGCTGGGGGAGGGGACCCACTGGAACAGCTGTTGGGAGACAGATGGTAGCCTTCCGTCAAGGCCATCCAGCGTGTTCTTTAACGTTGGGTTGTTTCACCTCTGAACGGCACTTTTTTGCACACCATGGGCTAAATGGTCAGGTCACATGGACCCCGAAGGCTCAGAGAAGGTTGGTGGAGGGGACCCACTGGAACAGCTGTTGGGAGACAGATGGTAGCCTCCCATCAAGGCCATCCAGCGTGTTCTTTAACGTGCACAGGGTATGGCTCTCCCGCACACGGGACCACGGCTTAACGTCCCATCCGACGGACGGCGGCCTTTCCAAGCCCATCGGTGTCCCCTACTGACCGTGGGCAGGGCAGGAAATTTTGCGGAGATAAATCTCAACGCTGACCCAGCTGGGACTCGAACCTGGGAACTACAGATTACGAGCCTGGCGCGCTACCGACTGAGCCACCCCCGCCCCTGGATACCATGTAATTAGCAGTTGTTCGTGATAAGGTAGGTTTAGATATACGGGCTGGATAGCCGCGGTATAAAATGAGGAAAATTAAATGTACGTAAAGAGTTATTTTTTCCTGAAGTTTAACTACAAGTAATTTATTTTCAAACACTATAAGCATATTTGAAATAAATTAGCAAAATTTTTCAAAGTAAAATTATTACCAGTGGAAATTTAAGAAAATAAATTTGATTGTGACACAATTAGCATACTTAAAAATCTGTAAAGATCTGGAACCAGTGTCACATAGATCTGTCGTGAATTCAGAGAGTAAATAATGGTTAAGTTTCCTTGACAACCCCTAGAATGCTATTTGGAAGTTTTCTGGTAAAAAAAAAATACCTCTCAAGCAGCTGCTTGCCACAGAGGTCTGACAGGAGCCTGTCAGTTTATATGCCATAGTAGAAGGTCTGTGAGGATGGCAGGACCTTAGCAGAAAAACAACACACACATCCATGCCTTACCCGGGGCTCCAACCCAGGTCTCTTAGATCAGTAGCCAAGCGTGCTATCCACTCGGCTATGGGACGGAATGGGGCAGTAATCCACACGGTATGACGTATATGAATGTTTCTCTAATTTTTCCTTCGATGCATCAGTATTATCAAGATTTCGATAAAATGGAAGGCTAAGCTTTACTCCAAACGTTCTTATTACCTAAGAGAAAATAATACATGTTCCTTTTTAACACTGGGGCGGGGGTGGCTCAGTCGGTAGCGCGCCAGGCTCGTATTCTGTAGTTCCCAGGTTCGAGTCCCAGCTGGGTCAGCGTTGAGATTTATCTCCGCAAAATTCCCCGCCCTGCCCACGGTCAGTAGGGGACACCGATGGGCTTGGAAATGCCGCCGTCCGTCGAATGGGACGTTAAGCCGTGGTTCCGTGTGCGGGACCACGGCTTCACGTGTGCGGAGAGCCATACCCTGTGCACGTTAAAGAACACGCTGGATGGCATTGACGGGAGGCTATCATCTGTCTCCCAACAGCTGTTCCAGTGGGTCCCCTCCCCCAACCTTCTCTGAGCCTTCGGGGTCCATGTGACCTGGTTATTTAGCCCATGGTGTGCAAAAAAGTGCCGCTCAGAGGTAAAACAACCCAACCCAACCCTTTTTAACACTACAAATGCTTACACATATGTTTTTAAAATTTTGATAAAAAATTTCTTTCAAATAAAAAGCAAAAGCTTCTTGATTCGATAAATGCGCAATTTAACGTCTTCTGCAAACATACGTATACGGTTATAAACATGACATTCATTCTTCAGCGTATATTCATTAATGACGTATTAAGTTAGAAACGAAAAGAGGGCATTTGATCTTAATTAGAAGAATTAGTGGCACGACCAGTAATTTAATGCAGCAATTGCGTTGCAAGTCCGCCCTTATTTTCTGATGTAGCATCTCAAGTTTTCCCATTTCAATAGATATTAGTAACTTATTATCAGCTTGAAATATGTGCTATGGGAGTCAACTAGTACAGTGGACCCCCGATATAACGCTCAAGTCGGGCGGGAAACAACACCCGCGTTATAAGGTGAACCGCGTTATACCGAGCTGCGCGGTGGCGACACAATAAATTTCACACTGTAAGCTTTTCTTTTACTCATCATGCTTACAATAATTAAACACTATTCAAAATACATGCAGGAACTCAATACATATACAATTACTCAATATGCAGTAACAATAAAATGCGATACTCACTAACGCCGCACGGACCTGTATAAACATGTTTGAACTTATCGCGAACATCGCCCGCGCTATAATCGAGTGCGCGGTATAGCGAGCAGCGCTATAACGAAGATCCACTGTACCTTGTATAACATGTCTTTCATAATCGTACGTTTCACGAGAAGAATTATTGGCCTTTCACTCGCAATCCAAGCATCCCTATTTGTGATTGTTTGCAGATGGATAGGTGACGTCATTTTTCAATTAACTACTCTGCATTTCCGATTGGAATTACGTCACTATTCAAACTATCATGTACCCCAAAAAAGGTTCGCGCCATTTTCGAATTCATTATTGATTAAATTGTTTTGTAGAAGAAAATGCAGATAGCGCCCATCAATTAATATAAGTCAAAAGTGCAGTTAATAACTCATCAGTTGGTATTAACATGTGGTTAGGTACAATTTAAGAAAACCAGTGAACGTTACGAATAATGGCTACCTGTCCACAGACGTAGACTGACGAATAATGACTACGTTACGAATAATGGCTACCTGTGTAGACGTAGACTAAAATCAGTGACAGCTATGATATCTCTACACTGACGAATAATGGCTACGTTACGAATAGAACGTTACGAATAATGGCTACCTGTGTAGACGTAGACTAAAATCAGTGACAGCTATGATATCTCTAGACTGACGAATAATGGCTACATTACGAATAATGGCTACGTTACGAATAGAACGTTACGAATAATGGCTACCTGTGTAGACGTAGACTAAAATCAGTGACAGCTATGATATCTCTAGACTGACGAACAATGGCTACCTGTGTAGACGTAGACTAAACTCAGTGACAGCTATGATATCTCTAGACTGACGAATAATGGCTACGTTACGAATAGAACGTTACGAATAATGGCTACCTGTGTAGACGTAGACTAAAATCAGTGACAGCTATGATATCTCTAGACTGACGAATAATGGCTACCTGTGTAGACGTAGACTAAAATCAGTGACAGCTATGATATCTCTAGACTGACGAATAATGGCTACGTTACGAATAGAACGTTACGAATAATGGCTACCTGTGTAGACGTAGACTAAAATCAGTGACAGCTATGATATCTCTAGACTGACGAATAATGGCTACGTTACGAATAGAACGTTACGAATAATGGCTACCTGTGTAGACGTAGACTAAAATCAGTGACAGCTATGATATCTCTAGACTGACGAATAATGGCTACGTTACGAATAGAACGTTACGAATAATGGCTACCTGTGTAGACGTAAATTAAAATAATCAGTGACAGCTATGATATCTCTAGACGTAGAAGGCAATTAGTCATAGATTTGATATCTGTAGATATAGAATGGAATCGGTCACACATATGATACATGTTGACGTAGAGTGAAATCAGCCACAAATATGATATCTGTAGACGTAGACTGCAATCAGTCGCAGATGTGATATATGTAGACGTAGACTGCAATGGGTCACAGATATGATATTTGTGGACGTAGAGTGAAATCAGTCCCACATGTGATATCTGCACATAGAAGAAATCAGTCACAGATATGACATTTGCAGACATCGAGTGAAATCAGTCACGGATATATCTGTAGGCACAGACTGGAATTGGTCACAGATATGATATTAGCCTCCTGGACTCTCTCTTAGAAATCCCCCATAGTATTGACATTAGCCTCCTTCGATGTTCTGGATTGGAAATCTCCCATAGGAATAACATTAGCCTCCTACGATGTTCTGGATTGGAAATCTCCCATAGGAATAACATTAGCCTCCTATGATATTCTGGATTGGAAATCTCCCATAGGAATAACATTAGCCTCCTACGATGTTCTGGATTGGAAATCTCCCATAGGAATACCATTAGCCTCCTACGATGTTCTGGATTGGAAATCTCCCATAGGAATAACATTAGCCTCCTATGATATTCTGGATTGGAAATCTCCCATAGGAATAACATTAGCCTCCTACGATGTTCTGGATTGGAAATCTCCCATAGGAATAACATTAGCCTCCTATGATATTCTGGATTGGAAATCTCCCATAGGAATAACATTAGCCTCCTACGATGTTCTGGATTGGAAATCTCCCATAGGAATAACATTAGCCTCCTATGATATTCTGGATTGGAAATCTCCCATAGGAATAACATTAGCCTCCTACGATGTTCTGGATTGGAAATCTCCCATAGGAATAACATTAGCCTCCTGTAAGTCAGAACTCCCTTTTACATCCTAATTGGCATTTACATATTTAATGCATATTTATTTGTAAGATCAGTACTATAAATTTTCCATTTATATATGACAAGACTTTTCGTCTTTTAAGGACATCATTTGTTTCACTAATACAGAATGAAAAATTCTGTTCTTATTAATGACTAAAAATATACTTTATTTTAAACAGGAACGACGTTAAAATAACTTCTAAGGAAAAAAATATGGCATAGACTTTAACGAACAAATTATACACTCCGATATCACATTATATAATACTTGGAATATGATATATATCGATTATACTGTATAAGCACTGGGAATACTGGGGCGAGGGTGGCTTAGTCGGTAGCGCCCAGGCTCGTAATCTGTAGTTCCCAGGTTCGAGTCCCAGCTGGGTCAGCGTTAAGATTTATCTCCTCAAAATTCAGTGCCCACGGTCAGTAGGGGACACCGATGGGCTTGGAAAGGCCGCCGTCCGTCGGATGGGACGTTAAGCCTTGGCCCCGTGTGCGGGAGAGCCATACCCTGTGCACGTTAAAGAACACGCTGGATGGCCTTGACTGGAGGCTACCATCTGTCTCCCAACAGCTGTTCCAGCGAGTCCCCTCCTCCAACCTTCTCTGAGCCTTCAGGGTCCATGTGACCTGGCCATTTAGCCCATGGTGTGCAAAAAAGTGCCGCTCAGAGGTAAAACAACCCAACCTTGTTTAAAAACAAGACTGACAGATGTAATTGAGACCTTTATCATTAGACGCATTTTTCATTAAAAATCGTATTAAATTTTTTTGTTCTTGTTGTGTTACCTCTGAGCGGAACTTTTTTGCACACCATGGGTTAAATGGCCAGGTCACATGGACCCCGAAGGCTCAGAGAAGGTTGGGGGAGCGGACCCACTGGATGAGCTGTTGGGAGACAGATGGTAGTCTCCCGTCAAGGCCATCCAGTGTGTTTTTTAACGTGCACAGGGTATGGCTCTTCACACACGAGGACACGGCTTAACGTCCCATTGGACGGACGGTGGCGTTTCCAAGCCCATCGGTGTCCCCTACTGACCATGGGCAGGGCAAGGAATTTTGCAGAGATAAATCTCAATGCTGATCCAGCTGGGACTCGAAACTGGGAACTTCAGATTACGAGCCTGGCGCGTTACCAACTGAGCCAACCCTGCCCTCATATTAAAGAATTTATTCAGTTCTGAATGTGATTTTCTATTGAAATAATATGAAACTGTTTCCATTTTTCTGTCCAATTCCTGTAATATCACAGAACAATCGACCATGATATACTTGGGCCCCGATAGCCGCAGTGTCAGAGCGATACCACTTAGCCACTAATTCTTTATCCCAAAGTGGCGGCAATGGCTCAGTCGGTGGTGGGCCAGGCTAGTAATCTCTAGTTCCTAGTTTCGAGTCCCACCTGGGCCAGCGCTGAGATTTATCTCCGCAAAATTCCTGCCCTGCTCTCGGTCAGCAGGGAACATCATTGGGCTTGGAAAAGCAGCCGTCCGTAGGATGGGACGTTAAGCCGTGACCCCATGTGTGGAAGCGCCATACCCTGTGCACGTTAAAGAACACTCTGGATTACCTTGACGGGAGGCTACCATCTATCTGTCAACATTTGTCCACTGGGTCCCCTCCCTTCAACCTTCTATAAACTTTTGGGGTCATTGTGACCTTTCCATTCAGCACATTGTATGCAAAAAACAGTCTGCTCAGATATAAAATAGTCCAACTCTTTAGCCTAAAAGTTTCATCAAAGAAATAACACTAGACAACAAATTAAAACATTATTTTTATAACATTGATCAAATAGGACGTTTTTAACTAATTTTGGGGTGGTGAATTACCTTTGGAGCTATGTAACAGATACTGGTGATGTGCGGCATGAGATTAACAGACGAATAGGTATTGCTGCCGGGACTTTTAAGAATCTATGGAGAGTGTGGAGAAGTAGGCGTATACACCTAAATACTAAAATTAGACTGTATAATAGTTTGGTTCTTTCTAGGGTTAGTTATGGTAGTGAAACTTGGATGCTCTGTAAACAAGATAACAGGAAACTAGATGCTTTTGATTCTAGATGCTTACGTAGTATCTTGGGCATTAGGTGGTTCAACTTTGTAACTAATGATGCGGTTAGGCAAAGGAGCCTGCAACCTCCCCTTTAAGCAGCATATTGTGCAGAGAGAGACTCCACTGGTTTGGCCATGTTGCCCGTATGTATAATTATAGATTGGCTAATAGGGTTATGAAGAGTGTGCCTAGTCAAACATGACCTTGTTAGAATTGGTGTGTAGTGGCCGGATGCAGCAGATGTAGCTCAGGACATATGCTTGGAGAATTAAACTGCACGGTCTGGTTGGAACTCCGTAACCCATGGCTGCTTGAGGATGATGATGATGAATTAAAATATAGCTGTGAAAAATCTGAAGCACGTACAGTATTTTTTTTTTTAATTACGGATTGATATATTTCATATTTCAATGAATACGCATATCTGGGAAATGAAATAAGATGCGACTGTTTTATTAAATTGCAACTTACCTCATTATTTAATTACATGATTACAGTGAAAAAAATTAGAAACATCATAGTTATAAGCCACTGAATATAAGGTAACAAATGAAATAATGTTGAAACGCAAAATAAGAAAACATGGGTAAGAATCTTTTACACTTACCAGAAGTTTATTTTTGTCTTTTATGTGCTGAGGATCTTCCTTCTGCAAGAACCAACAGTAGTGACCAATCATTGCTGGGTCCCACCTGCCTTGGTATACTCCTCCATGGTTCGGATATCCTGGTGAAATCTTTCCCCTTGCTCATCACTGACAGCTTCTAAGTTCTTGGAAAAGAAGTCGAGATGCGAGTGCAAGAAATGGATCTTCAAAGGCATTCGGCAGCCAAGATTTTTATAGTTTTTGAGATCTTGAATGAGCTGATGGTAGTTTTCTTCTTTGTGATTCCCCAGTTAACCCTGGACCACAGACGTGAAGGAGTTCCATGCAGCGCGCTCTTTCATATTCAGTTTTTCTTCGGAGTCAGTATCATTCAGTAGCTTCCTGATCTGAGGACCAACAATGATCCCTTCTTTGAGTTTGGCATCACTCAGTTTTGGAAAATTTTCCTTCAAGTGCAAAAACCCTTTACCAGTTTTGTCCATAGCCTTTACAAAGTTTTTCATAAGCCCCAGTTTGATATGTAGTGGTGGGAGCAGAACATCATAGTGGGTCAACTATATGTTTAATCTTACATTACTCTTTTCAGGAATAAAAAAATCTCTTTTGGGCCAATCTTTTGCTTTGTAGTGTTTTGCAGCCTTGATGGGAGACTTCCATGTCTCTAACGACTGTCCAGATGATCCCCCCCTCTCCAATCTTTTTCGAAACCTATAATAGGACTTAAGAGTATCTTATATCTTTGTGATCTGGCGATTTAGCCCATTTTACATTCTTTGGTTAAGCTGTGTCGCCGTGTGTGGGAGAGCCATACCCTGTGCACGATAAAGAATATGTTGGATGGCCTTGACCGGAGGTTGTCTGTCACGTAACAACTGCCCAGTGGGTACACTACTCCCAACTTCTCTGAACCCTCGGGGTCCTTGTAACCTGGCCATTTAGCTCATTGTATGCAAAACAAAGTGCCGCTCAGAAGTCAAACAGAGTCCCAGCTGGGTCAGCGTTGAGATTTATCTCCGCAAAATTCCCCGCCCTGCCCACCGTCAGTAGGAGACACCGATGGGCTTGGAAAGGCCGCCGTCCGTCGGATGGGACGTTAAGCCGTGGCCCCGTGTGCGGGAGAGCCATACCCTGTGCACGTTAAAGAACATGCTGAATGGCCTTGACGGGAGGCTACCATCAGTCTCCAAACTAGCTGTTCCAGTGGGTCTCCTCCCTCAACCTGCACTGAATCGTTGAGGTCCATGTGACCTGGCCATTTAGCCCGTGGTGTGCAAAAAAGTGCTGCTCAGGCGCCTTGATGACCATGATAAGGCTACCTTGACAATGAAGGCCGCAGCAGCTCTTTTGATGACGTCACCTATGGATGGAAATTGTTAACGAAATTAGATTTAATATACTGCAGTTGCTTCAAATTATTCTTTACAAACGAATAAAACAATAATTGATTAAATAAATAATGTGAAAATAATCAAATATATATCCAACTAAGAATTTTACTGAATTTTTTTTGCATTTTTTCTATAAGAGTAATACATTTAATGTTTCATTCATTTTTAAGTATATCCTGCAATTACCTGCTATGATATTATACTGAATTATTTAAAAAATTTCCCTTCATGCGTGATTTAAATATCTGTCATAACATTAACCATCGAGGTATCCTTTCCCAGATTATTGTGTAAAACATATCTAGTGCTTTCTTAGGTATGTTTGATTCAATTTAACTGTCAAAATGAAGTGCCAGTTATAGCAAATTTGATAAAAAATATGTGTTAAACTTAAAAACTGAAAAATGTATTATTTTTGTTTTTATTCAAAAATTGATAAGGATTAGAGACAGAGAAAATTGTAATACCCTTTGGCATTCGCATTCATAAGCAAGGGTTGGTGGGTTGTTTTACCTCTGAGCGGCACTTTTTTGCACACCATGGGCTACATGACCAGGTCACATGGACCCCGAAGGCTCAGAGAAGGTTGGGCGAGGGGACCCACTGGAACAGCTGTTGGGAGACAGATGGTAAGCCTCCCGTCAAGGCCATCCAGCGTGTTCTTTAACGTGCACAGGGAATGGCTCTCCTGCACACGGGGCCACGGCTTAACGTCCCATCCGAAGGACGGCGGTCTTTCCAAGCCCATCGGTGTCCCCTATTGACCTTGGGCAGGGCGGGGAATTTTGCGGAGATAAATCTCAACGCTGACCCAGCTGGGACTCGAACCTGGGAACTACAGATTACGAGCCACCCCCGCCCCCTCATAAGCAAGGAGTAGTTAGAAATGAAATACATAGAAATAAAGGCAAACACATCAAATTAAAAAAAAGTGTATAAAATTTTTACAAATCTTTGGGTAGGCAGAGCGGATACGATATAATGTCAAACTCGATCAGCAGATTTAACTCTACTAGGTTTTTTATGAAGATCTGTAACGGATAAGCATAAGCGTACTTTCCACCTTTACTTGAAAATGTTGATGATCTATGGGAAAGAATTATAAGAATTGCAGAAGTCACGACAGACATGCTACGTCACACCTGAAAAGAAATTTATTATAAGTTGGATATTTATCGTGTTATATTTGGCAGTCACATCGGACTATTATTCTGATGCATCTGACAAAACTTGATGTGTTTTACTACATTTATTTCCATTTGGTTTTCAGCTATCATTTATTAATAAACGCATATATCCTCTCAAAGCTGCAAACCTACTTTTGGAACACCCTGGATATATATGTGTTCTAAACTGAATTAGAAAATACAATTAGAATTACGCAACGCACCAACAAATTGCTTAAGTATCCAAAGAGTAATAATTAAGGTAGCCGAGTATGAAGCACCCATACAACACCTCCTATAATAAAAGGCCAGTGAATCAAGTTGTGACGTAATCACTGACAGCTTTGTGAGTTCGATAATTCTTATTATTAATGCTATTTTTTTTAACTTAGATGCTTGAAATTACAGCTAATTTATGTGCTTTATCTGCCAATGAGAGAACGAAGAATTTCAGGGCATATCTACAATTGAACGCTTTTTGATATTGAGGGATAATCACAACAGATATGACATATCAAACGACCATGTTACTCACAGCGTGACAGCGATTTCCGATGTTACCGCCAGCCAAAGTATTACCGTTATTGCACCGAAGCGGCTATTTATTGTTCTTATTTCTATTATTATTACTGGTGTACATTTATACTAATTTTTTTGTTTCAGTGCTTGTTTAAAAATATGCTATATTTAGGAAGAGGATAATTTGTATATATCAGCATTATCGTAATATTGAAACTGTTATCGATGAATACGTGATATACATGCCTTTCAGTAATAAAAAGAATGTTTATTAAACAGACTGAAACATTTACACTGTTTCCAAAGGCCGCTGTCCGTCGGATGGGACGTTAAGCCGTGGCCCCGTGTGCGGGAGAGCATTACCCTATGCACGTTAAAGAACACGCTGGATGGCCTTGACGAGAGGCTACCCTCTGTCTCCCAACAGCTGTTCCAGTGGGTCCCCTCCTCCAACCTTCTCTGAGCCTTCGGGGTCCATGTTGAAGTTGAAGTTGAAGTTTGAAGTTTATTTCACCTAAACATACATATATTGGTAGATAAAACACAGACAAGTTCACAGACAGGTGAAAAAGGAGAACATAATAAGCCGTAGCTTTTGAATAAATGTTTCCTGAAATACACTTAAATTTAAAACATTGCAGGTGACCTTAATTTATACATTTATACATTTATTTGAGCACATGAATTTTTGTGGTCTGACTCTATCATTGACTTGATAATAAGTGTAGTTTATATTTAAATTTAAAAGTTCTATATTGTTCCATTGCAGCAGTATCCTCTGGTATCTCGTCATTCCAAATCTTAATGCCAATGTACCGTATTGATCTCTGGCCTATAGATTTCTTATATAGGGGCAACATGATCTTGTTCTTAAGGCGAGTATCATAACTGAAAGTCTTCGTTCTTTCTAAGCAGCAGTAAAGTTCCGAGTACTCTGTCATTTTATTCTTCACTCTGTATACAAAATTCCCCATAACATACTTGTAAATATTATATACATTTAGTATTCCATTTTCTGCCATCAAGTGTTGTACCGGATTTCTGAAATTTAATCTTAGAATATATCTCATAATTCTCTTTTGCAGACAAAATAAACTATTCAAATTGGCTGAACTAGTATCTCCCCAAACACTAATTCCATATATTAAATGTGGGTACACTAATGCATAATATAAATTTATCAAAGTTTGTTGATTTACATATTTTTTAATCCTCCCAATCGATCCAATATTTTTTGAAATAGTAGCTCTTAGCTGGTTAATATGATAATTCCAAGTTAAATTAGCATCTACCCAGAGTCCAAGAAATTTTATATATTCACATATTTCAATCTTTTGATCATTCATCAAAATATTTATTTCGTTATAATTCAGTTTTTTATTCTTGTTCTTAAAGACCATACACTTTGTTTTAGAAATATTTATAGCTAGTTTATTATATGTGATCCATTTATGCATATTTCCAATTAGAGTATTTGTTTCTTCTACTAAAGTTCTTACATCAGTATGGAAAGAAATGACATTTATATCATCTGCATACATAACTAGTTTAGCTGCTCCCTTTTGTGATTGAATATCATTTATATACAAAAGGAATAATAAAGGTCCCAGCACAGAACCCTGTGGCACTCCCCTATTGAATTTGATTTGGCCATTTAGCCCATGGTATGCAAAAAAGTGCCGCTCAGAGGTAAAACAACCCAACGTTAAAGAACACGCTGGATGGCCTTGACGAGAGGCTATTATCTGTCTCCCAACAGCTGTTCCAGTGGGTCCCCTCCCCTAACCTTCTCTGAGCCTTCGGGGTCCATGTGACCTGACCATTTAGCCCATGGTGTGCAAAAAAGAGGTAAAACAACCCAACCCAACTGTTTCCAAATTATTACGCCAGGGAGATTTTAATTGTAATTATGGCGCTAGTGAACATTTTTTTTACCACTTGTGCAAGAAAAAAATTTCTAGTAATAATAACGGATATTAATGACATGAACCATATAATATGTAGTGATGGATCTAAACTATCTATGGTGACGTCCCATATTTATTCACAAGCCTTCTGTATGAGAGGTGCTGACCAGAACTCTGCTATAAAACTTTGTTTTATATTGCTAAAAAGGCATAAATCACATTGGAATCTATCACGAATACCTCAAAACACTTCAAAACTTAGCTACTAATAAAATAAAGTTATCAGCACTTAGGAAAATAAAAAATATTGAAATTTTAAAAATCTCTCTGCGGGAGGCAATCAAGCGATAATACTCAAAGATTAAATAGAAACTACACAAACCTTTGGAATTTAATATATACACTACAGGACGGCTTTAATGAGTGGTAGCTAAACTTGATTTATTACTTTAGACTTTTTATCCCATTTATAGAATATAGTAAAATAATATTATAGTCCATGACATGTTTCTATTATTGGAAAGTGTCTATTGAAACTTGATTCGGTATTGAAAAATTATTTGTTTCGTTGGGTTGTTATATTTCTGAGAGGCACCTTTTTTTGCACTCAATGGGTTAAATGACAATATCGCAAAGACCCAATGATTCAGAGAAGGTTGGGAGAATGGGACCCACTGGACAGATGTTAAGAAACAGATGGTTGCCTCCCGTCAAAGCCATCTAGCGTGTTCTTTAACATGCACAGGGTATGGGTTCTCCCACACATGGAACCACGGCTTAACGTCTCATCCAACGGAAGGCGGTATTCACAAACCCATAGGTGTCTCCTGATGACCGTGGGAAGGGTGAGGAGTTTTGCGGAGATAAATCTCAACGTTGGTACAGGTGGGATTTGAACCTGAGTAGTAACATTAATCATTTATGCTACTACTAACCTGGGAACTGCAGATTACGAGCCTTGAGAGCTACCGACTGTGACTTGGTTGGTTGGTTGTTTTACCTCTGAGCGGCACTTTTTTGCACACAATGGGCTAAATGGCCAGGTCACAAGTATCCCGAAGACTCAGAGAAGGTTGGAGAAGGGGATCCACTGTAACGGGTATTGGAAGACAGATGGTAGACTCCCGTCAAGGCCGTCCAGCGTGTTCTTTAACGTGCACAGGGTATGGCTTTCCCCACACACGGTGCCACTGCTTAACGTCCCATCCGACGGACGACAACCTTTCAAAGCCCATCGGTGTCCCCTACTGACCGTGGGGGGGGGGGGGGGTTGGCGGAGACAAATCTCAATGCTGACCCAGCTGGGACTCGAACCTGAGAACTGCAGATTACGAGCCTGGCGCGCTATCGACTGAGGCACCCCCCTCCCTTCCGACTGTCAACTCTCCGCCCATAACCCCTTGAAAAATATTTGTGAATTATACCGAAAACAAGCAAAAATACAGTAGAAGCTACCAAATAAATGGAACTTGCAAACAATGCTTAAAGCTGATATGAAAACATGACTGGTGTTCAGAAAGAAAATGCTTTCTCAAAAACGTGTTTAGATAAATGGATTCCGCATATGATTAAAAAATCGTTTTACTCTTTTTTCACATTCTTAAAATAAAAATTTTCTAACTTTTATCGATTGATACATTTTTTATTTTGCATTTTCTCACTAGGATGTAATACGAAATCTTTACTAGAGCACAAAAATTCTACAAAGTGATTTCAAACTTTATATAACTTTTTTGTCCTCAATATAAAGACAATTTAAAAAACTCTTTACAGAATTCGAAGACTTGTTTATAGCTTCCAGCAGAAATTTAAAAAATAACTTTAAAAATAGAGAGTGTTTCAAATATGAAATGATTTTCTGTCAGTTCATATCAAATTTCTTCCAGATTGTTTTTGCTCTGCAAAAACCATGAATTCTAAAGATATCTACGTGAAAATACACTGTAACAGGGATTCTCAACATAGAGTACGTGGTAAAACTTTTTGGGGCACGCAGTGGGAACTCAAAAGTCGCTAGATCTAGTAACAAAGTCCCTAAGTTGGCAATACTATTTTGCAAAAATGCAATTTTTTGTGTTTATCGATATATGTAATTGATGAATACATAATTTACTGTGTATAAAATATATCTGTGTTTTATTTTATTCCCATTGTTATACTATAACTATAATTTTATCAATGTATATAAAGGGTACACCAGTTACATACACATTTCTAGGGGGTACGTGAAGCATAAAAGGTTGAGAACCACTACTCTGAAATATTATCACTCATGGAAGAAAAATATTTTTTTAAGGAAAAATCGTTATTTGGAAATGTCTTGAACTAAACCGATTCATCATCATCATCCTCAAGCAGCCATGGACTACGGAGGTCCAACCAGACCGTGCAGTTTAATTCTCCAAGCATATCCGTCCTGAGCTACATCTGCTGCATCCGGCCACTACACACCAATTTTAACAAAGTCCTGTTTGACATTGTCTGCCCACCGCATCCTGGTTTCACCCTCCTTCTGAGGCCTCTAGGCACACTGTTCGTAACCCTTTCGCCAATCTATAATTATCCATACGGGTAATATGGCCAAACCAGCGGAGTCTCTCTCTGCACAATATGCTGCTTAAAGGAGGTTGCAAAATCCTTTGCCTAACCTCATCATTAGTTACAAAGTTGAACCACCTAATGCCCAAGATACTACGTAAACATCTAGAATCAAAAGCATCAAGTTTCCTGTTATCTTGTTTACACAGCGACCAAGTTTTACTACTATAACTAACCCTAGAAAGAACCAAACTATTATACAGTCTAATTTTAGTTTTTAGGTGTATACGCCTATTTCTCCACACTCTCCATAGATTCTTAAAAGTCCCGGCAGCAATCCCTATTCGACTGTTAATCTCATGCCACACATCACCAGTATCTGATACATAGCTCCCAAGGTAATTAAACTGTGACACCTGCTCAAGACTGCAACCATTCAGATAAACTGAATCACAACCTACCTGACCAATTTTCATCACTTTAGTTTTCTCTCTGTTTACAACCAAATCTACTCTACTACCAGTCTCATCAACAGCTCGAATGAAAGAGTTCATCTCATCAACATCATTTGCCAAAAGGGCTAAATCATCAGCATAATCTAAATCAGAAATTTTCGTATCTCCAGCCCATTTAAGGCCAAAATCTTTCCCTTGAAATGAATTTCGCATAACATAATCAATAACCAAACTAAAGAGAAAAGGAGACAAAATGCACCCTTGTCGAACACCAGAAGTAATGCTAAACCAATTGCTGCAAGATGTACCAACTCTCACACACGACTCAGTGTTATTATAGAAAGCTTTCATTATGTTAACTAACTTGTCTCGTATACCATATGATCTCACAATCAACCACAAATTATGACGATCAACAGAGTCGAAAGCCTTTTGAAATCAACAAAGCTAGCAACCAAAGGTTTCTGAAAATCTAAACATTTCTCAAGAATCTGCCTAAGTGAAAATATCTGATCTACACATCCCCTACCACTTCTGAATCCACATTGCTCATCACGCAATTGCCTGTCAACCAGATTCTTAATTCTATTAAGCACAATCATGGAAAGAACTTTACCTGGAACGGAGAGTAGGCTGATATCCCTATAGTTATAACAAGAACTGCAATCACCTTTTTTGAAATTAGGGATAATAATAGCTCTGGTAAAATCTTTAGGAACCATGCCTTTATTATAAAAAATATTCAAAATTTCAGTCATCCAAATGGTAACCGAAACATTCCCAACCCTAAGCATTTCCGTAGTAATTTCATCTACCCCTGGGGATTTATGAAGTGTAAGTTTAGAGATAGCCAAACTAACTTCAGATTGTGTTATAGGGCCAACATTAAAGCAACCAATACATTTACCATCATTACAAACAATGACAGTAGAACTAACTACATTGTTTAGAACATCACTGAAATGCTCAGCCCACCTAGCCATGACAGAATCCTCACCTTCTATAATCTTACCTTGTTTATCGTTCAATCCCTGTATATCTGTTTGTTTTCTACCACACAAAACATCAACTATCTGGTACAGTTCTCTGCTGTTGTGCTGTCTAACTGCTTCCTCGCCTTTGTCAGCCAATCCATCAAGCCAAAGTCAGCCAATCCATCAAGCTAACTGATCCTTTACAAATTTATTAAGCTCTCTGTAATCTTTTCTATTAGGACTAATAGGGTACTGATTAAAGACATTCCTGCAGTTCCTTCTTTCTGAAATAAGCTCAAGTGCCTTATCACGTAAATAATTCTGTCTCCTCTACTCCTTTTTTCCTAAAAGAGTACTGTTAGTGTCCAAAAAAGCCTGTTTAAAATGATAGCATTCTTCCTCAACTTCAGTATTAAGCAAACCATGACTGTCATAATGACTAAGTAACCTATCATGGTAAGCTTTAGCTATAACTGGGTCTTTCAGAGCTTCAGTATTAAAGGTAAATTTTTTAACTTTAGCACAACACATTTTAAGTTTAAGTTGCAAGACACTTTTAACAAGGTAATGGTCAGAACCAATTTCAGCTCCCCTATATGCCCTGGTATTCCTAACAGAACTAGCCCATTTGTTGTTAATGAATATATAATCAATCATATTCTTATGCAGCCCATCGGGTGAAACCCATGTGTACTTATGTATGTCGCGGTGTTTGTAATAAGTGTTAGTTATTCTGAATCCATTGAGTTTACTTACCTGTAGGAGACGTTGCCCATTGCCATTACAGCTACCAATACCAAAAGAACCTATTACCCCTCCCCAAAGATCAGAGTCAGTACCAACTTTGGCATTGAAGTCACCAAGAACAAGGGTAAAATCTCCTTTCTTGACAGAATTCAAAATATTCTGAAGTTGTCCGTAAAATCTATCCTTCTCATCTTCATCGGCATCCTCAGTGGGGGCATAACAGCAGATAACATTCAAGTCTTTACTGGTTGTCTGAAATTTTGCTGTAAGAAACCTTTCATTAATGCACTCATATCCTAGAAGAGCATCACTAGCGTGTCTGCTGAGAAGCAGACCCACGCCTTGTTGATATTTATTGTCTTCCCTCCTAGAAAAGAGAAATTTAAGATTATTTTTAAGAATCTGATCTTTATCTGTCCATCTGGTCTCTTGCAAGCCGAGAATATCTAAATTTTAACGGTGAAGTTATTGTGTAAGGACATCAAGAGAATTAGTTCTATGCAGAGTCTCCGCATTCCAACTATCTATGGAGAGAAAATGTTTAGTGGGATGTTTAACGAAACTATGTTTATTGAGATAGGTAGGGCCAACAATATCAAACAGCCCTCTGATCCCAGGCATGGGGCAAAGACCTGTTCCTCCTCCGCTAAAGGCTGAAGTCACCGATGCTGGTAGGAACTTCAGGCACCACCTTTTCAAGTGGACTTTTTCAAGAGCCATATGGCCTGCCCGAGACACATTACTCCAATTTAGGCTTGACGATGCCCAACTAGCTAAGTAAGGTTCAGGTACCTGCGATGGCCTCTGATTAGGATTATCCACCAGCTGATATAAGGTATCCCATGCCTCTGTTCACTTAGGGCTGGCAACCCAGAAGCAAACAGTAAACTCCTAGGCAGATTCTCCCTCAACAGAGGCCCACCAGTGCAACAAGTCCAGGATCCATAATCAATCTCAAATCCATAAACAAGTCCAGTCTAGTAGGTATAAATGGTCAGCACCAGGACCCTATGAAGTTGACCACTCCTCAGCATGGTTGAAAAAAAAGAAAAAAGTGGCCATAAATGACCAGATCAGTAGGCCATACTGAACTGGCAGCCCTCCCCTTCCGTTCCCTTCCAAAAGAGAATATCTCTTTTGAAAGGTACTAACGGCCTGCACCACGAGAAGGCGGGGTCGGACATTAGGTGCTAGACCTGACCGATTCTGTGCATCATCATTAGGGATTGGTACACAGCTCTCCTTCCAGTTTATGCCTAGCTACCATTTATAACCTCCAAAAATGTTTTTAAAAGTTAATTTCAAACACTTTGTGGAAACGTTTTCCTTTAAAACAATCTATGCCAGTTGTTTAGGTATTGTTCGACAATTCTTTTAATCTACTCTAAAATTCAGAACATTTTGAAGTTCTCAGACAATACAACAATAACAATAAAAATAATTTATTTTTTGTTAGGTTCTTTTATCTTTGAACGATATTTTTTGACCAATGGGCTAAATAGCCTACTCACAAGAGCTCAAAACTCACAGATAAGATTGTGTTGGGTTGCTTTTCCCCTGAACTGTCATTTTTGCACATAATAGGTCAAATGGTCAGGTCACAAGGACCCCAAGGGCTCAGAATATATGATTTCTCCTTTATCTTATCAAAGGAGATTAATCTGGTTCTGGGAAGTGGGCCCAGTGAACATTGTTAGGAAACAGATCAGAGTCTCCCGTTAAGGCCATTAATCACGTTCTTTAACGTTCAGAGTGCATGGCTTTCTCACACACGGCGTCATGGCTTAATGTTCCATTCGAAAGCCATGACGTCGATAGGCTTGGAAAGGACGCCGTCCTTCCAAAGGCTTGGAAAGGGGACGTCGATAGGTTTGGAAAGGCCGCCGTCCTTCGGATAGGACGTGCGCGGGATAGCCATGTCCTGTGCACGTTAAAGAACACGCTGGATGTCCTTGACGGGAGGCTACCATCTGTCTCCCAACAGCTGTTCCAATGGGTCCCCTCCCCCAACCTTCTCTGAGCCTTCGGGGTCCATGTGACCTGGCCATTTAGCCGATGGTGTGCAAAAAATGCCGCTCAGAGGTAAAACAACCCAACGTTAAAGAACACGCTGGATGCCCTTGACGGGAGGTTACCATCTGTCTCCCAAAAGCTGTACCAGTGGGCCCCTCCCAGGCCTGGACAGCCCTGAGTAAAAGGAGGGAAGAAAAGTAGGATATTAATTATGCATAAAATTTCAAAGTGGTGTAATTTATTTAAAATTTATGTTAAAGCTATTTATTTTACAATCAATTAAAACAAAATTATTTTTTCACAACGATTTTATTAAAATATTTGAGGATATTTTAATAATAATTACAATATTTTTAAAATTAAAAACTACCAGTTTAATTTTTATAAAATTAATTATAATAATTATTGTATTTATCGAATTTAATATTCCTGTTACTGCAGTGTCCAATTTTGTTGAAACGAGGTTGCCTTGGTACCTCACTCAACCTTCGGGATCCTTGTAACCTGACCATTTAGCCCATTGGGTAGAAAAACCTTACCCTTACAAAAGACGGCTGTCTTCCTAATCGATAGGTATCCCTTTTTCACGGAGAGCAGGGGTGGATTTGAGAGAGATATATTTCAAAGCTGGCTCAGTTGGCACTCCAACAAGAGTGATTTTATCTATTGACAGTTCCGTATACTTGGGTGGATAAAAAAAAGGTTGCAAAGTCGATATATATCATACACAATATCTTTAATGTATACAACAAACCATACCGTAAAACCTCAACCAATACATTATTTTTCAACATAATCACCACAAGTATTCAAACCATATCGCTCTATGTAATGAGCTTATCCATTCCGTCAGCTTAAAAGCCCTGTTTCTGGTGATTCAATCACGTAGTGACGACACATTACATTTATTTTTCTGACGTAAAATGACGCCCTGCCCAGAGATCTTTGAAGTGTGGAAAGCGGCGAAAAACGGATGTGGCCAGAACGAGTTGTATGCGGATTGACCGTGATTGGGTTGGGTTGTTTTACCTCTGAGCGGCACTTTTTTGCACACCATGGGCTAAATGGCCAGGTCACATGGACCCCGAAGGCTCAGAGAAGGTTGGGGGAAGGGACCCACTGGAACAGCTTTTGAGAGACAGATGGTAGCCTCCCGTCAAGGCCATCCAGCATGTTCTTTAACGTGCACAGGATATGGCTCTCCCGCACACGGGGCCACGGCTTAACGTCCCATCCGACGGACGGCGGCCTTTCCAAGCCCATCGGTGTCCCCTACTGACCGTAGGCAGGGAATTTTGCGGAGATAAATCTCAACGCTGCCCCAGCTGGGACTCGAACCTGGGAACTACAGATTACGAGCCTGGCGCGCTACCGACTGAGTCACCCCCGCCCCGATTGACCGTGAACCACCCACCAAAAACTGCCGCAGCAAGTCCGTAGTTCAATTCATTGTGTGAAGGTCGGCATTGTCGTGAATGAGAACGATGCCTAGGACAAGAAGACCAGGGCTTTTCCTTCTAATGGCCTCTCGTAAGCGTTTCGGTGTATCACACTATCCTTCAGCGTAATGGTGTGTCCGTTTTCCGCGAATCCAACCAATAGCTGATCATATGCGTTCCTCAAAGACTTTAGCCAACACTTTTGACTTTTTATGCCGTCACTTTGAGCTTCTTTCTGGTTAATGATATTTTGGTTGTTGGTTGGTTGTTTTACCTCTGAGCGGTGATATTTTGGTGTTTCCTCTCCATTGGTGTTTCCTTTCCATCGATGCGTGCTTGCTGCTTGGCGTGCAGTTGTGGACCCATGTTTCTTCACTTCTCACCAATCGATGAAGAGGGGCGGGGGTGGCTCAGTCTTATAGCTTGCTAGGCTTGAAATCTGCAATTCCCAGGTTCGAGTCCCAGCTTTGTCAGCGTTGAGATATATCTCCGCAAGACCCCCGCCCTGGCCACGCTCAGTAGGGGATACTGATGGACTTGGAAAGGCAGTCCGCCGGATGGGACGTTGTCTTGGCCCCGTATGCAGGAGAGCCATACCCTGTGCACTTTAAAGAACATGCTGGATGACCTTGACTGGACTTTACCTCGGATCTATCTCCCAACAGCAGTTCTAGTGGGTCCCATCCCCCAACCTTCTCTGAGTCTTCGAGGTCCCTGTGACCTGGCCATTTAGCCCATTGCGTGCAAAAAGTGTAACTTAGATTTAAAACAACCCAACAACAACAACTAGGGTAGCAAACGATAGAAAGGACTAAACTGATATAGTGACTAATCTTTGTATTCAGATGTATACACCTATTTTTCCATATTTACACAGATTCTTAAAGTTCCCCGTAGCAATGCCTATTCTGTTAAAATCATGTTGTTTCTTTTTTTTTTCAGTGTATGTTACAATCCTCCCTATAAAATTAAAAACAGAAATCTGCTTCTTAGCACAACCTTTCAAAAATATTGAACATCAGTCACCTAATCAATTTTTATCACTAAACTTCTTCTCATATCAGTCTCATTAACAACCTTAAGAAAAGCGTTCATCTTTTCAACATTATTTGCCAAAATAATCAAATCATCAGCACAATCTAAGACAAAACTGTTAGTTACTTTACTACCGCTTAAGAAATATATTGAAGAATTATCTAAAAGTTGTCAGCAAGTTTTTTTGATACTTTTTAACAAATAAAATAATCGTTTCTTGGAGCTGATTGTAAAAAATCAGGTAAAAAGTAATAGGTTTGTGAATAGTAGCTAGGTAGTAACTGGAAGGAGAGCTATGCACCAATCCTTGTGATGATGCATAGAACTGGCCAGGCCTACCACCTAATGTTCGACCCAGCCTTCTCGTAGTGCAGGACGTTAGTACCTTTCAAAAGAGATACTCTCTTGTGGAAGTAAATGAAAGATGAGGACTGCCATATTAGTGTGGCCTACTGATCTGGACAACTATGGCTTTTTTCTTTTTCTCCTACCCTGCTAAGGAGTGATCAACCACACAGGGTCCTGGTGCTGACCATATAAACCCACTGGACACTGCTAACCATTTGTGAAATTGTCGTTGACCGGAGGCTACCATCTGTCTCCCAACAGCTGTTCCCGGTAGCGCGCCAGGCTCGTAATCTGTAGTTCCCAGGTTCGAGTCCCAGCTGGGTCAGCGTTGAGATTTATCTCCGCAAAATTCCCCGCCCTGCCCACGGTCAGTAGGGGACACCGATGGGCTTCGAAAGGCCGCCGTCCGTCGGATGGGACGTTAAGCCGTGCCACGTGTGCGAGAGAGCCATACCCTGTGCACGTTAAAGAACACGCTGGATGGCGTTGACGAGAGGCTACCATCTGTCTCCCAACAGCTGTTCCCGGTAGCGCGCCAGGCTCGTAATCTGTAGTTCCCAGGTTCGAGTCCCAGCTGGGTCAGCGTTGAGATTTATCTCCGCAAAATTCCCCGCCCTGCCCACGGTCAGTAGGGGACACCAATGGGATTGGAAAGTCCGCTGTTCTTTTTATGGGATGTTAAGCCGTGACCCCTTGTGCGGAAGAGCCATACCCCGTGCACGTTAAAGAACACGCTGGATGGCCTTGACGGGAGGCTACCATCTGCCTCCCAACAGCTGTTCCAGTCGGTCCCCTCCTCCAACCTTCTCTGAGCCTTTGGAGTCCTTATGACCTGGCCATTTAGTCCATGGTGTGCAAAAAAAAGTGCCGCTCAGAGGAGAAACAACCCAACCCAGCAGGTTTCCTGAAGTCCTTGTCCTAGCCACAGACATGAGTTTCTTTTCGCCACTGGGGTATAGATGCTCAGTCGGTAGCGCGCCGGGCTCGAAATCTGCAGTTCCAAAGTTCGAGTGTAATCTGGGATTTATCTCCGCAAAATCTCCACATCGCCCTCTGTGCGAAAGGGGGCAGCAATGGGCTTGGAAAGGCCGCCATCTGTCGGATGGAGCGTAAAGGTGTCATTCAGTGTTGCGGAGAGCCATCTATTCTATGGATGCAAAGAACATTCTGCATTTCCTTGAAGAACTTCTGCCTCCTAATAATTCTCCAGTGAGTCCCCTTCCCCAACCTTCTCTGAATTCTTGGGGTTCTTGTGACCTGCATATTTACCCATTGTTTGTGAAAAAATGTTTCTCAGATGAAAAACAACCCAACCGAAAGCCAGTGTTAAGGATCTAACCACTGTTCAAGGATGGCAAACTTTGTGTAGTAGATCTACCCGAGACAATCATTACCAATGATTTCGGTCTTAGAAGAGGGTTGGGTTGTTTTACCTCTGAGCGGCACTTTTTTGCACACCATGGGCTAAATGGCTAGGTCACATGGACCCCGAAAGCTCAGAGAAGGTTGGGGGAGGGGACCCACTGGAACAGGTGTTGGGAGACAGATGGTAGCCTCCCGTCAAGGCCATCCAGCGTGATCTTTAACGTTGGGTTCTTTTACCTCTGAGCAGCACTTTTTTGCACACCATGGGCTAAATGGCTAGGTCACATGGACCCCGAAATCTCAGAGATGGTTGGGGGAGGGGACCCACTGGAACAGCTGTTGGGAGACAGATGGTAGCCTCCCGTCAAGGCCATCCAGCGTGTTCTTTAACGTTGGGTTCTTTTACCTCTGAGCAGCACTTTTTTGCACACCATGGGCTAAATGGCCAGGTCACATGGACCCCGAAGGCTCAGAGAAGGTTGGGGGAGGGGACCCACTGGAACAGCTGTTGGGAGACAGATGGTGGCCTCCCGTCAAGGCCATCCAGCGTGTTCTTTAACGTGAACAGGGTATGGCTCTCCCGCACACGGGGCCACGGCTTAACGTCCCATCCGACGGACGGCGGCCTTTCCAAGCCCATCGGTGTCCCCTACTGACCGTGGGCAGGGCGGGGAATTTTGCGGAGATAAATCTCAACGCTGACCCAGGTGGGACTCGAACCTGGGAACTACAGATTACGAGCCTGGCGCGCTACCGACTGAGCCACCCCTGCCCGGTCTTAGAAGAGCATGTCCTTGAATGAGAAGGTATGTAAAAGCTAGGAGTGGTTTTTAGGATTCTTTTCTATCATACATTTTGCAAATGAGAAAAAAGAAAGCTGATTTAAATCTCTTGTACTTTTTCTCAACGTAGTCGACAGATTTCTATGCGTCTTAAAAGAAAATATTTATTCTCATGGTGTGTTGACATATACAGCTAAATTCGAATATTAGGCCCCTTATGAAAGCATAAACAGATGGACGACCCCATATTTAAACTGATCTAGTATGAATTATATATAATACAATATACAACACTGAAGATTTCTATTTATGCTCTTAAAAACTGTGTAAAAGGCTTTCGAATATTCCTTCAATTAGTTTGTTTTTTATATAAAGTTAATTTACCTTCAAATGAATAACAATTAGAAATTGCATTAAGCTACCGGCAAAAATTCTAGTAAATAAAATATAAGAAATAATTTCAAAGCTGTTGCTTACAAAGTCGATTGAAAATTACGTCATCCAGATCGTTTCGTATAAGCGAAACTCGAACAATTTTAAGAAAGAGAAGAAACTTTAAGTATAAATGTTCCTTACAATTATTAAAAACAAGACTAACATCATAATATATTCTACCAAAAATGCATCTCTCTGAACTCTAAAACGGAACGGGAAATGTTATATTGTAATGTAAATCCATATCTCTGACCAGAATTGCCCCTCCACTTTTCAGGTTTGATTGAAAAGACAATCAGCCGTTAACGCGCCAGGCTTATAATCTGGAGTTATCAAGGTCCAGTTTCGCCAGGGACAGCGTTGAGATTTATCTCCACAAGACACCCCACCTCGGTTAGCACGAGACATGGAAAAAAAATGGCTTGGAAAGGCAGCCGTCCTTCGGATGGCACTTTAACCCGTAGTTCCGTGAGCGGGAGAGTCACACCCTGTGCACATTAAAAAACACACTGGATGGCCTTGACGGGAGACTTTCATTTGTCTCACAACAGCTGTCTAGTGGGTTCCCTTCCCCAACCTTCTCTGAGCTCTCGGAGTCCTTGTGACCTGGCCATTTTAACCATTGTGTGCAGAAAAGGGCAGCTCAGAAGTAAAACAACTTAACCCTCCGTGAGGGTATATCCTCCCTCTATGACCGTGTTGGCTATTATGTTAATCCTTCCCTGCAAATAACCAATAAATGAACAGCAGAGAGAGAACTTCAGATACAACCCATTGTCATGACTTTTAAGAATCTTTGTTGCAAGTACCTATATCAGAGTTAAACACATTAGGTAATGGGGACGGGGGTGGCTCAGTCGGTAGCACGCCAGGCTCGTAATCTGTAGTTCCCAGGTTCGAGTCCCAGCTGAGTCAGCGTTGAGATTTATCTCCGCAAAATTCCCCGCCCTGCCCACGGTCAGTAGGGGACACCGATGGGCTTGGAAAGGCCGCCGTCCGTCGGATGGGACGTTAAGCCGTGGCCCCGTGTGCGGGAGAGCCATACCCTGTGCACGTTAAAGAACACGCTGGATGGCCTTGACGGGAGGCTACCATCTGTCTCCCAACAGCTGTTCCAGTGGGTCCCCTCCCCCAACCTTCTCTGAGCCTTCGGGCTCCATGTGACCTGACCATTTAGCCCATGGTGTGCAAAGAAGTGCCGCTCAGAGGTGAAACAACCCAACACAACAGAGTGTGGGATATGATCCAGCGATGACCGATGCCTCCCACTCCATTGTTAACCTCTCTTTTTTTTCATGCAGTTTCACTGGGTTTGTCCTTATATATATGGCATTATGCATGCTGGAATTCATTTGCATGTTTCATGCATTCGTCAGCGGCACGTAGACACGGCTATTTATCATAAACGGAAGTCTTTCCGCACACCTAGGTGTTTCCATTTATCTATCCATTATCGTATATAAACATAAAAATAATTCATCTGATAGTACACTGTATTGGCCTCTTATGATATAGGAGGCTTTAATTCGTGATGGCAAAAGGTTGAGAACCACTGATCCAGGATGAAAATATATGTAGTATTTACTTCCGCAATTCCTTTCCTTTGTTCTAACCTAAAGTGTAAGCAACTAAAATATGAATATGGCAAGTGCTACAATTCCCAAATATTATAAAGTTTTTCATGTTTTTTGTATTGAATATATAAAGTGGATTTAGTTTGCTGAATGAAAATTTGTAGCTACCAACAAAAATGTTAGCAATCTAAATTTAAAAGTAAGACATTTGCAGTAAATCTTTGGATTGGTTCATTAACTAGATTCCATGTTCTGATTCGTGTTAGTTTTTGCATTAGCAAAAACAAAACAATACAAAAAATTTTTCTACAAATATGTTCAAAGTGTTCTTGAACTTAACCCGAAATGTACTTCTAAAAAGAAATACTTATTCGTAAAACGCTTCCGAATATATATAACTTAGAAACTAACATTGTGCAGTGGATCAAGCATATGTAATTTAAAATCGGAAGCATTGAGGTATAGACAGGAAAATGAAAAGTTTTCCATTTATCTCATTAGAAAATCACATTCAGAGCTCAATAACTTCTTGAAGCAGATTTTTTAACGAAACATATTTAAAGATAAATATATCAATCAAATCTTCCTAAATCTCGATTTCAAACAATATTTCTTCAGTATTAAAAGAGTAATGAGCACTGGAACATTTAACAGGCACAAAATATTGATCATAAAATTTAATTAAAATTTTGAAACATATTAAGAGATCAGTGATCACAGTTTACTCCGTCATATTCTGTGAGAGAATCAACTATGATCTCTGATCTCTTAACCTGATTTAATATTTTAATTAAATTATGGAGTCAATTTTTCGTAGCCTCTTAAATAATCCGTCGTTCATACCCTAAAATGTGTGCAACTAACACTTCAAATATGGAAAGTAGTACAATTCCAAATTTTATAAAATATTTTCACGCAGTTTTTTCGTATTTTCAGGATTCTTTGAATACTGAACAATAAAAACGGACTTTTAGATCTATTTAACACTCTGCACACGCGGACATAGCTTAACGTCCCATCCGACGGACGGCGGCCATTCAAAGCTTACCGGTGTCCCCTACTGACCGTATGCAAGACGGAGAGTTTTCCGGAGAAAAATCTCAATTCTGACCCACCTGGGACTCGAACCTGGAAATTGTAGATTACGAGCTTGTCGCCTAACCGATACAGCCACCCCCGCCCCTAACTTACTAAGTCAGTGACTTCGGCCTTTGTCGGGCATGTCCTTGTATGAGATGGCCTGCAAAACATACTATTAGTTTCTAGGATTCTTTTTTGTCCTATATGTTGCAAATGACAAAGAAAAAGATGATTTAAGTCTCATGTATTTTTATCGCAACGTAGACCATAGATTTCTAAGCGTTTTAAAAGAAAAAATTTGATCCCATGATGTGTTGACATATACAACTGAACTCGAATATTAGGCTCCTATGAAAGAATAAACAAATGGACGGCCTCTTATTAAATGCCCTATTATGAATTATATAGAATAGAATCTTAAAATTTTACTTCCAACTTATTTAAAGAATTCAGAGAAATATATAAAAAGTTGGGTTGGGTTGTTTTACCTCTGAGCGGCACTTTTTTGCACACCATGGGCTAAATGGCCAGGTCACATGGACCCCGAAGGCTCAGAGAAGGTTGGGGGAGGGGACCCACTGGAACAGCTGTTGGGAGACAGATGGTAGCCTCCCGTCAAGGCCATCCAGCGTGTTCTTTAACGTGCACAGGGTATGGCTCTTCCGCACACGGGACCACGGCTTAACGTCCCATCCGACGGATGGCGGCCTTTCCAAGCCCATCGGTGTCCCCTACTGACCGTGGGCAGGGCGGGGAATTTTGCGGAGATAAATCTCAACGCTGACCCAGCTGGGACTCGAACCTGGGAACTACAGATTACGAGCCTGGCGCGCTACCGACTGAGCCACCCCCGCCCCTTATATAAAAAGAAACACATACATATAGAGTAAACAAGAAAAAGGAAAGAAAGAAAGAAAACTTGAAACAAGGAGCATGTACTTCTTTCGTATTCAAGACAAAAATGAAATTTTTAGATTTTAGCCACTGTATTTTTGGTTTACCTTGTACTTACCGCTGTTGCCAAAACAGCGGTAAGTACAAGGTAAACCAAAAATACTTTCTAACAAAAATTTCATTTGACATCTACTAGCTAAGTATACTAACTAAAGTGTCACGGCTAAGTTAGTGGAATGACAGATTACATTGTGAATGTTGTTTCTAAAGTCACCAAGGCTTTGCACCATTTCAGTATCGTAAGGTAAAGAGTTAAATAATTTAGGAGCAATAAAAAAATCGTCTTTGCAAAATAGGTTTTTTAACCAATGGAAAATCAAAACAACACTTAAGATCTACATTTATGCTCTAAAAGTTGCATAGAAAATATTTAAATATTCCTTGAATTTGTTTGTTTTTGATATAAAGATACTTTACTTTCGAATGAATATGCTTTGAACTACCGGCTGAAATTCTAGCAACATAAATATAAGAAGCTACTTTTATCTTTAACGTTTCATCCTTCAGCTCTGTCAAAATAAAATCTTGAGACAAGCCGTAAATGCCCCATGGTTTGTGACCAACAGAGGCTAATACATTGGGATTTAGGCGTCCAACATATTTACACCCATATAAAGCAGATCTCTAAGAAATTCTTAGAAGCTGTGGACACGAATTCTCACGATTTCATTACAAACATTTTAAAGTATGATCATGATCCTACGAGCAGATTCAACAGGGCTAGACCATTGGTTTTCGATCAGGAACCCTTTTTGGTCTAGTACCCTGATCTAATATATTTATCATTGTTTTTCTGCCCTTTGGGGATCACCTTTTGGTGATTTTTATTTTGTCCTTTGCGACTCATGCCATTTATTGGATATCCTCAGATGGAGAAGGTTATGGGATCTTTTATCCTGGTACTTTGAAAAATCATAATTATGCTACATGCTTAGCGTTTCATTAGTTTGAGCAGAGGTTGTTATCTAGCATGTTTCCGTATCAGCGGAATTCAGAATGTGAATGCTCGTTGTAATAATTACGAACGAGATTAATTTACACCGAAGAATTCCAAACAATATGACCACCTGTCTAATATGATGTTTGTCCTCCACGTGCCGCCAAAACAGTTCTTACCCGGTGAAGCATGGACGCTACAAGATTTTAAAAGGTGTCTTGTGGTATCTGGTACCAACACGTTACCAGCAGATCCTTTAACTCTTGTAAGTTATGTGATTGACCGGCGCAGATCGGGTTGGGTTGTTTTACCTCTGAGCGGCACTTTTTTGCACACCATGGGCTAAATGGCCAGGTCACATGGACCCCGAAGGCTCAGAGAAGGTTGGGGGAGGGGACCCACTGGAACAGCTGTTGGGAGACAGATGGTAGCCTCCCGTCAAGGCCATCCAGCGTGTTCTTTAACGTTGGGTTGTTTTACCTCTGAGCGGCACTTTTTTGCACACCATGGGCTAAATGGCCAGGTCACATGGACTCCGAAGGCTCAGAGAAGGTTGGGGGAGGGGACCCACTGGAACAGCTGTTGGGAGACAGATGGTAGCCTCCCGTCAAGGCCATCCAGCGTGTTCTTTAACGTTGGGTTGTTTTACCTCTGAGCGGCACTTTTTTGCACACCATGGGCTAAATGGCCAGGTCACATGGACTCCGAAGGCTCAGAGAAGGTTGGGGGAGGGGACCCACTGGAACAGCTGTTGGGAGACAGATGGTAGCCTCCCGTCAAGGCCATCCAGCGTGTTCTTTAACGTTGGGTTGTTTTACCTCTGAGCGGCACTTTTTTGCACACCATGGGCTAAATGGCCAGGTCACATGGACCCCGAAGGCTCATAGAAGGTTGGGGGAGGGGACCCACTGGAACAGCTGTTGGGAGACAGATGGTAGCCTCCCGTCAAGGCCATCCAGCGTGTTCTTTAATGTGCACAGGGTATGTCTCTCCCGCACACGGATCCACGGCTTAACGTCCCATCCGACGGACGGCGGCCTTTCCAAGCCCATCGGTGCCCCCTACTGACTGTGGGTAGGGCGAGGAATTTTGCGGAGATAAATCTCAACGCTGACCCAGCTGGGACTCGAACCTGGGAACTACAGATTACGAGCCTGGCGCGCTACCGACTGAGCCACCTCCGCCCACCCCAGATCGGATATACTGTTCGAACACAAACCATAGATGCTCTATTGAATTAATGTCTGGGGAATTTGGAGGCCAGGGCAATACCTAGAAGTCTTCCTCATGTTCCGCGAACCATTCTCGAACAATCCGGGAATTGTATGTCGCATTATCCTACTGAAAGAAAGCACTACTAGAGGGGTATACCGTTGTCATGAAAGCAGGTACCTGGTCTGCAATGATGTTTAGGTCAATGCAACGTTGCGATGATGTCCGAACATCATAGTTTCCTGCACATGAATGACTGGACCCAGGATTTCCCAGCAAAACATTGCCCAAAGCATTACACTTTTTCCACCGGCTTGTTTTCCTCCCACAGTGTATCCTGGTGCCAACAGTTCCCCAGGTTAACGACACACGTACCCGGCCACATGATGCAACAGGAAACGAGTTTCATCAGACCAGACGCCTTCTTCCAATTATTCAAGGTTCGGTTTTCATAACTGGTTGCTCATTGTAGGCGCTTTCGACGGTGAACCGAGGTTAGCATGGGCACTCGGGGTGGCCTGCGGCTACGCAGCCCCATTTTCAGCAGGGTTCGATGTACTGTGTGTTGTGACACATTTACTCTCGTCACCAGCATTCAAATTACGTGCGAGTTGCACCCCAGTATTCCTTCTGTTCGCTCGTACCATACGGGATAGCCTTCTCTCACCTCTAGCATCGAGGAGCCATGGTTGGCACACACCTCGCCGGCGGCTCGTGGTTTTTCCCTCCTGGGACAAGTCACCTCTGACCCACCTCTGGCCCAGTCATCTAGTCATTGTCAAACTCACTTAAGTCCTCTGCCTTTCTCATCTGAAAAACAAGAATAACACTGACCAAAATAACTCAGTATCAGGTGTTATTTATACGTTTGATGACCTTCAAACGCACTGTCGTTTTCCTGCAGTTGCTTCTATTTGCATAAACACGCGCTGGTCATAATGTTTTGGCTCTTCGATGTACATCACAATATATTCCGCCAAAAATGCGTCATTCTGAACTCTAAAACGGAGTGGGAAATGTTATATTGCAATGGAAATCCAGTCACTTGCTCCTTACCTTTTCCTGCTCGACTGAAACGATGATCAGCCATTAGCGCGCCAGGCATGTAATCCGGAGTTCCCAGGGTCCTGTTCTGCCTGCGAGGGTGGCTCAGTCGGTAGCGCGCCAGGCTCGTAATCTGTAGTTCCCAGGTTCGAGTCCCAGCTGGGTCGGCGTTGAGATTTATCTCCACAAAACTCCCCGCCCTGCCAGTAGGACAGTAGGGGACACTGATGGCTTGGAAAGGCCGCCGTCCGTCGGATGGGACGTTAAGCCGTGGCCCCGTGTGCGGGAGAGCCATACCCTGTGCACGTTAAAGAACACGCTGGATGGCCTTGAGGGAGGCTACCATCTGTCTCCCAACAGCTGTTCCAGTGGGTTCCCTCTCCAACATTCTCTGAGCCTTCGGGGTCCATGTGACCTGGCCATTTAGCCCATGGTGTGCAAAAGAGTGCCGCTCAAAGGTAAAACAATCCAACCTTTCGCAGATTATATCTTCCCTTTAGATTCCATATACATATGACCTTGGAAAATTCCTTGCGAAATATTAGAGTTCAGCAGTCTTAGTGACTGAAGTTCCTAGAATCATGCCCCTTTCGAAATTACTAAATTCTTCCCCCGATGATATGGTATCAATAATTGCATGCAGTTACACCGGTTTGCCTTTACATACATAACACTATGCATGCTGGGATGTCATTAGCATGTTTCATACAGTCGTCAGTGCCCCATAGACACAGCTATTTAATATAAACCGAAGGCTTTCCATTTTTCCTCCGTGTTTCCATTTTCTTATCCATTACATGCATATAAAATAATAAATAAAAAAAATAAATACCCCCTCAAGCAGCTGCTTGCCATAGAGGTCTGACAGCAGACTGTCAGTTTATATGCCAGCTGCTTGCCATAGAGGTCTGACAGGAGCCTGTCAGTTTATATGCCACAGTAGAAGGTCTGAGAGGATGTCAAGACCTCAACAGACAAACAACACACACAACCATGATTAACCCGGGACTCGAACCAGGGTCCCTTAGATCAGTAGCCAATCGTGCTAACAACTGGGCCATGGTACGGACTTAAAAAACATTCTTCTGTTAGTACATTGTACAGGCCTGACATGATCTAGGTGGCTTTGGTCCGTGATGGCAACAAGTTAGGAACCACTGATCTAAGATGAAAATTCATGTGGCGTTTCCTTCCGCAAATCCTTTCCTCTGTTCTAACTTAAAGTATAAGAAACTAAAATATGAAATACGGTAAATGGTTCAATTCTAAAATATTATAAAGTATTTTCATATTTTTTGTATTTAATAAAACGAAGATTTAGTTTTGCTGAATGCGTATTTGAATCTACTAACTGAAATCGTATTGGATTGGATTGTTTTACCTCTGAGCGGCACTCTTTTTGCACACAATGGGCTAAATGGCCAGGTCACATGGACCCCGAAAGCTCAGAGAAGGTTGGGGGAGGGGACCCACTGGAACAGCTGTTGGGAGACAGATGGTAGCCTCCCGTTAAGGCCATCCAGCGTGTTCTTTAACGTTGGGTTGTTTTACCTCTGAGCAGCACTTTTTTGCACACCATGGGCTAAATGGCCAGGTCACAAGGACTCCAAAGGCTCAGAGAAGGTTGGGGGAGGGGACCCACTGTAACATCTGTTGGGAGACAGATGGTAGCCTCCCGTCAAGGCTATCCAGCGTGTTCTTTAACGTGCACGGAGTATGTCTCTCCGGCACACGGGGTCACGGATTAACGTCCCATCCGACGGACGGCGGTCTTTTCAAGCCCATCGGTGTCCCCTACTGACCGTGGGCAGGGCGGGGAAATTTTGCGGAGATAAATCGCAACGCTGACTCGAACCTGGGAACTACAGATTACGAGCCTGGCGCGCTACCGACTGAGCCACCCCCGCCCCTCAACTGAAATCGTAGCAATGTAAATTATCGAAAGAGAGCATTTCCAATAAATCTTCTGAGAGATTTTCTAATGCGTTTATTCGTGATAGTTTTCGCATTAGCAAAATTTGAATTTGTCTCCAAACGTGTACAAAGATTTCTTAAAAATATACTTATAAAAAAGAAATACTTTTCCGTAAAACACTTGCGAATATATTTAATTTAGCAACTAATATAGTGCAGTTATCAAACATATGTAATTTAAAATCGGAAGCATACGGGTACAGGAAAATGGAAATCGTTCCATGTTATGTCATTAGAAAATAACATTCAGAGCTCAACGACTTCTTCAATAAGATTTTTAACGAAAAATATGTCTAAAGATAAAGATTTCAATCCAATCTATCTAAATTTCGATTTTAAACAACATTTCTGCAGTATTCAAAGAATTATGAGCACTGGGATATTTAACGTGCACAAAATATTGACCATAAAATTTTAAAACATATTAAGAGATCAGCGATCACAGTTGACTCTGCCATACTATATGACAGAATCAACTATAATCTCTTACCTAATTTAATATTTCATTTAAATTTTGGTGCAATTTTTTGTAGCCTCTTAAATATTCCAGCGTTCATAACTCTTTGAATAATATAAATAAAATAAATACCCCCTCAAGCAGCTGCTTGCCACAGAGGTCTGACAGGAGCGTGTCAGTTTATATGCCATAGTAGAAGGTCTGAGAGGATGGCAGGACCTCAGCAGAAAAACGACACATACATCCATATACTGGCAAAATTCCCCACCCTGCAGACGGTCAGTAGGGGACACCGATGGGCTTGGAAAGGCCGCCGTCCGTCGGACGGGACGTTAAGCCGTGGCCCCGTATGCGGGAGAGCCATACCCTGTGCACATTAAAGAACACGCTGGATGGCCTTGACGGGAGACTACCATCTGTCTCCCAACAGCTGTTCCAGTGGGTTCCCTCTCCCCAACCTTCTCTGAGACTTCGGGGTCCATGTGACCTGGCCATTTAGCCCATGGTGTGCAAAAAAGTGCCGCTCAGAGGTAAAACAACCCAACCATCCATATACTGAACAAAATTATTTAAAATCGACATTAAGATCGATTTGATTAATTTATCGTTAAACATATTTTTCTTAAAAATCATATGGAAGAAGTTTTTGAGCTCTGAATATTATTTTCGATTGAGATAACATGTTACCGTTTCCATTTTTTTTTTTACCAGTACCTGAATATTTGGGGACCTAAACTAACACTAAGGCTAATGTCAAAAGTGGTACGCGAGACAATTTTGTTGGCACGCCACTCAGTGATGAAAAGAAAGAGTTTGGGTTGGGTTGTTTTACCTCTGAGCGGCACTTTTTTGCACACCATGGGCTAAATGGCCAGGTCACATGGACCCCGAAGGCTCAGAGAAAGTTGGGGGAGAGGATTCACTGGAACAGCTGTTGGGAGACAGATGGTAGCCTCCCGTCAAGGCCATCCAGCGTGTTCTTTAACGTTGGGTTGTTTTACCTCTGAGCGGCACTTTTTTTGCACACCATGGGCTAAATGGCCAGGTCACATGGACCCCGAAGGCTCAGAGAAGGTTGGGGGAGGGGATCCACTGGAACCGCTGTTGGGAGACAGATGGTAGCCTCCCGTCAAGGCCATCCAGCGTGTTCTTTAAAGTTGGGTTGTTTTACCTCTGAGCGGCACTTTTTTGCACACCATGGGCTAAATGGCCAGGTCACATGGACCCCGAAGGCTGAGAGAAGGTTGGGGGAGGGGACCCACTGGAACAGCTGTTAGGAAACAGATGGTAGCCTTCCGTCAAGGCCATCCAGCGTGTTCTTTAACGTGCACAGGGTATGGCTCTCTCTCGCACACGGGGCCACGGCTTAACGTCCCATCCTTCGGACGGCGGCCTTTCCAAGCCCATCGGTGTCCCCTACTGACCGTGGGCAGGGCGGGGAATTTTGCGGAGATAAATCTCAACGCTGACCCAGCTGGGACTCGAATCTGGGAACTACAGATTACCAGCCTGGCGCGCTACCGACTGAGCCACCCCCGCCCCTAGGACAAAAAAGGAAACAGTTCCTTGTTATCTTAATAGAAAGTTACATTCAATAACGCCTTCAATACGAATTTTAATGAAAAATATTTCTAAATATAGAGATCTCAATCATCTCTATCTAAATCTCGATTTTAAACAATATTTGTTCAATATTCAGTGTTATAAATGATGGAAATTTTAACAGGCGAGGAAATTTTGAGATTTTTAGTTTTAGTCTTTTTAGTGATGTTTAGTTTTACAGAGATGCCTATAGTTTGGTCCTGGCTAATTTAGCAAATGTTATTAAAACATTAAAAATCATTTTAGTAGAATGCAGTTTAAGAAATAGATACCAGTTGTTATTTCTTTTAATGTTTTAATTAAATTTATGGTTCATAATTTTGTAGCCTTTTAAATATAAACACAACATTTTGAGTTTTGAGAAACAATGTTTTAATCGATATTAAGATAGATTTGATTGAGATCTTTCATTTTTTTTATAGGCATACCTTTCTTAAAAAATCACATTGAAGAAATTACTTAGTTCTGAATGTGATTTCGTCTTAAGATAAAATGGACGCTTCCATTTTTCTTACAATAGCTTTATATTGAAAAACTTCAAAATTACTCTGCATCAATCTTTTTCTTTTAAAACGTTGCGTAAAAAGTACATGAGACACAAATCAACTTTTTTTTTTCATTTGCAATACATAAGACATAAAAGAATTCTAGAAGTTACTCCTAGTTTTTACGCATCTTCTCATACAAGGACATGCCCTAAGAAGACCGTAGTCAATGGTGACCATTGTCTCGGTTAGAACTACTACACAATGTTTACCATCCTGGAACAGTATCTAGGTCCCTAACACTGACCTTCGGTTACGTTGTTTTGCCTCTGAGAGACACTTTTTCACAAATAATGGGCTAAATAACCAGGTCACAAGCACCCCAAGGATTCAAAGAAAGTTGAGAAAAGGGGACTCACTGGACAGTTATTAGGAGACAGAAGTCCTTCTAGGCCATCCAGAGTGTTCTTTAACGAGCCTGGAGGTGGCGCTCTATAACACTGAGTCAGAGGTTTCTGAGTCAGCGCTCTATAACACCGACAGAGGGCGGTCTTTCCAAGACCTTTGGTTCCCGCCTTTCGTACCGAGAGCAAGGTGGGAATTTTGCGGAGATGAGATCTGAAAGCTGGCTCAGTTGGCGCTCGAACCCGGAAACTGCAGATTAGGAGCCCGGCGCGCTACCGACTGAATCACCGCTACCCCAGTGGGGAAAAGAATTTCAAATTCATGGCTTAAATAGGGACTTGAAGAAAGTGTTGCCTAAGCAATTTAATATATTTTTACGCATGAGACTGTGACTATGTTGTTTATAATTAGTACTTTAATTGTACACAGCTATTTTACAAAGATTTTGAAAAATAACTGATTTTACGTATAATTGGCAAATAATTAAACATATGCACTAAATCTGCAGCCGTCCCATGGCCGAGTGGTTAGCGCGCTTGGCTACTGATATAAGGGACCTGGGTTCGAGCCCCGGGTAAGGCATGGATGTTGGTGTTGTTTTCTGCTGAGGTCCTGCCAGCCTCACAGATCTTCTACTTTGGCATATAAACTGACAGGCTCCTGTCAGACCTCTGTGGCAAGCAGCTGCTTGAGGGGGTATTTATTTATTATTTTACTAAATCTGTTATCAATCAAATATTAATTGATTTCTTAAAAAAATTATCTATATCTTAAAATATAGTTCTGATTTTGTTTTGCTCCTCTGTCTGAGAGAGCAATTTTTCTCTTGCAGCCAATGAAAATTCATTCCATTCTGATCATGGAGGCGTGAAGTCAGTGATGCACTGAATCAAGGCTACCACCGTGGTTAAGGCCATGACAGCTATTTTAATGGCATCGCATATGGTTGAGTTGTTTTACCTCTGAGTGGTACATTTTTGCACACAATGGGCTAAATAGCCAGGTCACAAGGGCTGAGAGAAGGTTGGGGGAGCGGACCCACTGGAACAGCTGTTCGAAGCAGATGGTAGTCTCCCGTCAAGGTCATACAGCGTGTTCTTTAACGTGCAGAAAGTATAGCACTCCCGCACGCGGACCAAGGCTTAAAATCCCATTCGACGGACGGTCTTTCCAAGCCCATCGGTGTCTCCTGCTGACCGTGGGCAGAGTGCTAAGTCATGCTAATATCGCACAGTGGGATTCGAACCTGGGAACTACAGATTACAACTGGTGTGGTAGCGACTGAGCCACACCTGACCAAAGCATGCAGTGTTTGGGAAAATGGTAAGGAGTTGAAGAATTCATAAAACAAATGAATAAATTATTAAATAACCCAAGAAAAGTACAACCCCTTAAATGAAGACATATTTTTTAATGTTATCCCAATTATTGAAATTAATTATTGTTTTATTCATTTGTATGGTATTATAGCTTAAAGCAATCTGCAATAATATTTAAACAAAGTATAAGGTGGATTTCACTCCTCACAAGACGGGCGGGGGTGGCTCAGTCGGTTGCGCGCCAGGCTCGTAATCCGTAGTTCCCAGGTTCGAGTCCCAGCTGGGTCAGCGTTGAGATTTATCTCCGCAAAATTCCCCGCCTTGCCCACGGTCAGTAGGGGACAACGATGGGCTTGGAAAGGCCGCCGTCCGTCGGATGGGAGGTAAAGCCGTTGCCACGTGTGCGGGAGAGACATACCCTGTGCACGTTAAAGAACCGCTGGATGGCCTTGACGGTAGGCTACCATCTGTCTCCCAACAGCTGTTCCAGTGGGTCCCCTCCCTCAACCTTCTCTGAGCCTTCGGGGTCCATGTGACGTGGCCATTTAGCCCATGGTGTGCAAAAAAGTGGCGCTCAGAGGTAAAACAACCCAACGTTAAAGAACACGCTGGATGGCCTTGACGGGAGGCTATCATCTGTCTCCCAACAGCTGTTCCAGTGGATCCCCTCCCTCAACCTTCTCTGAGCCTTCGGGGTCCATGTGACCTGGCCATTTAGCCCATGGTGTGCAAAAAAGTGTCGCTCAGAGGTAAAACAACCCAACGTTAAAGAACACGCTGGATGGCTATGACGGGAGGCTATCATCTGTCTCCCAACAGCTGTTCCAGTGGGTCCCGTCCCCCAACCTTTTCTGAAACTTCGGGGTCCATGTGACCTGGCCATTTAGCCCATGGTGTGCAAAAAAAGTGCCGCTCAGAGGTAAAACAACACAACGTTAAAGAACACGCTGGATGGCCTTGACGGGAGGCTATCATCTGTCTCCCAACAGCGGTTCCAGTGGGTCCCCTCCCTCAACCTTCTCTGAGCCTTCGGGGTCCATGTGACCTGACCATTTAGCCCATGGTGTGCAAAAAAGTATCGCTCAGAGGTAAAACAACCCAACGTTAAAGAACACGCTGGATGGCCTTGATGGGAGCTATCATCTGTCTCCCAACAGCTGTTCCAGTGGGTCCCCTCCCTCAACCTTCTCTGAGCCTTCGGGGTCCATGTGACCTGGACATTTAGCCCATGGTGTGCAAAAAAGTGTCGCTCAGAGGTAAAACAACCCAACGTTAAAAACACGCTGCATGGCCTTGACGGGAGGCTATCATCTGTCTCCCAACAGCTGTTCCAGTGGGTCCCCTCCCCCAACCTTCTCTGAGCCTTCGGGGTCCATGTGACCTGGCCATTTAGCCCATGGTGTGCAAAAAAGTGCCGCTCAGAGGTAAAACAACACAACGTTAAAGAACACGCTGGATGGCCTTGACGGGAGGCTATCATCTGTCTCCCAACAGCTCTTCCAGTGGGTCCCCTCCCCCAACTTTCTCTGAGCCTTCGGGGTCCATGTGACCTGGCCATTTAGCCCATGGTGTGCAAAAAAGTGCCGCTCAGAGGTAAAACAACCCAACGTTACAGAACACGCTGGATGGCCTTGACGGGAGGCTATCATCTGTCTCCCAACAGCTGTTCCATTGGGTCCCCTCCCTCAACATTCTCTGAGCCTTCGGGGTCCATGTGACCTGGCCATTTAGCCCATGGTGTGCAAAAAAGTGCCGCTCAGAGGTAAAACAACCCAACGTTAAAGAACACGCAGGATGGTCTTGACGGGAGGCTATCATCTGTCTCCCAACAGCTGTTCCAGTAGGTCCCCTCCCCCAACCTTCTCTTAGCCTTCGGGGTCCATGTGACCTGGCCATTTAGCCCATGGTGTGCAAAAAAGTGTCGCTCAGAGGTAAAATAACCCAACGTTAAAAACACGCTGCATGGCCTTGACGGGAGGCTATCATCTGTCTCCCAACAGCTGTTCCAGTGGGTCCCCTCCCACAACCTTCTCTGAGCCTTCGGGGTCCATGTGACCTGGCCATCTGGCCCATGGTGTGCAAAAAAGTGCCGCTCAGAGGTAAAACAACACAACGTTAAAGAACACGCTGGATGGCCTTGACGGGAGGCTATCATCTGTCTCCCAACAGCTCTTCCAGTGGGTCCCCTCCCCCAACTTTCTCTGAGCCTTCGGGGTCCATGTGACCTGGCCATTTAGCCCATGGTGTGCAAAAAAGTGCCGCTCAGAGGTAAAACAACCCAACGTTACAGAACACGCTTGATGGCCTTGACGGGAGGCTATCATCTGTCTCCCAACAGCTGTTCCATTGGGTCCCCTCCCTCAACATTCTCTGAGCCTTCGGGGTCCATGTGACCTGGCCATTTAGCCCATGGTGGGCAAAAATGTGCCGCTCAGAGGTAAAACAACCCAACGTTAAAGAACACGCTGGATGGTCTTGACGGGAGGCTATCATCTGTCTCCCAACAGCTGTTCCAGTAGGTCCCCTCCCCCAACCTTCTCTGAGCCTTCGGGGTCCATGTGACCTGGCCATTTAGCCCATGGTGTGCAAAAAAGTGTCGGTCAGAGGTAAAACAACCCAACGTTAAAGAACACGCTGGATGGACTTGACGGGAGGCTATCATCTGTCTCCCAACAGCTGTTCCAGTGGGTCCCCTCCCCCAACCTTCTCTGAGCCTTCGGGGTCCATGTGACCTGGCCATTTAGCCCATGGTGTGTGAAAAAAGTGCCGCTCAGAGGTAAAACAACCCAACGTTAAAGAACACGCTGGATGGCCTGGACGGGAGGCTATCATCTGTCTCCCATCAGTTGTTCCAGTGGGTCCCCTCTCCCAACCTTCTCTGAGCCTTCGGGGTCCATGTGACCTGGCCATTTAGCCCATGGTGTGCAAAAAAGTGCCGCTCAGAGGTAAAACAACCCAACCCTCACAAGACGAAACAAAATAGCTCTCACGGTCTTAACCACTGAAGAATCCTCTTTTTGATTGATCTGATCGTTGCTGACATATACAAATGAACACGAATATTAGACCCCTTATGAAAGCATAAATAGATGAACGACCTCATATCTAAGAGCTCTATTATTAATTATATAGAATAGAGTCTACAACCTAAGTTCTTCATTTATGCTTTTAAAAACTGTATAAAAGACTTTTAAATATTCTGTGAATTAGTTTATGTTTTAAACAAAGATTGATTTACTTTCGAATCAATATCAATCAGGCATTGTGTTTAACTACCGACTATAATTCTAGCAAAGGAAATATAAGGGGATAATTTCATTTACATTATTAGATCACCTCATTTAATTTTTTAATGTTTTCAAGTTCGTTTCGATTCATCGGAACTCAGAATATTCTTAAAAAATTTGGAGTATGAAACAATACGTCCTATAACAAGAGAACGATGTAAAAAGTTATGACATCACTATAACAGGAGACCGAACTAGTTTTATGTTGCATTTTTTAATTTTATAATAAAAAACATAAGGAAATAAATGAAGTTTTATTATTCACATACATTAACTATATTATATAATTTAAATGCGGCCCAAAATAATTCATCTTCACTGAATGTGGCCCAGGAAAGTCAAATGTTCACTCAATGTGGCCAAGGGAAGTCAAAAGGTTGGACACGCCTGGTTTGGGGTGGGGGTGGCTCAGTCGGTAGCGCGCCAGGCTTGTAATCTGTAGTTCCCAGGTTCGACTCCCAGCTGGGTCAGCGTTGAGATTTATCTCCGCAAAAAATCCGTGGGGTCAATAGGGGACACCGATGGGCTTGGAAAGGCCGCCGTCCGATGGGACATTAAGCCGTGGCCCCGTGGATGGCCGTGGCCCCGTGGCCCCGTGGATGGCCGTGGCCCCGTGGACCGTTAAGCCGTGGCCCCGTGGGACGTTAAGCCGTGGCCCCGTGGCCCCGTGGATGGGACGTTAAGCCGTGGCCCCGTGGCCCCGTGGATGGGACGTTAAGCCGTGGCCCCGTGTGCGAGAGAGCCATACCCTGTGCACGTTAAAGAACACGCTAGATGGCCTTGACGGCAGGCTACCATCTGTCTCCCAACAGCTGTTCCAGTGGGTCCCCTCCCCCAACCTTCTCTGAGCCTTCGGGGTCCATGTGACCTGGCCATTTAGCCCATGGTGTGCAAAAAAGTGCCGCTCAGAGGTAAAACAACCCAACGTGAAAGAACACGATGGATGGCCTTATTGGGAGGCTACCATCTGTCTCCCAACAGCTGTTCCAGTGGGTCCCCTCCCCCAACCTTCTCTGAGCCTTCGGGGTCCATGTGACCTGGCCATTTAGCCCATGGTGTGCAAAAAAGTGCCGCTCAGAGGTAAAACAAACCAAACAACAACACGCCTGGTCTGGTGGTTAGCATACCTAACATGGAGGCTCGACTAAGACAAGCTGGGCATATCCTTATGTTGTATGAGACACCAGAACAAGCCTAATATAACTTCTAGTCTTTGTGTAGAGAAGTAACTTTTCTTATTATAAACTGACGGAAATTGAAAAAAGAGTAATATTCTGTTAGAGGAGGTTCAACAGCCAGAAAGAATTCCTTTGGGAACGTCATATTATAATATGTTAATAGTTAAGGACGGCAGAAACCGTGATCCAAGATTGAAAGTCATTGAATGAAATAATGACGTCCCTGAGAACGACAACATGCAAATGTACGCAGCGCGTATTTAAGAATTAGGGTTAAAAGAAAGAAATTTTTCTTCTTGTGTCGTGTTGTTCAGTGCTTTTGAAGAAGCTATCATGTCTGGACGATGCAGGCGCGCGACTTCTGTTCAGTTAGCGGAGTTTGAGCGAGGTCGTATAGTGGGTCATTGGGAAGCAGGTTGGTGTTTTCGTCAAATTGCACACCGCGTTAAACGAGAGGTATCGGCAGTGGTAGGTTGGGTGGTTTGGGTAGTTTTACCTCTGAGCGGCACTTTTTTGCACACCATGGGCTAAATGGCCAGGTCACAAGGACCCCGAAGGCTCCGAGAAGGTTGGGGGAGGGGACCCACTGGAACAGCTGTTGGGAGACATGGTAGCTTCCCGTCAAGGCCATCCAGCGTGTTCTTTAACGTGCACAGTGTATGTCTCTCCCGCACACGGGGCCACGGCTTAAAGTCCCATCCGACGGACAGCGGCCTTTCCAAGCCCATCGGTGTCCCCTTCTGACCGTGGGCAGGGCGGGGAATTTTGCGGAGATAAATCTCAATGCTGACTCAGCTGGGACTCGAACCTGGGAACTACAGATTACGAGCCTGGCGCGCTACCGACTGAGCCACCCCCGTCCCAGGCAGTGGTAGGATAGTGGCGTCGATGCTCAGAAGAGCATTTACACACTCGCAGATGTGGTTCCGAGCAACACAGAGTTACGGACGCACGAGTAGATCGGCTTATCAGTAGGGCAGAGACAGCAGTGGATACGGCTATGGCGTCACAAATTCGATCCTCTTTCGTACCAAGGGTGTCTACAAGAACGATACAAAATCGTCTTTTAGAAGCAGGACTACTACCACAGTTACTACTGTCACCTCGTCACTGTTAAGCACGTTTGCAATGGTGTCAAGAACGAGTTCATTAGAGGGAAGAATGGCAGTCTGTGGTCTTCAGGGGGCGGGGTGGCTCAGTCGGTAGCGCGCCAGGCTCGTAATCTGTAGTTCCCAGGTTCGAGTCCCAGCTGGGTCAGTGTTGAGATTTATCTCCACAAAACTCCCTGCCCTGCCCACGGTCAGTAGGGGACACCGATGGGCTTGGAAAGGCCGCCGTCCGTCGGATGGGACTTTAAGCCGTGGCCCCGTGTATGGGAGAGAGGTATAAAACACTAGACACGTACGAGAGTGATAGCTAATCGCTCCCCACACCATGATGCCTTGGGTGGGCCCTGTGTGTCGCTGGAGGATGCACGATGGAAGAAGCCACTCACCTTGTCCACTTCGGACGCGTAAACGACCATCAGACGCTCCTAAGCACTTTCATCACTGAAGACCACAGGGTTGGATAGATGGTACCCAAATGCTGCAGTATGTGTTTCGAAATGCAGTTGAACGATTTGAGCTATGCAGAACACACTGGATGGCCTTAACGGGAGGCTACCATCTGTCTCCCAACAGCTGTTCCAGTGGGTCCCCTCCCCCAACCATCTCTGAGCCTTCGGGGTCCTTGTGACCTGGCCATTTAGCCCATGGTGTGCAAAAAAGTGCCGCTCACAGGTAAAACAACCCAACGTTAAAGAACACGCTGGATGGCCTTAACGGGAGGCTACCATCTGTCTCCCAACAGCTGTTCCAGTGGGTCCCCTTCCCCAACCTTCTCTGAGCCTTCGGGGTCCATGTGACCTGGCCACTTAGCCCATGGTGTGCAAAAAAGTGCCGCTCCGAGGTAAAACAACCCAACTCAACCCTGTGGTCTTCAGTGATGAAAGTGCTTAGGAGCGTCTGATGGTCGTTTACGCGTCCGAAGTGGACAAAGTGAGTGGCTTCTTCCATCATGCATCCTCCAGCGACACACAGGGCCCACCCAAGGCATCATGGTGTGGGGAGCGATTAGCTATCACTCTCGTACGTGTCTAGTGTTTGTACAGGGCACACTCTATTGTAATACGTACGTCAGCGACATCGCATAGCCGGTTGTCCTGCCATATTTGAGTGTAATCCCAAATGCCATATTTCAACAGGATAACCCCCGTTTACACTCCGCCCGGGAATTCAACATGCTCTTCAGGCAGTGCACCAATTCTATTTGTCAGCTTGCATCGGACAAAACTCTTCGGCGGACCGCGGTAGGCAACCGATTGCCTGCCAGATTGGAAGATTGTATTGCTGCTCGAGGAGGTTCAACCCCTTATTAAAATGTGTCTTCTGTAAAATGTAATACTCATTAAAAGGTTAAAAAAAAACAATGAATCACTTCACACGTGTGATCACTGTCCTTTCTCAACAGGTTGTTTCTAATAAATAAATATCATACATTATTCTTCAATTGTTAATAGTGTTCTTTTTTCAAATTCCCCCAGTGTATTATAATTTATCTTCTAAGTATGGTAATATAAAAATTATCGGTAAAGTTCACCGATACTAATAATATAAATAGACATTGGTGGACCAAAGGCCAGGTACTATTTTAATGAAAATGGTTTAATTTATTTTTCTTCCATACCCTTAAGATGAATACATAGGAGCGTGTAGCAATTGTAATCTGGCGAATCAAAATAATTGGGCGAATGAACGTACAGCTGACTTTGTTGAATAACATGAAAGAGACTCTCTTAAGGTTGGGTTGTTTAACCTCCGAGAGGCACTTTTTTGCACACCATGGGCTAAATGGCCAGGTTATAGGGACCCCGAAGGCTCAGAGAAGGTTGGGGAGGGGACCCACTGGAACAGCTGTTGGGAGACAGATAGTAGCCTCCCGTCAAAGCCATCCAGCGTGTTCTTTAACGTGCACAGGGTGTGGCTCTCCCGCACACGGAGCCACGGCTTAACGTCGCATCAGACGGACGGCGGCCTTTCCAAGCCCATCGGTGTCCCCTACTGACCGTGGGCAAGGCGGGGAATTTTGCGGAGATAAATCTCAACGCTGACCCAGCTGGGACTCGAACCTGGGAACTACGGATTACGAGCCTGGCGCGCAACCGACTGAGCCACCCCCGCCCGTCTTGTGAGGAGTGAAATCCATCTTATACTTTGTTTAAATATTATTGCAGATTGCTTTAAGCTATAAAACCATACAAATGAATAAAACAATAATTAATTTCAATAATTGGGGTAACATTAAACAAATATGTGTTCATTTAAGGGGTTGTACTTTTCTTGGGTTATTTAATAATTTATTCATTTGATTTCTGAATTCTTCAACTCCTTACCATTTTCCCAAACACTGCATGCTTTGGTCCGGTGTGGCTCAGTCGCTACCACACCAGTTGTAATCTGTAGTTCCCAGGTTCGAATCCCACTGTGCGATATTAGCATGACTTCGCACCCTGCCCACGGTCAGCAGGATTTTTAGTTGGGTTGTTTTACCTCTGAGCGGCACATTTTTGCACACCATGGTCTAAATGGCCAGGTCACATGGATCCCGAAGGCTCATAGAAGGTTGGGGGGAGGGGACCCACTGGAACAGCTGTTGGGAGACAGATGGTAGCCTCCCGTCAAGGCCATCCAGCGTTTTCTTTAACGTGCACAGGGTATGGCTCTCCCGCACAGGGGGCCACGGCTTAACGTCCCATCCAACGGAAGGTAGTCCGTCGAATGGGATTTTAAGCCTTGGTCCGTGTGCGGGAGTGCTATATTTTATGCACGTTAAAGAACACGCTGCATGACCTTGACGGGAGACTACCATCTGCTCCGAACAGCTGTTCCAGTGGGTCCCCTCCCCCAACCTTCTCTCAGCCCTTGTGACCTGGCTATTTAGCCCATTGTGTGCAAAAATGTACCACTCAGAGGTAAAACAATCCAACTCAACACATGCGATGCCATTAAAATAGCTGTCATGGCCTTAACCACGGAGGTAGACTTGATTCAGTGCATCACTGACTTCACGCCTCCATGATCAGAATGGAATGAATTTTGATTGGCTGCAAGAGAAAAATTGCTCTCTCAGACAGAGGAGCAAAACAAAATCAGAACTATATTTTAAGCTATAGATAATTTTTTTAAGAAATCAATTAATATTTGATTGATAACAGATTTAGTGCTTATGTTTAATTATTTGCCAATTATACGTAAAATCAGTTATTTTTCAAAATCTTTGTAAAATAGCTGTGTACAATTAAAGTACTAATTATAGACAACATAGTCACAGTCTCATGCGTAACATCATATTAAATTACTTAGGCAACACTTTCTTCAAGTCCCTATTTAAGCCATGAATTTGAAATTCTTTTCCCCACTGGGGTAACGGTGATTCAGTCGGTAGCGCGCCGGGCTTCTAATCAGCAGTTTCCGGGTTCGAGTGCCACCTGAGCCAGCTTTCAGATCTCATCTCCGCAAAATCCACACCTTGCTCTCGGTACGAAAGGCGGGAACCAAAGGTCTTGGAAAGCTGCCCTCTGTCGGATGTTACATAAACCTCTGACTCAGTGTTACAGAGCGCCACCTCCAGGCTCGTTAAAGAACACTCTGGATGGCCTAGAAGGACTTCTGTCTCCTAATAACTGTCCAGTGAGTCCCCTTCTCTCAACCTTCTTTGAATCCTTGGGGTTCTTGTGACCTGGTTATTTATCCCATTATTTGTGAAAAAGTGTCTCTCAGAGGCAAAACAACGTAACCGAAGGTCAGTGTTAGGGACCTAGATACTGTTCCAGGATGGTAAACATTATGTAGTAGTTCTAACCGAGACAATGGTCAGCATTGACTACGGTCTTCTTAGGGCATGTCCTTGTATGAGAAGATGCGTAAAAACTAGGAGTAACTTCTAGAATTCTTTTATGTCTTATGTATTGCAAATGAAAAAAAAAAGTTGATTTGTGTCTCATGTACCCCTTATGAAAGCATAAATAGATGAAAGACGTCATATCTAAGAGCTCTATTATTAATTATATAGAATAAAGTCTACAACATAAGTTCTTCATTTATGCTTTTAAAAACTGTATAAAAGACTTTTAAATATTCTGTGAATTAGTTTATGATTTAAACAAAGATTGATTTACTTTCGAATGAATATCAATCAGGCATTGTGTGTAACTACCGGCTGAAATTCTAGCAAAGGAAATATAAGAGGATAATTTCATTTACATTATTTGATAATTTGAGTCTATTTTTTTGTGTTTTCAAGTTCGTTTCGATTCATCGGGACACAGAATATTCTTAAAAAACGTGGGCTATGAAACAATACGTCCTATAACAAGAGAACTATGTAAAAAGTTATGACATCACTATAACAGGAGACCGAACTAGTTTTACGTTGCATTTTTTAATTTTACAATAAAAAACATAAGAGAATAAATGAAGTTTTATTATTCACATACATTAACTATATTATATATTTTAAGTGCGGCCCAAAACAATTCATCTTCACTGAATGTGGCCCAGGAAAGTCAAATCTTCACTCAATGTGGCCAAGGGAAGTCAAAAGGTTGGACACGCCTGGTTTGGGGTGGGGGTGGCTCAGTCGGTAGCGCGCCAGGCTCGTAATCTGCAGTTCCCAGGTTCGAGTCCCAGCTGGGTCAGCGTTGAGATTTATCTCCGCAAAAATTACCCGCCCTGCCCACGGTCTGTAGGGGACACCGATGGACTTGGAAAGGCCGCCGTCCGTCGACCTGGCCATTTAGCCCATGGTGTGCAAAAAAGTGCCGTTCAGTGGTAAAACAACCCAACGTTAAAGAACACGCTGGATAGCCTTGACGGGAGGCTACCATCTGTCTCCCAATAACTGTTACAGTGGGACCCCTCCCCCAACCTTCTCTGAGCCTTCGGGGTCCATGTGACCTGGCCATTTTGTGGCCCATGGTGTGCAAAAAAGTGCCGCTCAGAGGTAAAACAACCCAAACAACAACACGCCTGGTCTGGTGGTTAGCATACCTAACATGGAGGCGCGACTAAGACAAGCGGGGCATATCCTTATGTTGTATGAGACACCAGGACAAGCCTAATATAACTTCTAGGCTATCTCCGTTCTTTGTGTAGAGAAGTTACTTTTCTTATTATAAACTGACGGAAATTAAAAAAAGAGTAATATTGCTGTTAGAGGAGGTTCAACAGCCAGAAGGAATTCCTTTGGGAACGTCATATTATTATAATATGTTAATAGTTAAGGACAGCAGAAACCGTGATCCAAGATTGAAAGTCATTGGATGAAATAATGATATCCCTGAGAACGACAACATGCAAATGTACGCAGCGCGTGTTTAAGAATTAGGGTTAGAAGAAAGAAATTTTTCTTCTTGTGTCGTGTTGTTCAGTGCTTTTGAAGAAGCTATCATGTCTGGACGACGCAGGCGCGCGACATCTGTTCAGTTAGCGGAGTTTGAGCGAGGTCGTATAGTGAGTCATTGGGAAGCAGGTTGGTGTTTTCGTCAAATTGCACACCGCGTTAAACGAAAGGTATCGGCAGTGGTAGGTTGGGTTGTTTGGGTTGTTTTACCTCTGAGCCGCACTTTTTTGCACACCATGGGCTAAATGGCCAGGTCACAAGGACCCCGAAGGCTCAGAGAAGGTTGGGGGAGGGGACCCATTGGAACAGCTGTTGGGAGACAGATGGTAGCCTCCCGTCAAGGCCATCCAGCGTGTTCTTTAACGTGCACAGGGTATGTCTCTCCCGCACATGGGGCCACGGCTTAAAGTCCCATCCGACGGACGGCGGCCTTTCCAAGCCCATCGGTGTCCCTTCTGACCGTGGGCAGGGCGGGAAATTTTGCGGAGATAAATCTCAACGCTGACTCAGCTGGGACTCGAACTTGGGAACTACAGATTACGAGCCTGGCGCGCTACCGACTGAGCCACCCCCGTCCCAGGCAGTGGTAGGATAGTGGCGTCGATGCTCAGAAGAACATTCACACACTCGCAGATGTGGATACGAGCAACACAGAGTTACGGACGCACGAGAAGATCGGCGTATCAGGAGGGCAGAGACAGCAGAGGGTACGGCTATGGCGTCACAAATTCGATCCTCTATCGTACCAAGGGTATCTACAAGAACGATACACAATCGTCTTTTAAAAGCAGGATTACTACCACAGTTACTACTGTCACCTCGTCACTGTTAAGCACGTTTGCAATGGTGTCAAGAACGAGTTCATTAGAGGGAAGAATGGCAGTCTGTGGTCTTCAGGGGGAGGGGGTGGATCAGTCGGTAGCGCGCAAGGCTCGTAATCTGTAGTTCCCTGGTTAGAGTCCCAGCTGGGTCAATGTTGAGATTTATCTCCACAAAACTCCCTGCCCTGCCCACTGTCAGTAGGGGACACCGATGGGCTTGGAAAGGCCGCCGTCCGTCGGATGGGACGTTAAGCCGTGGCCCCGTGTGCGGGAGAGCCATACCCAGTGCACGTTAAAGAACACGCTGGATGGCCTTGATGGGAGGCTACCATCTGTCTCCCAACAGCTGTTACAGTGGGTCCCCTCCCACAACCTTCTCTGAGCCTTCGGGGTCCATGTGACCTGGTCATTTAGCCCATGGTGTGCAAAAAAGTGCCGTGTGTGGGAGAGCCATACCCTGTGCACATTAAAGAACACGCTGGATGGCCTAGACGGGAGGCTACCATCTGTCTCCCAACAGCTGTTCCAGTGGGTCCCCTCCCCCAACCTTCTCTGAGCCTTCGGGGTCCATGTGACTTGGCCATTTAGCCCATGGTGTGCAAAAAAGTGCCGCTCAGAGGTAAAACAACCTAACCCAACAACCTAAAAAAAGGGGGAAATATGAAAACAATTGATCCGCTACATACCACTACGTACCGGCTATGCGTCGAATAAAATTTTATGACATGAGATGTGTCACAGGTTATAAAAATTTTCTCCCATGCCGTCTAGCCCCCCCCTCCCCCCCCACACACACTCCTCAAAATACGAAGAGAATTGTAAAGAATTTTTCTACTATATGTTTCGAGCGCGAGACCACCCCCTAAAAAGGGCAAATGTGAAAATCATTCCTCTAACCATAGTAAATACACAGATTACATGTAGAGATAAACTTCAAACATTAGCTAAAATATTCTGAAAAAAATTCATCGCAGACACGGCGGGAATCGAACCCGCATTTCTACAGATTCTTGCCATCATCAAATTTCATTGTCCGAGGCGTGGTACAATGGTAGTGCGCTCTGGCATGAATCTGGAGAGATGCGGGTTCGATTCCCGCCGTGTCGGCGATGAATCATTCTTCTAAATCTTTCGGTCTCGAGGATCAGCATTAACAACATACAGTCGCTCAAAAAAATATCCGAACAATATGGTTGATTACAGAATTCAGAAAAAATATCTAGCAACGATTTTTTTTAGAAATTAGTGAAATATGTACACGAAGGTTGCCAGATCACTAATTTCTAAAAGAAAAATCGCTGCCAGATATTTTTTCTGAATTCTGTAATCAACCATAATAAAATAAATACCCCCTCAAGCAGCTGCTTGCCACATAGGTCTGACAGGAGCCTGTCAGTTTATATGCCAAAGTAGAAGGTCTATGAGAATGGCAGGGCCTCAGCAGGAAATCGACACATACATCCATGCCTTACCCGGGGCTCGAACCCAGGTCCCTTAGATCAGTATCCAAGCGTGCAACCACTCGGCCACGGGACGGCTTCTGTAATCAACCATAATAAAATAAATACCCCCTCAAGCAGCTGCTTGCCACATAGGTCTGATAGGAGCCTGTCAGTTTATATGCCATAGTAGAAGGTCTATGAGGATGGCAGGGCCTCAGCAGAAAAACGACACATACATTCATACCTTACCCGGGGCTCGAACCCAGGTCCCTTAGATCAGTAGCCAAGCGTGCTAACCACTCGGCCACGGGACGGCTTCTGTAATCAACCATAATAAAATAAATACCCCCTCAAGCAGCTGCTTGCCACATAGGTCTGACAGGAGCCTGTCAGTTTATATGCCACAGTTGAAGGTCTGAGAGGATGGCAGAACCTCAGCAGAAAAACGACACATACATCCATGCCTTACCCGGGGCTCGAACCCAGGTCCCTTGTCAAGCGCGCTAACCATTCGGCCATGGGACGGCTAATGAACCATACTGTTCGGATATTTTTTGAGCAACTGTACGTATCATATGGTAGCTCATATGATGACCGTCATACACTACTTAGAATTATTCCTACGCTGATAATTCTACCCTCACCCACGAAAAAATAGGGGCGGGGGTGGCTCAGTCGGTAGCGCCCCAGGCTCGTAATCTGCAGTTCCCAGGTTCGAGTCCCAGCTGGGTCAGCGTTGAGATTTATCTCCGCAATATTCCCCGCCCTGCCTACGGTCAGTAGAGGACACCGATGGGCTTAGAAAGGCCGTTGTCCGTCGGATGGGACGTTAAGCCGTGATCCCGTGTGCGGGAGAGCCATACTCTGTGCACGTTAAAGAACACGCTGGATGGCCTTGACGGGAGGCTACCATCTGTCTCCCAACAGCTGTACCAGTTGGTCCCCTCCCCCAACCATCTCTGAGCCTTCGGGGTCCCTGCGACCTGGCCATTTAGCCCATGGTGTGCAAAAAAAGTGCCGCTCAGAGGTAAAACAACCCAACCCAACCCACGAAAAACAAGGGTGGATTTTTTGTGTCGATCGATCTTAAAGATTTATATCTGAAATTAAAGATTATGATGGCTCGAAAAGCATGGGCTATCACAACCCTCCCCCCCCCCCCCCCGAAAACAAAAAGGGGGAGGATTGAAGGAAATTCCGAATTTAGGAAAGTAAGGAAATTGCCATTTGCAAATCATCATTAGGATCTTCTAGGGCTCAGCCAGCGCTACTTCGTTGTTGAAATCATTGAAGTAATGATTACAATTGAACTAAAATTAATTGAAATGAAATTAAGTTTAAGCATTAATAAACGTTAAGCCATGACCCTGTGTGCGGGAGAGCCATATCCTGTGCACTTTAAGGAACACATTAGATGGTTTTGACGGGAGGATACCAGCTGTCCTCTAGCAGCTGTCCAGTGGGTTCCCTCTCCCCAACCTTCTCTGAGACTTCGGGGTCCATGTGACCTGGCCATTTAGCCCATGGTGTGCAAAAAAGTGCCGCTCAGAGGTAAAACAACCCAACGTTAAAGAACACGATGGATAGCCTTAGACGGGAGCTACCATCTGTCTCCCAACAGCTGTTCTAGTGGGTCTCCTCCCTCAACGTTCTCTGAGCCTACGGGGTCCATGTGACCTGGCCATTTAGCCCATGGTGTACAAAAAAGTGCCGCTCAGAGGTAAAATAATCCAACCCAACTCAGTTGTGTAGCAAAAGTCTCGAAATTAGAAATTTCCTAGAATTCATTATAGGATTAAGTATAAAAAAAAATTGTTATATTCTAATATAAGAAGAAATATTAATTTTCCTGTTAATTTTTGCAATCGGCGTTTTGGAATAAATTGTGATATTCATTTTTTTAAAATAATTAAGTACTGTGTTTCTATTTAATACTGTAGTATGAGGTAGAGACACGGTTACCGCTTTTTCAATTATTATGATAAATTAAAGTGTTATATCCCTGCTTCAATGCTAAGACATTTCTGAAAGTTCTAGAGTCACGGAAAGTTCCTTCTTTTGAGAGAACTGTTCACAAAATGCCAAAATAACAAAATTGATGAAATATCAAATTTGAAATGAAAACATATCGCCCTTTGCGAATACGGGATGCTCGTTTTCAAAGAAAATGAACTTTTTCATTTTCCGAAATTTGCCCCTTTAATAGCTTAGCAAATTCGTACAGTCGCTCAAAAAAGTATCTGAACACAATGGTTGATTACAGAATTCAGAAAAATATCTGGCAAAGATTTTTTTAGAAATTAGTGATCTGGCAGCCTTCGTGTCACATGACACGTTTTTTTTTAGAAATTAGTGATCTGGCAACTTTCGTGTCACGTGACACGATTTGTTTTTAGAAATTAGCGATCTGGCAACTTTCGTGTCACGTGACACGAAAGTTGCCAGATCATTTTCTACAAAAATCGTTGCCAGATATTTTTCCGAATTCTGTAATCAACCGTAGTGTTCGGATACTTTTTTGAGCGACTGTACTAATGGGTGATTGGAAAGACTACATCTAGATGCTTGCGATTTCCTGACAGGTGATAACGCTAATTTTAACTATGATGCAGAAATGGTAATGCTCTGAATATTTGTACGAGGGATAATCCGAGTCATACCTGGGGAAAAATCCGAAATTTTACCTCTGACTTGTTCTTCAAAGTCAAATAGAGATCAAATAATTGTCAAACCTTGATTTCGCACGAGTAGTTCAAGGTGGAAACATGGAACTTTTCCATCATCAGAGAATGCAAATTAAAAAGTTATTTTGATATTCTAAAAGTATGTAAAATAATAATTTATCAACACCTATCCTACCGAAAAAAAATTTCAATTTATTTTTGAAAATAAACAATTTTCGCGTAAAACAGGGAAAGCAGATTTTCTCACCCGGTCCTGGGTAATTGTGAAAAATTATCGTTGTTAGTGTAAAGGTCATGATTTTCACATTTCCCAACCAAATTTCAAATTTCTGACGTAATCACATCGCTTGTAATATTATTTGATATTTAGAAAATTTAAAAATTTTCTATCGCTAGAACGCACAATTCTACCTTTAGGGACATTCGGAAAAAGGACGGGGGAGGCTCAGTCGTTAGCGCGCCAGGCTCGTAATCTGTAGTTCCCAGGTTCGAGTCCCAGCTGGGTCAGCATTGAAATTTATCTCCGCAAAACTCCTCGTCCTGCCCACGGTCAGTAGGGGACATCGATGGGCTTGGAAAGGCCGCCGTCCGTCGGATGGGACGTTAAGCCGTGGCCCCGTGTACGGGACTACTACCCTGTGCACGTTAAAGAACACGCTTAGAACACGTTGGATGGCCTTGACGGGAGGCTACCATCTGTCTCCCAACAGCTGTTCCAGTGGGTCCCTCCCCCAACCTTTTCTGAGCCTTCGGGGTCCATGTGACCTGGTCATTTAGCCCATGGTGTGCAAAAAAGTGCCGCTCAGAGGTAAAACAACCCAACGCATTCGGAAAGTACAAATCGTAATATAAGAAAGTGCGAAAGTGCAAATCATAAGTGCAATCTAACACAAAGAGAATATTTAATTTTGTTTCTATAAAGAAAAATTTCCGACATCTACAGACGACAAAGCGAAATTATTATCTCGCTTTTTCTTTGAAAACGAGATAAAATTTGACTTCTGAAATTAGTGGTCGTAAAACCAAATTAGTGGGTCGCGACCAGCAATTTTTAAAAATGAAATAGAATAGAAAATATAAAAGTGGCTCTCACATACTGGGTCATGATGTAAAATGTATTTCATATTGTGGGTCGCGTGCCATAAAAGGTTGGAAAACAATGAGTTAGGGGGCGGGGGTGGCTCAGTCGCTAGCGAGCCAGGCTCGTAATCTGTAGTTCCCAGGTTCGAGTCCCAGCTGGGTCAGCGCTGAGATTTATCTCCGCAAAATTCCCCGCCCTGCCCACGGTCAGTAGGGGACACCGATGGGCTTGGAAAGGCCGCCGTCCGTCGGATGGGACGTTAAGCCGTGGCCTGTGTGCGGGAGAGCCATACCCAGTGCACGTTAAAGAACACGCTGGATGGCCTTGACGGGAGGCTACCATCTGTCTCCCAACAGCTGTTCCAGTGGGTCCCCTCCCCCAACCTTCTCTGAGCCTTCGGGGTCCATGTGACCTGGTCATTTAGCCCATGGTGTGCAAAAAAGTGCCGCTCAGAGGTAAAACAACCCAATCCAACAATGAGTTAGATGATAGCAATAAAAAAATTAATCAAAATGGTAGTAATGAGTTGAATGCACACAACCATCATTTTATGTTCCATTATAAATTTGTTGTTCTTAATAAATATATATTTTAAACACAATTATTCTTTACGTAATGAACTCTACCGTTTAAAAGTTTAATAATAGTCTTATATAAAATATCATCCATTTCTGCTACTTTTGACGTAACAACTCTCTGATCTCTGAGTCGAGCAGACTTTGGGAAGAAAAGAAGGGAGTGTTGCTGGACTTGGAGAGCTCTTCTGAAAAATTAAAATGACTGACATAGCAATTTGTAAGCTTTTAAGCAATTCATGATGGGGTTGGTTTGTTTTACCTCTGAGCGGAACTTTTGTTACACACAATGAGTTAATGGCCAAGTCACAAAGATCCACCTCAAAGAAAGTTGTAGGTAGAGGAACCAATGGATTGTTTTTAGGAGACAAATTCAGAGTTTTCTTTAACTTGCAACCAGGATGGCTCTCCTCACACTGAACCACGGCTTAAAATCTCCTCTGATGGACGATAGCCTTTCCACGTTTCTGCGTAAGCTATCGAGATTTGATTTCCATTACCACAGATTTTGACGCTCTATGTCTGTCTGTCGCAACCATAACTCATCGGGAAATCAATGTACACGTTCCAAGTATTCAGAGAATGTTTCTGGTTGTGGTCCAGATTGCAGTGCCAAATTTCAAGTCGAAAGTCTAAAAGGGGAGCTTGCTAGAAGCAAAAATGTTTACCATGCTATTCCTACGAGAATTGTAGTAAATTGAATGGCTGCACCCGATGTTCCGCTATACTGAGACAGCACTACATCGTATGGGTGTAGCCATTGTTCCCCATCTGTATCCAGAGAATCCTGTAATGGTTAAATGTAACCTGCGGGTCGGAGAAAGGACCTGTTATGACGAGCAAGACCGTACTGATAAATCAGGATAAGTCTGGGTGTATAATCATTGAGGTGAGTGGGAGGTCTTTTCGAATTTTGATCGGTGCCTAAACAAAGTTGCCAAATAGTCTGTGAAATTTCAATCGAATGAAGTTTGCCAAACATTTTTATTGTCCGAACTATAGAGTTAAATTTCGAATTTAGAATGCCAATCTTGAAAGAGATACTTTCATTATAAATTACCTATAGAAGATGTGAAATGTAATAAATAGTCTAATCCAAGAAATATACAGAAAGTACCAATACACTGCTCCGGAACTCATATTATCTGTTTATGTTATATGTTGGATCATAGCATTAATGTTTGTTAGGAATATGTAAATCATCTGAACATAGGAATATTTATGATAAAATAATATGTTGGAAATTAAAGTATCAAATTATATGTATTATGGCAATTTAGGTAGGTGATAAGTGCTTGGAGTAGTTTGCTGGATAATTAAAAGAGGTATATGCCTTAAGTAATTACATACTTAGATCAGACATATAAGTCGAAGCAGTGCATTCGTATCAGAACAATAATATGTATCACAGCATATGGTTAAAAGGGTTACAAGAATTATATTAATTTTGCGACTTAAGTCGTAAGTTATATGATTACGATATACCACACTTACTACACAATCATTATATGAAATATAATTTGTTTAAATATAGTCGTAATTATAATATATCAGCTATACAGCCATTACACTATACAATATATATGGTTAGTATATCAAGACCTATATTAACATTAATTAGATCTGTAATTTGCATGTATAGTTTTTATTTAAAATCATGTAAGTTTCGTTTTTTTTTTGTTTAAATTTAGTACGTTAATCCTGTCTGAAAATGAGAGTATTCACTGTATTAATAATAATATGGTAATTTGAAGTACCCTGGACTATAGCATTGATATATGTTTATAATTAAAATAATATAATAAGATAAGAAAAAAGATTTGAGTAGTGTGGTAAAATGTAAGAAGGGTTATGTCCTGTATAGTGTATACTGCCAAGAAGTCAGTGTTATTGAAGGGAGTCACTATATTGTTTTATTTTATCTTAATTGAGATTGACTGTTCTTGGTTAAGATAGAATTAAGGTTAAATTATATAATATGTGTTTATCGGGGTTTAAAGTAGGTAGAGGGAAAGACATTAAGATGTGGTCCTGTACAAATCAAAAGTTCAGTATTGAGAATCAGCCCCCCCCTGCCCTCCCTACCTTCAGCGTCAGTTCACTGCCAAGAACCACATATCTTTCTCCCCTCTTCTACCTCACTGCCCCTTTACCCCCCCCCCCCCCTACATAGCCACAGCTGCACCAAGCGCTGTTTCCTTAATCCACGACCAAACGCCACATACCTGTCCCTCTCCTATCTACAATACACTAATCCCCACTCCCAGCCTTCTCACTGCAAACTGTCAAATTTATTGTTGCTATTTACTTCTCCCGAACTATGATCGTAAATAGTTAAAATAGCATTTAATTCTGCTGCCGTTGCCAGGGGGCGGGGGTGGCTCAGTCGGTAGCGCGCCAGGCTCGTAATCTGTAGTTCCCAGGTTCGAGTCCCAGCTGGGTCAGCGTTGAGATTTATCTCCGCAAAATTCCCCGCCCTGCCCACGGTCAGTAGGGGGCACCGATGGGCTTGGAAAGGCCGCCGTCCGTCGGATGGGACGTTAAGCCGTGGCCCCGTGTGTGGGAGAGCCATACCTGTGCACGTTAAAGAACACGCTGGATGGCCTTGACGGGAGGCTACCATCTGTCTCCCAACAGCAATTCCAGTGGGTCCCCTCCCCCAACCTTCTCTGAGCCTTCGGGGTCCATGTGACCTGGCCATTTAGCCCATGGTGTGCAAAAAAGTGCCGCTCAGAGGTAAAACAACTCAACCCAAGCCGTTGCCAGATTCCCCACAATTCCAAAGGCATTATGGAAACGTTTCATTGCAGCTAGGGACCTGATTTTCTAACTCAACATGGAGTCAGCAGGCGAAATCCGTCTACGAAATTTGGGCTCTTTCGGTGAAGTACATCGGGAATAACAGAATGCGTTGGGTTGTTTTACCTCTGAGCGACACTTTTTTGCACACATGGGCTAAATGGCCAGGTCACATGGACCCCGAAGGCTCAGAGAAGGTTGGGGGAGGGGACCCACTGGAACAGCTGTTGGGAGACAGATGGTAGCCTCCCGTCAAGGCCATGCAGCGTGTTCTTTAACGTGCACAGGGTATGTCTCTCCCGCACACGGGGCCACGGCTTAACGTCCTATCCGACGGACGGCGGCCTTTCCAAGGCCATCGGTGTTCCCTACTGACCGTGGGCAGGGCTGGGATTTTGCGGAGATAAATCTCAACGCTGTCCCAGCTGGGACTATAACCTGGGAACTACAGATTACGAGCCTGGCGCGCTACCGACTGAGCCACCCCCGCCCCAATAACAGAATGCCAAAATCTGACGAAATAAATATCCACGGGCTATGAGAACGCGCGCCGAGTCAGCAATGATCCTTCGCAACACCGAAAAATTCTTCGTGTTCAAACTATGATGAAATATCGGGGAGGGGAGGGATGGTTTTTTGAGTATCCACAAAAAGTTAGTTTTGTGGATAACACACAAAACTAACCTTTAGTGCAGGAAACAACAGAATATGCAGATTAAAAGTTAGACACGAGCTGTCACAATTTGTGTAGAGACGAAGTCACGAGCGAAGTAAGAACCTGATTTTTAAACCAATCACCGGGCCACGCGGGAGACGCTGTGCAGGAAATTTGGACTGTGCAAACGAATATAACGGTAGCCATAAGGTAGCAAAACCTGTGGTAACGGAAATAAAATCTCGATAGCTTACGCAAAAACTAAGCCACGGGCTATGAGTAGTGCTCACTGACGTCAACAATGATCCGGGCTAATTTCTTCCTGTTGAAAATCTGGGCTAAAGTGTCGGGGGGAGGGAGTATACAATTTCCCGGGCAGTGCCGGGTACGTTCAGCTAGTATTGAATAAATAAAAAAATAAATACCCCCTCAAGCAGCTGCTTGCCACAGAGGTCTGACAGGAGCCTGTCAGTTTATATGCCACAGTAGAAGGTCTGAGAGGATGGCAGGACCTCAGCAGAAAAACGACACATACATCCATGCCTTACCCGGAACTCGAACCCAGGTCCCTTAGATCAGTTGCCAAGCGCGCTAACCACTCGGCCATGGGACGGCAGTATTGAATGCAAGAAGAATATAAGATTTAGTTTTGCTGAACGCGAATTTGAATCTACCAGCTGGAATTTTAGAAAACTGAATTATTGAAAGAGAGATTTTAAATAAATCTTGCTATAGAATTTTCTGTCTCTAATTCGTGATAGCTTTCGCATTAACAAAAACAAAAAAAAATGCAGAAAAAATATTTTAAATTTGTTTGACCCTCACACGATTAATATAGAAACCCAGGAAGTCCCTGAAGAAAGCCCCAGGAAGTCCAGGAAGTCCCCAGAAGTCTAGTGGGAATAATGGAAAAAACAGTGCCCAAAACTCTTTTGTGAACATTGCCGGGTTCATTAATTTAGTTCCTGTCTATAATGGCACTGATCCTGGCGGGACAGCTGAACAGTTTTTCAAAACTGTGTCAGAAGTGGCGCAAATCTCAGGATGGTCAGATCAGGTCACACTAACTGTAATAAAATCAAAATTCAGAGAGAAGACGATGGAATTTTTAACTGAGTCTTCTGAGCTCAGAAAAGAAACACAATTGGCAAATTTTCAGAAGTGTGTAATCGATAGATATGGAAAGTGTTCCATGTAATCTCAATAGAAAATCACATTCAGAGCTCAATAACTTCTTGAATAAGAATTTTAACATGTCTAAAGATAAAGTAAAGATAGCAATCAAATCTATCTAAATATCGATTTCAAACAATATTTCTTCAGTATTAAAAAGTTATGGGCACTGGAATATTTAACAGGCACAAAATATTGACCATAAAATTCAAATAAAATTTTGAAACATATTAAGAGATCAGAGATCATGATCTCTGATCTCTTAGCCCGTGGATATTTATTTCGTCGGGCGTTCTCATAGCCCGTGGATATTTATTTCGTCAGATATTTCTCTGATCTCTTAAATCAGGTTAAGAGATCATGATCTCTGATCTCTTAACCTGATTTAATATTTTAATTAAATTATGGAGTCAATTTTTTGTAACCTCTTAAATAATCCATCGTTCATACCCTAAAATATGTGCAATTAACACATCAAATATGGAAAGTAGTGCAATCCCAAATGCTATAGATTACTTTCACGCAGTTTTTTCGCGCTTTCAGGATTCTTTGAATACTGAACAAATGGATATTTAGATCGATTTAACACCGCACACGGAGCCAAAGTTTAACGTCCCGTCCGACGGACGGTGGCCTTTCTAAGCTTACCAGTGTTCCCTACTGACCGACTGCAGGGCGGAGAGTTTTGCGGAGATAAATCTCAACTCTGACCTAGCTGGGACTCGAACCTGAGAATTGCAGATTATGAGCCTGGCACCCAACCGACTGAGCCACCCAAGGTCCTTAACTAAGGCAGTGACTTCGGTCTTAATAGGGCATGTCCTTGTATGAGAGGGGCGGGGGTGGCTCAGTCGGTAGCGCGCCAAGTTCGTAATCTGTAGTTCCCAGGTTCGAGTCCCAGCTGGGTCAGCGTTGAGATTTATCTCCGCAAAATTTCCCCGCCCTGCCCACGGTCAGTAGGGGACACCGATGGGCTTGGAAAGGCCGCCGTCCGTCGGATGGGACGTTAAGCCGTGGCCCCGTGTGCGGGAGAGCCATACCCTGTGCACGTTAAAGAACACGCTGGATGGCCTTGACGGGACTGGATGGCCTTGGGGGCTACCATCTGTCTCCCAACAGCTGTTCCAGTGGGTCCCCTCCCCCAACCTTCTCTGAGCCTTCGGGGTCCTTGTGGCCTGGCCATTTAGCCCATGGTCTGCAAAAAAGTGCCGCTCAGAGGTAAAACTATCCAATCCAATCCTTGTATGAGAAGGCCTCTGAAAGATACTATTAGATTCTAGGATTCATTTTTGTCTTATATGTTGCAAATGACAAAGAAAATGATGATTTAAGTCTCAACGTAGCCGATAGATTTCTATGCATTTTAAAGGAAAAAGTTTGATTCCATGATGTATTGACATATATAGCTGAACTCGAATATTAAACACTTATGGAAGAATAAACAGATGGACGACCTCATATTTAAGTGCTCTATTATGAATTCTATGGAATGGAGTCTATGAATTTTATTTCAAATTTATTCTGAAGATATATAAAAATATATACATATACGGAAGGGATACTGGCGCAACTCGCCTGTACTTTTAACGCTGGCGACGGGAGTAATGTGTGACAACACACAGTACATCGAACCCTGCTGAAAATGGGGCTGCGTAGCCGCAGGCCGCTCCGAGTGCCCATGCTAACATCGGTTCACCGTCGAAAGCACCTACAATGAGTACTCGAGCATCAAAACTGGAACTTGAATGATTGGAAGAAGGTCGTCTGGTCCGATGAATCTCGTTTCCTGTTGCTTCATGTGGCCGGGTACGTGTTCGTCGTTTACCCTTGGAAGTGTTGACAACAGGATGCATCGGGGGACGAAAACAAGCCGGTGGAGGAAGTGTAATGCTTTGGACAATATTCTGCTCAGAAACCCTGGATCCAGTCATTCATGTGCAGATGACTTCTACTATGTACTTAAACATCATTGCAAACCAAGCACATGCTTTCATGATAACGGTATACCCCTCTAGTAGTGCTTTCTTTCAGCATGATAATGCGCCATGCCACACTGCCCGGATTGTTCGTCAATGGTTCGCTGAACACGAGGAAGACTTCGAGGTAATGCCCTGGCCTCCAAATTCTCCAGATATCAATCCAATCGACCATCTGCGGTTTGTGCTGGAACATCATATCCGATCTGCGGCGGCTCAACCACGTAACTTACAAGAGTTAAAGGATCTGCTGGTAACGAGTTGGGTTGGGTTGTTTTACCTCTGAGCGGCACTTTTTTGCACACCATGGGCTAAATGGCCAGGTCATATGGACCCCGAAGGCTCAGAGAAGGTTGGGAGAGGGGACCCACTGGAACAGCTGTTGGGAGACAGATGGTAGCCTCCCGTCAAGGCCATCCAGCGTGTTCTTTAACGTTGGGTTGTTTTACCTCTGAGCGGCACTTTTTTGCACACCATGGGCTAAATGGCCAGGTCATATGGACCCCGAAGGCTCAGAGAAGGTTGGGGAAGGGGACCCACTGGAACATCTGTTGGGAGACAGATGGTAGCCTCCCGTCAAGGCCATCCAGCGTGTTCTTTAACGTTGGGTTGTTTTACCTCTGAGCGGCACTTTTTTGCACACCATGGGCTAAATGGCCAGGTCACATGGACCCCGAAGGCTCAGAGAAGGTTGGGGGAGGGGACCCACTGGAACATCTGTTGGGAGACAGATGATAGCCTCCCGTCAAGGCCATCCAGCGTGTTCTTTAACGTTGGGTTGTTTTATCTCTGAGCGGCACTTTTTTGCACACCATGGGCTAAATGGCCAGGTCACATGGACACCGAAGGCTCAGAGAAGGTTGGGGGAGGGGACCCACTGGAACATCTGTTGGGAGACAGATGGTAGCCTCCCGTCAAGGCCATCCAGCGTGTTCTTTAGCGTGCACAGGGTATGTCTCTCCCGCACACGGGGCCACTGCTTAACGTCCCATCCGACGGACGGCGGCCTTTCCAAGCCCATCGGTGTCCCCTACTGACCGTGGGCAGGGCGGGGAATTTTGCGGAGATAAATCTCAACGCTGACCCAGCTGGGGTAACGATTGGTACCAGATACCACAAGACACCTTTAGAAATCTTGTAGCGTCCATGCCTTGCCGGGTAAGAGCTGTTAAGGCGGCACGTGGAGGACCAACATCATATTAGACAGATGGTACTATTGTTTGGGCTCTTTGGTATAAATTAGTCTCGTTTGTAATAATTACAATGAACATTCATATTCTGAGTTTCGCTGATACGAAACGTGCTGGATAACAATCTCCGTGCCAACAGATGTTATGATGCAAATAAAATTAGTTTCTTATAATGAAGCTTATATTAAATTTTGAACCACATTTAATCTCGTAATTAAAAATCCAAGTACGGAAAGAAAAAAAACATAATAAATCACAATCAGCAAAGCCATGGATTACTTCTGAAATTCTGAACTTAACAAAAGAAAGAAATGAGCTATATAAAAGACAAAAAATACCCTTTACATAAAACTTACTAAAGTAGCTTTAAATATTTTAGAAATCAAATAAATTATGAAATTCGAAATGCAAAAAAAAACAGTTTCCTTACAACTCAGTTTCAAAATTGTAATGGTAATATATCAAAGCAGTGGAAATTGATAGGCGAGATAATAAATCAGAGGAAGGTAGAAAATAAATATACTGAATTAGAAACTGATTCTGATTCAACGGCTAAGTTATTGGCAAACCAATTAAATGAACACTTTGTAAATATAGCAGTAAATCTGTCAAGAATAGGATTGTAAGAAATCAAAATAGCCAGATGAGTAAAAATGCCAAATCCATGTTTTTAGCTATAACTTGTAGAAAAAAATTGACTGGCATTACAAAAGATGTAAAAAACATTTGCTGGGTATGAGAATATTTCCATTATTGCTGTTAAAAAATTTTCTATTAACTTGAATCAACCCTTGGTTCACATTTGTAATTTATCCTTCGAAACTGGCACTTTTCCAGATTTAATGAAGAAAGCTATTGTAATTCTAGTTTACAAAAAGGGAAATAAAAATCATTTTAAGAATTATCGACCGATATCTTTTCCCCCAGTATTTTCAAAAATATTCGAAAAATTTGTTAATAATAGACTGATAAATTTTTAGATAGTTTTATTATTTTACTCGGAAAACCAATTTGGGTTTACGAAGGGTGAGGTACAGAAATCGCATTGTTGATTTATACGTCAAAGGTGCTTCGTTCCATGGAAAATAATCAATTTACTCTGTCCGTATTTATGGACTTGGAGAAAGCATTTGACACCGTTGATCACGAAATTTTAATTAGCAAACAAGAAAATATTGGCATTTGTGGTGTTGTATTAATATGGTTTAAAGACTACTTACAGCACAGAACGCAATGTGTTAGCCTTTGTAATACACTTAGCAATCCAAAACATATTTCATATGGTGTACCACAAGGTTAAGTCCTGGAACCAACCTTGTTTTTGATATTTATAAATGATCTATGTAAATTAAAAATAAATAGCTATATTAACAATTTTGCAGATGATCCATCACTAATTTTATGTGCTGATTCTCTGGAAAATCTGCTTTATAACATGAACACTGATCTAAAATGTATGATGAAATGGTTGGATTTAAATGGGTTACAGTTAAATACGAAAAAGACTAAGTATATTCTATTTAACCTAAAAAAGAAAGCATACAATCCAAATTTGATTAAATTAAAATTGCATAACTTTTCATGCAATAATTACTCAGCTTGTGGCTGTGAAGAAATTGAACAGGTTCAAAGTATATTATACCTAGTCCTTTATATTGATAGCTCCCTAAGTTGGAAAATGCACATTGGAAAACTAACAAACACACTTAGACAGATATATAAATTTTATTATTTGAAAAAAATCCTCAGTAATAAAATGTTAATAGCGTTATACAAATCTTGGGTCCAGTCTGCTCTACAGTATGGTATTACAAGTTGGGGAGGAACATATATTTCATCATTAAGGAGTCTATTCTCAATGCAAAATAAATTTATATTTCAAATATTACCAAATAAATATAAAACTGTTATTATCTTTTGTAAGTATACCATTCCAGGTGTATTTCCACTGAGACACTTATTTGTTTATAGAACATTAAATTACTTCTTTAAAAACAACAATCTAATGCTACATTATCAAATTATTCTCTGCGAGATTATGGGAAAAGGTTTCTGTTACCACTTGCAAAAAAAGGAAATTATGCACAAACGTTTTGATTATTTGGCCCCCAAAATTTTTAATTCTTTACCGATTACAATTCGAAATGAAACTAATTTTATGCATTTCAGATCTCTCATTGCTAATTATCTAATGAGCGTTACTAATACTGACAGCCTGTTTTCAGTGTTAAAGTAAAAGAACTTTAATTCGTTTTTATAAATTCTGTATTATTTTTGTATATTTTTTTTCCTTTATGTAAAGTTGAGTGTCAATGTTACCAAAATTATGCATTTAAATAATTTGTAAGTTAACCTACATGATCTTAGATGCTCTTGTGCAAAGAACGTATAAGGAAAAGAGTTCAGCTTTGACAAAGCGTAAGTGGCGACCTCAAGTGGTGTTTCGATTCGTATGGTGCATTTGTTTAAGCTGGGAAGCAAACAATAAGGGGCAAAGGAATTATGCATCAAAAATTTATATTTTAAAAAAGGAAAAAGGTAACTGCACTTTGTATTTGAAAAAAATAATATCATGATTTTAATAAAGGTTTATTTTCTCCATTGGAATTATTTTTCGTTGAACCAACAATTATAAATTGAACGGATAGAGAAGATTTGAAATTAACCTGAAGTTAATTTATAGAATAAATTATTACAATTAAGAGCTTTCTTGGTTGCATAGAAAAAGGAAACAGAATTGATATTAATATACTCTGCAAGGATATCAATGGGAAATTATTACATAGGAAAAGCGAAGAGAATGGAAGTTGACAGTAACATGTAATTACAAAAGCGTTCGTCCCCTGTAATGTTCGTTTCACCTCTACGCCAAATGTACGATACTCGATTTTACATTCATCTCTATGGAAGCTTAGCTTCTTCTCCCTCTACATTCTTTGCTCTTGGGTTAATAAGACTATTACAAATATATGCTGTTTGTAACCTTTATTATAATAAACTGATGATGATGATCTTTAGATACTTTTCTTAAAAAATCACATTGAAGAAATCACTTAGCCCTGAATGTGATTTTACTTTTAAGACAAAATGGAACTGTTTCCATTTCTCTCTCCGGTATCTTTATATTCAATTATCACTCAAAATATCACTAAGACTGATAATGAATATTTCGATAAATCTGAGTTAAGACGAAAATTAAACAAATATCTTGCACCTAAGTGTGAAACAAGAAAGGCGCTAGCAACATTGAAATGCAGTAAATAATCTCAGGTGGCGAAACAAGTCTCAAACGACAGATTCAAAAGTTTCGTATCAAAATGTGACTAGATCACATAAAGAGTAAAAATAAAGTTCAGATAGTTTTAGGGGCGGGGGTGGCTCAGTCGGTAGCGCGCCAGGCTCGTAATCTGTAGTTCCCAGGTTCGAGTCTCAGCTGGGTCAGCGTTGAGATTTATCTCCGCAAAAAATCCCCCGCCCTGCCCACGGTCAGTAGGGGACACCGATGGGCTTGAAAAGGCCGCCGTCCGTCGAATGGGACGTTAAGCCGTGGCCCCGTGTGCGGGAGAGCCATACCCTGTGCACGTTAAAGAACACGCTGGATAGCCTTGACGGGAGGCTACCATCTGTCTCCCAACAGCTGTTCCAGTGGGTCCCCTCCCCCAACCTTCTCTGAGCCTTCGGGGTACATGTGACCTGGCCATTTAGCCCATGGTGTGCAAAAAAGTGCCGCTCAGAGGTAAAACAGCCCAACAACTCAGATAGTTTTAACTGTCGCCATGGTATGCGTAGGTATCCGTGTTAAGGTCCTGGGATGGTCTTTTGATATATGTGTTGAATTGTCCCTAAGCGCCACTTGATGTAACAGGAGGCCGTAAGCTAATATAATTATTTTATCTTCAATCAAGTGGCTATTAGTGCCTATGTTTAAACCAATTAACATTGAAATAACCAGCAATAATCAAACTTTACCACATTAACTTAGTTATTACGAAAATCGTGGTTTTGTTACAAGTAAGAGTCCCCTCCCCCAACCTTCTCTGAGCCTTCGGGGTCCATGTGACTTGGCCATTTAGCCCATGGTGTGCAAAAAAGTGCCGCTCAGAGGTAAAACAACCCAACCCAACAGTAACTAGCGTCTAACACTGGCCTTCGGTTGGGTTGTTTTACCTCTGAGAGACACTTTTTCACAAGAAATGCACCCAAATAACCAAGTCACAAGAACCCCAAGGATTCAGAGATGGTTGAGACAAGAGGACTCACTGGACAGTTATTAGGAGACAGATGACCTTCGAGATCATCAAGAGTATTTTTCACGTGCACAGGATAGGTGGCGCTCCGTAACACTGACTCACAATTTTACGTCCCATCCGACAATGACGGCCTTTCCAAACCCATTGGTGCTCTCTTTCGCACTGAATTTCAGCAGGTTGTCCATTTTAAACACTCTATTCAGTAAACCTGCAATGTTATATGTGTATGAAATAGTTTGTTTGTCTGTATTTGCGTCTGTATATTCGACATCTGCTCCTAGATGGTCAGACTAGAACCTAAATTCTTCGCTGACAATTTCATCTCACTGTAAATTAATCAACTGTCAGGGTTTCGATCTCAGAAAGTTAAGCCCATACCTAAGATATATCTGTACTAGTTGTCTAGAAAATTCTTATATATCTATTTATATTATTACTACCAGTGTACTTTTCTATGAATTATAATATTAAGTTGCATTTTTAAATATACCATATTTAGAATTTAGTGATTGATCATAAGCTTTTATTCTATGATATGATCATCAGACCGGTGATTCTCTGTGCTTCACCCATATGGGCGAATACTACACCCACCAATATTCCTAACATTCAGGTCTTACAAAACAATATTTTGAGAACTGCGGTCGATGCCCCCTGGTTTGTCACTAACAGACAACTCCATAAAGACCCGGGCATCGACCATATATATATACACATATAAAACGCACCTCAAAATGATTTTTTAAGGCTGTAGGGAATAATACCAATGATATTATTTCTTCTCTGATTCTTTACGATAATACTGTTTTGAACAAGTACAAGAGGTCTAAAACGGTAGTGTTCTCTGAAGAGACCTAACCGTTTTAGGTTTCGCATAAAATTTTACTGCTATTTTTAGCTTTTCTTATGTTTCCCCTTAGGGGCCCACCTAAGGGTGGTTTACTTATATATTTTGTCCTTACTCATGCCAAATAGGCATATCTTTATGATGGAGATGGTTAGGGGTAAAATTATTACCCGGTACATCGAATATGATAATACGATCTACGATCTACCATATTTAGAAGGTAAATTAAAATATAATAAAAAAAGATACATCCCTACCCGGACGGAGCTAACTTATAAATTATATAAGGCTTGTCCTGGTTTATCATACAACATACAAACTCTTACAAAAGGACTTACAAAAGGACCAGCTGGGTCAGCGGAGATAAATCTCAACGCTGACCCAGCTGGGACTCGAACCTGGGAACTACAGATTACTACACGCTGGTCTTAGTCTTTAGCTACGCAAACCACTAGACCATATAAGGTCTACTATTCATATATTGTAATAAATATAAATATTTGTTTTGTAATTTTTCTTCTGAACGTGGTACATTTATAAATGAACATTATTATAAATATTAGTACACCAGTAATAAAAAATAAATTTCTAATTTTTCTAGACGTTGGACTATCTACGGCAACGTCATAACTTAGTACATCGCTTCCTGTTATAGGAATGGTTCTTTATACTAGACATTTCTTATAAACATTCTGAGTTCCGCTTATGCGAAATGTACTTGAAAATGCATTCTATGAAAAACATTTTTAAGCAATGTAAATGAAATTATACTTTTATATTTCTTTTGCTAGAATTTCAGCCGGTAGTTTAACAATGTCTGTTTCACATTCATTCGAAAATAAATCAGTCTTTATTTAAAACACAAACAAAATCACATAATATTTAAAGGTCTTTTATACAGTTTTTAAAAGCATAAATGAAGAACTTTAGTGTTGTAGACTCTATTCCATACAATTCATAATAAAGCTCTTAGATATGAGGTCGTCCATCTATTTACGATTTCATAAGGGGCCTAATATTCCAGTTCAGTTTTATATGTCAATACACCATGAGATCAAACTTTCATTTAAAACGCATAGAAATCTATGGGTATGTTGCAAAAAAAGAATGAGACACGAATCAACTTTTATTTCATTTGCAACATAAAAGACAACGTATAAGAGAACATTTGCAATATATAAGACAAGAAAGAATTCTAGAAGCTGCTACTAGTTTTTACAGTCCTTCTTATACAAGGACATGTGCTAAGACCGAAGTCAATGCTGAACATTGTCTCGATTAGAATTACTACCAGTGACGGTCATAAGGACACGGCTACGAGGTCCTTGTCCCCCTCCAAAAAGATTCGCAATTGCTTTATTTTTCCATTCCAACAGCCAGCCATTTATTTCTCCGGGAAGGCAAATCCCTGACGTCTTTAATACCCCAAAGGTCAAAAGATAAGCTGTTAAAGAGCATCTAGATTGCTAAATAGTACATTAGTAACCTGAAAAGTGTCATTTCCGGACTACAAAATCCTTCATACGCCCCTAAATGGCCCCCCTCCAGGATTTAGATTTATGACCACTTCTGACTACTACACAAAGTTGCCATCCTCGAACAGTAACTAGGGGAAGGGGGGGGGGGGGGCTCAGCCGGTAGCGCTCCAGGCTCGTAATCTGTAGTTCTCAGGATCGAATCCCAGCTGGGTCAGCGTTGAGATTTATCTCCGCAAAACTCCCCGCCCTGCCCACGGTCAGTAGGGGACACCGATAGGCTTGGAAATGCCACCGTCCGTCGGATGGGACGTTAAGCCGTGGTCCGTGTGCGGGAGAGCCATACCCTGTTCACGTTAAAGAACACGCTGAATGGCCTTGATGGGAGGCTACCATTTGTTTCCCAACAGCTGTTCCAACGGGTCCCCTCCCCCAACCTTCTCTGAGCCTTCGGGGTCCATGTGACCTGGCCATTTAGCCCATGGTGTGCCAAAAAGTGCCTCTCAGAGGTAAAACAACCCAACGTTAAAGAACACGCTGGATGGCCTTGACGGGAGGCTACCATCTGTTTCCCAACAGCTGTTCCAACGGGTCCCCTCCCTCAACCTTCTCTGAGCCTTCGTGGTCCATGTGACCTGGCCATTTAGCCCATGGTGTGCAAAAAAGTGCCGCTCAGAGGTAAAACAACCCAACCCAACCCGCGTATGAGAAAGCCATATCCTGTGCACGTTAAAGAACTCACTGGATGACTTTGAGAGGAGGCTAACATCTGTATCCCAACAGCTATACTGTAGGTCCCCTCCCTCAACTTTCTCTGAGCTTTGGGGTCCTTGTGACTGGCCATTTAGCCCATTGTGTGCAGAAGAGTGGTGCTCAGAGGAGAAAAACACGACCCTTAAGAATGAATAAAAAATATAATTATTTTCAATAATTAATGTAACAATTGATCAAATATGTATTTAAGAAATAAATTTCTATTTTATTAATTTCACTATTGCCATTAGAGTAGTACATTTAGTATTATAATAATTTATCATGTATATACTGCAACTACCTGATATAATATTACGGTAACTCAGCTGGATTTTGAACCTGGGAACTACAGATTATGAGGCTAGTATAGTACTCTCTGAGCAAAGCCTTCTACATCATACATGCCCGAACACTGTACAAATGGAACAGTTTTTTTGACATATAGAGTTTAATTCTCTTTGCGTTAAAATTCAACTGAAAGTTAATTTTTTTAAAAACCGGTAACAAATTTAAAATATTTATAAAAATGAGAGCCAGTCTCGATATTGTGACAGAGAGGACAGGTGGGCTGATAGGGTTGGGTTGTTTTATCTCTGAGCGTCACTTTTTTGCACACCATGGGCTAAATGGCCAGGTCACAAGGACCCCGAAGGCTCAGAGAAGGATGGGGGAGGGGACCCACTGGTACAGCTGTTGGGAGACAGATAGTAGTCTCCCGTCAAGGCCATCCAGCGTGTTCTTTAACGTGCACAGGGTATAGCTCTCCCGCACACGGGGCCACGGCTTAACGTCCCATCCGACGGACGGCGGCCTTTCCAAGCCCATCGGTGTCCCCTACTGACCGTGGGCAGGGCGGGGAATTTTTGCGGAGATAAATCTCAACGCTGACCCAGCTGGGACTCGAACCTGGGAACTACAGATTACGAGCCTGGCGCGCTACCGACTGAGCCACCCCCGCCCCAGGCTGATAGGGATTAGTAGGACTGTAGGGATTGTCAGATTGACGGCACTTGAATAGATAGGCATTCAGAGGTGCAACGTTCCCTTGAAGGCGAGTAATGAGAATTTCCAAGCTGCGTGAGGTAAAGGTGAAAATCCCGTGTGGTGGGAATCTGCAGAGATGAGAGAATTTATGCCATAAGTTGACGTGTTCCGTTCATTACAGCGGATGTGACGCAGGATTGGCGGATGTGACGCATGGTATCTGATAGGGAATTTTTCAGATAATGAGGAGATTGACTTTCGTCGGCAGTTGAGAGGCTCCAATTTTTACAGTTTTTTTCTGAATCTTCGTTGATATGAATACCTGTGTCCGGGGATCCAAATGAAAGAGCTGCTAGTAGCAGTTTCCAAACGTAATCAAAAGTTGATTGTAAAGCGTTTTAATGGCAGAATGAGAGCGAATAGATGTGCTTCGCAGTGAAGTAAATACCGACTTACTGTCGGTGAAGATAACGTAAACATCCGGGGCAGTAGAGAGGGCGAGGGTGGCTCAGTCGGTAGCGCGCCAGGCTCGTAATCTGTAGTTCCCAGGTTCGAGTCCCACCTGGGTCAGCGTTGAGATTTATCTCCGCAAGATTCCCCACTCTGCCCACGGTCGGTAGGGGACACCGATGAGCTTGGAAAGGCCGCCGTCCGTCGGATGGGACGTTAAGCCGTGGCCCCGTGTGCGGGAGAGCCATAACCTGTGCACGTTAAAGAACACACTGGATGCCCTTGACGGGAGGCTACCATCTGTCTCCCAACAGCTGTTCCAGTGGGTCCCCTCTTCCAACTTTCTCTGAGCCTTCGGGGTCCTTGTGATCTGGCCATTTAGCCCATTGTGTGCAAAAAAGTGCCGCTCAGAGGTAAAACAACCCAAACCAACCCGGGTCAGTAAAGACTTCTTGTAGAGCAATTCGAATGGTCTCCATTTCTGTACTAAAGATGCAATATGTGGGATGACAATTCAGAGCTATTATCTGATTCGTTTGAGGGCATACGATGCCGATTACAACACGAAGATTAGATTTGGAGACATCCGTACCAATTCTGATAGTTCTGATTCCACTTCTGAAGACCATTTCCTTCGTATTAAGTTTTCAAAATCATGTTGAATAGTGACATAAAGATTGTTATTAGAGAGTTGGAACTGATGTTTGTGAGTAACAATGTTTATCTTGGTTGTAGACCAGGGGAATGTTGAAGGGTTCTAGAAGATACAGGATCCTGGGATGTGGGCATCCTTCATGAGGTTATCTGCCACAAGTGGAAATGGTCGCTGTGTGGGTTTCCATATGTAGTGAAGAAGATAATCGAGAAAACCGTAGGTCTCGCGAAAAGAAGATTCATAGGGTGAAGAGATTTCTTTGAGAATATTTTTAGTTGTCATCAAACTGGCTGCTGTGTGTAAAGATATGGTAGAGGTGATGGCATATGGAATAGGAGTAGGTCGTGGGTTGGGTTGTTTTACCTCTGAGCGGCACTTTTTTGCACACCATGGGCTAAATGGCCAGGTCACATGGACCCCGAAGGCTCAGAGAAGGTTGGGGGAGGGGACCCAACTGGAACAGCTGTTGGGAGAAAGATGGTAGCCTCCCGTCAAGGCCATCCAGCGTGTTCTTTAACGTTGGGTTGTTTTACCTCTGAGCGGCACTTTTTTGCACGCCAGGTCACATGGACCCCGAAGGCTCAGAGAAGGTTGGGGGAGGGGACCCACTGGAACAGCTGTTGGGAGACAGATGGTAGCCTCCCGTAAAGGCCATCCAGTGTGTCCTTTAACGTTGGGTTGTTTTACCTCTGAGTGGCACTTTTTTGCACACCATGGGCTAAATGGCCAGGTCACATGGACCCCGAAGGCTCAGAGAAGGTTGGGGGAGGGGGCCCACTGGAACAGCTGTTGGGAGACAGATGGTAGCCTCCCGTCAAGGCCATCCAGCGTGTTCTTTAATGTGCACAGGATATGGCTCTCCCGCACACGGAGCCACGGCTTAACGTCCCATCTGATGGACGGCGGCCTTTCCAAGCCCATCGGTGTCCCCTACTGACCGTGGGCAGGGCGGGGAATTTTGCGGAGATAAATCTCAACGCTGACCCAGCTGGGACTCGAACCTGGGAACTACAGATTACGAGCCTGGCGCCCTACCGACTGAGCCACCCCCGCCCCCACCATATGGAACCCTCCCGTCAAGGCCATACAGAAGATTATTTATAGTGCTTAAGTATTCGGTTCTCATGAACCAGGATGTTAATATTTTGTGTGGGAAGAAACAGATAGGTACAGAAGGATTGAGGGATAAACATGGTAAGATGGTTGAAGGTGATCATTTCAAAGATGTTCTAAACAAAGTGGTTATTTCTACTCCCATTGTTTGTAATAAGGATAGACATATTACTGGCTTTAATGTCTGCGCTATATCACGTTTCGAAGTCGCTATGGCTATATTTAAATCAAAATTTCATAAATCCACACGGGTGGATGAAATCACCACTGAAATGCTTAGAACTGGGAACACTTATGCTATCACATAGCTGAATGAAATGCTGAATATTTGTTTTATAATAAAGGTGTTGTTCATAAGAATTTTACTGCAGGTTTATTATTCCGTTTTTTAAAAAAGGTGATCGCAATACTTGTGATAATTGTAGGGGAATTAGTTTACTTTCTGTTCCACGTAAAGGTCTTTGCATGACTTACTTAATAGAATTAAGAATTTGGTTGATGGACAAATGCGTGATGAACAGTGTGGATTCAGAAGTGGTAGGCAATGCATTGATCAAATATTTTCACTTAGACAAATTCTTGAGAACTGTTTCGAGTCTCACAAACCTGTGGTTAATCGTTAGATGATATGGAATACCTGACAAATTAGTGTAATGCGAGCTCTCTATGATAACACTGAGTCGCGCGTGAGAGTTGGTAAGGCTTGTAGTGATTGGTTTGTCATTGTTAGTGGAGTTTATAATAGACACGAGTACATTTTGTCTCCCTTTCTCTTAAGTTTAGTTATTGATTATAATTATGCGAATTATTATTGTTATTATTAATTAAAGAAATAGTGAAATATAAATAGCTAACCATTTCTGTCGCATTTCTTATTATTTTCTCTTATAAAAGTCGAATAATATTTTTTTCCTCATAATTCATTTTTCTAACTAATGAGATTTAATTTTTTTAAAAATGTATAATGAGAAAGCCTGTATAAGGACCTCTCAAATATCTGTAACGTTGAATAAATAAATAAATAAATAATGAGATTTAAAATATCTTTCTTCGACACTAAATTTGCTAAAAACTTCCGTTTCTAAAACCTTTGCATATCACATTTTAGTACATAAAAATATTAATTGAATTTTAACTAATCCTTGAAAGTTCCTTTTTGCCAAATGTGTCGTGTTTTGCTACTATGCGATTCTAATTTTCGTATTCAACGTTAACTCCCAAACAATGATTCTGTTTTGAAATCTCAGTCATCTGCTTTCAAATTCAAGATGAAAATTTCTGACATCACATTCATTTATTTGTGCGGTGGTCCACATAATTTTTTTTATCTGATAAATGTAGCTAACAAGCAAAACTGAATCACAGTTTGAGTGATATTGTTTAGTATAATGAAAGTAATGACAGAAATCCTAAGATTTAAAAAAAAATTATATTTCCTTTGTTGTAGAATTATCCTAATTATCTCGCATAAAACTGTTTTTACAAGGAGTTATTGTAAATATTGTTAGCAAAGTCGGAAACAGAAAGGGTAAAAATATTGTTTAACATTCAATGATGAACTTTGCAAGTTCAATGAACACAATGTCCAAATTATCCGGAGGAAAATTATTAATATCAGGATTAACTGCAGAAAATAGCTAATATCGACATTAACTAGTTTCTGACAATAGTTGTAACATGTACAAAGTATATGATAATATAAGAATATAATGATCTGTATATACAAAAAAAGCAAATTTTTCTCATTAGTCACCACTAAATTTATACAAAAAATATATTTAATAATATATATTTCTTTCAAACATTACGTTTCAAATTATTTATGTCGACTATATATGACGGATATATCTTAGCGATATATCCAAAGTTTTACAAAAAAAGGATACCGCGAAATGCATCAGTGATATATTCTCAAGTATTCATTAAATGTCTCCATGATTATGTGTTATTTTTATAATCACTGTTGCTTAGAATAGTCTACAAATTACCTTTCATTTATTCGATCACGTGAAGATGTTTTAACTAATTTATCTTTTGAAAGGTCCATTGATCAAATATAAAAATTTAAGGAGCATCTTCGTTCCTAAAATTGAAAACCTTTAAGGAGAAATGTTGAAATTTACAATTACTATTCCTTGTTTCCTGTGAGCAGGGAAATATGAAATTTTATTGTCTTTGTGGTAGCATATTGTTTAAATGTAATAATTGATTATAAGTGATTTGATTATTTGGAATAAAATTCAATTCATAATCGTTCATGGAATAAATGTAACAGGTAGGAGGTACTTAATACTTTGTATTCCTATTCTATTTACACTTGTAGCTAGTTTGTTCTAATAATAAGGATTCATTTATTCATATAATTTGCATGTTTCCAGCAACCGCTTAAATTATTTGGTTTCCGCACTCTTTTTCTGCTACTCATCCTTTATGAACGTAGATACCAGTAAACAAACTATAGCAAATCTCTATCCAATATTTTAAAAATGATATAATAACTGTACAAAAAATTTAACATTTGCCAGCAAGTTAGTTATAATACAGACAAAAAAAAATAAATAAATTACCACTCACTCAGCTGCTTACTACAGAGGTCTGAGAAGATCATCTCACTTATATATATTAAAGAGAAAATCTGAGAAGAAAACGAGACTTCAGGAAACAGAAGAAAAACGTTCTATTCCAGGCTTGCGCGCAGGTCACATTTAAGCTGTAGCTAAGCAAGATAATCATTCAATGATTGGGACGACACGACAGATAAATCACAATAAAGAATAATTCATTAATAATCATAATTCATTAATAATTCATTATTATTAAAATATTTGAGAATATTTTTAAATTAATTACCAAATTTTTAAAAATATGTAACTTGCAGTTGAAAATTTAATTGAAACTGCTATATAATTTAAAGCAGATCTTCTGTCATTGCAATGTTCCAGCCCACTGTATCGAGGTGGTCTTAATCAAACATATTTTGATGATGTAACGTATGGCAGGATATTATAAAATCAGTATACGTTTTTGCAGGTTGCTTAAGGTATTTAATTAAGTAAATAAAACAATACCAGGTAAAAATAATAATTATATGTGTATTTAATTAAGATTTTTACTCTTTTTATTTTTGTATTATTGCTATCGGAGGAATTCATTAATTTTATATATTTGTTAGGTAAACCCTAAAACTACTTGCCGTAATATTTGGCTAAAAAATTTATAATAATTTCTCTCTTTTTTTTCTGATAACCAAGGTAATAGTTACGGCCTTGCCTATACTTGTAATCTGCAGTTCCTACTTTTACCCACGTTGAGATTTACTTATTTCCGCAATACTCCACGTCCTACTGTCAGTCAGCAGGGACACCGACGGGCTTCGATGGGACGTTAAGCCATTGGCCCGTGTCGGGAGAATGAAACCCTTGCACGTTAAAAACACACTGGATGGCCTTGACGGGAGATTACCAACCATCTGTCCCCTAATAGCTGTCCCTTGGTGTCGGTCAGTAGGAACACCGACGGCTTGGATGGGACGTTAAGCCCTGGACCCTTCTCGGGATAATGAAATCCTGTGCATGTTAAAGAACACACTGGATGGCCTTGACTGCAGACTACTAATCATGTGTCTTCTAACAGCTGTACAGTCCAACCCCCTAACCTTCTCGCGGTCCTTGTGACGTGGCCATTTAGATCATTGTGTGGAAAAAGTGTCGCTCAGAGGTAAAACAAACTAACCGAAGTACAGAAAGAATATTATTGAAAACCGAGAATTAGGTTTATTTTATTGCAATCTGTATATTGTGTTCAGTGATATTTATTACTACAAAGCATATTAAGAAGTTACTGAGCTCTAAAAATGCATTTTATTTGGGTAACATGGGTCTGAATCCAATATAGTGGCCGTTTGGTGTAGTAATTTTTGAAAAATGCTTCAAACATTGAATTGCTTAATGGAATTATCCTTTTTGTGTCTCTTAAAGCACCTGCTTACTGAATGAAGCATTCAGTAATCAATTTTGTGGAACCAGTAGATAATTTTTAAGAAAATAAGAATCTAAATCCTAAGAGCTAATGAAAGCTCAATGCATATTCTTCAAACTGTGTTTGATTTCTTAGCTCCCTAACTCTTTATTTGTTCAGATATGACTTTTTCCGTGGAAAATTGTGTTCTGAAAGTTCAATTCGAAAATATTTCCATCAATATTGGGTACCATTCTGATAAACAGAACGTTAAATTTTGAATACGCAATGATGGAACTTTGAATTAAACTTCCAGTAATTTAATAAAATAAATAATTTTATTAAGAGAGAAACAATAAGTTTTAAGATAAAATTTGTTTTAATATCAATATGTGCGCTGGCTTTGCTTAAACGAAAGACGTGATTAATGAATTTTTTTCTACCGATGAAAGAAATTGTCGTCATCGATTATAATTAAAAGCTTGACTAGGAAAATGAAATTTTCGTTCCACTGTAAATAAAGGTGATCCTGAAAATGAGATAATCTAAAACCTAAACTTATAATATTCACTCGTATAATAATGTAGTTCGGTATAGCTGCTTTATTAATGGTAAGATTTTATTGTATTTATATGATGTTAATACTGTACTTAATACAGATTGAAATCATATATCAGTTAAAACAGGGGGTCTCTCTGTATAACAGAATTCGATAAATCATTTAAAGCAAACTCGTCGAAAATGCGAAAGACTAGAGTTGTTTATAAATTTAAGTGTAGGGAGCTACCGAACAAGGGCATCACTAATTATGGAGATTCTATCGAGTAATAATATTAAGTTGCATTCACAATCTGCTACATGTATCGCGATGGATTAACCATATTCTTTTGCCGTTTGCATCCTGAAGGTCCCTCGTAACAATATAAAAAGTATATTCATAGCCTCTGTTGGGACGTGGGAAGCTCAACTGAAGTTCCCAGGTTCGAGTGCCACCTGGGTCATTGTTGAGATTTATTTCTTCAAAACTCCTCGGGGAATAGGAGACACACAATGGGCTCCGACAAGGCCACCTCGCTACAACAGGTCATGACGCTGCAGTAACAGAAGCCTAAATTATGAACAGTAAAGCAGTTTATATTAAAGTTCAGTTTCTAAAAATCGACCGGTAGTTATATATATATATATAAAATATATATATATTTTTTCAAATATATGGTAATTGCTTTTTAAAATTTCTTATTATTTTAATAAAATCCTTATGAATAAATAAAGCCATTTATTTTAATATCAGTTGAAATAAAATTAACTTAAATTTTAAACTAATTTTATCATTTGAATTTTTTATGCATAATTAATTTCCCTCCTTTCGCTCAAACTCGTCCTGACCTGATGTATCAAGGTGGCCTTGGCTCAGAATGGCCGCCATTCGCCAGATGGAATGTTAGGCCGTAATCCACGTGCAAAGAGCTATAACCAGCACATTAAAGACCACATTCGATGGCTTTAACGGGAGGCTACCATCTGTCTGTTAAGAGCTGTCTGTTTAATAGTGACCAGACCATTTAGCCCACTGTGTGCAAAAATGTTCTGCTCAGAAGTAAAACAGCGTAGCATATAGTCTCCGTCCTTCATGGGGGGGGGGGGCTTAGTCGGTAGTGCGCCAGGCTCGTAATCTGCAGTTCCCAGGTTCGGTTGGGTTGGGATATTTTACCTCTGAGCGGCACTTTTTTGCACACCATGGGCTAAATGGCCAGGTCACATGGACCCCGAAGGCTCAGAGAAGGTTGCGGGAGGGGACCCACTGGAACAGCTGTTGGGAGACAGATGGTAGCCTCCCGTCAAGGCCATCCAGCGTGTTCTTTAACGTGCACAGGGTATGGCTCTCCCACATACGGGACCACGGCTTAACGTCCCATCCGATGGACGGCGGCCATTCCAAGCCCATTGGTGTCCCCTACTGAACGTGGGCAAGGCGGGGAATTTTGCGAAGATAAATCTCAACGCTGACCCAGTTGTGACTCGAACCTGGGAACTACAGATTACGAGCCTGGCGCGCTACCGACTGAGCCACCCCGCTCCTCCCAGGTTCGAGTTCCAGCTGTGTCAGCTTTGAGATTTATCTCCGCAAAACTACCCGCTCTGACCAGGGTCAGTAGGCTACACCGATGGGCTTGGAAAGACCGCCGTCCGTCTGATGTGACGTTAAGCCGTAGACACCGTGTTCGGGAGAGTCATACCATGTGCACGTCAAAAAACACGCTGGATGGCCTTAGACGGGAGGCTACCATCTGTCTCCCAACAGCTGTTCCAGTGGGTTTCCTCCCCCAACCTTCTCTGAGCCTTCGGGGTGTGCAAAAAATTTCCGCTCAGAGGTAAAACAACCCAACCCGTCCTTCACGTAGCACTGGCATAGGCACATAATAGGCTAAATGATCAGATTCACAAGGGCTGCAAGTGCTCAGAGTTAGATAGAGGAATGGGATCCTCTTAACAGTTATTAAGAGTCAAATGGGAAGGTCCCGCCATAGCCATTTAGCGTGTTCTTTAATGTTCACAAGGTTCGGCTTTCATGCACATGGGGCGATGTTTTAATGTGTTTTAATGCCCAGAGATATCTCTTTCCTCGCCGAGGGTAGGATAAGGTTAAGACAGGGCCAGATCTATGGGGAAGGGGCAATTATGTAAAGGAATATTCTCAAGAGTGGGGGGCTCTTGTGAATATTTGTAAGGCCAAAAATTATTAAAATTGTGTATATTTCACGTAGTTTCGTGAAATATTTTTAAAACCTCTCAAACGAAGGAGAAAATGTGACATGCATTTTTTTTTCTTTTTTTGGAATAAAAACACAACCTTTTTCCAAAATTTACTTTAATTTGAATTAAAGTAGAAATTTTGCTTCAGAGTGCATTTTTGATTGAATATATTGTAATTTAGAATGTCACTAATATATTATATGCTGTAACTCATAGTTTTATTATTATTTGAATTTTTAGAGATTTTTTCCTGTAGTTTATACTTGATTTCATAATTTACATTTCAACCAAATATAAATTCACGGTAGAAAAAGAGGTTGAGAATGGCTGTGAGAAATGTCATTAATGTCCATCAAGTTGTTGAAAGGAACTAGCCAGGTTATTTGAAGCTTGCTCATAACATGAAATTAGTATGTTTGGTATTTTCAGCCTTGGCCAACTATGTGTGATGTGTGATGATTCAATACTCTCATTCGACACCAGATGGCAGCACCAGCCAGGGAATAAGAGAAGCCACCTAATAATTGTAAATGATCTATCTGAGCATAAATCTTTCTAAAATTTTGGAAAAATGGATGTATAAATTAGAGATAGGTTTGGATTCAAATTTTCTAACCCTTGCTTGCCCGGTTGGAAGCAAAATATTCCTCTGACAGAAACAGTGGTCTAAGAAAAAAAAAGAGAGTGTGGAAATGAATGCGTTTGGCAAATAATATCAATCAAAATAAAAAAAAAAAATGAATAAATACCCCCTCAAGCAGCTGCTTGCCACAGAGGTCTGACAGAAGCCTGTCAGTTTATTTGCCAAAGTAGAAGATCTGAGAGGATGACAGGACCTCAGCAGAAAAACGATACACACAGCCATGCTTTATCCGGGGCTCGAACCCAGGTCCCTTCAAAACCTTGATAGAATTGACTGCATTACTCCAGTATATAGGCAAATATATGCACAGAAATTCATGCCACTAAATCATTTCTAATTCTTCTTACTGCAGGCTGTTAAAAAAACTTTAAAATAAGTATACTTAAATCGTCCAGTGTGCCGAGTGGTTAGCGAGCTTCGCTAGTGATCAAAGGGAGCCGGAATCGAACCCTGGATTAAGGCATGAATATTTGCGTTGTCTTTCTGCTGAGATCCTGTCATCCTCATAGACCTTCTACCAAAGAATGTAGAGGGAGAAGAAGTTAAGCTTCCATAGAGATGAATGTAAAATCGAGTATCGTGCATTTGGCGTAGAGGTGAAACGAACATTACAGGGGACGAACGCTTTTGTAATTACATGTTACTGTCAACTTCCATTCTCTTCGCTTTTCCTATGTAATAATTTCCCATTGATATCCTACAGAGTATATTAATATCAGTGCTGGTCCCTTTTTACATGCAACCGAGAAAGCTCTTTATTGTAATAATAAATTTTATAAATTAACTGCAGACTAATTTCAAATCTTCTCTTTCCGTTCAATTTATAATTGTTGGTTCAACGAAAAATAATTCCAATGACGAAAATATACCTTTATTAAAATCATGATATTATTTTTTTCAAATACAAAGTGCAGTTTTTTTTTCTTTTTTAAAATATAAATTTTTTGATGCATAATTCCTTTGCCCCTTATTGTTTGCTTCCCAGCTTAAACAAATGCACGATACGAATCGAAACACCACTTGAGGTCGCCACTTACGCTTTGTCAAAGCTGAACTTCTTTTCCTTATACGTTCTTTGGTTCCACTATGGCGTATAAACTGACAGGCTCCTGTCAGACGTCTGTGGTAAGCAGCTGTTTGATGGAATTTTAAAAAAATTAATATTTATTTGATAATCAAATTAAAAACGTAACGTTATTTGGGGGGAAAAATGTTTGAAATAATTCGAAGAAACTGAAATTTTTGGAGTAATGAAACAGAACACATCAGATACTTCTTTAAGATTACTTAATATTAAACGTATATTGCTTTTTGAACTTCTGTAATCCATTTAAAGCAAACTAACCTTGTCATAACTAGAGCTCACTTAACACATTAGACACTGAATTACGGGGGCGGGGGTGGCTCAGTCGGTAGCGCGCCAGGCTCGTAATCTGTAGTTCCCAAGTTCGAGTCCCAGCTGGGTCAGCGTTGAGATTTATCTCCGCAAAATTCCCCGCCCTGCCCACGGTCAATAGGGGACACCGATGGGCTTGGTAAAGGCCGCCGTCCCCCGGATGGGACGTTAAGCCGTGGCCCCGTGTGCGGGAGAGCCATACCCTGTGCACGTTAAAGAACACGCTGGATGGCCTTGACGGGAGGCTACCATCTGTCTCCCAACAGCTGTTCCAGTGGGTCCCCTCCCCCAACCTTCTCTGAATCCTTCGGGGTCCTTGTGACCTGGCCATTTAGCCCATGGTGTACAAAAAAAGTGCCACTCAGAGGTAAAACAACCCAACGTTGAAGAACACGTTGGATGGCCTTGACGGGAGACTACCATCTGTCTCCCAACAGCTGTTCCAGTGGGTCCCCTCCCCCAACCTTCTCTGAGCCTTCGGGGTCCATGTGACCTGGCCATTTAGTCCATGGTGTGCAAAAAAGTGCCTCTCAGAGGTAAAACAACACAACCCCTCCCTCAACCTTCACTGAGCCTTTGGGGTCCATGTGACCTGGCCATTTAGTCCATGGTGTGCAAAAAAGTGCCACTCAGAGGTAAAACAACCCAACCCAAGCTTCAAATCGTTGAGTTTCATATTCGATTCATTAACTATTAGTCTTCCGGCTCGCAAACTTCAAAGACTAAGCTGCATCACTCTGGCATTTGTATCCTATAGCGATCGGATCGATCTTTGTACTTGGAATGAAGCTTCCATTTCTGAGAAATCGTTTCCTTTAACCGTATTAGAAAAAGAATGCAATCGATAGTGAGAGCGACAGTGAGAAACGACAACGAAAGATGTAAACCCAATTGGCTTCCTGCTCTCCCAGACTCATAGGCGAAAAGGCTGAAAATCAAGTTAGGAAGAAACAAATGCGAGTTAAAATTTGTTAGAAACAAAAGAAATCAGTTGCTCGTTACTCAGAAATCCACTGTCATTCAAAACTACTTCAAACATAATTTTGTTAGAGTTGCAGTAATTTCGTTCTTTTTCTTCCGATATAGGGTTGTGTTGGGTTGTTTTACCTCTGAGCGGCAATTTTTTGCACACCATGGGCTAAATGGACAGGTCACATGGACCCCGAAGGCTCAGAGAAGGTTGGGGGAGGGGACCCACTGGAATGGCTGTTGGGAGACAGATGGTAGCGTCCCGTCAAGGCCATCCAGCTTGTTCTTTAACGTTTGGTTGTTTTACCTCTGAGCGGCACTCTTTTGCACACCATGGGATAAATGGCCAGGTCACATGGACCCTGAAGGCTCAGAGAAGGTTGGGGGAGGGGACCCACTGGAACAGCTGTTGGGAGACAGATGGTAGCCTCCCGTCAAGGCCATCCAGCGTCTTCTTTAACGTTGGTTGTTTTACCTCTGAGCGGCACTTTTTTGCACACCATGGGCTAAATGGCCAGGTCACATGGACCCCGAAGACTCAGAGGAGGTTGGGGGAGGGGACCCACTGGAACAGCTGTTGGGAGACAGATGGTAGCCTCCCGTCAAGGCCATCCAGCGTGTTCTTTAACGTGCACAGGGTATAACTCTCCCGCACACGGGACCACGGCTTAACGTCCCATCCGACGGACGGCGGCCTTTCCAAGCCCATCGGTGTCCCCTACTGACCGTGGGCAGCGCGGGGAAATTTTGCTCAGATAGATCTCAACGCTGACCCAGCTGGGACTCGAACCTGGGAACTACAGATTACGACCCTGGCGCGCTAACGACTGAGCCACCCCGCTCCATATAGGGTTGCAACGAAAAATTTTCTAGTGCTGTTCCTAATGGCCTTTATCATGTTGGTGTACTGTTTGCTCTACTGGAATGCAGAAGTAAGGTATCATTTCCAAAACGTGTTGGTTTGGGTTGTTTTACCTCTGAGCGACACTTTTTGCACACAATGGACTGAGGCGGGGGGTGGCTCAGTCGGTAGCGCGCCAGGCTCGTAATCTGTAGTTCCCAGGTTCGAGTCCCAGCTGGGTCAGCGTTGAGATTTATTCCGCAAAACTCCCCGCCCTGCCTCCGGTCAGTAGGGGACACCGATGGGCTTGGAAAGCCTGCTGTCCGTCGGATGAGACGTTAAGCCGTGGCCCCGTGTGCGGGAGAGCCATGTCCTGTGCACATTAAAGAACACGCTTTATGGCCTTGACGTGAGGCCACCATCTGTCTCCCAACAGCTGTTCCAGTGGGTCCCCTCCCCCAACCTTCTCTGAGCCTTCGGTGTCCATGTGACCTGGCCATTTAGCCCATGGTGTGCAAAAAAGTGCCACTCAGAGGTAAAACAACACAACCCCTCCCTCAACCCTCACTGAGCCTTTGGGGTCCATGTGACCTGGCCATTTAGTCCCTGGTGTTCAAAAAAGTGCCGCTCAGAGGTTAAACAACCCAACTCAACATCATCATCATCATCCTCAAGCAGCCATGGGCTACGGAGGTCCAACCAGACCGTGCAATTTAGTTCTCCAAGCAAGTCTATCCTGAGCTACATCTACTGCATCTGGCCACTGCACACCAATTCTAACAAGGTCCTGTTTGACATTGTCTGCCCACCGCATCCTAGGTCTCCCCTTCTTTCTGAGGCCTTTAGGCACACTGTTCATAACCCTATTCGCCAATCTATAATTATTCATACGGGCAACATGGCCAAACCAACGGAGTCTCTCTCTGCACAATATGCTGCTTAAAGGAGGTTGCAAACTCCTTTTCCTAATCTCATCATTAGTTACAAAGTTGAACCACCTAATGCCCAAGATACTGCGTAAGCATCTGGAATCAAAAGCATCTAGTTTCCTGTTATCTTGTTTACAAAGTGTCCAAGTTTCACTACCATAACTAACCCTAGAAAGAACCAAACTATTATACAGTCTAATTTTAGTCTTTAGGTGTATACGCCTATTTCTCCACACTCTCCATAGATTCTTAAAAGTCCCAGCAGCAATCCCTATTCGTCTGTTAATCTCATGCCGCACATCACCATTATCTGTTACATAGCTCCCAAGATAATTAAACTGTGACACCTGCTCAAGACTGCAACCATTCAGATTAACTGAATCACAGCCTGCCTGACCAATTTTCATCACTTTAGTTTTCTCTCTGTTTATAACCGAACCTACTCTACTACCAGTCTCATCAACAGCTCGAATGAAAGAGTTCATCTCATCAACATCATTTGCCAAAAGGGCTAAATCATCAGCATAATCTAAATCAGAAATTTTCGTATCTCCAGCCCATTTAAGGCCAAAATCTTTCCCTTGAAGTGAATTTCGCATAACATAATCAATAACCAAGCTAAAGAGAAAAGGAGACAAAATGCACCCTTGTCGAACACCAGAAGTAATGCTAAACCAATTGCTACAAGCCTTACCAACTCTCACACACGACTCAGTGTTATTATAGAGAGCTTTCATAATGTTAACTAACTTGTCTGGTATACCATATGATCTCACAATCAACCACAAATTATGACGATCAACAGAGTCGAAAGCCTTTTTGAAATCAACAAAGCTAGCAACCAAAGGTTTCTGAAACTCTAAACATTTCTCAAGAATCTGCCTAAGTGAAAATATCTGATCTACACATCCCCTACCACTTCTGAATCCACATTGCTCATCACGCAATTGCCTGTCAACCAGATTCTTAATTCTATTAAGCACAATCATGGAAAGAACTTTACCTGGAACAGAGAGTAGGCTGATACCCCTATAGTTATCACAAGAACTGCGATCACCTTTTTTGAAAATAGGGATAACAATAGCTCTGGTAAAATCCTTAGGAACCATGCCTTTATCATAAAAGAGATTCAGAATTTCAGTCATCCAAGTGGTAACCGAAACATTCCCAGCTCTAAGCATTTCCGTAGTAATTTCATCTACCCCTGGGGATTTATGAAGTTTAAGTTTAGAAACAGCCAAACTAACTTCAGATTGTGTTATAGGGCCAACATTAAAGCCACCAATGCATCTATCATCATTGCAAACAATGGGAGTAGAACTAACTACATTGTTTAGAACATCACTGAAATGCTCAGCCCACCTAGCCATGACAGAATCCTCCCCTTCTATAACCTTACCTTGTTTATCCTTCAATCCTTGTATGCCTGTCCGTTTTCTACCACACAAAACATTAACTATCTGGTACAGCTCTCTGCTGTTGTGCTGTCTAACTGCTTCCTCGGCTTTGTCAGCCAAACCATCAAGCCAAAAATTTTTATCAGCAGCTAACTGATCCTTTACAAGTTTATTAAGGTCTCTGTAATGCTTTCTATTAGGACTAGTAGGGTATTGATTAAGGGCATTCCTGCAGTTCTTTCTTTCCGAAATAAGCTCAAGTGCCTTATCACTCAGATAATTTTGCCTCTTCTGCTCCTTTTTTCCTAAAAGAGTACTGTTAGTGTCCAAAAAAGCCTGTTTAAAATGATCCCATTCTTCCTCAACTTCAGTAGTAAGCAAACCATGACTGTCATAATGACTAAGTAACCTATCATGGTAAGCTTTGGCTATAACTGGATCTTTCAGAGCTTCAGTATTAAAAGTAAATTTTTTAACCCTAGCACAACACTTTTTAAGTTTAAGTTGCAACACACTTTTAACAAGGTAATGGTCGGATCCAATTTCAGCTCCCCTATATGCCCTGGTATTCCTAACAGAACTAGTCCATTTGCTGTTAATTAATATGTAATCAATCATATTCTTATGCAGCCCATCAGGTGAAACCCATGTGTACTTATGTATGTCGCGGTGTTTGTAATAAGTGTTAGTTATTCTGAATCCATTGAGTTTACTTACCTGTAGGAGACGTTGCCCATTGCTATTGCAGCTACCAATACCAAAAGGGCCTATTACTCCTCCCCAAAGGTCAGAGTCAGTACCAACTTTGGCATTGAAGTCACCAAGAACAAGGGTAATATCTCCTTTCTTGACAGAATTCAAAATATCCTGAAGTTGTTCATAAAACCTATCCTTCTCATCCTCATCGGCATCCTCAGTGGGGGCATAACAGCAGATAACATTCAAGTCTTTAACGCTTGTCTGAAATTTTGCTGTAAGAAACCTTTCATTAATGCACTCATATCCTAGAAGAGCATCACTAGCGTGTCTGCTGAGAAGCAGACCCACGCCTTGGTGATGCTTTTTGTCGTCCCTCCCTGAAAAGAGAAATTTAAGATTATTTTTAAGAATCTGACCTTTATCTGTCCATCTGGTCTCTTGCAAGCCGAGAATATCTAAATTATAACGGTGGAATTCTTGTGTGAGGACATCAAGAGAAAAAGCTCTGTGCAGAGTCCTCACATTCCAACTACCTATGGAGAGAAAATGGTTAGTGGGATGTTTAAAGAAACTATGTTTATTGAGAGAGGGAATGCCGACAATATCAAACAGCCCCCTAATCGCAGACATGGGGCAAAGACCCGTTCCCCCACTACTAAAGGCTGAAGCCATCTACACTGGAAGACTTCCTCCAATGTAGAATTTGACGATGCCAATAGAAGCAAAGAGTTCAGGTGCCTGCGATGACTTCTGCTCAGGATTATCCACCAGCTGATAAACATATCCTGTGGATCTATTCACTTGGGGCTGTCAACCCTCAAACAAAAAGAAAACACAGCGGAAGATTTTCCCTCCACAGAAGCCCACCAGTGCAGCAAAATCAGGATCCATAATCAAGCTCAGAGCCATATATCTGTCCAGTCCAGTATGGTCAGCACCAGGACCCTGTGTGGTTGACCACTCCTCAGCAGGGTAGAAAAAAAGAAAAGTAGCCATAGTTGTCCAGATCAGTAGGCCACACTAATCTGGCAGCCCTCCCCTTCCGTTCACTTCCACAAGAGAGTATCTCTTTTGAAAGTTACTAACGGTCCGCACCACGAGAAGGCGGGGTTGGACATTAGGTGCTAGGCCTGGCCGGTTCTATGCATCATCACAGGGGATTGGTGCATAGCTCTCCTTCCAGTGACAATGAACTAAATGGCCAGGTCATAAGGACTCCGCAGGCTTAGAGAAGGTTGGGAGAATGGGCGAGAATGGGCTCACTGGACAGCTGGTGGGAGACAGATGGTACCTCCAGCCAAACCCATCCAGCACGTTCTTTAACGCGCACAGGGTATGTCTCTCACACACACGGGGCCACAGCTTAACGTCCCATTCGGCGGACGGCGGCCTTTCGACACCCATTGGTTTTCTCTTCTAAGTGGGCAGAACGGTTTGTGGAGATAAATCTCATTGCTGGCCCAGACGTGACTCGAACATGGAAACTACAGATTAGAAGCCACCTCGCTCGCAAACGAAATTGTCATACGAAAGTATGACATCAACATAACCAGTTGGGTTGGGTTGTTTTACCTCTGAGCGGCACTTTTTTGCACACCATGGGCTAAATGGCCAGGTCACATGGACCCCGAAGGCTCAGAGAAGGTTGGGGGAGGGGACCCACTGGAACAGCTGTTGGGAGACAGATGGTAGCCTCCCGTTAAGGCCATCCAGCGTGTTCTTTAACGTGCACAGGGTATGGCTCTCCCGCACACGGGGCCACGGCTTAACGTCCCATCCGACGGACGGCGGCCTTTCCAAGCCCATCGGTGTCCCCTACTGACCGTGGGCAGGGCGGGGAATTTTGCGGAGATAAATCTCAACGCTGACCCAGCTGGGACTCGAACCTGGGAACTACAGATTACGAGCCTGGCGCGCTACCGACTGAGCCACCCCCGCCCCAACATAACCAGTCGTAACAGTATAACGGAGTAGAAGAAAATTATCAACCTGATTGGTAATTTGGTATCCCATATCGTTAGTGTAAACAATTCAGACTTTTTTTATATATTTATATATTATTATTGGTGAATTTTAATAATAATAATATTTATAACAATATTTATTTATAAATATGCATTATTCAGAAGAAAAATTATTCGTTTATATATATATTAGCATTATAATAATGGTAATAAATGCTCATAATTTTCCTTCTAAAAAGCGTATTCGTAAACAAACATTGGTTTCAAAATTAGTATTAAAACTTACCAGTAATAATAATAGATATAAACATGTAGAAAAATTTAGATGTGTAATAGTATATTTATTGACATCATAGCTTGGGGCGGGGTCTCTCTCGGTAGCGCACCAGGCTCGTAATCTGTAGTTTCCAGGTTCGAGTCCCAGCTGGGTCAGCGTTGAGATTTATCTCCGCAAAATTCCCCCGCCCTGCCCACGGTCAGTAGGGGCAAAGAAGGTCTAAGGAGAAGAAAGCTAGCTTCGCACAAGCGTAAGTGGCGCCGTTCTGTGGAATTTTACCGAAGCTGAACGTGGCAAATTGATGTGCAGACACAAAAACAACTGTAAGGGGCGATCTGCGCATGCGTAGTGCAATTATTTTAGCCCAATGCAGCTATGGTTTGTCTTACTATTGGTATGTATATTGCGATTTAACCAGTGTTTCCAAATGTCTAACAGTCATGGCTGTTTGACACAGTGGTAGCTGACCCTAAAGTTATTCAATGAGTGTTTTATCTCGTTCAGGAGTACATTTTACGATACCTGGAAAAACCGTTGTATGTTTATTTTGAGTAAATTTGCAGAATTTTTAAAATTAATATGTAAATTAATACATTTAAATATCTTGCGAACATGTAAGTCAATGTATGTTGCAGTTTTGTGTTCTATGGAGCATATCGATGTATATAGGTGTCTACAGTTTGTTCTAATAGTAAATTTTTTTATGGTTGATACGAGAAGTGCCTGCTGCCATCTATTGAAAATTTATACAACTAAGAAACTCGATATGACTTTTATTGAAAATATCTAAAATTCTATAAAATATAATTAACAAAACATGTTATCTCGCATAGAGCCATAAATTTCAATTTATTATAATATATTAAATATTGTAGAATGTTCAAAATATTAAAATTCTTTTCTTGAGCATAGCTACTACCTGTTTTACAAAATGGGATTTTATTAAAGAAAATAATTTTAACTAATCCTCGTAAAAAGAAAATTATGATGGAAAAATTTCGGAAATGAACACTGAACAGAGCTAAAGTGAATGTAAACTTAGTGACGTGGTGTAAGCCATTGAAAACCTTGCTGGGCAGTGGAAAAATAAGGCCAAGGAACTGGCTCCTCTCCCTGGCTAGGTGGCTTTACTGCAATGCACGAATTTGCCATTTTTAGAGGGCGCTGCAATCGAAAAGTTTACATAAAGCGTATGGAAGCTAGCTCTCTTCTCCCTTAGACACTCCTTGGTAGGGGACACCGATGGGCTTGGAAAGGCCGCCGTCGGTCGGATGGGACGTTAAGCCGTGGCCCCGTGTGCGGGAGAGACATACCCTGCGCACGTTAAAGAACACGCTGGATGGCCTTGACGGGAGGCTACCATCTGTCTCCCAACAGCTGTTCCAGTGGGTCCCCTCCCCCAACCTTCTCTGAGCCTTCCGGTTCATGTGACTTGGCCATTTAGCCCATGGTGGGCAAAAAAGTACCGCTCAGAGGTAAAACAATCCAACCCAAAGACATCATAGCTTAGTTGTATGGCCTTCTGTTAAGGGAGGTGTTGACTAAATGGACAAATAAAAAGGACTCGAACGTCACAGAAATGGCACATCAACCTGAGAAGTGTTGGAAGACAGAAGGAAACGTACCTTCAAGGCTGTCCAGTTTATTCAATAATATGCACAGTGTATGATGCTTCAACATACGAAACGTTTTAACATAACACCTCCTGTAAAAGAAGTCCGTTGAATCAAGATTTGACGTAGTCCTATCATCTAGACCATTGGCTCTCAACCTTTTATGCTTCACGCACCCCTTGGAAATGTGTATGTAACTGGCGTAGCCCTTGTATAGATAGATAAAACTATAGTTATAGTATAACAATGGGAATAAAGTAAAACATATATATCAGTGGTTCTCAACCTTTTATGCTTCACGTACCCCCTGGAAATGTATATGTAACTGGCGTACCCCTTGTATAGATAGATAAAACTATGGTTATAGTATAACAATGGGATTAAAATAAAACATATATCAGTGGTTCTCAACCTTGTATGCTTCACGTATCCCCTGTAAATATGTATTAACTGGCGTACCCCTTGTATAGATAGATAAAACTATAGCTATAGTATAACAATGGGTATGAAATAAAACATATATCAGTGGTTCTCAACCTTGTATGCTTCACGTATCCCCTGTAAATATGTATTAACTGGCGTACCCCTTGTATAGATAGATAAAACTATAGTTATAGTATAACAATGGGAATGAAATAAAACATATATATCAGTGGTTCTCAACTAGTAATTTTTTTCAGATTCTTTAATATTATTTTTATGTAATTATAATGAATAAATTATTTTGTTTCATATACCTCTTAAACTCTACGAAATATAACAGTCTATTACCGAGAAAAAGCATAAAAATTCAAATGAAAAGGAAGGATCTAAAATTATCGAAAAAAATTTTAAACCAGTTCACATTTTGCAGATTCCTTGTATAAAGGAAAATATTAATTCCGAATAAACAGAAAATTTTCTGACGGAAAAAATATTCTTTATTTCATAACATTTCAAGATTTTTCATAAATATAATTCATCTGCAACAGATATTTCTGTAGTTAAGGTATTTAAAACTTGGCAAAAAAAATTCAACATCGCTAACAGAATGGATTCATTTCTGACCAATGGTCAGTTAGTGTGAACCCATCCTGTTATAGGAAATCTTCAATCGATTCCCACTCCCATTTAGAACCTATTAGAGTCCATTACATTCTTCCTTATCATCGGATGAGAAGAGCTAGGGATCGAGAAGGATTGAAAGAGACAAGACGGATGGCTACAGAAAACTCCCGATGCCCGACATCCAGACGCCCATCGACCGCGCCTCTGTCCCTGCCGTTGATCTCCTATGGACTAGTCCTCCCACAAAGTGAGACCAAGCAGGAAGATGTAAAGCTGCTCCAGCAGTTGAATGACTCGAGGAGGATCGGTGGTGATGTCATGACCGAACAAACTGGCGTCATCTGTGTCATTTGTCACTGAGATACTATGTGGCATCTTTTGTCGGAGGTAAACAATAAATGGTGTGTTTGCAAGAGACTGGCTTGATTTAACTTCACTAAGAATTTGGTGAAGAGAAACGTTTCATTTCAACGTCACTGATTTTGTAGAAATAAATAGAAATGAATTTGGGTAAAGAATTTTGATAGATATTTCAAAAAAATCACTCAAGACTGGGATTTGAGTTTAAATAAAAGCATGGTTACTTATGCAAACAAGAATCACTTCATTGGTAAAATTCCAGCAACAGTGCTTGATGAGATCAAAGATCGTGATCAGGCAATATTGCTGAAATTTTTCTTTCCAATGACAGATTTTTCAGTTGTTTTTTCTTAAATTAACTTAAATTTTTAATGATTAATTAAGTAGCGGTAGTTTCTAATATCGATGAAAAACGTATGATAGCATAAAATGCAAATATAGAATCATATAAACAGACTGAAAAAGAATATACACGTGCAACAATGAAAACGAGACTGTGGCACTCGAAATATACCACGAATATTTGAACTGCGTCACTTACGAGTTCGAAAATGATGAATTTAAAAAAAAAGAATGGATTAGAAGAAAAAAAGATAAAAAAAGGAATACATTGTAGTTCGGAAAATTAATGCTAAGGAGAAAGAGATTTGTCTTAGTCTGTGCGCGTTAGTCTAAAGAAGAAAAGTTTTCACTGTTGTGTGTGCGGAAGCTTTAAAAGAATTTAGTAGGTTAAAAGTGGTTACATAAAAAAATAGTAGAGCGTTTTTAATGTGAGACTGGGTTGTTTTACCTCTGAGCGGCACTTTTTTGCATAAAATGGGCTAAATGAGCAGATCACAACGGCCCCGAAGGCTCAGAGAAAGTTGGAGAGAGGAGACACATTGGCACAGCTGTTGGGAGACAGATGGAAGTCTCCCATCAAGGACATCCAGCGTGTTCTTTAATGTGCACAGAACATGGCTCTCCCGCACACAGTGAAACGGCTTAACGTCCAATCCGACGGACTGCGGGCTTTCCAAGCCCATCGGTGTCTCCTACTGACCGTGGGTAGGGCGGGGAAATTTGCGGAGATAAATCTCAACGCTGGATTGGATTGTTTTACCTCTGAGCGGCACTTTTTTGCACACCATGGGCTAAATGGCCAGGTCACATGGACCCCGAAGGCTCAGAGAAGGTTGGGGGAGGGGACCCACTGGAACAGCTGTTGGGAGACAGATGTTAGCCCCCCGTCAAGGCCATCCAGCGTGTTCTTTAACGTGCACAGGGTATGGCTTTCCCGCACACGGGGCCACAGCTTAACGTCCCATCCGACGGACGGCGGCCTTTCCAAGCCCATCGGTGTCCCATACTGACCGTGGGCAGGGCGGGGAATTTTGCGGAGATAAATCTCAACGCTGACCCAGCTGGGACTCGAACCTGGGAACTACAGATTACGAGCCTGGCGCGCTACCGACTGAGCCACCCCCACCCCAGCTGGGCCAGCGTTCAGGTATGTCTCCGCAAAGCTCATCGCTCTGCCCTCGGTCAGTAGGGAGGCATCGATCAGCTAGAAAAGGCCGCCGTCCGTCGGATGAGACGTTTAATCGTGACACTATGTGCTAAAGAGTCCTGCACTGTGTACGTTAAAGAATACATTGGAAACCTTGACGAGAGGCTACCATCTATCTCCAAACAGCTGTCCAGTGGATTCCCTTTCTCAACTTTCTCGGTCTTTGTGACTTCACCGTTTAGCCATTGTGTGAAAAAAAATGTCGCTCAGAGGTAAAACAACCAAAAAAAGCACGAAATATCATAAAAGCATATATTAAGTTTTAAACTGATTAATGACTTCTCACTCTTTAGGAATAAAGAGTTTAGGAGTAGGAGTTTTGATATTATACACATTTTTTGTCAAATATAAGAGGCGGGGGTGGCTCAGTCGGTAGCGCGCCAGGCTCGTAATCTGTAGTTCCCAGGTTCGAGTCCCAGCTGGGTCAGCGTTGAGATTTATCTCCGCAAAATTTCCCGCCCTGCCCACGGTCAGTAGGGGACACCGATGGGTTTGGAAAGACCGCCGTTCGTCGGATGGGACGTTAAGCCGTGGCCCCGTGTGCGGGAGAGCCATACCCTGTGCACGTTAAAGAACACGCTGGATGGCCTTGACGGGAGGCTACCATCTGTCTCCCAACAGCTGTTCCAATGGGTCCCTTCCCCAATCTTCTCTGAGCCTTCGGGGACCATGTGACCTAGCCATTTAGCCCATGGTGTGCAAAAAAGTGCCGCTCAGAGGTAAAACAACCCAACCCAACTTGTCAAATATAAACAAAACTGAAATAATAGCGAGTAATTATAGGATAAGTCAAATTTTTATGTTGAAAATCGAAGGCGTAATACGAAGAGACGCGAAACGCGGTTAAGATCGCCGCATTTCCTTGTTGCATTCCAATAATAAGGTAGATCAAGACCTGTAATAAATTGCCAGTGGACCAAGTTATGACTTCACCGTTGACAGTCAGTCAAAATTTTCAACATCAATGCAAACTTGGAGCTTTTCATCCTTCTCCTTCAGTTAGAAAAAAAATTTTTTAATTCAAATTTGCTTTAAATTCTTTCAAACATATCCCAATTATGTAAAAAAAAACATCAAAGTTTCTTGTAAATCAAAATTATAATTCAGCAGCACACATGATACTGTTTTTTTTTCGTTTGCTATAGAGGTTGCGTCGGAGTTTAGATAATTCTCATTGTTTTTATTTCTATCATTATTACTGGTGAAATTTTACACTGATCCTCATATTAATGTTTATTTATAAATATAACTTATTTATAAGAAAATTATTCGGACTTATTATCATTATTTATGACTGTCATCGATTTCTACATGATATGCATGACTATGGATATACATACCGTATTTCTTTGATTCTCAGACGAAATCGATTGTAAGACGCACCTTAATTTGCACGTTAAAGAACACGCTGGATGGCCTTGACGGGAGGCTACCATCTGTCTCCCAACAGCTATTCCAGTGGGTCCCCTCCCCCAACCTTCTCTGAGCCTTCGGGGTCCATGTGACCTGGCCATTTAGCCCATTGTGTGCAAAAAAGTGCCGCTCAGAGGTAAAACAACCCAACCCAGCACCTTAATTTCAGTACAAGTAACAGAAAAAAAGCTTTGATTCTAAGGAAAAATAACGCTAAATATATCTAACAAATATTTTTATTATAATGGAATTCAATTTACTAACAACAATAATACCTATATATCAGTAAGTACGGCATTCATCACTTTCTTCTGAATGAATATCAGTCTGGTTTTTCCGAACCGTCATATCTGCATGTGAATCAAGATCAGAGTCTACTTCACATTTAGAGTCTGATTCTTCCGAGCCATCTTTATTTCCATTATCCCATAATATATCGTCTTCTGAGTCATCAAGAGCGTTGGTTATGCAACCTTTTTAAATGACTGCTGCGCTATTCTTTCTGGGATTAGCTTCCAAGCTATTGATACCCATTCCGCCAATTTTGATGTCGGCGCTTTCTTAATTTTTTCGCAAGGTGTCACCGGAATGTTGTCAGTCAACAGCCAGGTTCCAAGCTCACTATAATTCACTCACAGAGGTCCACTATAATGAAATAACCGTGGCTTCACATTTGGAAAGCGCGTTAAAATACTCACGCCAATTTATTCTCCAACGGAATTGGAGAATGCGATAACGGTCAAACTTGTAGGTGGGGTTTCCGCTTAAAAACAAAAGGTGCGGTTCCATGTGCAAAGCACGGGAAAATTTGAAAAAAAAAATGCGATTCTAAGAAGCCATCGATTCTAAGACGCACTCCGTTTTTAGAGACGTTTATATGGGAAAATAAGTGCGTCTTAGAATCGAAGAAATACGGTAATATCTGTGTAACGGACGTTTACTTGTAAATTGGATATAATAAAGATATCATAATAGTTATAGTAAAACAATGGGAATAAAATAAAGCATATATATCAGTGGTTCTCATGCTTTTTTTATGCTTCACGTACCCCCTTGAAAAATGTATGTAACTGCGCACCCCTAGTATAGACAGGTAAAACTATATTTATAGTATAACAATGGGAATAAAATAAAACATATATATCAGTTGTTCTCAACCTTTAATGCATCACGAACCCGCTGGAAATATGTATGTAACTGGGGTACCCCTTATATAGATAGATAAACTATAGTTATTTTATAGCAATGGGAATAAAATAAAACATATATATCAGTGGTTCTCAAACTTTTATGCTTCACGTACCCACTGAAAATGTGTATGTAACTGGCGTACCCCTTGTATAGATAGATAAAACTATAGTTATAGTATAACAATGGGAATAAAATAAATTTTAAATATATACACATTTAATTTTATATTCATAAATTTCATATATCGATAAACATATAAAATGAGATAAACAATTTAACAAATCTTATAAAATTATAAACATTTTACTGGGTAATCAGTGAAATGATTACGCTTGTTTACACTTGCCCAATTCATCAATGGTTGGAGTTACCTTGCTAAGGTAGAGTCGCAAGTCATCTTCAACATCCATCCTGTTCCTATATTTATTTTTTAAAGCAGTTAAAGATGAAATACCAGTTTCACATAAATAAGTTGTTTTGAAAGGTAACAAATATTTGACTGCAATTCTTGACAAAGTCGGATATTCCTTCTCCACTCCAATCCAAAAACTAATGAATGGCTTTTTGGGATGAATACTTTGTCAATACTATTGTCTCAATATATCTTAATCAACTCTTCTTCATTGGACAATGGAAGATCTAGCGACTTTTGAACTCTCACGGCGTACTCCAAAATCTTTTACCGCCTACCCCCAAGGGGTTCGCGTACCCCACGTTGAGAACCCCTAATTTAGAGTATTGGTTGCGAAAATATCTAAGTCAGAGATGAAAGGTCAAATGCACATTACGGTAAAGAAAATGTGAAAAGTTGAATTGGGTTGTTTAAACTCTTAGCACAGTGTCTCGCAAACTGCGTGCCGCGGCACAGTAGTGTGCCGCGAGAGATTTTCAAATTGACACTAGATATTCCAAAGATTTTATTTTGACTTGACTTGTGTTATCGACGTGCTTTAATATCGACGTGTTTTAATAAAAATCTTTCAGATTTTATCAACTGGAATCTTGTAAGTATTTATCAAGCTTTTTCCACATTTTAGTATTAATTTTTGATTATTTCAAGCCATAGAATGGACAAATATTTAAAACAAACACCGAGTTATGATTAATTATATTTATTATTATATTTATTTTAAATAAAATGCATTTAACGAAACTTCAATTTTCCTCTTTTTACGTAACCATCAAAAATTCTTTTTTAGGTGTACCGCGGAAAAAAAATTGGCTTCAGTGTGCCGCGGAAAAAAAAATTAGATTCAGTGTGCCGCACAGTAAAAAAGTTTGCGAGACACTGTCTTAGGTGGCCCCGTGTGCGGGAGAGCCATACCCTGTGCACGTTAAAGAACACACTGGATGGCCTTGACGGGAGGCTACCATCTGTCTCCCAACAGCTGTTCCAGTGGGTCCCCTCCCCCAACCTTCTCTGAGCCTTCGGGGTCCTTGTGACCTGGCCATTTAGCACATGGTGTGCAAAAAAGTGCCGCTCAGAGGTAAAACAACCCAACAACAACACTGTCTTAGCAGTACTCTCTTGCACACAATGAGCGAAATGGACAGGTCGCAAGGATCCCAAGGGCTCAGAGAAGGTTTGGGTGAAGGGAATCCATTGGAGAGCTGTTAGGAGAAATATGGAAGCTTCCCGTTAAGGACATCCAGCGTGTTCTTTAACGTCCACAGGATATTGCTGAAAATCGACTCACGTGGGACTCAATCCGTAAATTCGGATTACGAGCGTGGCGCGGAATTACTGAGTCAATCACCTCACCAACGATTTTTTTAGGTTAATGTTAAATGAGCAAGTGGTTTCATCAATGGTATGTTTTTTTTATGTAGTTGTTTCCGCTGGGAACAACTAAACTAGAACAGTAGTCTGAGCTTCTACATGTGTTATTATTAAATGGATAATTCTTACTTCAATATAAAATAAAATATTCTGGAGTGGTAGTGTTTTCCTATAATTGGTACCAATTGAATTGTAATTGAATAATGGTAAAAAGGATTTGCCATTTTTTTATTGAATAATATCATTAACAACAGTGGTTCTCCATCCTTATCTTTCTCACCAAGTATGCAGCAAAAAGCATTTAACAACCTAAGAAATGTTAGAAACGTCCAACATGATAGTTTCACGATTCCAAAAAGAAAACTGTATATGTATACTTTTTGTTTTGCCTGATAAGACATGGCTTTTAAAAACCGGAGTTGACGATTTTATCTAAAAATTGGAAAAATAACCAATTAGAATTTCAGCAGGGATGTATTTTAAGAGTGTCTGTAAATTCCATTTCATAAACGGAAGTGCAACCTCAGCTGTAGTTCCTATGTGGTTTTGGATTGTGTTGTTTTACCTTTGAGCGGCACTTTTTTGCATACAATGGGCTAAATGGCCAGGTCACAAGGACTCCGAAAGTCAGAGAAGGTTGGGGGAGGGGACACACTGGAACAGCTGATGGAGACAGAGGGTAGCCTCCCGTCAAGACCATCCAGCGTGTTCTTTAACGTTCACAGGGTATGGCTCTCCATCACACGGAACCACGGCTTAACGTCACATCCGATAGATGGCGGTCTTTCCAAACCCATCGGTGTCCCCTACTGACCGTGGGCAGGGCGTGGAATTTTGCGAGATAAATCTCAACGCTGACCCAGCTGGGACTCGAACTCGTAATTCCAATACTACATACAAAATAATTTATAATTATGAATAAACATTTGTATAAATATTAGTAATAAAACTCACCAATAGCAATAATAGAATTAGAGTTGGGTTGGGTTGTTTTACCTCTGAGCGGCACTTTTTTGCACACCATGGACTAAATGGCCAGGTCACATGGACCCCGAAGGCTCACAGAAGGTTGGGAGAGGGGACCCACTGGAACATCTGTTGGGAGACAGATGGTAACCTCCCGTCAAGGCCATCCAGCGTGTTCTTTAACGTGCACAGGGTATGGCTCTCCCGCACACGGGGCCATGGCTTAACGTCCCATCCGACGGACGGCGTCCTTTCCAAGCCCATCGGTGTCCCCTACTGACCGTGGGCAGGGCGGAGAATTTTACGGAGATAAATCTCAACGCTTACCCAGCTGGGACTCGACCCTGGGAACTACAGATTACGAGCCTGGCGCGCTACCAACTGAGCCACCCCCGCCCCTAATAGAATTAGATATATAAGAAAAATCAAAATACAAAATTTTCCTTTTGGTAAGTTGCACATCCTGTTTTTGGTCCGTAATAGGTTTCATTTCCCATATCCAACTCTGACCTGGCGATATAATTCATTGTCTGCACAGAAATAACACTTAGAGGTTAACCAAATTTTCTAATAAAGTGCCTAGTGACTGATTATGAAGCATCATCCGTTATATTTTACAAAATTTGATAAAATCATTAAGAAATTTTATAAACCTCGGCGTCTAAGATTCATAGCGTGAATGATAAATGCGCAAATCGAAAAAGAGTTCTGAAATGCATTTTGCTACCGACACATATTCTCAGATCGACATTTTGCATAGATTTCATCTCTTATAGCACTTTATCAGTCACTGAATCATTCAGCCTTTCTTGAATATATTCCTCGTCTTTCAGCCATTCATCCGAGTGTAAGAATGAAGGATTGCAGCTCAAGAATTGGAAGTTTCCAGCAGAATACTTTCTCGAGATGTGATGATTTATTCTCAAAAATGGGAGCATCAAACTCTGCCTTTGTCCCAGAGGCGACGGACGCATCGATACGTTAGCGACACTCCATTTAACCTTCACAATAAGCGCCTCTTTCGCGCAGAATGGTCTGCAAATGTGTAGTGCAAGAAAAGGGAGAAATCTGCACTTACAGAAAAGTAACGGGAAGTTTTTGAAGTTGAATGACAACTGCTAAGTGTGTTGTAAGTTGTAAAAAAAAAGCGTGCATTGCGAAAGAGGTAATTTGGGAAACGTTTCTGCTTATTTGATGGGTAGAGAAGACCTAGGGAGTTGGGTTGTTTTACCTCTGAGGGGCACTTTTTTGCACACCATGGGCTAAATGGCCAGGTCACATGGACCCCGAAGATTCAGAGAAGGTTGGGGGAGGGGACTCACTGGAACAGCTGTTGGGAGACAGATGGTAGCCACCCGTCAAGGCCATCCAGCGTGTTCTTTAACGTGCACAGGGTATGTCTCTCCCGCACACGGGGCCACGGCTAACGTCCCATCCGACGGACGGCGGCCTTTCCAAGCCCATCGGTGTCCCTTACTGACCGTGGTCAGGGCGGGGAATTTTGCGGAGATAAATCTCAACGCTGGCCCAGCTGGGACTCGAACCTGGGAACTACAGATTACGAGCCTGGCGCGCTACCGACTTAGCCACCCCCGCCCCAAGACCTAGGGAGAGAATGAAACTTGGAATCGTTAGTCTTTTTTTTGCTAATTCTTTCTATTCTTATATATGAATGAGATAAAAAGACAAGAAAAAAATATGTTTCAATAAAAATTTGTTTGTACACTGCATTCCCAAGGGAACGGGGTGGCTCAGTCGGTAGCGCGCTCGGCTCGTAATCTCCAGTTCCCAGGTTCGAGTCCCAGGTGGGCCAGCGTGCCCCGTGTGCAGGGCGAGGGAGCCCTGCCCACGGTTATTAAGAAACTCCGATGGGCTTGGAAAGGCTGCCGTCCGTAGAATGATGGGATGTTAAGCCGTGTGCGGAAAGTCATACGCTGTGCAACGTAAACAACACGCTGGATGGCCTTGACAGCAGGTCCCTTTCTCCAACTTTTTCTGAGCTTTCGGGGTCCTTATGATCTGGCCATTTAACCCATTGTGTTCCGCAAAATTCCCTGTCCTGCCCACGGTCAGTAGGGGACACCGATGGGCTTGGAAAGGCCGCCGTCCGTCGGATAGGACGTTAAGCCGTGGCCCCGTGTGTGGGAGAGCCATACCCTGTGCACGTTAAAGAACACGCTGGATGGCCTTGACGGGAGGCTACCATCTGTCTCCCAACAGCTGTTCCAGTGGGTCCCCTCCCCCAACCTTCTCTGAGCCTTCGGGGTCCATGTGACCTGGCCATTTAGCCCATGGTGTGCAAAAAAGTGCCGCTCAGAGGTAAAACAACCCAACGTTAAAGAACACGCTGGATGGCCTTGACGGGAGGCTACCATCTGTCTCCCAACAGCTGTTCCAGTGGGTCCCCTCCCCCAACCTTCTCTGAGCCTTCGGGGTCCATGTAACCTGGCCATTTAGCCCATGGTGTGCAAAAAAGTGCCGCTCAGAGGTAAAACAACCCAACCCGCCGTGCCCTCGGTCATTAGGGGACACCGATGAGCTTGGAAAGGCCGCCGTCCGTCGTATGGGACATTAAGCGATGTCCCGTTGTTCGAGAAACTTTACCAATATTCTTGGTATTGCAGTGTAGAAACCAGTATTTTTTCCAAACCCTGTGCACTTTAAAGAACACGCTCGATGGCCTTGACGGGAGGCTACCGTCTGTCTGCTAACAACTGCCCAGTGAGTCCCGTTTCCCCAATCTTCTCCGAGCCTTTGGGGTCCTTGTGACCTAGCCTTTAAGACAATTATACGCAAAAAAATGCTACTCAGAGGTAAAATAACATCAAAAGCTGGGCTAGCCAACTAAGAACAGCCACTAGAAAAAAACTTATATTTTGAATTAGCTGGAGTAAAAAAACTCTTCATAATGAAAACATTTATTTAATTTTATTAAATTTTAATTTTATTTAATTTTATTTAATTAATAAAACGGGTAAGAAACAATATCTTAAAGAAATCAAGAAAGCCTCTTGTTTAAAAATCAAAATTATATATTTTTAATTAATAATAATGTGAATTAGCAAAATCGTGTAGTTTTGCACCTAAAAATGTTTCGTCAAAAAAATTGTAAGAAATGAGTCAGATACAGTATATTGATGATTTGTGATGATCCAACACAACTGCTGACCCTATACGTAAAGTTAACTGCAACTCTATAAATTCATTAATATGGATAAATGAGAATTTTAATTCACCTTTTACAGCCCTCCCGAAACCGATAGATGGCAGCACCAACAGAGAAAGATCAATGTTGAATTGCTTTTAATTTTTGTAATTAATGATTTGGGAAAGTCGTATGATAAAGAATACTGCTGCATACTTTTTTCTTCAACAGATCAAAGAATGAATATTATGTCATATTGGTAACGATGAGGTTGTATTGTACTTTAAATGCATTAATTTTTTTTTTTAATAATAATAATATTTATTTCCATTCTCATTTACAGAAACATTACACACAAAAATTTACCATCAAATTTGGATGGAAAATAGCAAAAGGAAATAATATAAAATAAAATTAAAAAAAAAAACGATTAAAAATAAAAAAACACACAAACATACATTTTACAAGTATTTCTGTGTAATCTAGGAGTTACAAAACAACTCTTACAGATTACAAAAACAAAATTCTACTGTAAACGAAAATCTTTGGCAATGGATAAAAAAACTAAGAAATTACATTAAAAGCGTCTTCAATATCTTCAGTATTTACCAAAAAAAGTTTGGTTATTTTCTTAAAATTACAATCACTTTTTTCTTCTTTTATACTATTTGGTAAAGAATTATATAATTTTGGTGTATATAATCAATAAAATTGAAATGCTTATGCATGATTTCTTTTTTTTGATTTCACAACATGAAATATGTTTGTAGAACATCTGGTATCGTATGGGATGAACCGTTTTTCGATCCAATTGTTGTTTTTTATGTAGATACAAAAGACTTCTATATAAATATAACTTTCTCAAGGGTAATATATTATTGCTTATGTAATGATAATTTACATTGCTAATATTGTTATTTGAAACTACTTTTACAATTTTATTTTGCAATTTCACTAGAGGGAGTAGGTTTGATATATAATCTCCCCCCCCCCCCCAACATGTGATTCCATAGCTTAAAATTGAGTGAACTCAAGCGAAATAAACTAAAATTAACAACTTCTTATGAAAACATGATTTAAGATAATATAACTTGTACAAAATAAATCTTAATTTTTTACACACTGTATCTACTTGTTTCTTCCATTTTAGATTTTGTTCAACATAAATGCCTAGATATTTAACACATTCAACTTGTTCGATAGTTTTACATACACAACCATTTACCAAATTACAACCAGAATTATGGTATTTTATGACAACCTCTTTACTTGTATTCAATAAGCCGAAATAGATAAAATTAGTTTTTTCCACATTTATTTGCAGTTTATTACTACTAAACCAGTTTCTTATGCTTTTTAAGTCATTGTTTATCTTGAACATTAACTCATTATTAGTTTCAGTCGAGTACACTATCGCTGTGTCATCCGCACAAGCTGTGATTTTGCCAAATAAAATTAAATTGCAAAAATCATTAATATATATTAAAAACAATACTGGTCCAAGAATAGAACCTTGCGGTACACCACCATTGAAAACAAGCATATTACTTTCCAGTTTATGTATAGCCACATATTGTTTCCTGTTTTCCAAATATGATTTAAATCAATTGAAAGCAAGTCCCCTTATTCCTATTATACTTAATTTTTGCATTAAAATTTCATGATTTATTGTGTCGCAAGCTTTTTTTATGTCAATAAATAAGGCTAAAGTTTTCCTGTGTTCATTTACACTGTTATAGATGTTGCCGGTAAGTTGTAACATAGCATGTTCTGTACCCAATTTATCTCTAAATCCAAACTGTTTATTTGATAAGAAATTACATTTCGATAGAAATTTCATTAATCTCTCTTTCATGAGTTTTTCAATAATTTTTGAAAATATAGGGAGTATGGAAATTGGTCTATAATTATTAAAATCCGTGTTTTTACCTTTTTTGTAAATTGGCTTTACTTTAGCAATTTTTAAAGCATCTATGAACATTCCAGTAGAAAAAGATAAATTTACAATTTTTACAAAAATATGAGGTTTATATTTAAAAACAATTTTTAACATATGGGCATTTATTTCATCATAACCACATGATTTCTTATTATTCAATTGTGATATTATATTGCATAAACCTTGTTTTTTTTTTCTGTTATATTAAAAATAAATGGACAGAAACACGAAATTGTTTGACGATATCGGAACCACGTGCAAAATTTAAACATTTGCTCCTGAAAACGTGTGTATGTATCACGAAGTACTCAACAGTGGTCTCCAAATCTTTTCGATCATGCACCTATATATCAGCACAAAAAGCTGACGCACCCCCAGTATGTATGAAGTTACACCTATTCTGCGGGGGCGGGGGCGGGGGCGGCTCAGTCGGTAGCGCGCCAGGCTCGTAATCTGTAGTTCCCAGGTTCGAGTCCCAGCTGGGTCAGCGTTGAGATTTATCTCCGCAAAATTCCCCGCCCTGCCCACAGTCAGTAGGGGACACCGATGGGCTTGAAAAGGCCGCCGTCCGTTGGATGGGACGTTAAGCCGTGGCCACGTGTGCGGGAGAGCCATACCCTGGGCACGTTAAAGAACACGCTGGATGGCCTTGACGGGAGGCTACCATCTCTCTCCTAACAGCTGTTCCAGTGGGTCCCCTCCCCCAACCTTCTCTGAGCCTTCGGGGTCCATGTGACCTGGCCATTTAGCCCATGGTGTGCAAAAAAGTGCCGCTCAGAGGTAAAACAACCCAACGTTAAAGAACACGCTGGATGGCCTTGACGGGAGGCTACCATCTGTCTCCCAACAGCTGTTCCAGTGGGTCCCCTCCCCCAACCTTCTCTGAGCCTTCGGGGTCCATGTGACCTGGCCATTTAGCCCATGGTGTGCAAAAAAGTGCCGCTCAGAGGTAAAACAACCCAACCTATTCTGCGATTCACATAGTTTCGGTTTTACGGGAAAAAAAATTCAACCTGTTTCTAATTACACGGTTTCGATTTTACGCGGTCGAAACAATGCAACCATTTTCGATTTATATGGTTTGTTTTACACGGTCAAAATATGCAACCAGTTTCGATTTATATGTTTTTGGTTTTACACGGTGTAAAAATGCAACCAGTTTCGATTTACACGGTTTCGGTTTTACACGGTCAAAAAATTGAACCAGTTTCGAATTACTGGGTTTTAGTTTTACACGGTAAGGAAATGCAACCAGTATCAATTTATACGGTTTCGTTTTAACGCGGTCAAAAAATGCAACCAGTTCGATTTATACAGTTTCGGTTTTACAAGGTCAAAAAATACAACCAGTTTCCATTTACACGGTTTTGGTTTTACACGGTCAAAATAATTCAACCAGTTTCCAATTATAAGGTTTGGTTTTACACGGTCAAAAATGCAGCTAGTTTCGATTTACATGCAGTCGATTTTCCAAGGACTAAAAAAATGCAACTACCTTCTGTTTACATAGCGTCGGTTTTTCCAAGGACTTAAAAATGCAACTTCTGTATTGTGATCCAATGTGTCGAATGCTTTACTAAAGTCGAGAAAGAGAGCAGCAACCTTTTCCACATAGTTCAATGCATTGAACAAGTAAATAGTAAGTAAATGCAAGTAAACAGTTCAACACATTGAAGGTTCAACACATTCTGCAAAATTATACAGTAGAGTTTTAGTACTTTTTCCCTTCTGGAAGCCATATTGCCTATTAGAAATAATGTTGTGTTTTAAGAGAAAACTACGGAGAGTGTCATCGATGTACAGTCGCTCAAAAAAGTATCCAAACACGATGGTTGATTACAGACTTCAGAAAAAATATCTGGCAACGATTTTTTTAGAAATCAGTGATCTGGCAACCTTCGTGTCACGTGACACGAAGGTTGCCAGATCACTAGTTTCTAAACAATAGTTGCCAGATATTTTTTCTGAAGTCTGTAATTAACCATCGTGTTTGGATACTTTTTTGAGCGACTGTACATCGATGATACTCTCCGTAGTTTTCTCTTAAAACACAACATTGATCATGGCATGTGATCTGGCAACCTTCGTGTCACGTGACACGAAGGTTGCCAGATCACTAGTTTCTAAACAATAGTTGCCAGATATTTTTTCTGAAGTCTGTAATCAACCATGGTGTTCGGATACTTTTTTGAGCGACTGTACCTCTCTAAAGTTTTGTTTACGGTGGGCAAGATAGCAAAAGGCCTATAATTTATATAATTACTTTTAACTCCATTTTTATAGATAGGTCTCAGTATTGCAATTTTTAAAGTGGAAGGTATATTTCCAGAAGTAATACTTAAGTTAATTAGTTTAGCAAGATATTCTGTTAATTGATACATGCATGTCTTTCTATATTTGGCGTGTATGTTATCAATGCCACATGATTTGCGTTCATCCGAAGAGGTTGTTGTTTTACCTCTGAGCGGCACTTTTTTGCACACCATGGGCTAAATGGCCAGGTCACATGGACCCCGAAGGCTCAGAGAAGGTTGGGGAGGGGACCCACTGGAACAGCTGTTGGGAGACAGATGGTAGCCTCCCGTCAAGGCCATCCAGCGTGATCTTTAACGTTGGGTTGTTTTACCTCTGAGCGGCACTTTTTTGCACACCATGGGCTAAATGGCCAGGTCACATGGACCCCGAAGGCTCAGAGAAAGTTGGGGAAGGGACCCACTGGAACAGCTGTTGGGAGACAGATGGTAGCCTCCCGTCAAGGCCATCCAGCGTGTTCTTTAACGTTGGGTTGTTTTACCTCTGAGCGGCACTTTTTTGCACACCATGGGCTAAATGGCCAGGTCATATGGACCCCGAAGGCTCAGAGAAGGTTGGGGAAGGGACCCACTGGAACAGCTGTTGGGAGACAGATGGTAGCCTCCCGTCAAGGCCATCCAGCGTGTTCTTTAACGTTGGGTTGTTTTACCTCTGAGCGGCACTTTTTTGCACACCATGGGCTAAATGGCCAGGTCACATGGACCCCGAAGGCTCAGAGAAGGTTGGGGAGGGGACCCACTGGAACAAGCTGTTGGGAGACAGATGGTAGCCTCCCGTCAAGGCCATCCAGCGTGTTCTTTAACGTTGTGTTGTTTTACCTCTGAGCGGCACTTTTTTGCACACCATGGGCTAAATGGCCAGGTCACATGGACCCCGAAGGCTCAGAGAAGGTTGGGGAGGGGACTCACTGGAACAAGCTGTTGGGAGACAGATGGTAGCCTGCCGTCAAGGCCATCCAGCGTGTTCTTTAACGTTGGTTTGTTTTACCTCTGAGCGGCACTTTTTTGCACACCATGGGATAAATGGCCAGGTCACATGGACCCCGAAGGCTCAGAGAAGGTTGGGGAGGGGACCCACTGGAACAAGCTGTTGGGAGACAGATGGTAGCCTCCCATCAAGGCCATCCAGCGTGTTCTTTAACGTTGGGTTGTTTTACCTCTGAGCGGCACTTTTTTGCACACCATGGGCTAAATGGCCAGGTCACATGGACCCCGAAGGCTCAGAGAAGGTTGGGGAGGGGACCCACTGGAACAAGCTGTTGGGAGACAGATGGTAGCCTCCCGTCAAGACCATCCAGAGTGTTCTTTAACGTGCACAGGGTATGGCTCTCCCGCATACGGGGCCACGGCTTAACGTCCCTTCCGACGGACGGCGGCCTTTCGAAGCCCATCGGTGTCCCCTACTGACCGTGGGCAGGGCGGGGAATTTTGCGGAGATAAATCTCAACGCTGACCCAGCTGGGACTCGAACCTGGGAACTACAGATTACGAGCCTGGCGCGCTACCTACTGAGCCACCCCCGCCCCATGTCCAAAGAGGTAATTATTTTTTTAACTGAATGTCCGAAATAGGAGATGTAAGAGCAACGTCCAACAACAGGCGTATCAAGAATTCTCCTTCTTTATGATGATGCCAGTGCTCACAAAACCGGACAAGTTACGGCTTATCTACCGCAGGAAAAAATTAAACAGCTATTCCATCCTATATATTCAGCCGATATTGTACCATGCGAGTGGGGCGGGGGTGGCTCAGTCGGTAGCGCGCCAGGCTCGTAATCTGTAGTTCCCAGGTTCGAGTCCCAGCTGGGTCAGCGTTGAGATTTATCTCTGCAAAATTCCCCGCCCTGCCCACGGTCAGTAGGGGACACCGATGGGCTTCGAAAGGCCGCCGTTCGTCGGATGGGACGTTAAGCCGTGGCCCCGTGTGCGGGAGAGCCATACCCTGTGCACGTTAAAGAACCCCCTGGATGGCCTTGACGAGAGGCTACTATCTGTCTCCCAACAGCTTTTTCCCGTGGGTCCCCTCCCCCAACCTTCTCTGAGCCTTCGGGGTCCATGCGACCTGGCCATTTAGCCCATGGTGTGCAAAAAAGTGCCGCTCAGAGGTAAAACAACCCAACGTTAAAGGACACGCTGGATGGCCTTGATGGGAGACTACCATCTGTCTCCCAACAGCTGTTCCAGTGGGTCCCCTCCCCCAACCTTCTCTGAGCCTTCGGGGTCCATGCGACCTGGCCATTTAGCCCATGGTGTGCAAAAAAATGCCGCTCAGAGGTAAAACAACCCAACCCAAAAGTCGCGACGACATCATTAATCAAATTGTGGCTTTGATATAAGAGCTTGACTAGATTTTGCCCACTTCAAATGTAGTGTCTAATCGATACCAGACTTCACAGTGTTCTAAGCAGCAAAGAATGATCATAAGCAATTTGCAGGATGTAATTGCTGTGTATTAATATCCAAAGAAGCGCAATGGGTTTTCCACTTAGATGGATAGATCTAATATCTACTTAGATATCTTCTCAGTTATATGTTGCAGCTATAAATGAATCTAGTGGTTCTTTACAAATGGTTGATTGAGTGATTTGTTAAATGATGGTGAAAATAACTGACATGCGTGGGCCTAAGAAAAGATTGATAATAGGCAATGTATATTATTCACTGCTCATTATTTCGAGATTTATCTCCGCAAAATTCCCCGCCCTGTCCACGATCAGTATGGGACACCGACGGGCTTGGAAAGGTCGCCGTCCGTCGGATGGGACGTTAAGCCGTGTCCCCGTGTCCGTGAGAGTCCGTGAGAGTCATACTCTATGCACGTTAAAGAACACGCTGGATGGCCTTGACGGGAGTTTACCATCTGTCGCCCAACAGCTGTTCCAGTGGGTCCTCCCCCAACTTTCTCTGAGCCTTCGGGGGTCCATATGGCCTGACATTTAGCCCATGGTGTGCAAAATAGTGTCGTTCAGAGGTAAAACAACCCAATCTGCTATTATTTTCCAGATTCGAATATTGCTATACGTCATCACAATAATTGCACTTTTGTGTAACCTGAACAGTGAAATGATGCTGTATATGAGTACCATTCTTAACAAGACAATGTAAAGTTTATTTTCATTTTCCAATTTCATTAATAAATAAGAATAAATAATAAATAAGTACTAAAAAGTTATGGCAGCTAAAATATTTAACAAGTTAGCTCGTTCTGCAAAAGAGAAAAAAAATATCAAAATTAGCGAAAAATTAACGCAATTATTCCGCGAACTGCTAAAAATTCTCTTAAACGTGTTAGTAACGGTTAGTATAGCGGTTATTACTTAATTTTTTCAATTTGGTTGCTGAGACTTATAGCCAATATGTGGTTACCTCTAAATGTAAATAGTTTTTTTCTTTTTATTTTCACTAAGCGACAGTCATAACATATATGGTAGAACAAACAATTCCAAACCCGAGACTCGAACCGGACCACAGCAGGCGCAGTGAGCCAATGCTCACTGCGCCTGCTGTGGTTCGGTTCGAGTCTCGGGTGAGCCATTAATTATTATAATTAAATGTACAATATTATTATTATAATTAAATGTATATTATTATTATTATTATTATTATTAAATGTATAATATTATTATTATAATTAAATGTATAATATTATTATTATAATTATTATAATTAACTTACTGAATTCTGTATCTGAATCACTATTGACATAACTTAGAACTTTACCTAAATAAAGTAGGCGCTGAGTAAAATTTCCTCTTACCCAAACATATCTGAATCAATGGGGTACTTGTGACCTGACAATTTAGCCTATTGTGTGCAAAAAATGGTGTTCATAGATAAAATATTCAAACTCACATCCGATGCAACACGAATTCATTTCTGGGTTATTTCTATGTTTAATAAAAAAAATTGTTTTGATTTTTATTAAACTGCTGATTTATTTGTTCACGGTTTCGTCCCGTAGCCGAGTGGTTAGCGCGCTTAGCTACTGATCGAAGGAACCTGGGTATCGATCCCGGGTAAGGCATGGATGTATGTGTCGTTTTTCTGCTGAGGTCCTGCCATCCTCACAGACCTTCTACTGTGCGATATAAACTGACAGGCTCCTGTCAGACCTCTGTGGCAAGCAGTTGCTTGAGAGGGTATTTATTTATTTTTTTAAGGTTTCGAGAATGATTATTGTAATTATTACGATATTAAGAAGTAAAACACGGGAGTCGTCTTTTTTTAAAAAAAAAGTGCAGCAAACTTACCGTCTTGACCGTCTTACCCTAAACCTGCTTACAATCGACTGCTCCTGTGGTTGAATAATCATCCGCTTGGTTTAATTTTAATCATTGCCGTCTTCTTGATTCAACCTTTAATTCTCTTCCCTTACAACTGATTTTGAAATTCTTCACCGATTCTTTCTTCAACTGATGTTTTTATTATTTTTTACTATCCCCTTGTTGAGAGCGGGCGGGGGTGGCTCAGTCGGTAGCGCGCCAGGCTCGTAATCTGTAGTTCCCAAGTTCGAGTCCCAGCTGGGTCAGCGTTGAGATTTATCTCCGCAAAATTCCCCCCCTTGCCCACGGTCAGTAGGGGACACCGATGGGCTTGGAAAGGCCGCCGTCTGTCGGATGGGACGTTAAGCCATAGCCCCCTGTGCGGGAGAGCCATACCCTGTGCACGTTGAAGAACATGCTGGATGGCCTTGACGGGAGACTACCATCTGTCTCCCAACAGCTGTTCCAGTGGGTCCCCTCCCCAAACCTTCTCTGAGCCTTCGGGGTCCATGTGACCTGGCCATTTAGCCCATGGTGTGCAGAAAAGTGCCGCTCACAGGTAAAACAACCCAACCCCTTGTTGAGCAATTATCCAATTGACTATTCTTACGATTGATTTTTACCTAGTTGAGAAATTTTTCACAGAACTTTTTGATTGATTCTCCTCTGAATGCCTACGTTTTCTTGTGATTGATTACTGTGATTTGCTGGTTGTTCTTGTGACTGCTTTTCAGGGATTTCTTGAGTTTTCGTAATTGATTCTCTGATTGACACAGCTTGCAATAAATATTATACTTTCGTTGACTTTTCGTTTTTAATAGAATTTGTATATCCCTGGATATCAGAATAGTTTTTAGAATATTGATTCCCCTGGTTTACTTGGTATTCCTGTGACGGCTTTTCAGTGATTGATTCTCTGATTGACACACATTGCAATAAATATTATACTGTCGTTGACTTTTCGTTTTTAATAGAATTTGTATATTCCTGAATCCGGAAGAGTATCTTGGAATATTGATTCCGTTGGTTTGTTTGGCATTCCTGTGACGGTTTTTCAGTGATTGATTTTGGTTTAGTGATTGATTTTCTGATTGACATCATTTAGAATACATTTTTGCTTTCGTTTTTTCATAGAATTTGCATATTCCTGAATATCGGAATAGTATCTTGGAATATTGATTCCTTTGGTTTGTTTGGCATTCCGGTGACGGTTTTTCAGTGATTGATTTTGGTTTAGTGATTGATTTTCTGATTGACATCATTTGGAATACATTTTTGCTTTCGTTTTTTCATAGAATTTGCATATTCCTGAATATCGCAATAGTATCTTGGAATATTGATTCCTTTGGTTTGTTTGGCATTCCTGTGACGGTTTTTCAGTGAGTGATTTTCTGATTGACATCATTTGGAATACATTTTTGCTTTCGTTTTTTCATAGAATTTGCATATTCCTGAATATCGCAATAGTATCTTGGAATATTGATTCCTTTGGTTTGTTTGGCATTCCTGTGACGGTTTTTCAGTGAGTGATTTTCTGATTGACATCATTTGGAATACATTTTTGCTTTCGTTTTTTCGTAGAATTTGCATATTCCTGAATATCGGAATAGTATCTTGGAATATTGACTCCTCTGGTTTGCTTGGTATTCTTCTGACGGTTTTACAGTGATTAATTTTCTGATTGACCTCACTTAGAATAAATTTTTGTTTTCGTTAACTTTTCGTTTCCCTACACTTTGTATATTCCTGGATATGGGAATAGTATCTTGGAACATTGATTCCCTTGGTATACTTGTTATTCCTTTTATGGCTGTTTTAGTGATTGCATGTGTTTTTTTGATCGATTCTCTGATTGACACCATTTGGAGCTAAATTTTGATTTCGTTAACTTTACTTTTTCCATAGACTTTGTATATTCCTGGATATGGGAATAGTATCTTGGAACATTGATTCCCTTGGTATACTTGTTATTCCTTTTATGGCTGTTTTAGTGATTGTATGTGTTTTTTTGATCGATTCTCTGATTGACACCATTTGGAGCTAAATTTTGATTTCGTTAACTTTACTTTTTCCATAGACTTTGTATATTCCTGGATATGGGAATAGTATCTTGGAACATTGATTCCCTTGGTATACTTGTTATTCCTTTTATGGCTGTTTTAGTGATTGCATGTGTTTTCGTGATCGATTCTCTGAATGACACCATTTGGAGCTAAATTTTGATTTCGTTAACTTTTCTTTTTCCATAGACTTTGTATATTCCTGGATATGGGAATAGTATCTTGGAACATTGATTCCCTTGGTATACTTGTTATTCCTTTATGGCTGTTTTTAGTGATTGCAGTGTTTTCGTGATCGATTCTCTGAATGACACCATTTCGACCTAAATTTTGATTTCGTTAACTTTTCTTTTTCCATAGACTTTGTATATTCCTGGATATGGGAATAGTATCTTGGAACATTGATTCCCTTGGTATACTTGTTATTCCTTTTATGGCTGTTTTAGTGATTGCATGTGTTTTCGTGATCGATTCTCTGATTGACACCATTTGGAGCTAAATTTTGATTTCGTTAACTTTTCTTTTTCCATAGACTTTGTATATTCCTGGATATGGGAATAGTATCTTGGAACATTGATTCCCTTGGTATACTTGTTATTCCTTTATGGCTGTTTTTAGTGATTGCATGTGTTTTCGTGATCGATTCTCTGAATGACACCATTTGGAGCTAAATTTTGATTTCGTTAACTTTTCTTTTTCCATAGACTTTGTATATTCCTGGATATGGGAATAGTATCTTGGAACATTGATTCCCTTGGTATAATTGTTATTCCTTTTATGGCTGTTTTAGTGATTGCATGTGTTTTCGTTATCGATTCTCTGATTGACACCATTTCGAGCTAAATTTTGATTTCGTTAACTTTACTTTTTCCATAGACTTTGTATATTCCTGGATATGGGAATAGTATCTTGGAACATTGATTCCCTTGGTATACTTGTTATTCCTTTTATGGCTATTTTAGTGATTGCATGTGTTTTCGTGATCGATTCTCTGAATGACACCATTTGGAGCTAAATTTTGATTTCGTTAACTTTTCTTTTTCCATAGACTTTGTATATTCCTGGATATGGGAATAGTATCTTGGAACATTGATTACCTTGGTATACTTGTTATTCCTTTATGGGTTTTCGTGATCGATTCTCTGAATGGACACCATTTCGAGCTAAATTTTGATTTCGTTAACTTTTCTTTTTCCATAGACTCTTTATATTCCTGGATATGGGAATAGTATCTTTGAACATTGATTCCCTTGGTATACTTGTTATTCCTTTTATGGCTGTTTTTAGTGATTGCATGTGTTTTCGTGATCGATTCTCTGAATGACACCATTTCGAGCTAAATTTTGATTTCGTTAATTTTTCTTTTTCCATAGACTTTTTATATTCCTGGATATGGGAATAGTATCTTGGAACATTGATTCCCTTGGTATACTTGTTATTCCTTTTATGGCTGTTTTAGTGATTGCATGTGTTTTCGTGATCGATTCTCTGAATGACACCATTTGGCTGCTAAATTTTGATTTCGTTAACTTTTCTTTTTCCATAGACTTTGTATAATCCTGGATATGGGAATAGTATCTTGCAATATTTTATCACTCTGAGGTACCTGTTATTCCCGTGACGGCTTTTTCAGTTAATGATTTTGGTTTTGTGATTAATTGTCTTTGGCATTTCTTGCAATTAATTTTTTGTTTCATTTGTTATATAATTTCTATATGGGTTGGGTTGTTTTACCTCTGAGCGGCACTTTTTTGCACACCATGGGCTAAATGGCTAGGTCACATGGACCCCGAAGGCTCAGAGAAGGTTGGGGGGAGGGGACCCACTGGAAAAGCTGTTGGGAGGACAGATGGTAGTCTCCCGTCAAGGCCATCCAGCGTGTTCTTTAACGTTGGGTTGTTTTACCCTGAGCGGCACTTTTTTGCACACCATGGGCTAAATGGGGCAGGTCACATGGACCCCGAAGGCTCAGAGAAGGTTGGGGAAGGGGACCCACTGGAACAGCTGTTGGGAGGACAGATGGTAGCCTCCCGTCAAGGCCATCCAGCGTGTTCTTTAACGTTGGGTTGTTTTACCTCTGAGCGGCACTTTTTTGCACACCATGGGCTAAAATGGCTAGGTCACATGGACCCCGAAGGCTCAGAGAAGGTTGGGGGAGGGGACATACTGGAAAAGCTGTTGGGAGACAGATGGTAGCCTCCCGTCAAGGCCATCCAGCGTGTTCTTTAACGTGCACAGGGTATGGCTCTCCCGCACACGGGCCACAGCTTAACGTCCCATCTGACGGACGTCGGCCTTTCCAATCCCATCGGTGTCCCCTACTGACCGTGGGGAAGGCGGGGGAATTTTGCGAAGATAAATCCAACGCTGACCCAGCTGGGACTCGAACCTGGGAACTACAGATTAGGAGCATGGCGCTCTACCGACCGAGCCACCCCCGCCCAAAATAATTTGTATATAATCAATTTTTTTCTTTATTGATTAATCATCTAATTGTCTTCTTTATCATCGCCATTGTTTTAGGGATCTTAATTACTTGTCTGACAATTTCTCTATCCCTTTTATTGATTGTTTCTGTGACTGATTCTTCCAGATTGATTGTGTCCTTGTGATTAATTGTCTTATTGATTTTATTTACGATAAATTTTGGCTTAATTGGAGTGTCATTTATCTAACAGAATTTTTATATCATTAATATCTCCATGTTGGATGATCATCTAATTCTACTACTATCTATTGTTTTAGGTATAGACTAATTACCTGTCGGACAATTTCTCTATCGGGTTATTGGTTGTTCCTCTGATTGCTTTTTCATGATTGATTGTCTTTGTGATTAATTGGCTAAATAAATTTAATTTCATTTAATTTTTTGCTTTCGGTGATTTTTTCTTTGTCATCATATATTAGTATATATTTAGTAATAAGGGGCGGGGGTGGCTCAGTCGGTAGCGCTCCAGGCTCGTAATCTGTAGTTCCCAGGTTCGAATCCCAGCTCAGTCAGCGTTGAGATTTATCTCCGCAAAATTCCCCGCCCTGCCCACGGTCAGTAGGGGGACACGATGGGCTTGGAAAGGCCGCCGTCCGTCGGATGGGACGTTAAGCCGTGGCCACGTGTGAGGGAGAGCCATACCCTGTGCACGTTAAAGAACACGCTGGATGGCCTTGACGGGAAACTACCCATCTGTCTCCCAACAGCTGTTCCAGTGGGTCCCCCTCCTCCAACCATCTCTGAGCCTTCGGGGTCCATGTAACCTGACCATTTAGCCCATGGTGTGCAAAAAAGTGCCGCTCAGAGGTAAAACAACCCAACCTAACTCTTTAGTAATAGAGTTTCACAGTATAATGACCTGTAGATAAGAAAACACTTGAATTATTTTATTTGAAAGTAACTGGTTGCCTTGAATGATATTCAAACCTACGTCTCCCACAAGCGTGCTAGGGTTCATAACCGCTAGACGACCAGAGTCTAGCGAGATCTGGTGGTTCTAACGCCTGGCATGCTTCTGGAAGTTGTGGGTTCGAATCCCACTCAGGGCAACCAGATACTTTCAGCTGATTATTTCTAGTACATCATTACTTTTTCCCCTTCAGCTAATCATGCAGTTGTCTTCCTTACAACCTGTGGCTTTTAAGAATCCTGATCGCTCTGACAATTTCTCTATTGGTTTATTGATTGTTCCTGTGACTGATTGCTTGTGTCTTTGTGAGTAATTTTTTGCTTGGATTTAATTACAATTCTTTGTCTTTTCCTTTCTCTGATAGAATTTTTGCATCAGTTGCCAAAGTACCCTACTGCTGTCCGTCGGATGGGACGTTAAGCCGTGGCCTCGTGTGCGGGAGAGCCATGCATGCGGACCCGAAAGTGTCCCATGTGTCTCTGACCCCGAAGGCTCAGAGAAGGTTGGGGGAGGGGGACCCACTGGAACAGCTGTTGGTAGACAGATGGTAGCCTCCCGTCAAGGCCACCCAGCGTGTTCCTTAACGTGCACAGGGTATGGCTCTCCCTCACACGGGGCCACGGCTTAACGTCCCCATCCGACGGACGGCGGCCTTTCGAAGCCCATCGGTGTCCCCTACTGACCGTGGACAGGGCGGGGGAATTTTGCGGTGATAAATCTGAACGCTGACCCAGCTGGGACTCGAACCTGGGAACTACAGATTACGAGCCTGGCGCGCTACCGACTGAGCCACCCCCGCCCCTCCTGCCCTGGGTGAGAAACAGGACATAGTCTTACTTGGAAAAGCCACCGTTGATCGGCCCACCGTTGATCGTAAAACCACGGCATGGTTTGCAAGAGACTCATCCCTGTGCACGTTAATAAGAACATATCTGGATCCCAAAAAATGAAGGGTACTTAGGTTCCACTCCGTATACCGCTAACCGCAATCTTTCCGCAATGTTAAACTCTCATAGAACAGCGCTCCAGTGGCAAGTTAGTGAACTAACTCGGAAAGATACGATTGCAAACCCTTTATGCATTTTAAATACTGATATCTGATATCTTTAATTAATATTAAGAGCTCCAAGCGTATGGCTTATATCTCGAAGTCTAAAATAAGTGCCTGATTGGCAATAACAACAGTAAAACACATAAACCCCAAAAGGGCCACACGGGCAAAACAAACCTGCTAAAGAAGCACAACTAAAAGTTAAACATGCGGGTGTCATACACCACAATCTTAGGACACTTGAATTGGTTTAAAACCAATGGATCATAATCATTCAAAGATCTAATTATATCATAAGGATTATCTCCCACTGCCTCATTTATCTCCGCAAAATTCCTCGACCTGCCCACTGTCAGTAGGGGACACCAATGGGCTTGGAAAGGCCGCCGTCCGTCGGATGGGACGTTAAGCCGTGGCCCCGGGTGCGGGAGAGCCATACCCTGTGCACGTTAAAGAACACACTGGATGGCCTTGACGGGAGGCTACCATCTGTCTCCCAACAGCTGTTCCAGTGGGTCCCCTCCCCCAACCTTCTCTGAGACTTCGGGGTCCATGTGACCTGGCCATTTAGCCCATGGTGTGCAAAAAAGTGCCGCTCAGAGGTAAAACAACCCAACGTTAAAGAACACGCTGGATGGCCTTGACGGGAGGCTACCATCTGTCTCCCAACAGCTGTTCCAGTGGGTCCCCTCCCCCAACCTTCTCTGAGCCTTCGGGGTCCATGTGACCTGGCCATTTAGCCCATGGTGTGCAAAAAAGTGCCGCTCAGAGGTAAAACAACCCAACGTTAAAGAACACGCTGGATGGCCTTGACGGGAGGCTACCATCTGTCTCCCAACAGCTGTTCCAGTGGGTCCCCTCCCCCAACCTTCTCCGAGCCTTCCGGGTCCTTGTGGCCTGGCCATTTAGACCATGGTGTGCAAAAAAGTGCCAATTACATACACTTTTCCAGGGGTTACGTGAAGCATAAAAGGTTGAGAAAAACTGATATATATTCTTTATTTTATTCCCATTGTTATACTATAACTATAATTTTATCTATTTATACAAGGGGTACGCCAGTTACTTACACATTTCCAGGGGGTACGTGAAGCATAAAAGGTTGAGAACCACTGATATATATGTTTTATTTTATTCCCATTGTTATACTATAACTATAATTTTATCTATATATACAAGGTGTACGCCAGTTACATACACATTTCAAGGGGGTACGTGAAGCATAAAAGGTTGAGAACCACTGATATATATGTTTTATTTTATTCCCATTGTTATACTATAACTATAATTTTATCTATATATACAAGGTTTACGCCAGTTACATACACATTTCAAGGGGGTACGTGAAGCATAAAAGGTTGAGAACCACTGATATATATGTTTTATTTCATTCCCATTGTTATACTATAACTATAGTTTTATCTATCTATACAAGGGGTACGCCAGTTACATACACATTTCCAGGGGGTACGTGAAGCATCAAAGGTTGAGAACCACTGATATATATGTTTTATTTTATTCCCATTGTTATACTATAACTATAGTTTTATCTATCTATACAAGTGGTACGATAGTTACATACACATTTCCAGGGGGTACGTGAAGCATACAAGGTTGAGAACCACTGATATATATGTTTTATTTCATTCCCATTGTTATACTATAACTATAGTTTTATCTATCTATACAAGGGGTACGCCAGCTACATACACATTTCCAGGGGGTACGTGAAGCATAAAAGGTTGAGAACCACTGATATATATGTTTTATTTTATTCCCATTGTTATACTATAACTATAGTTTTATCTATCTATACAAGGGGTTCGCCAGTTACATACACATTTCCAGGGTAGTATTTCCGTGAAGCATAAAAGTTTGTAACCACTGCTCTAGTGTATACTTTCCCTCAACCTTCTCCAATCCTTTGGGGTCCTTGTGACATATGCATTTAGCTTACTTATGAGCAAAAGAACATTGCAGAAGCAAAGTATCCCAATCAACACTGCGTAAAACTGATCGCTGTACAACTTAGCTCAAAAGTGCTAATAAGCAGCCTAAAATCTTACATATATTTATATTATTATTACTATAGTGGTAGTTTAATACTAATCTTTAACTAATATTTATTTCCACATGTATTTTTATTAGAAGAAAATGCTGATATCATAACTGAGTAGTACGGCTCTCTGTTTTAGGAAGCATCTTATTTATCGAAGCAAAACATTTTGCAATTTTACAAACATATGTTACATTTAGCATTCACGTTCACTGAGTATTGCTAGCAGTGCTTTGATAAAGACATAAAAGCACTTGAAACTACCACAAAATTAATGTGTTTACATAACTGAATCATACGAGACCTCTACTCAAAATACTCTACTTTGCACCAGCATTTATACCTAAAGCTTCACATCCTTACGACTTATACCGCTAAGGTATTATTACAAGAGCATATCAGCACAGAGTAATTCAGAAATCCTTCTACATCACGGTGTTGATCTTAACATTGTCAAATATCCTCGATGGAGTTAATCACCGATGTGCTTCGGCTGAATCTATTGTTGAATACCGTTTCATGTCTGCATAGCTTCGCTGAGATATATCTACAGCATAGGATTGAGTGATAATAAACTTCGAGTGCTCCATATGTAACTCCTATCTACCAAAGTGTACCTTACCTTGAAAGTCTGGAGGGGCGGGGGTGGCTCAGTCGGTAGCGCGCCGGGCTCGTAATCTGTAGTTCCCAGGTTCGAGTCCCAGCTGGGTCAGCGTTGAGATTTATCTCCGCAAAATTCCCAGCCCTGCCCACGGTCAGTAGGGGACACCGATGGGCTTGGAAAGGCCATCGTCCGTCGGATGGGACGTTAAGCCGTGGGCCCCGTGTGCGGGAGAGTCATATCCTGTGCACGTTAAAGAACACGCTGGATGGCCTTGACGGGAGGCTACCATCTGTCTCCCAACAGCTGTTCCAGTGGATCCCCTCCCCCAAACTTCTCTGAGCCTTCGGGGTCCATGTGACCTGGCCATTTAGCCCATGGTGTGCAGAAAAGTGCCGGTCAGAGGTAAAACAACCCAACCCAGGGATTGGTCTTTAGCGATGAGGAGAACGCGGAGACTTTTGCCATCTCGCTGGAGGATCAGTTTCAGGAAAATCACGATTTATCTGATGAAGACACACATGAAGAGGTGGAGGATGGACTCTTCAGATTCTTACAACTTCCCATCGTTAATATTCTTTTCACCACACCCAAGGAAATTGAAGATGCAATAAAAAAACCTGAAGCGAAATAAGGCTCCAGGTCCTGACCTCATAACTAACAAAATACTCAAAAAACTGCCAAAAAACGTGATTATTCATTTGTGTTTAATATTCAGTCTACTCATCAGATACGGTAACTTCCCGAATATTTAGAAGAATGCTCATATCAGAATGATTCTAAAGCCGGGGGAAAAATTCAAGTTTCCCTCAAAGTTACTGCCCAATCAGCTTGCTTTCCTGTTTGGGCAAGCTGAATGACAACCTTCATGTGTGTCTTCATCAGAGAGATCATGATTTTGTTAGTTATGAGGTCAGGTGATTCTCAATAGACTCTCTGACTTTCTTAATCAAAACCACATCATACCAGGTTCGCAATTCGGCTTTAGAAAGATGTCCACTGAGCCTCATATCTTCCGTTTAGTTCAGAAGATTGCTGATCCTTGAGTAAAAAGGAAACGGTTGCCTCAGTCTTCCTTGATGTGGCCAAAGCCTTTGAGAAAGTTTGGATAGATGGTTTATTGTACAAACTTGTCAGGGATAAGGTTCCATCAGGAATTATCCAATTTATACAGTCATACCTTAACAATCGTACATTTCAAGTACAGATTAAAAAGAGCCTTTCTACGATACATCCCATCGAAGATGGAGTACCACAAGGCTCTCTTCTTAGACCAGTGCTCTTTTTTATTTACCTTTATGATTATCCTGTTATTGACAGGATCACTACTGCTATGTATGCAGATGACATTGCCCTAATCTACACGAACTATCTTTAATAGTCTCTTTTTTTTTGTACGCGAACCCAATTTCAGTATATGCAAGCTAAGTATCACAGTAAAGTTTATCTACTGTTGTCATTAAAACAATTAAATTTAGTTTATTCCTGCTGTCAATAATTAGAGGTCGATTTATGTGTCTGAAGATTATATTAAAAGTAAAATTTTAAAATATTTACAAAGTTTGTGAATCAATAGAAATGTGAGAGTTAAATTAAATGCCATCATTTCATGGCTGGTCAAAATTCAGAGAGGTTTGCCTCAAGGCGAATCCTTGAGTCCTTTATTGTTTATTTTTACACGATCTTCCAAATGTCTTTCCTTCTACTGTCAGGGGTGGGGGTGGCTCAGTCGGTAGCGCGCCAGGCTCGTAATCTGTAGTTCCCAGGTTCGAGTCCCAGCTGAGTCAGCGTTGAGATTTATCTCCGCAAAATTGCCCGCCCTGTCCACGGTCAGTAGGGGACACCGATGGGCTTGGAAAGGCCGCCGTCCGTCGGATGGGACGTTACCATCCGTCTCCCAACAGCTGTTCCAGTGAGTCCCCTCCCCCAACCTTCTCTGAGCCTTCGGGGTCCATGTGACCTGGCCAGTTAGCCCATGGTGTGCAAAAAAGTGCCGCTCAGAGGTAAAACAACCCAACCTAATCTAAACTGTGACAAAGTTGTTATTCTACATGATTGTCGATCAGTTATTCAGTATTTACAAGGAGGCCGGGATGATCTAGCAACAATGAGCTTTATTTCAACATTTTGCACTTGGCGAATAAAATGATGGGTTGGGTTGTTTTACCTCCGACCGGCACTTTTTTGTAAACCATGGACTAAATGGCCAGGTCACAAGGACTCCGAAGGCTCAGAGAAGGTTCGGGGAGAGGACCCACTGGAAGAGCTGTTGGGAGACAGATGGTAGCCTCCCGTCAAGGCCATCCAGCGTGTTCTTTAACGTGCACAGTGTATGACTCTCCCGCACACGGAGCCACGGCTTAACGTTCCATTCGACGGACGGCGGCCTTTCCAATCCCATCTGTATCCCCTACTGACAGGGGGCAGGACGGGGAATTTTGCGGAGATAAATCTCAACGCTGACCCACCTGGGACTCGAACCTGGGAACTACAGATTACGAGTCTTGCGCGGAATAAAATGATGGAAAAGGACATTGAATTAAATGTGTAGTGGATTCCCAGCCATGTCGACGTTGGAGTAAATGAAGGTTGTTGACAAAACAGCCAAGGACGCGTTATTACATGAAAACTGTCTCAATATTCTAAGAGGTTTCAAATATTATAAAAGCAAAAATAAGCAAATTTTAAAACGAATTTTTTTTATTATTTAAACTTCATTCTTCCTTACATCTGAATCATAGGAGTTTGATTAGTCAAACCATTTATCCATTTAAAGATTTCTGGTTGGGTTGTTTTACCGCTGAGCGGCACTTTTTTGCACACCATGGGCTAAATGCCCAGGTCACATGGACCCCGAAGGCTCAGAGAAGGTTGGGCGAGGGGATCCACTGGAACAGCTGTTGGGAGACAGATGGTAGCCTCCCGTCAAGGCCATCCAGCGTGTTCTTTAAAGTGCACATGGTATGGTTCTTCCGCACACGGGACCACGGCTTAACGTCCCATCCGACCGTCGGCGGCCTTTCCAAGCCCATCGGTGTCCCCTACTGACCGTGGGCAGGGCGGAGAATTTTTGCGGAGATAAATCTCAACGCTGATCCAGCTGGGACTCGAACCTGGGAACTACAGATTACGAGCCTGGCGCGCTACCGACTGAGCCACCCCCACCCTAAAGATTTCGGACTGATTAAAAAGGATAAAGTAGCCATTATCAGGCTCAGAACAGGGACCACAAGACTGAATGATCAAATGCATAAGATGAACAGAGCTGAGTCATCTGCCTGTGATACATTCAGAACAAAAGAAACAGTCACTCGTGTGTTACTTAATTGTAATAATATTTGATACTAATAGAGAGAAAATGCATCACTCACTTAAAGAAATTAGAATTAAGGAATTTAAAGTCAAAAGTCTCCTGGGACACTGTCATGCTAGAGGCCTTTTTAAATATTTTTTTTTTGTTCATGTTTTGTATATTGTTTTGGATTTCACCAAAAAGGCATATGCTACGTGGGAGGCCCTCTGTCCCAGCATCTGGAGAGTTAATTGAAGTAGCAGTGCCCGGAGGGACGGAGGTCACCCAACTGCTGGCATCCGCTGACAAGTGACCCGGGGTCCCGGGGCCTAACGGCCTTGCCAGATGGCTGAAGCAGCGAGAGAAAGGAAAAAAGGGTTTGGCAACGAGGAGAGGGAGAGCCAGTCGAAGAACGAACGCATGAAGACGTAAAATGTAAAGCTGGTAAATGCCGACTGGAAATAACGGCATTGGGCTCTGTGAATACAGCTGAACAGGCATAGTAAGCTGGTGATGTAATGTTATGTAATTGAGCATATGTCCTTGTCTATCAAGCATGTTTGGAAGGTTCAATAAATAATTGTTATATTTAAGTAAAGGCTGGAATGCAACCAATTTATGGGGGAGGAGCCTCAGTATTGAGTCCCTGCAATTGTGATAAAATCTTTGATTTTTGTTCTGAAATACTCTTTCACCCGTCGCGTATTGCGATCGAACCGGAGGGACATTCCTAAGTGATCCCAATAGACAGACAACCGAAGGAGTAACATCACAGACACCAAAATTTGATAAAAAGAAATTATACTTATTAATTTAAGAATTTTTAAAGGATACAAGATTGATTGACAGAATTTGATTTACTTCCCAAATAGTACCATGACTTTTTGCGTTAGGGTTGGGTTGTTTTACCTCTGAGCGGCACTTTTTTGCACACCATGGGCTAAATGGCCAGGTCACATGGATCCCGAAGGCTCAGAGAAGGTTGGGGGAGGGAACCCACTGGAACAGCTGTTGGGAGACAGATGGTAGCCTCCCGTCAAGGCCATCCAGCGTGTTCTTTAACGTTGGGTTGTTTTACCTCTGAACGGCACTTTTTTGCACACCATGGACTAAATGGCCAGGTCACATGGACCCCGAAGGCTCAGAGAAGGTTGTGGGAGGGGACCCACTGGAACAGCTGTTGGGAGACAGATGGTAGCCTCCCGTCTAAGGCCATCCAGCGTGTTCTTAAACGTTGGGTTGTTTTACCTCTGAGCGGCACTTTTTTGCACACCATGGGCTAAATGGCCAGGTCACATGGACCCCGAAGGCTCAGAGAAGGTTGGGGGAGGGAACCCACTGGAACAGCTGTTGGGAGACAGATGGTAGCCTCCCGTCAAGGCCATCCAGCGTGTTCTTTAACGTGCACAGGGTATGGCTCTCCCGCACACGGGGCCACTGCTTAACGTCCCATCCGACGGACGGCGGCCTTTCCAAGCCCATCGGTGTCCCCTACTGACCGTGGTCAGGGCGGAGATAATCTCAACGCTGACCCAGCTGGGACTCGAACCTGGGAACTACAGATTACGAGCCTGGCGCGCTACCGACTGAGCCACCCCCGCCCAATTTTGCGTTGGAGATCAATTGCTCTTAAGATTTTAATGATATTAATCAAGAACTTTCAGTTTCTACTGAACTACCTTCATAAAATTTTGGAATGTCCAAGATTACAGACAATTTTATGGTTCTGCTTTTGAAATTTAGGTTTCCCAGACTCAATTGCGAGGACTCTCCCACATAGTGCACGGAACTTTCTTAACAGAATTTCCGGACGAGTGGAGCGAAAGACCTCGACTTTTTTCCGGAGTAGTAGTTTATGCTACAGAAGAATAATAACAGTTTTTCCTTTGGATTTCGTTTCCAAAAAAAAGATTAATTCAATGTGCAATGAGCAATATTGACCGTTTAAGGAAAATTTACTGTATATAAACATTCTCTAGTGGCCAGCATCTCAGCTCCTCACGGTAATTTTGGTTATGGAACTGGGACAGCAGGAAACACATAGTTTCTATTTATTCGCCTTCTGTTAAAGGGTTGGGTTGTTTTACCTCTGAGCGGCACTTTTTTGCACACCATGGGCTAAATGGCCAGTCACATGGACCCCGAGGTCTCAGAGAAGGTTGGGGGAGGGGACCCACTGGAACAGCTGTTGGGAGACAGATGGTAGCCTCCCGTCAAGGCCATCCAGCGTGTTCTTTAAAGTTGGGTTGTTTTACCTCTGAGCGGCACTTTTTTTTTGCACACCATGGGCTAAATGGCCAGGTCACATGGACCCCGAAGTCTCAGAGAAGGTTGGGGGAGGGGACCCACTGGAACAGCTGTTGGGAAACAGATGGTAGCCTCCCGTCAAGGCCATCCAGCGTGTTCTTTAAAGTTGGGTTGTTTTACCTCTGAGCGGCACTTTTTTTTTGCACACCATGGGCTAAATGGCCAGGTCACATGGACCCCGAAGTCTCAGAGAAGGTTGGGGGAGGGGACCCACTGGAACAGCTGTTGGGAGACAGATGGTAGCCTCCCGTCAAGGCCATCCAGCGTGTTCTTTAAAGTTGGGTTGTTTTACCTCTGAGCGGCACTTTTTTGCACACCATGGGCTAAATGGCCAGGTCACATGGACCCCGAAGACTCAGAGAAGGTTGGGGGAGGGGACCCACTGGAACAGCTGTTGGGAGACAGATGGTGGCCTCCTGTCAAGGCCATCCAGCGTGTTCTTTAAACGTGCACAGGGTATGGCTCTCCCGCACACGGGGCCACGGCTTAACGTCCCATCCGACGGACGGCGGCCTTTTCTGTTAAAGGAACTCTTAGACTACTCCTCACGCTTCATGAAAGTCAGTATCAGTGATGAGACGGTGTATGATTATGTTTCCACTAGTATATGAAACCTCAGATCTGTTAGATTGTATAATTCGAATATATTAAGGTTTTGTGAAAAAAAAATATATCCCTTCTTCGAAAAGTAATAGTATAACCAGAAGGGAGTTATGATTGCTATATTTCGATCCTCGTTGTACCATTTATGTTTCTAAACTTCTGGTAATATCGCAAAGCTTCAATTTTCTGACAATTTCGAATTCGCAAATTTGGTATATTTGGACAAAAAACACGTTGTATGCATATCCGACTCTTTCAATTAGCGGAGAAAAACAACAGCAAATTTAACGCAATTAATAAAAATGCGCTTCCAAATTTCGAAAGCAGGAAAATTAAAAGTGTTACAACTACCGCCCTGTAAACGAAATAAAATAATAAATATTAAATTTTGTTTGGACTTATTATGTGAACTGTGCAATATACAATATTCAAATTCTTGTACTGATTGATTATTATATCAGTCAATTATCAGCAAAATTAATTTAGTAGTGTGATATTTATTTTTACACTGAAATAATCATTCCGATGATGACGTTGCGAAAAAGTGACGATTAGAGTTCACCATTTTCTACACATCACGGATTCAGAGAAAAAACTGAAAACGAGAATGTTCCAGGTTTGAATCTGATATTCCAAAATATTCAACTGTTCCAGGAACTGACATTTTCTCTGCTAAAACCTACTGTACTCTTGACGAGAAACTAGACAACGATGGTCATGGAATGTCTGTGGTTCTTGGAGATGAGGCATTAAGCTTTATTTCTATATGCAGGAGAACCCATACCCTGTGCAATATAAAGAACCTAATGGATAGCCTTCAAAGGAGAAATCCCTCTGTCTCCTGACAGCTGTTCAGTATGCTCCTTTCCTCTAATGGGGCGGAGTCTGTTCAATGGCAGCATAATCAGTAAGTTCGCAATCTGTAGTTTCCAGATTCGAGTCTCGCCGTTCAGATATATTTCACTCACTAGCGGACATTGACATCCCCGTCCTGCCCTCGGTCAGTAGCCGACATCGATGGGCTTTGAAAGCTGCAGTCCGTCGCATGGGATGTTAAGTCCTGGTCCTATGTGCGGGATACGCTTACCCCGTGCACGTTAAAGAACACGGTGGATGTACTTGACGGGTGGCTACCATCTGTATCCTAATAGTTGTTCAATGGGTCCCCTTCCCCAAACTTCTCTCTCTTGGGGCGGGGGTGGCGTAGTCGGTAGCGCGCCAGGGTCGTAATCTGTAGTTCCCAGGTTCGAGTCCCAGCTGGGTCAGCGTTGAGATTTATCTCCGCAAAATTCCCCGCCCTGCCCACGGTCAGTAGGGGACACCGATGGGCTTGGAAAGGCCGCCGTCCGTCGGATGGGACGTTAAGCCGTGGTGCCGTGTGTGGGAGAGCCATACCCTGTGCACATTAAAGAACACGCTGGATGGCCTAGACGGGAGGCTACCATCTGTCTCCCAACAGCTGTTCCAGTGGGTCCCCTCCCCCAACCTTCTCTGAGCCTTCGGGGTCCATGTGACCTGGCCATTTAGCCCATGGTGTGCAAAAAAAATGCCGCTCAGAGGTAAAACAACCCAACCCAACCCCAACCTTCTCTGAGAAATGGGGTCCTTATGAACTGGCAATTTAGACCATTGTGTGCGAAAAAGTGCGGCTCAGAGGAAAACAATTCAACCTTTCCTCTGCCCAATTCAAAGCCCTTGGGATCTTTCTGAATTGTTCATTTAACCCATTGTGTGGGAAAATTAATCTTAGACACAAAACACAATCCTGTGACGGTCGTTTAGATCGGGAGCTAGACAAGCAACATTGAAAATGGATGCGGATGAGGGTGAAAAGGTTCTAAGTATATTTTTATAGTGTTTATTAGTTCTAATATTTTTTTTATATTTCGGTTGGGTTGTTTTACCTCTGAGCGGCACTTTTTTGCACACCATGGGCTAAATGGCCAGGTCACATGGACCCCGAAGGCTCAGAGAAGGTTGGGGGAGGGGACCCACTGGAATAGCTGTTGGGAGACAGATGGTAGCCTCCCGTCAAGGCCATCCAGCGTGTTCTTTAACGTGCACACGGGGCCACGACTTAACGTCCCATCCGACGGACGGCGGCCTTTCCAAGCCCATCGGTGTCCCCTACTGACCGTGGGCAGGGCGGGGAATTTTGCGGAGATAAATCTCAACGCTGACCCAGCTGGGACTCGAACCTGGGAACTACAGATTACGAGCCTGGCGCGCTACCGACTGAGCCACCCTCGCCCCTTTTTTTTATATTACAGTCATGTTTTCAGTACTCTTATATTGTTGTGTAAAATGTATTTTATCATTGTGGTCTCACAGTTCTATTCCTTTATTGGCTGCAATATTCCTGGGCAGCCAGGGCAAGGCCACCTTGATACATCTACAGAATAACTAGTTGCATAAATAGACGACTCAGCACCACGCTTGCAGCGCCACCTTTAGTCGCCGATCGCAATTCTCATTTTCCTGATAACTTTCAACGTGTGTAAACATTTTGCTCTGAAAATTTTTATCTGACTTTTATTTGTTATTTATTGCAATTTGCAAAAATATGATATAGTAAAATCCCTGGCCTAATAATATTGAAAAATAATTTAAAAACTAACTGCTGGCTTTTCATTTTTAAATCTATTTTTATAGTTTTAAAACAATATTATGTATTAATGTTTGGAACATAATTTGGTCAGGTACTGCTCGGCAGCAGTGCTTGCACACCTTATGATCTATTATAGAACGCATATACTGTATATCAATAGAAAACTACCTGTGTCAACGACTTGATATGTGGTTTCACCAGACCTGAACGGGGCGGGGGTGGCTCAGTCGGTAGCGCGCCAGGCTCGTAATCTGTAGTTCCCAGGTTCGAGTCCAAGCTGGGTCAGCGTTGAGATTTATCTCCGCAAAATTCCCCGCCCTGCCCAAGGTCAGTAGGGGACACCGATGGGCTTGGAAAGGCCGCCGTCCGTCGGATGGGACGTTAAGCCGTGGCCCCGTGTGCGGGAGAGCCATACCTTGTGAACGTTAAAGAACATGCTGGATGGCCTTGACGCGGGGCTACCATCTGTCTCCCAACAGCTGTTCCAGTGGGTTCCCTCCCCCAACCTTCTCTGAGCCTTCGGGATCCATGTGACCTGGCCATTTAGCCCATGGTGTGCAAAAAGTGCCGCTCAGAGGTAAAACAACCCAACGTTAAAGAACACGCTGGATGGCCTTGACGGGAGGCTACCATCTGTCTCCCAACAGCTGTTCCAGTGGGTCCCCTCCCCCAACCTTCTCTGAGCCTTCGGGGTCCATGTGACCTGGCCATTTAGCCCATGGTGTGCAAAAAGTGCTGCTCAGAGGTAAAACAACCCAACGTTGAAGAACACACTGGATGGCCTTGACGGGAGGCTACCATCTGTCTCCCAACAGCTGTTCCAATGGGTCCCCTCCACCAACCTTCTCTGAGCCTTCGGGGTCCATGTGATCTGGCCATTTAGCCCATGGTGTGCAAAAAAGTGCCGCTCAGAGGTAAAACAACACAACACAACAACACCGTGTTATGACGTCATCATTAGTGGAGTTAAATATACTGCTCACAAAAATTAGGGGATATTTCTTCTCTTCATATTCATTTTGAAATATCCCCTAATTTTTGTCAGCAGTATATGTACAAATTTCTTATACATTTATTTCAGCTATTTCTACTAATAAGTTTATTTTTAAAATATTATAATATTGTACTGATTTATATTTGCAAATATGCATTATTCAGAAAACAATTTACCCGTATAAATATATTATATAAGCATTATCATAATAGTAATACATAAGAATAATGTTTCTCTGAATAATGTATATTTAAAAATTACCAGTTGAAATAACGGAAATAAATATTTAAGAAATTTATATTTTTTTGGTCTATTAAGGCTGACGTCATAATTCTGTGGAATTGCCTTCTGTTCTATTTGGTGTTACCTGGACAGCTTTTGAGTAAAAAGATGGAAATTAAATATACAAGTTTAAGGGATTTAATTTGTCTTATCTAAAATTTAACTAAAATCTGTTTTAAACTGAATAAAATAATATATTCATGAGGACTATACAGAAATATATGTGAGTATTTTAAAATTATTTAGCAGATTTTTAAAAGTTTATAATTACCAGTTTTATTTTAAGGAATAAAACTATAATTATTAGATCAGCTTTATATTTAAAGTAAGAAAAAGCCATATATGTTGCATTGTCCAGGCGTCATACGATGTAAAAAAAACCTTTGACCAACGAATGTTCAAATTTCCTCGTTTTATTTCCATTGGGCATACATATATCTTTCCCTTACATCTCCTGCTCTATAAATACTTTAGAAACAAGTTTGAATTTGCTTTTGGGAGTATGGATACTACGAAGCACAACTGAGAGGATGTTACAATCATCATCAGTCAAAAATAAATGTTTCCTCTGGATATGTTCGCCCTCTCCTCCAGATGGCAAGGTTAGATAATGCCAAGAAGCTAATCACTTTTATGTTACATAATTATAATAAAAATTCTTAAATCCTATGGAAAAGATTCGCATCTTATAAAAATTGGAATCCTTCATTGTAGCAAATTTTGCGTTTAATTAGACTTTCTTGTCCAAGTAAATTGTGAAGATTTATTACGAAGATATTTTCTCTTTCTAATCTTGTTACTAAGTTTTTTTGGATCGAGTAAGCAGTACAATTCTGCAGAACATGAATATGTGTTTCCTTTACTTTTCGCATCTCAAAATCTGCACCGATTGTGAGAAAAACCGATTGTGAGTGAAAGCTACCTCATCAAAATCTATTTAAAGATATTTTTTTTTATTGCGACATATAGGACAGAGAAGAATCCTAGAAGCTACTCCTAGCTTTTACAGGCCTTCTCATACAAGGACATGCCCTACTAAGACCGAAGTCACTGCTGACCACTGCCTTAGTTAGAGCTAACACAACACACAAAGTTTGCCTTGCTGGAACAGTCGCTAGCTGCCTAACCACTATGCCAGTTAAGGCATAGTGGTTATTATATTTGGCATATTAATATTGTTTTAATTTTTATTAGGTGTTACGATATTTTAGATAATTTTAAGAGCTGAAAAAAGCTGTTTAGCTAGGTCAATGTTTATTTGGACCGACTCTCAGTGCAACAACCCAACTATTCAACCCAATTGTACAGCTCTCAAAAGTCTCAAAACTTGGAAAAAGTGTCCCCCCCTACCAAACCGGGGAGAGGAAGGGTTGCTCAGTTGGTAGTGCGCTAAGCTCGTAATCTGCAATTCCCAGGTTCGAGTCCTAACTGTACAAGCATTAAGAATTAGTTTCGCTACCCCCCTTCTTTCGGTGAGAGAGGGTTTGTTGTTGGACTGAGTTGTTTTATCTCTGGAAATCACTTTTTTGCACATCATGGAAAAAATGACCAGGTAACAAGGACCGCAAGGGCTCAGAAAATATTGGGGAGTCAGTACCCACTGGACAGCTGTTGGAAGACAGATGGTAGCCCTTCGTCATCGCCTCCGTCCAGCGTGTTCTTTAATGTCCACAGGTTATGGCTCTCTCATACACCGGACCGCAACGTAATGTCCCATCCGACGAATGGCAGCCTTTCTAAGCCTATCGGTGTACTCTATTGACAGAAGACAGAATCGAGAGTTTTGTAGAGATAAATCTCAACTCTGGCCCAACTGGGATTCGAATTTGGGACCTGCAGATTACGGGCTGGCACGCTACTGACTGAGCCACCAGCGCCCTGTAAGGTCTTGGAAGGGCCGTCGGATGAGACGTAAATATATAACCCCTTATACAGTAGGGGGCGGGGGTGGCTCAGTCGGTAGCGCGCCAGGCTCGTAATCTGTAGTTTCCAGGTTCGAGTCCCAGCTGGGTCAGCGTTAAGATTTATCTCCGCAAAATTCCCCGCCCTGCCCACGGTCAGTAGGGGACACCGATGGGCTTGGAAAGGCCGCCGTCCGTCGAATGGAACGTTAAGCCGTGGCCCCGTGTGCGGGAGAGCCATACCCTGTGCACGTTAAAGAACACACTGGATGGCCTTGAGGGGAGGCTACCATCTGTCTCCCAACAGCTATTCCAGTGGGTCCCCTCCCCCAACCTTCTCTGAGCCTTCGGGGTCCATGTGACCTGGCCATTTAGCCCATGGTGTGCAAAAAAGTGCCGCTCAGAGGTAAAACAACCCACAACCCACCCCTTATACAGTAGACCCTATCTTATGAACTAAAGAACGTACTGAATGGTCTTGACTGGAAATTATCAATATCCTCAGAAGAAGCTACAACACTAATCAGCGCTATCACGTCGATTATTCAAGAAAATAATAATTTTTTTTCTATTATCTGACTCCAAATCGGTGTTCATAGTACTTAGTAACATATCGACAAATCAAGCACAGCTATTCTTGTTCTATCAGTTTCCAAAATAAAAATTTCGCGCCGTTTTTGAACAGTTAATATTTTTAAAATTGTTTTCCAAAAGAAAAACAGATGGCACCCATTAACTAATAAAAGTCAAAAGAACAGTTAGTAGTGCATCAGTTGGTAACAACTGATTTCAGTGTATATCTATAGATAACATATTTCAGTCTACATCTACAGATATTATATCTGTGACTGATTTCAATCTACATCTATAGCGGGTTGCCATTATTCTTATCGCTCACTGATTTTTTTAAACAGTTGGGTTGTTTTACCTCTGAGCGGCACTTTTTTGCACACCATGGGCTAAATGGCCAGGTCACATGGACCCCGAAGGCTCAGAGAAGGTTGGGGGAGGGGACCCACTGGAACAGCTGTTGGGAGACAGATGGTGGCCTCCCGTCAAGGCCATCCAGCGTGTTCTTTATCGTTGGGTTGTTTTACCTCTGAGCGGCACTTTTTTGCACACCATGGGCTAAATGGCCAGGTCACATGGACCCCGAAGGCTCAGAGAAGGTTGGGGGAGGGGACCCACTGAAACAGCTGTTGGGAGACAGATGGTGGCCTCCCGTCAAGGCCATCCAGCGTGTTCTTTATCATTGGGAGAAGGTTGGGGGAGGGGACCCACTGGAACAGCTGTTGGGAGACAGATGGTGGCCTCCCGTCAAGGCCATCCAGCGTGTTCTTTATCGTTGGGTTGTTTTACCTCTGAGCGGCACTTTTTTGCACACCATGGGCTAAATGGCCAGGTCACATGGACCCCGAAGGCTCAGAGAAGGTTGGGGGAGGGGACCCACTGGAACAGCTGTTGGGAGACAGATGGTGGCCTCCCGTCAAGGCCATCCAGCGTGTTCTTTATCGTTGGGAGAAGGTTGGGGGAGGGGACCCACTGGAACAGCTGTTGGGAGACAGATGGTGGCCTCCCGTCAAGGCCATCCAGCGTGTTCTTTATCGTTGGGTTGTTTTACCTCTGAGCGGCACTTTTTTGCACACCATGGGCTAAATGGCCAGGTCACATGGACCCCGAAGGCTCAGAGAAGGTTGGGGGAGGGGACCCACTGGAACAGCTGTTGGGAGACAGATGGTGGCCGCTCTCCCGCACACGAGGCCACGGCTTAACCTCCCATCCGACGGACGGCGGCTTTTCCAAGCCCATCGGTGTCCCCTACTGACCGTGAGCAGGGCGGGGAATTTTACGGAGATAAATCTCAACACTGTCCCAGCTGGGACTCGAACCTGGGAACTACAGATTACGAGCCTGACGCGCTACCGACTGAACCACCCCTCTTCTTAAATAGTATCTAACCATATGTTAATACCAACTGATGTGCTACTAACTGCACTTTAATGATCATCATCTGCATTTTTCCAACTGTGGAAAATTTGAAACTACAGTTAACTTCATTCTTTATTGCCCAAACTAGGATAAGCCCACCTTGATATACCAGGCCTGGAAGTCGTTGAGCAAAATAAGGGGAGAAAAAAAAAGACATTATATGTGCATAAAAATATTGAAATTTAAATTATTTAGAATTTAATTAGAATATATTTATTTCAAACTATCTGAGATAAAATAATTTGTTAAGAAACAAATTATAATATATTTGAATTTTTCGAAATTACCATATTTTTACAAAAGTAATAGTTACTAGTACATTTTTAATAAATATAATTTAATAAAAGAATTTTGTAGTTAATTATTACGTATCTCATCTGCATCTCAATAAGATTCGGTTCAGGGTCGAAAATCTTTACATTGCATCACCGAAATGGAGTTTTCTTTTACTGACTGCAAAATTTCAGATTTTAATTTTCCAAACAATTCCAGTCTCGACGTGGATAGGATGGTCGATTTTTCTGTTCTTACTGTTCTCCTGAATGTCCCTGAATATCAAAAAGTGTTCAATTATCGACATATCAGAAAATTCTATGTTCTCTCATTGGAACATAAAGAGGAAAAATTGACTGTAAGTCCTTGCATCCAAATAAAAAAAAAGCATTCCGACATTCATTTTTCCATCACTGCACTGTCTTGGTCTTCGTCCTTAGTAACTTATGAGCCCCAAATGATAAGATGCTTCAGACTCAAAAAAAATACCCATCAGGCAATTGCTTGCCACAGAGTTCTGACAGGAGACTGTCAGTTTATACGTCAGAGTAGAAGATCTGTGAGGATGGAGGGGACATCAGCAGAAAAACAGAACGATCATCCATACCTTACCCGGGGCTCGAATCTAGGTCCCTTAGATCAGTAGCAAAGCGCGCTAACCACTCGGCAACAGGATGAAAATAATGCTTCTTGTATATGTTGAGACGCTTTCTGCTTTGAAGAAAAATCTACATTTCAAAACTAAAAAACTATATCAGACTCTCAGATAGATTTAAAAAAAATTTCTGTTAATTTTTTTACAGATAATTTAAAATATTCCTTCATTTTCTGAATCGATAGTATTTCCAACAGTCCTTTAGCAACGTTCGTTACCTTCTTATCAAATGGGGCGGGGGTGGCTTACACGTTAAAGAACACGCTGGATGGCCTTGACGGGAGGCTACCATCTGTCTCTCAACAGCTGTTCCAGTGGGTCCCCTCCCCCAACCTTCTCTGAGCCTTCGGGGTCCTTGTGACCTGGCGATTTAGCCCATGGTGTGCAAAAAAAGTGCCGCTCAGAGGTAAAACAACCCAACTTTAAAGGACACGCTGGATGGCCTTGACGGAAGGCTACCATCTGTCTCCCAACAGCTGTTCCAGCGGGTTCCCTCCCCCAACCTTCTCTGAGCCTTCCGGGTTCATGTGACCTGGCTATTTAGCCCATGGTGTGCAAAAAAAAGTGCCGCTCAGAGGTAAAACAACCCAATCCTTCTTATCAAATGACTCTACAGATTGGAATATAAAGCTAAGTAGCTAAACATCCTATGAACTCCAAACAAGACTCCGTTCGTGACGTCACTGAACTCGTTGTCACCACTAAGCACCCTGATAGCTTTGTAAAATCCCAGGTAGTATAAGTCTAAAATTTAATAGTTTTTGGGGTACTAAAATATTTCAGTAAGAATACTTTTATTTGTGTGAAACATTAGGATGCAATATTGCTTTATTGTTAAAACTGGAAGTTTTGGAAATATTTTGCTCCCCGTTAAAACTGGAAGTTTTGAAAAAAAAAAAATAAAAATTCCAGTTTTAACGAGGAAGGACACGTGTGTGAGAGAGTCTCCCCCGCATAAGGGGCCCCTCGAGTTTTTTTTTTTCCCAGATTCACGCCTGCTTAAGATACGTCAGTGTAGGTAATTTTAAGCAGGCGTGAATCTAGAAAAAAACTCGAGGGGCCCTTTGTGCGGGGGGGGGACTCTCTCACACACGTGTTCTTCCTCGTTAAAACTGGAAGTTTTGAAATTTTTTTGTTGTACGAACTTCAGAGTTATAAGACTTGTTGGGTGAACGAAACCAATAACCAATAATTATTTTTCTAACGCCCAAGTGAATATGACATAAGAATATATAATATAAGAAGACTACGTTAATCTAAGAAATACTTAAGAAAACATTCCTCAATTTTTTTCAAACACCCCAATTTTACTACATCAAAATTGGATCGAAAATTCAACTTAGGTATTAAAAGTTTCACAAAAATTATTTGAAATTTATTATATTAAAATTCAACTGGTTTTTACTTATTTTTGGACGCAATCAGCAATTATTTTTAATTTATTCACTGCTTTAATGTAATCACGAAAAATATTGTTTCGATTTAAGTGGCTTATTATTAATTTTTCGACAAAATAAATCACTTAAAAACGCTACAGATAATTAATTACATTCTCCAGTTTTCCTCTCCATTACCTCGATAACTTTTCGTTTGACTTCAGATTTTATTAATTAATCCCATTCTATCTTTGGTGGGGAAGGGAATGCCGTTATGCTAGGAAAGGTCACCATCCGTCGGATGAAAAGTTAAGCCGCGATTCTAGGTGCCGGAAGAAACTTGCACATATAAAAACACTCCGGATTACCTTTACGGAAGGCTCTCATCTGCCTTCTAAAATCTATTTAGTGGTTCTCTTTTCCTAACCTTCTAGGATGGAAAGTTAAGACATGGTCCTGGGTTGTTTTTGGTTGTTTTACCTCTGAGCGGCACTTTTTTGCACACCATGGGCTAAATGACCAGGTCACATGGACCCCGAAGACTCAGAGAAGGTTGGGGGAGGGGACCCACTGGAACAGCTGTTGGGAGACAGATGGTAGCCTCCCGTCAAGGCCATCCAGTGTGTTCTTTAACGTTGGGTTGTTTTACCTCTGAGCGGCACTTTTTTGCACTCCATGGGCTAAATGGCCAGGTCACATGGACCCCGAAGGCTCAGAGAAGGTTGGGGGAGGGGACCCACTGGAACAGCTGTTGGTAGACAGATGGTAGCCTCCCGTCAAGGCCATCCAGCGTGTTCTTTAACGTGCACAGGGTATGGTTCTCCCGCACACGGGGCCACGGCTTAACGTCCCATCCGACGGACGGTGGCCTTTCCAAGCCCATCGGTGTCCCCTACTGACCGTGGGCAGGGCGGGGAATTTTGCGGAGATAAATCTCAACGCTGACCCAGCTGGGACTCGAACCTGGGAACTACAGATTACGAGCCTGGCGCGCTACCGACTGAACCACCCCCGCCCCCATGGTCCTTGGTGTCAAACGGTAACTTCTACATAAAAGAAACACGCTGGATAACCTTTAAGGGAAGCTCCCATCTGTTTTCTATAATCTGTCTAGTAGGTCCCATTCTCTTAACTGTTTGGGGACATTGTGACCTGTCCATTTCCCCCATGGTGTGGAAAACAAGTGCTTCTCATACTTTTCCTCGTTTCTAACTTCATAAATCGAAGTAATTTAAAAAAATCGCTCAACCACCCTTCCCAGAAGTATCCTCCCAAGAATCAACTTCAAGATGAGAAAAAACAGCTTAGTCATCAGCTTATTACGTTCACTTAAACCAAAGTAGTAAAAATAAATCTAAAACTGAACTGGCACCCATTTTGTTGGCTTCTTCCCAAAAAAAGAACGAAAGTAATACCAACAGAAATTCTCCTAAAAGACTAAGCTCATTCAATATAAATTGGCAACTAATCCTTGCTGACCAAACTAACGTAGAATCGCGCAAAAATTTCCCGTTCAAGACAATCACCTTCATAACTTTCTCAATCTCGGCTCTACCGATCTCCTCATCCCTTGGCATCGCTGTGTCTCCCCGTCTTCAGGGCTGGGACGTTGGGGCGCCACTGAGCGGCAGTCTGCGACAACAGGGGCGCTCGGCCCTGTCGCTTGCCCTGCTACGTCAGTCGCCTAGCAACCACGTGCCCCATTCGCCGCAATAATTGTTGTCAGCAACGCGCGCACGTGTGGACAAATCGTGGAAAATACCGAGCAACAATCCGTCTTTCAACACGGAGACTTCTGTTATTTAGTGGAAGGAAAACTTGAAATCGGATTGTTGTTAAGATTTGTGTGTTCTTGTGTTGTTTTCGTTGGGATATCGTTGAACGGAAGAGATGAATGTTTCTGCTGGAGGAACGACTAGTGTTACTCGCTCTGGCGGTGGTGGAGGGATGGGCAGCCAACGCAGGAATGGAGAGAAAGCTGACAAAAATAACTCCTTTAGTGAGCAAATTGCAGTAAGTTTGATTTCTTGTTTTAAATTGTGATGGCTTTTACATTTGAGAACGCTTTCTGAGAGAAGTTGCCGTTGAACTTGACGTGATATTTGTCCTGAGAGAATCTAAAAATAGAGCATCTTTTGTTACTGCTTTTCTTATGTATACAATTTTCTAAAAACCAAAAATTTCAAAACTTTTATGCTGATTAATCTATTTTTTACAGACAATTTCGCTTGACTTTGGAATGAATTTGTGACATGGTTTACACATCACTGAAATTTTGTCTTTTTCAAATCGTTGCGTCCTGATATCTAATATAAATCACCAAATATTTCAGACATTTTATATTGATGAAGCAGTTTCTATACAGATATTTTTGCTTATTTTTTAAAGGAAATTTGGCCAGGTTTACACATCACTGAAATTTTGCTTTTTCAAATCGTTGCATTCTGATATCTAGCATAAATCACCAAATATTTCAAATATTTTATATTGAAGAATCTGTTTCTATACAGATATTTTTGCTTATTTTTTTAAACGAAATTGTGGCCAAGTTTACACATCACTGAAATTTTGTAATTCTCAAATCGTGCACATTTTATATTTAATATATTTTTGTTTGGAATTTTTCTATTTTCATTCCAAATAATCCAATAGTATGACTAATAATTAGTGCATTCCGAAACTGTAATAGATTTAATAAACCATGCTGTTTTCACTTCACATTTACTTAACTACAAACTTAATTAACGGTAATTATCGTCATTTTATAATCTTCTGTTTATATAAATATTCTATGATATGACTATTGTAGTATGTATATTAATTATAGTACACTTTAATGCAAAAATATATGCACCAATTTAAAGATACTATATTTTAACAAATTTTTATTCACCGATATCTTATTAAGACGAATTATATAAAGATTTTACTGTAACGGAGCAAGCGTATTTATATTATACGCATAAGTTATATTTGTGTATATATTATAGCGTACATATACATATATATCCCATTCAGTACTTATGATGTTAGAAAATTGTGTTAAAATATTTGTTATTTGCATTTATTATATTTTCCATCTAAAATCGTTTCTACGATGATCTATGATTTAAATATTCATTGTAATTTCACCTTAATTCCTTTTAGTATGATATTAGATTAATATATGAAAATGAATAACCTCATCTTAAACTAGATATTAAATCTATACAAATTTCATCATAAGTCAGTAAACAAAACCATTGCATGCAATTCCGTCCTTCCCGAATTTTGTTTAAAATACATCTATTCAAAATGCTATTGCAGCATCCACATATAATGCCAAAGAAATTCAGAGATCTGTAACATGAAAAATAATATTTTCTGTGAGAAAAATGTCACTTCACATAAAAATCTCAATCAATTACTTCCAACGATATCCGCCCAGTATTTAAAAATTTATTGAAACTGATTTATTACACAATGGATTTTCAGTTTGAAGAATTCAATCGTTTATTCAAATGTATGTGTTTATAGTAGTTTGTCTAGCGATTGCTTTAATTTTTTGGTCAGTTTTATATAAAAGTTTAGAATGGCAGATTCTATTGTGTCTTGTTCCAGTTGCTGTAACTGGTGGAAAAGTAATGAGTGTTGTTCAAAGCTTGATTTTCAGAAATTTCACTTGGACTCTAAATTGCACCAGTGTATTTTTTTTATATATAAAAAGCCCTTGTTTTCAAATTTATGGTACACTGAATGTTGTATTTTCACGAACGTGGAGTATATTTTCATTATAAGAATATTTCGTTTGACTATATAATTTTGTATCAAGTGGCCTTGAAAAGTTATATATTTATAATTCAAGAAAAGTTACCGGTAGTTAAGAAAATGTGATAAGTATATTTATATTCACAATCGCTACTAAATTCATACGTTTATAGACATATGCCTTGACATAGTTTTTTAATAAAATAGGTTGGAGTCGTTTCCATATGATACCTATATTTAAAATTTAGATATTTACCTGGTGGCCTAAATGAAAGGAAAATAGACAAAAGTGTAAATAGCCAGCACCTCCTATAAACAGAGAGACGTACAACTAAATTATAACATCTGCATTACAAATCGGAAAAACTATATATTTCTTATATATGTATTTCTATAATTATTACTAGTGAATTTTAATACTAATCGATATACTAACGTTTATTTACAAATATATCTTTTTTTAGGAGGAAATTTTTTCGGATATATTATAATTAATAAAAAAGTTAATTTTTTTCTGCATAATAGATATTTATAAATAATCATTAGCATAGAGATTAGTATTATCATTTACCACGAATAATAACCGAAATAAATATATAAGAAATGTCTAAATTTCAATACTACCTAAACTGCTGTCATAATTTAGTTGCATTGCCTTCTGTTATAGGAGGTGTTGGTATAACTCAATATTGTTTTCAGCAGATCTAAATAACATATGGAAAATATTGGTGACGTAACTAACAGGAAGAAATATAGTAATGAAATCGTGTAATAAGAGCGGTGGACCAAATTATAGCGTCATTATACACACTTCTAACATCTATACAATTCTTATATCTTAATTTCTGCTATTTTTGTTGGTGGACTCGTGCTAATGTTTTTGCTAATGTTTACATATAAATATATTTTTAGAAAAAATTGTTCGTATTTATTATCAAATATTATAATACTAATTAATATAAATAATTTTTCTCCTAAATAAAATATTTTATAGATAAACATTACTATGAAGATTAGTACACGAGTCTATCAATAATGATATTGAAACGAAAAATATAAGAATTGTCTATAAAGTGGTACTAACTACTTTAATATCATAAAATCAACCCGTGGTTTTCTGTTATAGGAGGTGTTGATACTATGCACGAACACTGCACATCAATGACTTTCAACAAGGAGGGTTGGGTTGGGTTGTTTTACCTCTGAGCGGCACTTTTTTGCACACAATGGGCTAAATGGCCAGGTCACATGGACCCCGAAGGCTCAGAGATGGTTGGGGGAGGGGACCCACTGGAACAGCTGTTGGGAGACAGATGGTAGCCTCCCGTCAAGGCCATCCAGCGTGTTCTTTAACATGCACAGGGTATGGCTCTCCTACACACGGGGCCACGGCTTAACGTCCATCCGACGGACGGCGGCCTTTCCAAGCCCATCGGTGTCCCCTACTGACCGTGGGCAAGGCGGGGAATTTTGCGGAGATAAATCTCAACGGTGACCCAGCTGGGACTCGAACCTGGGAACTACAGATTACGAGCCTGGCGCGCTACCGGCTGGGCCACCCCCGCCCCTCTACAAGAAGGTGCAGGAAATAGAAGATAGGAGATATTAATAAGATTTATGATCACACTGGTAACCAAGCAACTCGCGCAAAGCGTTCTCATATTGTTGATAGGTGTTTGATAAAAAAAAGCCCGATCTTCAATGACAAAAGATGGAGTGTTCAAATTGCAGAGTAAGGAAAGACAGAGGGTCCACTTAACCAGTCATGAATTGCGCACAGCCACAGAATACTACAATTTCTCACAGTTTAAATATAATATGAAACAAGATTTTTTTTATTATGATTATTTTTAAAAAATATTTCGGGAAGAAAAATCATTATTAGTTTAAAAAATATGTAGCTACTAGTAGAATTTTTAGAATTAAACATATTAAATTATTTTCTCAAACTTTTCGATCAGCGAAATTAATAAAGGGAATTGGCAGTCGTGTTTACTTCTACAGGAGTTAGGTCATTAGTCCATCACTGGAAGGGGCGGGGGTTGCTCAGTCGGTAGCGCGCTAGGCTCGTAATCTGTAGTTCCCAGGTTCGAGTCACAGCTGGGTCAGCGTTGAGATTTATCTCCGCAAAATTCCCCGCCCTGCCCAAGGTCAGTAGGGGACACCGATGGGCTTGGAAAGGCCGCCGTCCGTCGGATGGGCTGACCGTGGGCAGGGCGGGGTATTTTGCGGAGATAAATCTCAACGCCGACCCAGCTGGGACTCGAACCTGGGAACTGCAGATTACGAGCCTGGAGCGCTAGCGACTGACCCTCCCTCGTTTTTTTTATGGGAGGAGAGGATAAAATAAATGGTAGGGGAAGTGAGAAATATAGGGATGTTTTCTTCAATTACAGTACAATTGGAAACAACGTACAATAGAATAACAAAGAACATGTAAGCAAATCATTACACACAAGAAATTCATTGAATTTTAACCTTAGTTATTAGCCATTCTAAAATTTCAAAGGTGGGAGATTTACTCCCATCTCCTATTGTTCCCGAGTTAGAAAAACGAACTCACTAAGCGGTTGGGTTGTTTTACCTCTGAGCGGCACTTTTTTGCACACCATGGGCTAAATGGCCAGGTCACATGGACCCCGATGGCTCAGAGAAGGTTGGGGGAGGGGACCCACTGGAACAGCTGTTGGGAGACAGATGGTAGCCTCCCGTCAAGGCCATCCAGCGTGTTCTTTAACGTTGGGTTGCTTTACCTCTGAGTGGCACTTTTTTGCACACCATGGGCTAAATGGCCAGGTCACATGGACCTTGAAGGCTCAGAGAAGGTTGGGGGAGGGGACCCACTGAAACAGCTGTTGGGAGACAGATGGTAGCCTCCCGTCAAGGCCATCCAGCGTGTTCTTTAACGTGCACAGGGTATGTCTCTCTCGCATACGGGGCCACGGCTTAACGTCCCATCCGACGGACGGCGGCCTTTCCAAGCCCATCGGTGTCCCCTACTGACCGTGGGCAGGGCGGGAAATACTGCGGAGATAAAGCTCAACGCTGACCCAGCTGGGACTCGAACCTGGGAACTACAGATTACGAGCTTGGCGCGCTACCGACTGAGAGAGCCATTAGAGTGTGGTAAACTCATTTCAATGCTCTTGGAGCCAATTGGTCGCCACTCAAGAAGTATGTGGCATTATCTTGTTGAAAGATGGCCTCACTGTGAGGAAAGAGAATTGTTACGAACGGGTGTACAGTCATCAAAAAAATACCCGAACACTATAGTTGATTACAGAATTCAGAAAAAATACATGGCAACGATTTTTTGGAAATTAGTGATCTTGCAACCTTCGCGTACGTACAGTCGCTGAAAAAATATCCGAACACTATAGTTGATTACAGAATTCAGAAAAAAATACATGGCAACGATTTTTTTTTGGAAATTGGTGATCTGGCAACCTTCGCGTACGTACAGTCGCTGAAAAAATATCCGAACACTATAGTTGATCACAGAATTCAGAAAAAATACATGGCAACAATTTTTTTGGAAATTGGTGATCTGTCAACCTTCGTGTACATACAATTGCTGAAAAAATTTCCGAACACTATAGTTGATTACAGAATTCAGAAAAAATACACGGCAACGATTTTTAGGAAATTGGTGATCTGGCAACCTTCGTGTCACGTGACACTCTAGGTTTGTCTGAGCTTGGTCTCCATGAGAACTAGCAATTTAGCGCACTGTGTACAAAAATGAGACCCTCAAAGTTAAACAATCCAATTTTTTTTGTACATTATCTAGACAACGATTCATGACGTCACATTCTACAGATGTCGACCTATGCTGTCGCCTCCATTTCATCCACACTCTTTCTGCATTAAGTTGGGTTGGGGTTTTTACCTCTGAGCGGCACTTTTTTGCACACCATGGGCTAAATGGCCAGGTCACATGGACCGCGAATGCTCAGAGAAGGTTGGGGGAGGGGACCCACTGGAACAGCTATTGGGAGACAGATGGTAGCCTCCCGTCAAGGCCATCCAGCGTGTTCTTTAACGTGCACAGGGTATGGCTCTCCCGCACACGGGGCCACGGCTTAATGTCCCATCCTACGGACGGCGGCCTTTCCAAGCCCATCGGTGTCTCTACTGACCGTGGGCAGGGCGGGGAATTGTTGCGGAGATAAATCTCAACGCTGACCCAGCTGGGACTCGAACCTGGGAACTACAGATTACGAGCCTGGCGCGCTACCGACTGAGCCCCCCCCCCTGCATTAAGAAAACACGAACCTTAAAACAGCACGATATCAGAGTTCACGTCTTTTGAATTTCGAGTTCGTTACCGAGCCGAAACTTGTTTCTAATCTCCGCATTAATTTCCGGACTTTCAGCGCAAAGTTCATATTGGAGATACGCCGAAAGAAAAGCTTTCTTGTTATCAAAGTGTTCCTGAAAGGTTATCACACGTGAGCGACAGGATATCACCAAAGCACACGACTTATTAAAGTTAACCATGAAAAGACCGGAAGTAAAGTAAGGAACGTAGAAGTACAACTGATAAGAAGAAGGAAGTGTTTTATCGTTTGCTAACTTTCGCGCTTTTTCCGCGTGGAATCGATTATTGCACAGGGATTTTTTTTTGTATGCTTTGTAGCTCGTTGTCTTAAAACGGCTAAGTTGTTAGATAGTTTTTCGTTTGAGTGGTACCTTTTTGCACACAATGGGCTAAATAGACAGGTCACAAGGACACCAAAGCCTCGGTTGGGTTGTTTTACCTCTGAGCGGCACTTTTTTGCACACCATGGGCTAAATGGTTAGGTCACATGGACCCCGAAGGCTCAGAGAAGGTTGGGGGAGGGGACCCACTGGAACAGCTGTTGGGAGACAGATGGTAGCCTCCCGTCAAGGCCATCCAGCGTGTTCTTTAACGTGCACAGGGTATGGCTCTCCCGCACACGGGGCCACGGCTTAACGTCCCATCCGACGGACGGCGGCCTTTCCAATCCCATCGGTGTTCCCTACTGACCGTGGGCAAGGCGGGGAATTTTTGCGGAGATAAATCTGAACGCTGACCCAGCTGGGACTCCAACCTGGGAACTACAGATTACGAGTGTGACGCCAAAGCCTCGGAGAAAGCTGAGAGAAGTGGTCCTATTGGGCAGGTGTTGGGAGACCGATGGCAGTCTCCCGTCAAGGTCATCCAGCGTGTTCTTTAACGTGCACAGGGTATGGATCTCCCACACCCGAGGACACGGCTTTAAGTACGATCTGAAGGACAGAGGCCTTTCATGTCCCATCTTTGTCTCGTAATAGCAGAGGGCAGGGCTAGGAATTTTGCGGAGATAAGTCTCAATCACTGGATCAGTCACGGAGATCAACAATTTGCCTAGGGCAGCGGTGGGCAAATAGCGGCCCACTAAGAGTTTTTTGTGGCCCACCAAGACAGTCAGAAAAATCCGCCTTGAACCGAGATTTCCTTCCCGTGCGCGACCGAAGATTCGTCTCGTATTTTCCACTAGGACGGCCACGTCAATACGCATGCGCAGTGTCGATACGAAAACAATTGCCCACCCCTGGCCTAGGGGGTATTAGAACCTGACAACTGCAGATTACGAGCCTGACGCGCTCCGACTAAACCACCCTGCCTCCCTGCCCCTAAAGCAGCTCAGAACATAAAGTTTTCTGCTTATTCTTTGTAGAAAGGAGCGGGGGTGGCTCAGTTGGTAGCGCGCCAGGCTCGTAATCTGTAGTTCCCAGGTTCAAGTCCCAGCTGGGTCAGCGTTGAGATTTATCTCCGCAAAATTCCCCGCCCTGCCCACGGTAAGTAGGGGACACCGATGGGCTTGGAAAGGCCGCCGTCCGTCGGATGGGACGTTAAGCAGTGGCCCGTGTGCGGGAGAGACATACCCTGTGCACTTTAAAGAACACGCTGGATGGCCTTGACGGGAGGCTACCATCTGTCTCCCAACAGCTGTTCCAGTGGGTCCCCTCCCCCAACCTTCTCTGAGACTTCGGGGTCCATGTGACCTGCCCATTTAGCTCATGATGTGCAAAAAAGTGCCGTTCAGATGTAAAACAACTCAACGTTAAAGAACACACTGAATGGCCTTGAGGGGAGGCTACCATCTGTCTCCCAACAGCTGTTCCAGTGGATCCCCTCCCCCAACCTTCTCTGAGCCTTCGGGGTCCATGTGACCTGCCCATTTAGCCGATGGTGTGCAAAAAAGTGCCGCTCAGAGGTAAAACTACCCAACCCAACTCTTTGTAGAAAAGTCTATTAGAATTGCACATAAGCAAAATGTAGTGTCTTGAATACAAATTTCCCACCTGTTCCAGAGTTGAGGTTTGTCTCCCGAATGCTTTCTACCTTCGGTCATTAGGAGGCACGTAGGTTTTGAAAGACCGCTATTTCGGATGGGATGTTAAGCCGTTGCTCCATGTGCATGTTAAAGAACACGCTGGATGGCCTTGACGAGATGTTTACCATCTCCGGAGCAACTTGAATTCTCAATATCGTTGTTTGTGGCGACCCAGGACGAAGATTATAGTTAGGTTTTGGCGAGTGCTGGACTTATATAGTACAGTATTGTGCAAATTAGTTGGGACAATAGGAAAATGCAGTAACAAAGACACAACTAAAATATTTATTTGTTTAATAGTGTAGTTAATAGTGAATGTGACCCCCCCTTAGCTTTAATTACTTCTTCCACCCTCTTAACTATTGATGCCACTAGCTTTCCACACATCTCCTTCACTTCAGGGTCGTGGTACCACACTTTCATGACACTTTCTATCATTTTGTTTTTCGTCGTGCAATCCATCTTAGATATGCGCGATTTAATAATGGCCCACAAATTTTCAATGGGGTTTAGATCGGATGCAATTCCTGGCCACTCCAATACCTTCAAATGTTGCTGGGTAAAGAAGCTCTTACCAAGCTTAGAATTGTGGCATGGAGCCAGATCCTGTTGAAATACCCCATCGCCGTTAGGAAACAGCTTCTGCAGTGTTGGGACCATTTTCGCCTCCAGAACGCCTATGTACTTTTTGCTGTCCATCATTCCTTCAATGGGGTGAAGCGTCTGTGGCCTGGAAGCTGTGAAACATCCCCGAAACATGACCCTTGGTGGTTACGAACAAGTTTAGACTTGCAGCGGTTTAGACTCTATAGCGGAAGGACTGAGCGTTCCTTCGCTTGTCCCAACTAATTCGCACAATACTGTGCTATTCAGACCCGACGGTGGATAGTGGTAAACGTGGCATCACCCTAGTGACATGGTGCACCCTGGAGTTGCGGAGCATCGGGATTTGTCAAAAATTATATTACCTGTCTCCTAACAGCTTCCCAATGATCCCCTCCCCCATCCTTCTCTGAGCTCTCGGGGTCCTTGTGACCTAGCTATTTGATCAGTGCGTGCAAAAAGGGTCCTCTCATAAGTGAAACATCCCTACCGTAATTGGGGGGGAACATAATTTCCAGTTCCTAGGTTCGAGTCACAACTGTGCCAGCGTTGAAATTTATAACCTCTAACTCCCATCCTATCACTCGGTGAGAAAGGAGACACAGTTGGGCTTTGAAAAAGCGTCGTCCGTTGGATGGGATGTTAAGCCGTGATCCGTGTATACGATAACTTGTTCACAATGAACATTCTAGCTGAACTTGACGGGAGGCTTCCATCTGTCCTCCAACAGTTGTCCAGTGAATAATCCCTTTGGGGTCGTTGTGACCTGGCCATTTAGCCCATTATGCGGAAAAAGTGCAAATCAGAGGTAAAATAATCCAAACCCGTTCAAATGAGCTAAAAAACTCTAAAAAGGCACATCAAATCCCCCTTGCGTAAAAATGCATTAAAATAAATAAGAACCAACCAAGTAAATGCACAAAAATACGTATATATGTATGCATATGAAACTTCAATGGCTGCTTCGCTTTAAAATGAGGGGCGGGGGTGGCTCAGTCGGTAGCGCGCCAGGTTCGTAATTTGTAGTTCCCAGGTGCGAGTCCCAGCTGGGTCAGCGTTGAGATTTATCTCCGCAAAATTTCCCCTCCCTGCCCACGGTCAGTAGGGGACACCGCTGGGCTTGGAAAGGCCGCCGTCCGTCGGATGGAACGTTAAGCCTTTGGCCGTGTGCGGGAGAGCCATACCCTGTGCACGTTAAAGAACACGCTGGATGGCCTTGACGGGAGGCTACCATCTGTCTCCCAACAACTGTTCCAGTGGGTCCCCTTCACCAACCTTCTCTGAGCCTTCGGGGTCCATGTGACCTGGCCATTTAGCCCATGGTGTGCAAAAAAGTGCCGCTCAGAGGTAAAACAACCCAACAACCCAATCTGTATCTCTCTTATGCTTTTCAACATTACTTATTGAATTTGCTGCTTATATATCGGCGAGAAGAAATTTTTGTCCTGAAAATGCCATTTTGACAGTTGGTGTCAAATTTTCAATATTTTCGAAGTACGTTGTTAGTGAATGAGTTGAATATTTTGTTTTGTTGGATGTGGCCACAAGTAATGTCGATGGTGACTATATTTAGGAACCGATGTTAGTCGAACAGCTGACTACAGAAACCAGGCGGTGATATTGCTTTATTAAAGTTTGGTGTTTACTTCAATGTAAGTGGAGGCAGCAATGTCAGAAATTTAAAAACAGTTTAATCGAATAGAGAGAGCTAGTCTTAACTTTTGTGTAGGAAGAGATATTGATGTACGATAATATTTAATTTGTTTATAACAATTGGTAAGATTATTCTCAATAGATTCGAAATTTGTTTACAAACTAGATTTTACTGTTCATCGAATAATATTAGGCCTTGTTTTGCGATTTGGGTGTGAATAGAAAATAGGGCGGGGGTGGCTCAGTCGATAGCGCGCCAGGCTCGTAATCTGTAGTTCCCAGGTTCGAGTCCCAGCTGGGTCAGCGTTGAGATTTATCTCCGCAAAACTCCCCGCCCTGCCCACGGTCAGTAGGGGACACCGATGGGCTCGGAAAGGCCGCCGTCCGTCGGATTGGACGTTAAGCCGTGGCCCCTTGTTCGGGAGAGCCATACCCTGTGCACGTTAAAGAACACGCTGGATGGCCTTGACGGGAGGCTACCATCTGTCTCCCAACAGCTGTTCCAGTGGGTCCCCTCCCCCAACCTTCTCTGAGCCTTCGGGGTCCATGTGACCTGGCCATTTAGCCCATGGTGTGCAAATAAGTGCCGCTCAGAGGTAAAACAACCCAACCCAACACACAACTTTCACTCCGTTACTAAAATTACCAACCAAGTGAGCTAAATTTATTTAGCCAATTAAAGCGCTTCTCTACTTAATTAGCATTCTGATAATCATATTTCCAAAGTTTGTTACTTTCCGGTTCACGTGACCACCTAATGACATCCATGTCTTTTCTCAGACAGTTGATAACAAGTGGATAACCAAGGCCATTTCAATATATTAAGCACAGACAGTGCAATGACAAAAATAAAAATTAAACTCTACTGTTTAAACATTTAAAATAAAATGTCTTAAAATTCTTCTGGTAGTTCTTATTTTTAAAATTTAGTGATTAATTCAAAAATATTTAATGTTATTAAATTAACTCATTGCAAATTATCACATCTTATTCTGTTCCAAATTAAACAGCTTGTAGTTAACTTTCAGACAAAGCAAATCACTTAAAACTTGACTCACATTTAATATCCCTCCTTTGTTCGATGTCTCTCATGACCTGGTGTTTCTAGGTGGCTCGATACACCAGGCCATTAACTCCAATTTCACGTAAATGCGATTCTTTAATTAATTAATTTGATTTTTTTCATAGAATGGTAGCTAATTTTTTTTTAACAAAATGAGGTACTCCCCTATTGAAAGGAAGGTGATAATCTAGAAGCTCAATTCGGCCTTGTTCCTAATACAACATACAAACACATAGACAAGGATATGTCCGCTTGTTTAGTAGTCAGGTACGTTGGGTTGTTTTACCTCTGAGCGCACTTTTTTGCACACCATGGGCTAAATGGCCAGGTCACATGGACCCCGAAGGCTCAGAGAAGGTTGGGAGAGGGGACCCACTGGAACAGCTGTTGGGAGACAGATGGTAGCCTCCCGTCAAGGCCATCCAGCGTGTTCTTTAACGTGCACAGGGTATGGCTCTCCCGCACACGGGGCCACGGCTTAACGTCCCATCCGACGGACGGCGGCCTTTTCAAGCCCATCGGTGTCCCCTACTGACCGTGGGCAGGGCGGGGAATTTTGCGGAGATAAATCTCAACGCTGACCCAGCTGGGACTCGAACCTGGGAACTACAGATTACGAGCCTGATGCGCTACCGACTGAGCCATCCCCGCCCCATAGTCAAGTACGAGAAACACTAGACAAGGCATGGTGCTATATGCTTATTTTTGGGAGCCGGTTGAGTTATTTTACCTTTCATCGGCAATTTCTTTGCACACTATATGCTAAATGGCCAGATCAGAAGGACCTCAAAGGCCCAGAGATGGTTGGGGGAGAGGACCCACTGGACAGCTGGTAACAGACAGTTGGTAGCCTCTCGTCAAAGCCATGCAGCGTGTTCTTTAACGTGCAGAGGGTATGACTCTCCCGCACACGGTGCTATGGCTTAAAATCTCATCCAACGGACGGCGGTCTTTGTAAGTCCATCAATGCCCCCTACTGACCGAGGGAAAGACGGAGAGTTTCGGAAATAAAACTTAAGACTGGTCCAGATGGGACTCGAATTTGGGAAGAGCTGGTTACGAGCCTAGTGCGCTACCGACTGAGCCATCCCTGCCCCAGGATGAGCCTTGTCCTCCAGGGACTTTATTGAATTTCATCTCGTTGTACACTTATTTGAATCACTTTATTGAATTTCATCTCGTTGTACAGTCGCTCAAGAAAGTATCCGAACACTATGGTTGATTGCAGAATTCAGAAAAAATATCTGGCAACGATTTTTTTAGAAATTAGTGATCTGGCAACCTTTGTGTCACGTGACACAAAGGTTGCCAGATCACTAATTTCTAAAAAAATAGTTGCCAGATATTTTTTCTGAATTCTGCAATCAACCATAGTGTTCGGATACTTTTTTGAGCGACTGTACACAATTTCTTCGATACTCCCTACCCTAATCTAGTCTCCTGTGAAAGTTCACGAATGGTTATCCAATTAATAAAAATTTCCAAATTCTGACAACATTATCGGGAGTGATAGACGTTCTTGGTCTCCGAACATGAGGTTCATTTTCGACACAGTCTCATCCTGCTCTAAATGATTTGGCTCAACTGTACACCCTTGCATGTTGCAAAGTCTTCCCCAAACTGGGTTCGGAGCCTAAGATTTCGGAAAGAATGACAAATCTTCTATTCGTGAGGAATTTGATAATTATGCGCTGCGCGACACTGCTGGGTATTTCTTGTTCCGACATCTTGATTACAATTGATTAGTGATTTGGAGAGAAACAGAAATAGTGTTGTTAGCAAGTTTGAAATGCCTTTACTTACCATAGGGCGGGGATAGTTTTGCTCGTAATATGCAGTTTTCGGTTAGAGTCCCGGCTGGGCCAGCTTTGAGATTTATCTCCATAAAACTCTCCATGGTCAGTAGGGGCTTTGTTTTTCTAGAGGATTGGGTTGTTTTACCTCTGAGCGGCACAGGGTATGGCTCTCCCGCACACGGGGCCACGGCTTAACGTCCCATCCGACGGACGGTAGCCTTTCCAAGCCCATCGGTGTCCCCTACTGACCGTGGGCAGGGCGGGGAATTTTGCGGTGATAAATCTCAACGCTGACCCAGCTTGGACTCGAACCTGGGAACTACAGATTACGAGCCCGGCGCGCTACCGACTGAGCCACCCCCGCCCCCAGTAGGGGCCACCGACGTGCTTTCAAATGTCGCCGTCCTTTGGATGGAACGTTAAGTAGTGGCTCCGTGTGTGGGAGAGCCATACACTGCTTACGTTAAAGAACACTCTGGATGGCCTTGACAGGAGGCTACCATACGTCTCCTTACAGTTGTGCAGTGGTTCTCCTTCTCTCAGACTTCTCTGAACCCTCGGGGTCCTTGTGACCTGTCCATTTATACCATTGTGTACAAAAAAAAAGTGTCGTTCAGAGGCAAAACATCCGCAAGTTGCAAAGTCTTGGCACAGTCAAAACAAAACAATTGCACAGTCATTCCGCAAGCTTTTGTAATCTCGTAAGGATCTTACAACTGCTTATTTAGCATATTTTGTGCCCAAAAATGTTTAGTGTAAAACAACTAAACCCAATTGATCCAAAAAATTTCTTCAATACCAGAGTCACTACTATAAATGATATAAATTACTGGTATTATAGATATGGGTGGAAAATAAATACTTTAAACTACCGTTAAAGAAATAAGCTGTTATGTTTAACTTAGTCTGAAACTTCGACTGCATTGGAACTTTATAACTTAACGCGACGTGGAATTCAAAAACGCAACATTGGTGTAACTCGCTGACGCTATAAGCGACTCGGATAGGGAAGTTACGGCCAATGATGCTTAACCTTTGCTTTAACCTCGAACTCGTCTCTGACTGCGAATGGAAGGGGAGCTAACTTCACTTCGCCAATTAAAACGCTTTTATAGTTAAGTGGTAAACTCGGTAATCATATTTCCGAGCGGAGAGCCATGCTCGTGTCATGTGATCGATTTCTCCCTGCAGAAGAGCTTTGGCTCAAAGAGAATCATTCAACGCAGCCGAGATGCTGCCCAAATGTGAATTTAAAAAGTTTCAGTCCTCTCACGCTCCACTGGCATATTTTTTGTTGTAAAAATACCAATTAATAAAAAAGGAGTAAAAGGTTGCATTAATAAACATTTTTTAAGGGAGATTGGGTTGGGTTGTTGGGTTGTTTTACCTCTGAGCGGCACTTTTTTGCACACCATGGGCTAAATGGCCAGGTCACAAAGACCCCGAAGGCTCAGAGAAGGTTGGGGGAGGGGACCCACTGGAACAGCTGTTGGGAGACAGATGGTAGACTCCCGTCAAGGCCATCCAGCGTGTTCTTTAACGTGCACAGAGTATGGCTCTCCCGCACACGGAACCACGGATAAACGTCCCATTCGACGGACGGCGGCCTTTCCAAGCTCATCGGTGTCCTCTACTGACCGTGGGCAGGGCGGGGAATTTTGTGGAGATAAATCTCAACTCTGACCCAGCTGGGACTCGAACCTGGGAACTACAGATTACGAGTCTGGCGCGCTACCGACTGAGCCACCCCCGCCCCATTTTAAGGGAGATCTAGTAAACCTATGAATGACACTTTTTTGCATATCTAAATGGTCTAAATAAAATAAAAATCATGGCCTAAATAATCTAAATAAAAATCATGGTCTAAATAACAGGTCACAAAGACACCAACAGTTCAGGGTTAAGTAGAGGCATCCAATGGACAGCGTTAGCCACGACTTAACATCTCATCCGACATGTAGTGGCTCCGACGGACGGCGGCCTTTCCAAGCCCATCGGTGTCCCCTACTGACCGTGGGCAGGGTGGGGAAAATTGCGGAGATAAATCTCAACGCTGACCCAGCTGGGACTCGAACCTGGGAAGTACAGATTACGAGCCTAGCGCGCTACCTATTGAGCACTCCCGCCTGGGAGAATCAGACCTGTGAACATTAAAGAACACACTGGATGGCATTCAAGAGAGGCTACCAACTGCTTCCAACAGCTTTCCAGTGGGCTCCTTCCCACAACCTTCTCTGAGCCCTCGTGGTCCTTGTGACCTGCCAACTTATCCCATTACATGCAAAAGAAAGTGACGCTCAGAGATAATCCAATCCAACGCATGTTTACCTCGATTAATAGCCCACGATAGCTGTTTTAAATACATTACGGAGAAAATATTGTATAAATTTTCGTGCAATATTATTGCAGGTAGTTTAAGGATATACCTAACAAAAAAACAAAATATTAAATACATTACTCTTGTGGCAATAATACAAAATAATTATATAGTAAAACTCCTCACTGAATACTTATCTGATTATTGTTGGATTAATTATTGCAATTATTTATTGTTTTTATTTATTTGTATGGTGTATCATAAAGCAACCTGCAATAATATTAAATCAAAATTTGAAAAGAAATTTTCCCATGGGTGTCCTTGAGCGTCATCCAAACAGCTGTTACGGATTTCATTGGCAAGGTTTATGCTGCAAATATTCCGAGAAATGAATAAGAATGAAAGTGTTAATTGATCAAGTGTTATTCTAGCAACATTGAGCTTTAGCACCTGCATCGTAGGCGTTTGTGGAGTAGAAATGAAACTGCTTGCGCAGAGTCATGTGAAATGATTGTCTGTTCTTCCTCTTCAAAGTGGTGTGTCTGCAGGTAACCCGTCATTTTCCCTTCAGTGCTATGAATTGAAATCATTTATCAACTAAAATGATCCTTTAATGCTTTGTTAAAGGTCACGGCACGTTGCAGTAAGATGATATGTGAGTTTTGTTAACACCTCCTTCATAACAAAGCAGTAGGGTTGGGTTGGGTTGTTTTACCTCTGAGCGGCAATTTTTTGCACACCATGGGCTAAATGGCCAGGTCACATGGACCCCGAAGGCTCAGCGAAGGTTGGGGGAAGGGACCCACTGGAACAGCTGTTGGGAGACAGATGGTAGCCTCCCGTCAAGGCCATCCAGCGTGTTCTTTAACGTTGGGTTGTTTTACCTCTGAGCGGCAATTTTTTGCACACCATGGGCTAAATGGCCAGGTCATATGGACCCCGAAGGCTCAGCGAAGGTTGGGGGAGGGGACCCACTGGAACAGCTGTTGGGAGACAGATGGTAGCCTCCCGTCAAGGCCATCCAGCGTGTTCTTTAACGTTGGGTTGTTTTACCTCTGAGCAGCACTTTTTTGCACACCATGGGCTAAATGGCCAGGTCACATGGACCCCGAAGGCTCAGCGAAGGTTGGGGGAGGGGACCCACTGGAACAGCTGTTGGGAGACAGATGGTAGCCTCCCGTCAAGGCCATCCAGCGTGTTCTTTAACGTGCACAGGATATGGCTCTCCCGCACACGGGGCCACGGCTTAACGTCCCATCCGACGGACGGCGGCCTTTCCAAGCCCATCGGTGTGCCCTACTGACCGTGGGCAGGGCGGGGAATTTTGCGGAGATAAATCTCAACGCTGACCCAGCTGGGACTCGAACCTGGGAACTACAGATTACGAGCCTGGCGCGCTACCGACTGAGCCACCCCCGCCCCTTCTCAAAGTTGAGTACGCGGTAAAAGTTTTGGGGTACGCCGTGAGAGCTCAAAAGTCGCTAGATGTATGTTACATATATAAGTTTTATTTCATTCCCACTGTTAAACTATAACTATAGTTTTATCTATCTATACAAGGGGTACGCCAGTTACATACACATTTCCAGGTGGTAAGTGAATCATAAAAGATTGAGAACCACTGATCTAGAAAATTCTTAAATATTTATTTCTCTTTTTATTACTAATATATTTTAATACTAATTGTTATACTAAAGTTTATTTACAATAATATAATACTTAGAAAAAATTTATTCGTATGTGTTAGCGCTATGATAACGCTAATAAATAATAACAATTCCCCTTCTAAAAATGTAGATTTATAAATAATCGTTAATATTAAGATTATTATTTATATTTACCAGTAATAATAATAGAAATTAATATGTAAGAGATATCTAGATATCAGGATTACCTGTGAAGTCATTACTTAATTGTACGGCCTTCTATCGTTTTCAAAGATGACGTCGCTTGTCAGACAATTGGTTGTTCTCTTCCATTTTGTCAAACGCTCTCCTCCAAAACTTTTTGTCAAACTTTCTGTCAAACGGCTCGTAATCTATAGTTCTCAGATTCGAGTCCCGTTTGAAATTTTCTCTCCTAATTCCTTTTCTGCCTTAGGTGAGAAAAGAGACATCGATAGGCTTGGCAATGTCACCGTTCTTCGTATGGTTCATTAAAACTTTGACCGTTTGAAGTAAGGAATTTATACCCAGTACACCTTAAAGAACACGCTGGGTGGCTGGGTTGGGTTGTTTTACCTCTGAGTGGCACTTTTTTTGCACACAATGGGCCAAATGGACAGTTCACAAGAACCCCAAGGGGTCAGAGAAGGATGGGGGAATGGGATCCACTGGACACCTGTTAAGAGACAGATGGTAGCCTCCCACTGTCCCGACTGAGCCACCCCCGCCCCTGATGGGAGGCTACCATCAGGGGCGGGGGTGGCTCAGTCGGTAGCGCGCCAGGCTCGTAATCTGTAGTTCCCAGGTTCGAGTCCCAGATGGGTAAGCGTTGAGATTTATCTCTGCAAAAATTCCCCGCCCTGCCCACGGTCAGTAGGGGACACCGATGGGCTTGGATAGGCCGCCGTCCGTCGGATGGGACGTTAAGCCGTGGCCCCGTGTGCGGGAGAGCCATACCCTGTGCACGTTAAAGAACACGCTGGATGGTCTTGACGGGAGGCTACCATCTGTCTCCCAACAGCTGTTCCAGTGGGTCCCCTCCCCCAACCTTCTCTGAGCCTTCGGGGTCCATGTGACCTGGCCATTTAGCCCATTGTGTGCAAAAAAGTGCCGCTCAGAGGTAAAACAACCCAACCCATTCAGAAGGAATGCGACGACAGCGCCTCCAGAAATTCCAGACACTTTCCGAGGTGTCACTCTCAACCTACGGTAGCTATGAACCCAATTTGTTAACCCAACAGGGCTAGAACCAAGTGGGACCAACCCACCAAATTTGAGGAGAATCTCTCAAGTACCAGCGACACCACAGGAAAATCGATAATTTCTGCCACAGATGACGTCACAAGTGTCCGCCCACCGTTCGTTGATTCCCCGGAATTACGGTAGCGCGCTAGGCTTGTAATCTGCAGTTCCCAGGTTCGAATCCCAGCGTGGTCAGCGTTGAGATTAATCTTCTCAAAACTCCCTGCCCTGCCCTCGGTCAGTAGAGGACACTAATAGGCTTAGAAAGGTCGCCGTCCGTCGGATGCGATGTTAAGCCGTGGCCCAGTGCGCAGTTAGAGCCGTAACCTGTGCACATCAAAGAACACGCTAGATGGTCTTGACGGAACGCTACTATCCCTCACCCAACAACTGTTCCAGTGGTTCCCCTCCCCCAACCTTTTCTGAGCTTTCGGGGTTCTTGTGACCTGGCCATTTCGCCAATTGTGTGCAAAAAAATGCTGCTTAGAGGTAAAACAACCCATCCCAAAGCCCAGAATTACGGTAATAATAATTACATAAACTAGAGAAATGGAAGAAAATTTTACTTGAAATAAAATTTCATTAGTGACGTTAACGTTTAAACGCAACATGACGGTGAATGTTGAAAACATCCTATAAAAACTGGGACTGCGTGGCCAGGTGTTTCGAAAATTACAGACGTTCCAAATCTATAACGAAAAAACGTGTTTTCTATTAATCAAGCGATTCACGCCTATATTTGGCCTGACTCGTTTAGAAACTGCCAATTGCTACACCAACAGCATCGTCGCAAAATCAACTGCTTTAATTTTTTCTCGCGCATTACTGCTATAATTCATCTTAGAATTAATCGATAGTAAATTAGATATATGTTACCGCTAAAGTGCAGAAATCAGTTATTCTACAGATTATCTAGGTATTGTGCAGATTAACTAGGGTGATCCGTTAACGTGAGGAAAATTGTTTCATTTCTCAAATTATCTAGGTAATCTGCAAATTACCTGGATAATCTGCACATTACCTACTAGGCACTCGTTAAAGTGAAAATAAGATCTTTGCTGGAACAATAGGAACGTTTCTGTACGCTTAAATTAACATAATTTATCTAGTGTCCGAGAGTAGAGTTGAAACCAGGGTCATCCCTCTGTCAACATGAATCAGTCGTCCGAATTATAAAAAACGCCCCAAAATGAGCAGGCCAAGTGAGAACGAATCATTTTAGTGATTCGTTATCAAGAATGAATCACTTTACCGATTCGTTCTCACTTGGCCTCCGCTCATCCGGGGCGTTTTTTATAATGCGGACGAGTGAATCACGTGACACGAAGATTCATATTCAAGAGATTCACCACTATGAGAGAAACAAACTTTTGAACTTTAACGATACGGAAGCCGTAAATGTGCACATGACCTAGGTAAAATGCGGAAAACTCTTGATTCCGCACGTTAACGGAGCAAATCAGTTAATCTGCAGATTAGCTAGGTAATGTGCACATTAACGGCTTTCGAGCTTTAGCGGTAACATATATATACTCTTGGTCTTCATATTGATAATTTATTTCACCTAATATACTGTAGGTCAATTTCTTATGAAACAAAAATATAACATATATAAATAAATATCAAGCAAATTATAAGTAACAAATATTATAATATTTATTTCTATGTTTGTGATAGTCAAATTTTAAATTTTGTGTACATATTCTAGGTTTTCTTTTTTGTATATAAATTCGCAGCAACCCGCAAGAATATTAAAAACTAAATTTAATTACTTGATGCTGGTTGTGGTCGATACATAAACCAATTCATATAAGACAGAATCATGAGAGGTTCTAAACATGCAAGAACCGAAAAACATTTTTAATAATATGAGCTAATTTATTTTGAACGATCAATTCTAACCATGTTGGGTTAAGGAATAGGGTTCATCGGCGGGAATGATATCTCGGAAAGTGCCCGAAATTTCTGAGGGCGCTTCCGTCGCCTATCTTGTGAATGAAGTAGTACGTTGTTATAGTATGTTAACGCTATAAAGCTGTGACTGAACTTAAAGAGTTTATGATCTAGGGGGACAGGGATTCCACCCCCTTCAAAATGCTAGTAGGGGTAAAAGAGGAAAAAATTATAAACTTATTTGTATTTCATGGGATAAATATGAGAATAGGAATTACCGCTGGGACTTTTAAGAATCTATGGTGAGTATGGAGAAATAGGCGTATACACCTAAAGACTAAAATTAGGCTGTATAATAATTTGGTTCTTTCTAAGGTTAGTTATGGTAGCGAAATATTGACCCTTTTTAAACATGATAACAAGAAACGTAATGCTTTTGATTCTAAATGCTTGCGCAGCATATTTGACATTAGGTGGTTTGATTTTGTAAGTAATGATGAGTTCAGAAGAAGGAGTCAACTTCATTTGAGCAGCATATTGTGCAGAAATAGACTGGATTGGTTTGGTCATGTTGCCCGTATGCACAACTGCAGATTGGCAAACAAAACCTAACCGTAAAGCGGTAATGGGTTGGGTTGTTTTACCTCTGAGCGGCACTTTTTTGCACACCATGGGCTAAATGGCCAGGTCACATGGACCCCGAAGGCTCAGAGAAGGTTGGGGGAGGGGACCCACTAGAATAGCTGTTGGGAAACAGATGGTAGCCTCCCGTCAAGGCCATCCAGCGTGTTCTTTAACGTGAACAGGGTATGTCTCTCCCGCACACGGGACCACGCCTTAACGTCCCATCCGACGGACGGCGGCCTTTCCAAGCCCATCGGTGTCCCCTACTGACCGTGGGCAGGGCGGGGAATTTTGCGGAGATAAATCTCAACGCTGACTCAGCTGGGACTCAAACCTGCGAACTACAGATTACGAGCCTGGCGCGCTACCGACTGAGCTACCCCCGCCCCAGGAGTCCTTGTGACCTGACCATTTACTCCCATTGTCGGCACAAAAAACGCACACCAGAGGTAAAACAACCAACCAATCTTTTTCTCTGAATGGTCGCATTCCATTTTTCTCCACCTCAGTCCCTCCCTTTAAAAATAATTACGCACTGCTTTGGCATGATTTAAGTCGAAAGACTAGAACTTTATTTCCCCAGGGAATTACTTCACAGTCAAAAGTTACCGACACGAACTTAACACACTGAGTAATATGTGGCGGGAAGGAAATAGCCCATGACCAAAGCGAGCTAGTCTTCGTGTGGCGGGCCCCAACGCCCCAGCCAGAGCAGTTAATTAAAAGTTTTTATTAAAATCTATGCCAAGAAAGAAGATTTATCACGGCAAAGGTAGTTTGTCGAGCAAACTGATGACATAAAGGAAACTGAGTGAAGCATTTTGCTGAAAGTTTTTCCTGATTTCCAATTTCTTTTCGGGTACAGGTAGAAGCGCGCTCCTTTTCCCGTCAGATTCTCTCCGGGTTTCTTCATTGTGTACCAGCTCCACCCAATTACTTTAGTCTCCGCAGAGAACGATATCGAGATTAAGAGCTGGTGACATCGGAAATGAAAGACGAAGCTCAGATCACGTCATTCGTTGCCTTTTTCTGTGTACTGGGTTGGGTTGTTTTACCTCTGAGCGGCACTTTTTTTGCACACCATGGGCTAAATGGCCAGGTCACATGGACCCCGAAGGCTCAGAGAAGGTTGGGGGAGGGGACCCACTGGAACAGCTGTTGGGAGACAGATGGTAGCCTCCCGTCAAGACCATGCAGCGTTGGGTTGGGTTGTTTTACCTCTGAGCGGCACTTTTTTGCACACCATGGGCTAAATGGCCAGGTCACATGGACCCCGAAGGCTCAGAGAAGGTTGGGGGAGGAGACCCACTGGAACAGCTGTTGGGAGACAGATGGCAGCCTCCCGTCAAGGCCATCCAGCGTGTTCTTTAACGTGCACAGGGTATGGCTCTCCCGCACACGGGGCCACGGCTTAACGTCCCATCCGACGGACGGCGGCATTTTCAAGCCCATCGGTGTCCCCTACTGACCGTGGGCAGGGCGGGGAATTTTTGCGGAGATAAATCTCAACGCTGACCCAGCTGGGACTCGAACCTGGGAATACAGATTACGAGCCTGGCGCGCTACCGACTGAGCCACCGCCACCTCTGAGTGAGTGGTAATTTATTTATTTTTTCTTTTGTCTGTATTATAACTAACTTGCTGACAAATGTTAAATTTTTTCTACAGTTATTTTATCATTTTTAAAATATTGGATAGAGAATTGCTATAGTTTGTTTACTGGTATCTACGTTCATAAAGGAGTAGTAGAAAAAGAGTGCGGAAACCAATAAATTTGAGCGGTTCCTGGAAATTATATGAATAAATGAATCCTTGTTATTAGAACAAACTAGCTACAAGTGTAAATAGAATAGGAATACAAAGTATTAAGTACCTCCTACCTGTTACATTTATTCCATGAACGATTATGAATTGAATTTTATTCCAAATAATCAAATCACTTATACCTTACCACAAAGACAATAAAATTTCATATTTCCCTGCTCACAGGAAACAAGGAATAGTAATTGTAAATTTCAACATTTCTCCTTAAAGGTTTTCAATTTTAGGAACGAAGAGGCTCCTTATATTTTAATATTTGATCAATGGACCTTTCAAAGGATAAATTAGTTAAAACATCTTCACGTGATCGAATAAATGAAAGGTAATTTGTAGACTATTCTAAGCAACAGTGATTATAAAAATAACACATAATCATGGAGACATTTAATGAATACTTGAGAATATATCACTGATGTATTTCGAGGTATTCTTTTTTGTAAAACTTTGGATATATCGCTAAGATATATCCGTCATATATGTTTGTCATGAAGTAGTTGAAGCCTAATGCTTGAACGAAATATATTATATTAAATATATTTTTTGTATAAATTTAGTGGTTGGTAATGAGAAAAAATTTGCTTTTTTTTTGTATACAGATCATTGTATTCTTATATTTTCATATACTTTGTACATGTTACAACTATTGTCAGAAACTAGTTAATGTCGATATTAGCTATTTTCTGCAGTTAATCCTGATATTAATAATTTTCCCCGGATAATATGAACATTGTGTTCATTGAACTTGCAAAGTTCATCATTGAATATTAAATAATATTTTTACCCTTTCTGTTTCCGACTTTGCTAACAATATTTACAATAACTCCTTGTAAAAACAGTTTTATGCGAGATAATTAGGATAATTGTACAACAAAGGAAATATAATTTTTTTAAAATCTTAGGATTTCTGTCATTACTTTCATTATACTAAACAATATCACTCAAACTGTGATTCAGTTTTGCTTGTTAGCTACATTTATCAGATAAAAAAAATTATGTGGACCACCGCACAAATAAATGAATGTGATGTCAGAAATTTTCATCTTGAATTTGAAAGCAGATGACTGAGATTTCAAAACAGAATCATTGTTTGGGAGTTAACGTTGAATACGAAAATTAGAATCGCATAGTAGCAAAACACGACACATTTGGCAAAAAGGAACTTTCAAGTATTAGTTAAAATTCAATTAATATTTTTATGTACTAAAATGTGATATGCAAAGGTTTTAGAAACGGAAGTTTTTAGCAAATTTAGTGTCGAAGAAAGATATTTTAAATCTCATTAGTTAGAAAAATGAATTATGAGGAAAAAAATATTATTCCACTTTTATAAGAGAAAATAATAAGAAATGCGACAGAAATGGTTAGCTATTTATATTTCACTATTTCTTTAATTAATAATAACAATAATAATTCGCATAATTATAATCAATAACTAAACTTAAGAGAAAGGGAGACAAAATGTACTCGTGTCTATTATAAACTCCACTAGCAATGACAAACCAATCACTACAAGTCTTACCAACTCTCACGCGCGACTCAGTGTTATCATAGAGAGCTCGCATTACACTAATTTGTCAGGTATTCCATATCATCTAACGATTAACCACAGGTTTGTGAGACTCGAAACAGTTCTCAAGAATTTGTCTAAGTGAAAATATTTGATCAATGCATTGCCTACCACTTCTGAATCGGGGCGGGGGTGGCTCAGTCGGTAGTGCGCCAGGCTCGTAATTTGTAGTTCCAGGTTCGAGTCCCAGCTGGGTCAGCGTTGAGATTTATCTCCGCAAAATTCCCCGCCCTGCCCACGGTCAGTAGGGGACACCGATGGGCTTGGAAAGGCCGCCGTCCGTCGGATGGGACGTTAAGCCGTGGCCCCGGGTGCGGGAGAGCCGTACCCTGTGCACGTTAAAGAACACGCTGGATGGTCTTGACGGGAGGCTACCATCTGTCTCCCAACAGCTGTTCCAGTGGGTCCCCTCCCACAACCTTCTCTGAGCCTACGGGGTCCATGTGACCTGGCCATTTAGCCCATGGCGTGCAAAAAACTGCCGCTCAGAGGTAAAACAATCCAATCCAATCAACTTCTGAATCCATACTGTTCATCACGCATTTGTCCATCAACCAAATTCTTAATTCTATTAAGTAAGTCATGCAAAGAACTTTACGTGGAACAGAAAGTAAACTAATTCCCCTACAATTATCAGAAGAATTGCGATCACTTTTTTAAAAATCGGAATAATAAACTTGCAGCAAAATCCTTATGAACAACACCTTTATTATAAAAAAAATATTCAACATTTCAGTCAGCCATGTGATAGCGTTGGGTTGGGTTGTTTTACCTCTGAGCGGCACTTTTTTGCACACCATGGGCTAAATGGCCAGGTCACATGCACCCCGAAGGCTCAGAGAAGGTTGGGGGAGGGGACCCACTGGAACAGCTGATGGGAGACAGATGGTAGCCTCCCGTCAAAGCCATCCAACGTGTTATGACGGACACAGGGTATGGCTCTCCCGCACACGGGGCCCGGCTTAACGTCCCATCCGACGGACGGCGGCCTTTCCAAGCCCATCGGTGTCCCCTACTGACCATGGGCAGGGCGGGGAATTTTGCCATGTGATAGCATAAGTGGTCCTTGTGGCCTGGCCATTTAGCCCATGGTGTGCAAAAAAGTGCCGCTCAGAGGTAAAACAACCCAACGTGAAAGAACACGATGGATGGCCTTATTGGGAGGCTACCATCTGTCTCCCAACAGCTGTTCCAGTGGGTCCCCTCCCCCAACCTTCTCTGAGGCTTCGGGGTACATGTGACCTGGCCATTTAGCCCATGGTGTGCAAAAAAGTGCCGCTCAGAGGTAAAACAACCCAACCCAACCCACGATCTACTCCTATTCCATATGCCATCACCTCTACCATATCTTTACACACAGCAGCTAGTTTGATGACAACTATAAATATTCTGAAAGAAATCTCTTCACCCTATGAATCTTCTTTTCGCGAGACCTACGGTTTTCTCGATTATTTTCTTCACTACATATGGAAACCCACACAGCGATCATTTCCACTTGTGGCACGTAACCTCATGAAGGATGCCCACATCCCAGGATCCTGTATCTTCTAGAACCCTTCTACATTCCCCTGGTCTACAACCAAGATAAACATTGTTACTCACAAACATCAGTTCCAACTCTCTAATAACAATCTTTATGTCACTATTCAACATGATTTTGAAACTTAATACGAAGGAAATGGTCTTCAGAAGTGGAATCAGAACTATCAGAATTGGTACGGATGTCTCCAAATCTAATGTTCGTGTTGGAATCGGCATCGTATGCCCTCAAACGAAAGGTTCGAGTCCCAGCTGGGTCAGCGTTGAGATTTATCTCCGCAAAATTCCCCGCCCTGCCCACGGTCAGTAGGGGACACCGATGGGCTTGGAAAGGCCGCCGTCCTTCGGATGGGACGTTAAGCCGTGGCCCCGTGTGTGGGAGAGCCATACCCTTGTGCACGTTAAAGAACACGCTGGATGGCCTTGACGGGAGGCTGCCATCTGTCTCCCAACAGCTGTTCCAGTGGGTCCCCTCCCCCAACCTTCTCTGAGCCTTCGGGGTCCATATGAGCTGGCCATTTAGCCCATGGTGTGCAAAAAAGTGCCGCTCATAGGTAAAACAAATCAACGTTAAAGAACACGCTGGATAGCCTTGACGGGAGGCTACCATCTGTCTCCCAACAGCTCTTCCAGTGGGTCCCCTCCCCCAACCTTCTCTGAGCCTTCGGGGTCCATATGACCTGGCCATTTAGCCCATGGTGTGCAAAAAAGTGCCGCTCAGAGGTAAAACAACCCAACCCATACCTCGCCAGGTAAGAGCTGTTTTGGCGGCACGTGGAGGACCAACTTCATATTATGCAGGTGGTCATAATGTTTTGGCTCTTCGGTATATATTTATTTATATCATATCACTGATGTATTTCAAATATTATTTACAAATATACATTATTTAGAAGAAAAATATATTTATCCACATTCGCGTTATGATAATGCTAATAAATGTAAATAATTTCCTTCTAAATAATGTATATTTGTAAATAATTATTAGTATTAGAATACACCACTAGTAATAGTAGAAAAAGAAATGTCTGGATTTACGAATTACGTATGCTTGCCTCATGACAGTTGTACCAAAAATGGTTTAAGGAGAACAAGGCCAGTTTAAATAAAAAAATAAATAAATACCTCCTCAAGCAGCTGCTTGCCACAGAGGTCTGACAGGAGCCTCTCAGTTTATGTGCCATAGTAGAAGGTCTGAGAGGATGGCAGGACCTCAGCAGAAAAACGACACACACATCCATGCCTAATCCGGGGCTCGAACCCAGGTCCCTTAGATCAGTAGCCAAGCGTGCTAACCACTCGGCCACAGGACGGCGTAAATAAATACCCCCTCAAGCAGCTACTTGCCACAGAGGTCTGACAGGAGCCTGTCAGTTTATATGGCACAGTAGGAGATATGAGAGGATGGCAGGACCTCAGCAGAAAAACGACACACACACATCCATGCCTAATCCGGGGCTCGAACCCAAGTCCCTTAGATTTAGCACAACAATAAGTAGCGCTCACTGCGGAATTTTGACGAAGCTGAATATGGCAAATTGCTGTGTAGGCACAAAAACAACTGTAAGGGGCTATCTGCGCATGCGCAGTGCAATTATTTTTCGACCTCTGTAGCTATGGTTTGTCATACTCTTTAAATGTTTAATGTGATTCAATTAGTTTTTCAAACTGCCTAACACCCATGTCTATTTGCGTACAGTGGTAGCTGACCCTAAAGTTATTCAATGAACATTTTATCCCATTCAGGAACGCATTTTACGATACCTAGAGGAGCCGTTGTATGTTTGTTTTAGAACTTTTGCAGAAGTTTTAAAATTAATTTGTAAATTAATACATTTAAACATTTGCGAACGTGCAAATCAACGTATTTGGGTTGGGTTGTTTTACCTCTGAGCGGCACTTTTTTGCACACCATGGGCTAAATGGCCAGGTAACATGGACCCCGAAGGCTCAGAGAAGGTTGGGGGAGGGGACCCACTGGAACAAGCTGTTGGCAGATAGATGGTAGCCTCCCGTCAAGGCCATCCAGCGTGTTCTCTAACGTGCACAGGGTATGGCTCTCCCGCACACGGGTCCACGGCTTAACGTCCCATCCGACGGACGGCGGCTTTTCCAAGCCCATCGATGTCCCCTACTGACCGTGGGCAGGGCGGGGAATTTTGCGGAGTAAATCAACGTACGTTGCAGTTTTGTTTTCTGGATTATATCAATGTATATAGGTGTCTGCATTTTGTTCTAATGATATAGTTTTTTTTTTTTTACTAAAAGTGCCTGCTGCCATCTTTCGACGGTTTATACAAGCAAAAAATTCGTTATGATTTTTATTGAAAATGTCTTTAAATGTATAAAATATTATTGTATAAATCAAGTTATCATGCAGTGAGACATAAATCTCAATTTATTATAATATACCAAATATTGTAGAGCGTTTAAAATATTAAAAAATTCTTGTTGATCACAGTTATTACCTGTTTTACAAAATAGAATTTTGTTAAGGAAAATAATTTTAACTATTCCAACTCTTTTCATTCTAACAAAAAAAAAAAATTACAATGGTTTCTCATAAAAGGAAATATTTTTGAAATGAGCAATTTTCGGTCAAAGTGTATGTAAAATTAGTCACGTGGTGTAAACCTTTCTCGGCAGTGAAAAAATAACGCAGAGAACTCGCTCCTCTCCCTGGCTTGACTACAATACACGAATTTCCACGTTCAGAGGGCGCTGCAATCGAAACGTTTACATTACGCCTATAGAAGCGTAATCTTCTCTTCTACCCTAGACATCCCTTTAGACACGATGTTTGCTCTTTGAATCATTTACTGTGTTAAGGTCCGAGCAAAATCGACTAATACAGTTAGTGAGAATATAAACGTAAAATTTTAATTTTAGTGTTATACTATATTCAGAATAACACCGGGGCGGGGATGGCTCAGTCGGTAACGCGCCAGGCTCGTAATCTGCAGTTCCCAGGTTCGAGTCCCAGCTGGGTCAGCGTTGAGATTTATCTCCGCAAAAATTCCCTGCCCACGGTCAGTAGGGGACACCGATGGGCTTGGAAAGGCCGCCGTCCGTCGGATGGGACGTTAAGCCGTGGTCCCGTGTGCGGGAGAGACGTACCCTGTGCACGTTAAAGAACACGCTGGATGGCCTTGACGGGAGGCTACCATCTGTCTCCCAACAGCTGTTCCAGTGGGTCCCCTCCCCCAACCTTCTCTGAGCCTTCGGGATCCATGTGACCTGGTCATTTAGCCCATGGTGTGCAAAAAAGTGCCGCTCAGAGGTAAAACAACCCAACCCAGAATAACACTTCGCCGCCATGTTGAACCCTGTATGGGCAACACCTACGCCCATGAATGCCGCAATTGTTTAAACATAAAAATTCTGCGCCAGCGCAGTGAGTCGAATGGAATATAACTTCTTTTAATATATTCTTTGAACCTGCACAAACGTGCATTCTTGAATAACAGGTGAAGAGAGCACGGGTCATCGATTAAACGGATGCTTTTCATTTTGGAAATAATTCAGGCAAAAATTAGAGTGGTAGTAAACAAAAATATATAGCAATTCTCGTATATTCCGATTATTTACATTCGTTTTCATTAGACATCTAGAAATGATGTTGAATAATCTTTATTTCATTATCTTCGTTAAAGAGCAAAAGGTCTCTTTTTATGATTTCCAGATTTAGCGCCATTAAAAATTAATATTCAAACTGTCTGATGTATTGTATTAGTTTCTATGGAACAAAAAAAAATTGTCTCAAAAACCAATTGCCTTTCTTTTTTACTAGGGCAGTGGTTTTAAACCTTTCATGCTTCACGAACCCCTTTTGTAGATATATAAAACTATAGTTATAGTGGAAATATATAGTTATTATGAATTATAGTTATTATGGGAATAAAATAAAACACTGACTTTGATACTAGATCTAGCGACTTTTGAGCTCTCACGGCTTACCCAAAAACATTTTACCGCGTACCCTACGTTGAGAAGCCCTACACTAGGGATTTGCAAAGGGCAACTGAAATGCAAATCGTTGTTCCATCACAATGTACCACCTAGATATATACTGCTTTCTACTATGAATAATGGGGCGGGGGTGACTCAGTCGGTAGCGCGCCAGACTCGTAATCTGTAGTTCCCAGGTTCGAGTCCCAGCTGGGTCAGCGTTAAGATTTATTTCCGCAAAATTCCCCGCCCTGCCCACGGTCAGTAGGGGACACCGATGGGCTTGGAAAGGGCGCCGTCCATCGGATGGGACGTTAAGCCGTGGCCCCGTGTGCGGGAGAGACATACCCTGTGCACGTTAAAGAACACGCTGCATGGCCTTGACGGGAGACTACCATCTGTCTCCCAACAGATGTTCCAGTGGGTCCCCTACCCCAACCTTCTCTGAGCCTTCGGGGTCCATGTGACCTGGCCATTTAGCCCATGGTGTGCAAAAAAGTGCCGCTCAGAGGTAAAACAACCCAACGTTAAAGAACACGCTGGATGGCCTTGACGGGGAGACTACCATCTGTCTCCCAACAGCTGTTCCAGTGGGTCCCCTCCCCCAACCTTCTCTTAGCCTTCGGGGTCCATGTGACCTGGCCATTTAGCCCATGGTGTGCAAAAAAGTGCCGCTCAGAGGTAAAACAACCCAACGTTAAAGAACACGCTGGATGGCCTTGACGGGGAGACTACCATCTGTCTCCCAACAGATGTTCCAGTGGGTCCCCTACCCCAACCTTCTCTGAGCCTTCGGGGTCCATGTGACCTGGCCATTTAGCCCATGGTGTGCAAAAAAGTGCCGCTCAGAGGTAAAACAACCCAACGTTAAAGAACACGCTGGATGGCCTTGACGGGAGACTACCATCTGTCTCCCAACAGATGTTCCAGTGGGTCCCCTACCCCAACCTTCTCTGAGCCTTCGGGGTCCATGTGACCTGGCCATTTAGCCCATGGTGTGCAAAAAACTGCCGCTCAGAGGTAAAACAACCAAACGTTAAAGAACACGCTGGATGGCCTTGACGGGAGACTACCATCTGTCTCCCAACAGCTGTTACAGTGGGTCCCCTCCCCCAACCTTCTCTGAGCCTTCGGGGTCCATGTGACCTGGCAATTTAGCCCATGGTGTGCAAAAAAAGTGCCGCTCAGAGGTAAAACAACCCAACGTTAAAGAACACGCTGGATGGCCTTGACGGGAGACTACCATCTGTCTCCCAACAGCTGTTACAGTGGGTCCCCTCCCCCAACCTTCTCTGAGCCTTCGGGGTCCATGTGACCTGACCATTTAGCCCATGGTGTGCAAAAAAGTGCCGCTCAGAGGTAAAACAACCCAACTATAAATAGACTATCAACACATATCGTTGAAACAAATCGCAACACCGTCGTAAAATAGGTAAAAAGCGGCAAAAAGGAACAATTTGTATCACATTATTTCTTAAAGCATTTACTCAACACCGAACGCACTTGTGGCTCCATCTCTGGCATTATTCATAATGAGTGTTAAAGATGGCGTCACCTTACAATTATGCACCATGAGATTGATATTATGTGAATTCTATTTATGAATATTGAAAGAATAAAAATGGCCTGAAATACATATATCAGATATTATATATTGCGGTTTTTCAGCTTTCTCTATATTTTGCTCCGATATTTTAGAAGTAGCGATGAGTAGCCTTGTACTCCACCATCTTTGTGGAAATATCGTATGTACAGGATCGATTTTTCATAGTAAATCGCGAATTGTCAAAATTATTTTTGGGTTGTTTTACCCCTGAGCGGCACTTTTTTGCACACCATGGGCTAAATGGCCAGGTCACAAGGACCCCGAAGGCTGTGAGAAGGTTGGGGGAGGGGACCCACGGGAACAGCTGTTGGCAGACAGATGGTAGCTTCCCGTCAAGGCCATCCAGCGTATTCTTTAACGAGCACAGGGTATGGCTCTCCCGCACACGGGGCCACGGCTTAACGTCCCATCCGACGGACGGCGGCCTTTCCAAGCCGATCGGTGTCCCCCACTGTCCTACTGGCAGGGCGGGGAGTTTTGCGGAGATAAATCTCAACGCTGACCCAGCTGGGACTCGAACCTGGGAACTACAGATAAGAGTCTGGCGCGCTACCGACTGAGCCACCCCCGCCCCAAGTTCCAGTGGCATGACATATTAAAAATTGTAAATACTGTCATAATTCCATTCCATTATATATAATTAGACTTCCAGGCAATAGGGTTAATGTAAATCTAGTTCTCTTTACAAAAGATGATGTTTAAATATTGCTAATATCTCCTTAGTCTAATCCCATTCTTATTCATATAATGGAGCCACTTAATACCTAAAACACTGAATAAATAATCTAGATTCGGAGCCAATAACCTTCCTGTTATCTTGCTTACAAAGAGTCCAAGTGTCTTTAGCAAAATAAGCTTTAAGGGACCAAACTGTTACAAAGCCCAAATCTAGTCTTCAGGCATTTTATTTTGTATACTTTGCACAAACAGTCTCATTAATTTGCAAAAACAGCTTTTTGTAGAAGCAGTTCGCAGAACCAATTTCTATTTCACAAATTTGTGACAAACATCCAAATCTCTAATTCTCTTAACCAAATCTCTAATTCTCTTAACGTTAATTGATCAAATGCAAACCTTATATTAGGAGAAAAATAACTTTCAGGATTACGCAGTTTAGAAATAAATTAATCTTCGCTCAGGTAATAACAACATATTAAAGATCTGTGTCAAAGTGCTTTGGCAAGGAGTTTAACATCTGCTTTAATACCAGAGGATTAGCCATTTGAATAATGCATGACTGGCGTGCATAGCACGACTTAGAGACCTCAGTAGTAACATCTCATGGCTCACATGATAAATTGCATTCTAATTACAGAAGTTTCCCTTGTTATTATTGGAAAGTGTCAGAAATAAAACGGCATTTGGAAAAGACTAAAATTATCTACAAAGAGAAATATTGCACGGCTTTCAATTTCCATTGTTCTGTATTAGGAATCGTTGGGAAATTATGCAACACCTGAAACCGAGGGGAATGCGCCAGACCAACACCTCCTATAACAATAGTAGACCGTAACCGTACAACTAGATGGTGACGTCAGCATTGGTGATCCAATTTTATTTTTTTCTATTTGGTTGCTGGGACTTATAACCATGTCGCTTTACGCCCCAATGAAAAAACAGATTTTTTTTGACATATCAATGAGTGAACTTTTCTAACTGAGGGACAATCACAATATACGCAGTCGCGTCAGAATAATATGACCATCTACCTAATAATACGAATGGTAGGTGGTCATATTATTCTGATACAACTGTGTATACGGCAGAACAAACCACAATGCCATAACCCGGATTGGGTTGTTGTACCTCTGAGCGGCTTTATTTGCACGCAAAGGACTAAATGGGCAGGTCACAAAGACCCGACTGCTCAGAGATTGGATTCGATTGTTTTACCTCTGAGCGGTACGTTTTTGCACACAATGGGCTAAATGGCCAGTTCAAAAGGACCCCGAAGGCTCAGAGAAGGTTGGGGGAGGGGACCCACTGGAACAGCTGTTGGGAGACAGATGGTAGCCTCCCATCAAGGCCATGCAGCGTGTTCTTTAACGCTGGGTTGTTTTACCTCTGAGCGGCACTTTTTTGCACACCATGGTCTAAATGGCCAGGTCACATGGACCCCGAAGGCTCAGAGAAGGTTGGGGGAGGGGACCCACTGGAACAGCTGTTGGGAGACAGATGGTAGCTTCCCGTCAAGGCCATCTAGCATGTTCTTTAAAGTGCAAAGGGTACGGCTCTTTCGCACATAGAGCCACGGCTTAATGTCCCATCAGATGGCCGGTTTCCTTTCCAAGACCATCGGTATCCCCTATTGACTGAGGGCAGCACGAGGAGTTTTACAGAGATAAATCTCAATGCTGGCATAGGCAGGATTCGAATCTGGGAACTTCAAATTACGAGCCTGACAAACTACCGACAGAACCACTCCCCTCCTCCCCGTAGTCTGGGTCGCAGCATCACCTCAAGTCAATGGGGTACTTTGCGGTCCTAAAATTCTAAACATTTCTTACATGCTGGGTTCTCATAAGTCGTTATACATAAGCACGGTGTCCAATACGTTGGTATACATGGTCAAGTAAAAATAACTATAATGTGTTGTTTCAGATGAGTCGACATTTTCCTCGTCAACATTTCTTCTGAAATGCTACGGAAGTGTAAACCGGAAATTGAAACATCATGAATTAGGGCCACATCTTAACTTCAATGCTTTAAATGAATAACGTGTATTTGCTTATGCATCCTACGGTTTTAATACAAAATTTCGGCTTCCACATTGGCGGAAACCATTCGAGATTTACACGTCAAACATTCATTAACATATCTAAATATTCATCATCATCAAAGAAAAATAAATGTTGTCTCTGGATGTGTTCGAGTCTTTAGACCCTCTCTTCCAGATGGCAAGGTTGGATAACGCCAAAAAGCTGATGACATTTATGTTACAAAATCTCGATAAAAAAATTCTTAAATCCTATGGAAAAGATTCGCATCATTTAAAAATTTAATTGTTTCATTGTAACAACTTATTCTGCATTCTGCTTCATCAAGAACTACTACTAAATAGTGAGACCATCAAATTCGGCTTATTTCACATTCCTTTCATCGTAACTTAGAGCAGGGCTTCCAACGAGGGAGGAAGTTGATTTAAAAATTTGTGGGAATGTTTCCTCCGGTTTTTTTTTTCTCTAGACATAGATCAAATTGAATATCGAATACTTCATATATCAGGTGCTGAAAAACTTGTGCCTTTTTGGCGAAATTATAAAGAACTGGTTTTCCAAAAGGAAATGTAGATGGCGCCAGTCAACTGATATAAGTCAAAAAGTATAAAAATAAGCGCATCAATTGGTATTAACCAACACCACCTATAGCAGAAGGTCGGAGGAAGAAATTATGTGGTCAAGTTGGTAATCCTGATATCTTTAATTAATTCTATGAGTTCCAAGCCTAGGGCTTATATCTCGAAGTCTAATATAGTGCCTGATTGGCAATAACAAAAGTTCAACAGATGAACCCTGAAGGGGTCACAAGGGCAAAACCATTTGCTGAGAAAGCACAGCTAAAAGGTAAACATCCGGGTGTCAAAAACCACAACTTTGGACTTTTCAATTGGTTTAAAACCAAGCGATCGTAATTGATCAAGGATCTTATTATATCATAAAGATGATCTCCCACTGCTTAAAAAAAGGTCTGTGCGAGCTTCCGAATATGTGGGTCAGTGCTCAAATAAGTGTGAATGATCTTGTTTTTCACAAACCGGGTAGCACTGACCACAGTTTTGAGAATTATATTTTGGAAGCTCTGAAGCCTCCTGACATTAATGTTGGTAGTATTACGAACACTGGTGAGGCTTATGTCAGGACTGGCCGCAGAAGAGTCTTATAAAGAAATAATTTCTTTTCTGGAGGCAGTTTGGATCTCCACCCTATCAGGAGGCAAGTTTACATTGATTAACATGCACATTACAACTAAGCATTTTTTTATGTAGAATGACATCAAGGTATTTCACTGTTGGTGTCCAGCATGTTTCAACCACAAAAATTTTAAAACTGAGCCACCCCCGCCCCTAATAAACAATAAAGACTAGTATTAAAGTACAATAAGAATAATACAAAACAATATGTAAGAAATGTCTAGATTCCCAAGTCTTTATGTTGAAGTCATAATTTAGTTGTGCGGCATTCTATTACAGCAGGTATTGCCTACGACCACAAAATTACTAAAATATCTTCTTCTCAGCGTATCCTAAAGTGACGAAAGGTTTGTTCCACCAAAGTATTTCTACCCGAGAAAAAGTCCTCTCTGAAGGTTCCGTTGTTTAACTATTGAACGGCAATTTTTGAACACAATGAGATATATGACCAGGTTACATGAACCCAAAATGTAGGTGAAGGTGGACCCACTGGACATCTGTTACGTTACAAATGGAAGCATTCCGTCAAAGTCATTTAGCGTATACTTCAATGCGAAGAGAGTGTGACTACTTGAAATACAGGGTGACGGTTTTATGTCTCATACGGCGGTTGGGTTGTTTTACCTCTGAGCGGCACTTTTTTGCACAGAATGGACTAAATGACCAGGTCACAAAGACCCCGAAGGCTCAGAGAAGGTTGGGGAAGGTGACCCACAAGAAAAGCAGTTATGAGACAGATGGTAGCCTCCCGTCTGGGCCATTTAGTATGTCCTTCAATGCGCACAGGGTGTGACTCTCCTGAAATACAGGGTGACGGTTTTATATCTCATACGGCGATTGGGTTGTTTTACCTCTGAGCGGCACTTTTTTGCACAGAATGGGCTAAATGGCCAGATCACAAAGACCCCGAAGGCTCAGAGAAGGTTGGAGAAGGGGACCCACAGGAACAGTTGTTATGAGACAGATGGTAACCTCCCGTCTAGGCCATTTAGCATGTCCTTCAATGCGCACAGGGTGTGACTCTCCTGAAATACAGGGAGACGGTTTTATGTCTCATGCCGCGGTTGGGTTGTTTTACCTCTGAGCGGCACTTTTTTGCACAGAATGGGCTAAATGGCCAGATCACAAAGACCCCGAAGGCTCAGAGAAGGTTGGGGAAGGGGACCCACAGGAACAGTTGTTATGAGACAGATGGTAACCTCCCGTCTAGGCCATTTAGCATGTCCTTCAATGCGCACAGGGTGTGACTCTCCTGAAATACAGGGAGACGGTTTTATGTCTCATGCCGCGGTTGGGTTGTTTTACCTCTGAGCGGCACTTTTTTGCACAGAATGGGCTAAATGACCAGGTCACAAAGACCCCGAAAGCTCAGAGAAGGTTGGGGAAGGGGACCCACAGGAACAGTTGTTATGAGACAGATGGTAACCTCCCGTCTAGGCCATTTAGCATGTCCTTCAATGCGCACAGGGTGTGACTCTCCTGAAATACAGGGAGACGGTTTTATGTCTCATGCCGCGGTTGGGTTGTTTTACCTCTGAGCGGCACTTTTTTGCACAGAATGGGCTAAATGGCCAGATCACAAAGACCCCGAAGGCTCAGAGAAGGTTGGGGAAGGGGACCCACAGGAACAGTTGTTATGAGACAGATGGTAACCTCCCGTCTAGGCCATTTAGCATGTCCTTCAATGCGCACAGGGTGTGACTCTCCTGGAATACAGGGTGACGGTTTTATGTCTCATGCCGCGGTTGGGTTGTTTTACCTCTGAGCGGCACTTTTTTGCACAGAATGGGCTAAATGACCAGGTCACAAAGACCCCGAAAGCTCAGAGAAGGTTGGGGAAGGGGACCCACAGGAACAGTTGTTATGAGACAGATGGTAACCTCCCGTCTAGGCCATTTAGCATGTCCTTCAATGCGCACAGGGTGTGACTCTCCTGAAATACAGGGAGACGGTTTTATGTCTCATGCCGCGGTTGGGTTGTTTTACCTCTGAGCGGCACTTTTTTGCACAGAATGGGCTAAATGGCCAGATCACAAAGACCCCGAAGGCTCAGAGAAGGTTGGGGAAGGGGACCCACAGGAACAGTTGTTATGAGACAGATGGTAACCTCCCGTCTAGGCCATTTAGCATGTCCTTCAATGCGCACAGGGTGTGACTCTCCTGGAATACAGGGTGACGGTTTTATGTCTCATGCCGCGGTTGGGTTGTTTTACCTCTGAGCGGCACTTTTTTGCACAGAATGGGCTAAATGACCAGGTCACAAAGACCCCGAAAGCTCAGAGAAGGTTGGGGAAGGGGACCCACAGGAACAGCTGTTATGAGAGAGATGGTAGCCTCCCGTCTAGGCCATTTACCATGTCCTTCAATGCGCACAGGGTGTGACTCTCCTGAAATACAGGGAGACGGTTTTATGTCTCATACGGCGGTTGCGTTGTTTTACCTCTGAGCGGCACTTTTTTGCACAGAATGGGCTAAATGGCCAGGTCACAAAGACCCCGAAGGCTCAGAGAAGGTTGGAGAAGGGGACCCACAGGAACAGCTGTTATGAGACAGATGGTAGCCTCCCGTCTAGGCCATTTAGCATGTCCTTCAATGCGCACAGGGTGTGACTCTCCTGAAATACAGGGAGACGGTTTTATGTCTCATACGGCGGTTGCGTTGTTTTACCTCTGAGCGGCACTTTTTTGCACAGAATGGGCTAAATGGCCAGGTCACAAAGACCCCGAAGGCTCAGAGAAGGTTGGAGAAGGGGACCCACAGGAACAGCTGTTATGAGACAGATGGTAGCCTCCCGTCTAGGCCATTTAGCATGTCCTTCAATGCACACAGGGTGTGACTCTCCTGAAATACAGGGCGACGGTTTTATATCTCATACGGCGATTGGGTTGTTTTACCTCTGAGCGGCCCTTTTTTGCACAGAATGGGCTAAATGGTCACAAAGACCCGAAAGGTCACAGGTCACAAAGCCCCGAAGGCTCAGAGAAGGTTGGGGAAGGGGACCCACAGGAACAGCTGTTATGAGACAGGTGGTAACCTCCCGTCTAGGCCATTTAGCATGTCCTTCAATGCGCACAGGGTTTGTGACTCTCCTGGAATACAGGGTGACGGTTTTATGTCTCATGCCGCGGTTGGGTTGTTTTACCTCTGAGCGGCACTTTTTTTGCACAGAATGGGCTAAATGGCCAGGTCACAAAGACCCCGAAGACTCAGAGAAGGTTGGGGAAGGGGACCCACAGGAACAGCTGTTATGAGAGAGATGGTAGCCTCCCGTCTAGGCCATTTAGCATGTCCTTTAATGCGCACAGGGTGTGACTCTCCTGAAATACAGGGTGACGGTTTTATGTCTCATACGGCGGTTACGTTGTTTTACGCCTGAGCGGCACTTTTTTGCACAGAATGGGCTAAATGGTCACAAAGACCCGAAAGGTCACAGGTCACAAAGCCCCGAAGGCTCAGAGAAGGTTGGGGAAGGGGACCCACAGGAACAGCTGTTATGAGACAGATGGTAACCTCCCGTCTAGGCCATTTAGCATGTCCTTCAATGCGCACAGGGTGTGACTCTCCTGAAATACAGGGTGACGGTTTTATGTCTCATACGGCGGTTGGGTTGTTTTACCTCTGAGCGGCACTTTTTTGCACAGAATGGGCTAAATGGCCAGGTCACAAAGACCCCGAAGACTCAGAGAAGGTTGGGGAAGGGGACCCACAGGAACAGCTGTTATGAGACAGATGGTAGCCTCCCGTCTAGGCCATTTAGCATGTCCTTCAATGCGCACAGGGTGTGACTCTCCTGAAATACAGGGTGACGGTTTTATGTCTCATACGGCGGTTACGTTGTTTTACGCTTGAGCGGCACTTTTTTGCACAGAATGGGCTAAATGGTCACAAAGACCCGAAAGGTCACAGGTCACAAAGACCCCGAAGGCTCAGAGAAGGTTGGGGAAGGGGACCCACAGGAACAGCTGTTATGAGACAGAGGGTAACCTCCCGTCTAGGCCATTTAGCATGTCCTTCAATTTGCACAGGGTGTGACTCTCCTGAAATACAGAGTGACGGTTTTATGTCTCATATGGCTGTTGGGTTGTTTTACCTCTGAGCGGCACTTTTTTTGCACAGAATGGGCTAAATGGCCAGGTCACAAAGACCCCGAAGGCTCAGAGAAGGTTGGGGAAGGGGACCCACAGGAACAGCTGTTATGAGACAGATGGTAGCCTCCCGTGAAGGCCATTTTGCATGTCCTTCAATGCGCACAGGGTGTGACTCTCCTGAAATACAGAGTGACGGTTTTATGTCTCATATGGCTGTTGGGTTGTTTTACCTCTGAGCGGCACTTTTTTGCACAGAATGGGCTAAATGGCCAGGTCACAAAGACCCCGAAGGCTCAGAGAAGGTTGGGGAAGGGAACCCACAGGAACAGCTGTTATGAGACAGATGGTAGCCTCCCGTCTAGGCCATTTGGCATGTCCTTCAATGCGCACAGGGTGTAACTCTCCTGAAATACAGGGTGACGGTTTTATGTCTCATACGGCGGTTGGATTGTTTTACCTCTGAGCGGCACTTTTTTACACAGTGGGCTAAATGGCCAATGGACCCCGAAGGGTCAGAGAAAATTGGGGGAAGCGTTTCGAAAGGAACTTCATCGCTATGGTTTCTAAATAAATTAACGAAATTTAAAATATTTTTAATATTATAATTTTTCATCTTAATATTCCGATGAGATGTGGGGGTGACATTAGTTCAATTCCCCACGTTAAGGGGGGGGGGCGTTGACTCAGCCGATAGCGCTCCAGGTTCGTAATCTCCAGTTCCTAATTTCGGGTTGGGTGGTTTTACCTCTGAAAGGCACTTTTTTATATTCAATGGGCTAAATTGACAGGTGACGAAGACCCCGAGTGCTTAGAGACGTTTGGGGGGAGGGTCCCATCTGCACAACTGTTAGGAAGCATTAAAAGGAAGCATTAAAAAAAAGAAATTAAAATCAAAATTATTAGGAAGCATCGAAAGGCACTTTTCGTAACGTGGAAATCGTTAATCTCGTACTTCGCGTTTCGAAAATATTGTGACAAGGGAAAAGCGCAGTTGTTCGTGTTTCCTTTCTACTGAGGTCCCGCCATCCTCACAGACCTTCTACTATGGGGTATGAACTGACATGTTCCTGATACCTTTCTGGATAGCAGCTGCTTGACGGATTTTTATTTATTATTTAAAGAGTGAAATTAAATTGGGCAATTTTTTAAATTACATGTCCCTCCTATATAATATTCCTTTATTTGATAAGTAGCATGTTGCAAGTGATCAACATCTTAGAAGAACCGTTTTGACGAACATTTTGATAAACTCACAAACGAACAAATGATGAAGGAAAACTGTAAAAAAAATATTTGAAAGATATTTAAAAAACTACCACCCAATTTATAATCTTATTTAATTTATATCAACACCTCTCGTTCAATCATTAGTAAGCGCTCATACCTCTTGAAGTAGTACATTACAGATATGTCTTCACGATATATCTAAATTTAAAGAAAAATATATTTTACTTAAAAGGTATCAATGATGCTTTCCTACATTCCCTATTGAATGTACGATGGTATCATCACTCTGGCTGCATGTATTAGATAGCTTTTATTTCCTCATTCAAGTTTCTCTAATTTACCCTTTGAAGTTTCATCATATATGGTAGTACGTCGAATGATCATGTTTTAGTCCACTGATTAAGACTTTCCGTAAAATAGCAATTGTTTGATTTCGATTCTGTAGAAAAACAAATAAAATCACATTCGAAATAGGTTTCAAATGTGATCGTTTTGTTTGCAACCAAAGACCATATTTTTGTATTATAATTTCATACAAAACTAGTGGTTTAAATAGTGGTATTCGGCAATTCCTGCTGCTATGCTTTTGAGTTGGGTTGATTTACAGTCGCTCAAAAAAAATCCGAACACTATGGTTTATTACAAAATTCAGAAAAAATATCCGGTAATATATAATGTTCGGATTTTTTTGAGTGACTGTACCTCTGAGCAGCACTTTTTTGCACACCATGGAATAAATGGCCAGGTCAAAAGGATCCCGAAGGCTCAGAGAATGTTCGGGGAGGGAACCCACTGGAACAGCTCTAGAGAGACATGTGGTAGCCTCCCGTCAAGGCCATCCAGTGTGATCTTTAACGTGCACAGTGTATGGCTCTCCCGCACACAGTGCCACGGCTTAATGTCTAATCAGATTCTTCTTAGCACTATAAAGCTGATATTAAAAAATGAATAGTTTACAGAAATAAATTTGAATTAAAATTAGTTCCGCGATAATTTTATTCTCAAAGTGTGGTACAATTATCGGATGTTTTGCCATACCACTACCAAAACTAAAATGTGTACTGCAAACTCCTGGGTTTGGGTTCGGTTGTTTTATCTCTGAGCGGCACTTTTTTGCACACCGTTGGCTAAATCGCCAGGTCACATGGACCCCGAAGTCTCAGATGAGGTCGGGGGAGGGGACTCACTGGATGAACAGCTGTTGGGAGACAGATGGTAGACTCTCGTCAAGGCCATCCATCGTGTTATTTAACGTGCACAGGGTATGGCTCTCCCGCACACGAGGCCACGGCTTAACGTCCCATCCGACGGACGGCGTATTTTCCAGCCCAACGGTGTCCCCTACTGACCGTGGGCAGGGCGGGGAATTTTGCAGAGATAAATCTCAACGCTGACCCAGCTGGGACTCGAACCTGGGAACTACAGATTACGAGCCTGGCGCGCTACCGTAAGTTCCTGGAGTCGATCGTTATTACAAATAAAAAGAAAGCTTGCAACGTATGCCAATCGTGGATATATTGGACAAAGAAGAATCCTCGAAATTACTGGTATCAAGGATATATCCTAATAAGACCAAAGTGAATATAGAACAATGGCTTTATCATAATTAACTCGTAAGAGAATTTCTATCGTATACCATTGCATATCAAATTGAAATACCTTAACTTGTATGAAAGCATTAAATATCTGAATCTCATAAAATAAAAATTTGGAATTTCATTGTTGTAATATTAAGCCTTCCGAACAATTAGGTCATCGTCATCATCATCAAACAAAATAAATGTTTTCTCTGGATATGTTCGAGTCTTTAGACCCTCTCCTCCAGAGGATAATGCCAAGAAGCTGATGACATTTATGTTACAAAACCTCGATAAAAAAAAATTCTTAAATCCTATGGAAAAGATTCGCATCATTTAAAAATTTCATTGTTTCATTGTAACAAACTTTGCGAATAGTCAGATCCTCTTTTCCAAGTAAACTGTGCAGACTTAGTTCAAAAATGTTTTCTGTTTGTAATCTTGCTATTAGGTTGTTTCGCTGGATCGAATACGCAGGGCAATTCAGAAAAACATGATCGTAGATCGTAGATCGTCACATCATAAAATGAAGTACCAGGTATAATAGTACCCATAACTTTCTTCATCTGGAAATATGCCTAATTGGCATCAGTTTGAAAAAACAAACAAAAGTAAACCACCAATGGTGGGCCCCAAAGGGCTAAAGAACATAAAAAAAAGAAAAGTAATGATGGACAAGAGACTTAAAAAGGATAACTTTCTTTACCGAAAGCCATCATCTTAGGTTGGGTTGTTTTACCTCTGAGCGGCACTTTTTTGCACACTATGGGCTAAATGGCCAGGTCACATGGACCCCGAAGGCTCAGAGAAAGTTGGGGGAGGGGACCCACTGGAACAGCTGTTGGGGAGACAGATGGTAGCCTCCCGTCAAGCCCATCCAGCCTGTTCTTTAACGTTGGGTTGTTTTACCTCTGAGTGGCACTTTTTTGCACACCATGGGCTAAATGGCCAGGTCACATGGACCCCGAAGGCTCAGAGAAGGTTGGGGGAGGGGACCCACTGGAACAGCTGTTGGGAGATAGATGGTAGCCTCCCGTCAAGGCCATCCAGTGTGTTCTTTAACGTACAAAGGGTATGGCTCTCCCGCACACGGAGCCATGGCTTAACGCCCATCCGACGGACGGCGGTCTTTCCAAGCCCATCGGTGACCCCTACTGACCGTGGGCAGGGCGAGGAATTTTGCGGAGATAAATCTCAACGCTGACCCAGCTGGGACTCGAACCTGGGAACTACAGATTACGAGCCTGGCGCGCTACCGACTGAGACACCCCGGATAGGTCGGCCTGGTATGTAGGAGCTCTAGACGTAGTCATTTTTCTGTGACGTAATTGTACGGCCTTCTCTTGTAGGAGACGTTGGCCATGCCAAGGCCACCACGATACAACAGGCCAGGACATTGCAGTAACAGCAGACTTAATTTGCTAAGATGTAATAGTATTAGTTACAAATATATATTTCTAAAAATTCAGCTAAAAGTTAATTATTTTTTTTTAATTTGGTAATTAATTTTATAGTATTCTCAAGTATTTTAATAAAATCCAAATGAATAAATTACTTTTTAACTGATTTTAAAATAATTGGCTATAATTTAAATTTTAAATAAATTAAATGAATTGCATATTTATGTATAATTAATTTACCCCCTTTCTCCTTTTGTTCAAAGGGGCGGGAGTGGCTCAGTCGGTAGCGCGCCAGGCTCGTAACCTGCAGTTCCCAGGTTCGAGCCCCAGCTGGGTCAGGGTTGAGATTTGTCTCCGTAAAATTCCCCGCCCTGCCAACGATCAGCAGCGGACACCGATGGGCTTGGAAAGGCCGCCGTCCGTCGGATGGGTCGTTAAGCCGTGGCCCCGAGTACGTTAAAGAACACGCTGGGACAGCCATACCTTGTGCACGTTAAAGAACACGCTGGATGGCCTTGACGGGAGGCTACCATATGTCTCCCAACAGCTATTCCAGGGGTCCCCTCCCCCAACCTTCTCTGAGCCTTCGGGGTCCATGTGACCTGGCCATTTAGCCCATGGTGTGCAAAAAAGTGCCGCTCAGAGGTAAAACAACCCAACCTTCTCTGAGCCTTCGGGGTCCATGTGACCTGGCCATTACACTGGATGGCTTTCAAGAGGTACTTCCACTAGTTAGTAACAGCTGTCCAGTGTCGCCCAACCTTCTCTGGACACTTGGGGTCCTTGTAACCTGGCCATTTAGTCTATTGTGTGCAAACAAGAGCCGCTCAGAGGTAACTTTGGGTTGGATTGTTTTACCTCTGAGCGGCACTTTTTGCACACCATGGGCTAAATGGCCAGGTCACATGGACCCCGAAGGCTCAGAGAAGGTTGGGGGAGGGGACCCACTGGAATAGCTGTTGGGAGACAGATGGTAGCCTCCCGTCAAGGCCATCCAGCGTGTTCTTTAACGTGCACAGGGTATGGCTCTCCTGCACACGGGACCACGGCTTAACGTCCCATCCGACGGACTGCGGCTTTTCCAAGCCCATCGGTGTCCCCTACTGACCGTGGGCAGGGCGGGAAATTTTGCGGAGATAAATCTCAACGCTGACCCAGCTGGGACTCGAACCTGGGAACTACAGATTACGAGCCTGGCGCGCTACCGACTGAGCCACACCCGCCCCTAAACTCAGAGGTACCAACCCAGGATAAAAACGCAATTAAAAGAATCACATTATAATTTCCACCTAAACTAAATTTTTAGCAGTTTTAACAATATACTTTTTAGAATCAAACTCAAGCGATTCGGAAATATCTTCACCTTTCCTAACTAGGAATTAATCGCCGAAGTCATCGAACCAGATAAAACACTGGATGAGGTTTTAATGAGAGTTTTTTTTTTGGAAGGGTGCCAAATAGGCATGTTAAGCACAGCGGCGGGGAAAATGCTCGCAGTGTGATGGTGATCCTGATTAGAGAAGACCAAGATGGAATGAATTGATTTTTTTCTGACTTTTAAACTCGCCATTGAATAGATGTGATAAAGCGATGTTCAAGGAACATTAAGCGTTCTGTCTTTTCTAGATGGAGCTCATCACTTCGAAACTTGCGGGAGACGGAATGGAAAGAATTGAGAACAACTGACACCAAATTTAACTTTTATGTGATTGTTTTGAACAAGAGATATAAAAATTACAGTAAATAATAAAAAAGTTTCATTACAGTTGAACGAGAGTCTTGTTCGATTGGGTTGTTTTACCTCTGAGCGGCACTTTTTTGCACACCATGAGCTAAATGGCCAGGTCACATGGACCCCGAAGGCTCAGAGATGGTTGGGGGAGGGGACCCACTGGAACAGCTGTTGGGAGACAGATGGTAGCCTCCCGTCAAGGCCATCCAGCGTGTTCTTTAACGTTGGGTTGTTTTACCTCTGAGCGGCACTTTTCTGCACACCATGGGCTAAATGGCCAGGTCACATGGACCCCGAAGGCTCAGAGAAGGTTGGGGGAGGGGACCCACTGGAACAGCTGTTGGGAGACAGATGGTAGCCTCCCGTCAAGGCCATCCAGCGTGTTCTTTAACGTTGGGTTGTTTTACCTCTGAGCAGCACTTTTTTGCCCACCATGAGCTAAATGGCCAGGTCACATGGATCCCGGAAGGCTCAGAGATGGTTGGGGGAGGGGACCCACTGGAACAGCTGTTGGAAGACAGATGGTAGCCTCCCGTCAAGGCCATCCAGCGTGTTCTTTAACGTGCACAGGGTATGGCTCTCCCGCACACGGGGCCACGGCTTAACGTCTCATCCGACGGACGGAGGCCTTTCCAAGCCCATCGGTGTCCCCTACTGACCGTGGGCATGGCGGGGAATTTTGCCGAGATAAATCTCAACGCTGACCCTGCGGGACTCGAACCTGGGAACTACAGATTACGAGCCTGGCGCGCTACCGACTGAGCCACCCCCTAAACTCAGAGGTAACAACCCAGGATAAAAACGCAATTAAAAGAATCACACTATAATTTCCACCTAAACTAAATTTTTAGCAGTTTTAACAATATACTTTTTAGAATCAAACTCAAGCGATTCGGAAATATCTTCACCTTTCCTAACTAGGAATTAATCGCCGAAGTCACCGAACCAGATAAAACACAGGATGAGGTTTTAATGAGAGTTTTTTTTTTTGGAAGGGTGCCAAATAGGCATGTTAAGCACAGCGGCGGGGAAAATGCTCGCAGTGTGATGGTGATCCTGATTAGAGAAGACCAAGATGGAATGAATTGATTTTTTTCTGACTTTTAAACTCGCCAATGAATAGATGTGATAAAGCGATGTTCAAGGAACATTAAGCGTTCTGTCTTTTCTAGATGGAGCTCATCACTTCGAAACTTGCGGGAGACGGAATGGAAAGAATTGAGAACAACTGACACCAAATTTAACTTTTATGTGATTGTTTTGAACAAGAGATATAAAAATTACAGTAAATAATAAAAAAGTTTCATTACAGTTGAACGAGAGTCTTGTTCGATTGGGTTGTTTTACCTCTGAGCGGCACTTTTTTGCACACCATGGGCTAAATGGCCAGGTTACATGGACCTCGAAGGCTCAGAGAAGGTTGGGGGAGGGGACCCACTGGAACAGCTGTTGGGAGACAGATGGTAGCCTCCCGTCAAGGCCATCCAGCGTGTTCTTTAACGTTGGGTTGTTTTACCTCTGAGCGGCACTTTTTTGCACACCATGGGCTAAATGGCCAGGTCACATGGACCCCGAAGGCTCAGAGAAGGTTGGGGGAGGGGACCCACTGGAACAGCTGTTGGGAGACAGATGGTAGCCTCCCGTCAAGGCCATCCAGCGTATTCTTTAACGTTGGGTTGTTTTACCTCTGAGCGACACTTTTTTGCACAACATGGGCGAAATGGCCAAGTCAAATGGACCCCGAAAGCTCAGAGAAGGTTGGGGGAGGGGACCCACTGGAACAGCTGTTGGGAGACAGATGGTAGCCTCCCGTCAAGGCCATCCAGCGTGTTCTTTAACGTTGGGTTGTTTTACCTCTGAGCGGCACTTTTTTGCCCACCATGGGGTAAATGGCCAGGTCACATGGACCCCGAAGGCTCAGAGAAGGTTGGGGGAGGGGACCCACTGGAACAGCTGTTGGGAGACAGATGGTAGCCTCCCGTCAAGGCCATCCAGCGTGTTCTTTAACGTGCACAGGGTATGGCTCTCCCGCACACGGGGCCACGGCTTAACGTCTCATCCGACGGACGGAGGCCTTTCCAAGCCGATCGGTGTCCCCTACTGACCGTGGGCATGGCGGGGAATTTTGCGGAGATAAATCTCAACGCTGACCCTGCGGGACTCGAACCTGGGAACTACAGATTACGAGCCTGGCGCGCTACCGACTGAGCCACCCCCTAAACTCAGAGGTAGCAACCCAGGATAAAAACGCAATTAAAAGAATCAGATTATAATTTCCACCTAAACTAAATTTTTAGCAGTTTTAACAATATACATTTTAGAATCAAACTCAAGCGATTCGGAAATATCTTCACCTTTCCTAACTAGGAATTAATCGCCGAAGTCATCGAACCAGATAAAACACTGGATGAGGTTTTAATGAGAGTTTTTTTTTTGGAAGGGTGCCAAATAGGCATGTTAAGCACAGCGGCGGGGAAAATGCTCGCAGTGTGGTGGTGATCCTGATTAGAGAAGACCAAGATGGAATGAATTGATTTTTTTCTGACTTTTAAACTCGCCAATGAATAGATGTGATAAAGCGATGTTCAAGGAACATTAAGCGTTCTGTCTTTTCTAGATGGAGCTCATCACTTCGAAACTTGCGGGAGACGGAATGGAAAGAATTGAGAACAACTGACACCAAATTTAACTTTTATGTGATTGTTTTGAACAAGAGATATAAAAATTACAGTAAATAAGAAAAAAGTCTCATTACAGTTGAACGAGAGTCTTGTTCGATTGGGTTGTTTTACCTCTGAGCGGCACTTTTTTGCACACCATGGGCTAAATGGCCAGGTTACATGGACCCCGAAGGCTCAGAGAAGGTTGGGGGAGGGGACCCACTGGAACAGCTGTTGGAAGACAGATGGTAGTCTCCGGTCAAGGCCATCCAGTGTGTTCTTTAACGTTGGGTTGTTTTACCTCTGAGCGGCACTTTTTTGCGCACCATGGGCTAAATGGCCAGGTCACATAGACCCCGAAGGCTCAGAGAAGGTTGGGGGAGGGGACCCTGGAACAGCTGTTGGGAGAAAGATGGTAGCCTCCCGTCAAGGCCATCCAGCGTGTTCTTTAACGTTGGGTTGTTTTATCTCTGAGCGGCACTTTTTTGCACACCATGGGCTAAATGGCCAGGTCACATGGACCCCGAAGGCTCAGAGAAGGTTGGGGGAGGGGACCCACTGGAACAGCTGTTGGGAGACAGATGGTACTCTCCGGTCAAGGCCATCCAGTGTGTTCTTTAACGTTGGGTTGTTTTACCTCTGAGCGGCACTTTTTTGCACACCATGGGCTAAATGGCCAGGTCACATAGACCCCGAAGGCTCAGAGAAGGTTGGGGGAGGGGACCCTGGAACAGCTGTTGGGAGAAAGATGGTAGCCTCCCGTCAAGGCCATCCAGCGTGTTCTTTAACGTTGGGTTGTTTTATCTCTGAGCGGCACTTTTTTGCACACCATGGGCTAAATGGCCAGGTCACATGGACCCCGAAGGCTCAGAGAAGGTTGGGGGAGGGGACCCACTGGAACAGCTGTTGGGAGACAGATGGTAGCCTCCCGTCAAGGCCATCCAGCGTGTTCTTTAACGTGCACAGGGTATGGCTCTCCCGCACACGGGGCCACAGCTTAACGTTCCATCCGACAGACGGCGGCCTTTCCAAGCCCATCGGTGTCCCCTACTGACCATGGGCAGGGCGGGAAATTTTGCGGAGATAAATCTCAACGCTGACCCAGCTGGGACTCGAACCTGGGAACTACAGATTACGAGCCTGACGCGCTACCGACTGAGCCACCCCCGCCCCGAGATTCTTGTAATCAGCAGTTCCCAGGTTCAGTTCCAAGTGGGCAAGTGTTGAGATTTATCTCCGCACAACTCGCAAACTCTGCACTCTGTCAGTAGGGGAAACCGATGGGCTAAAAAGGCACCGTCCGTCGTATGGGACGTTAAGTCGTGGTTCCGTGTACGGAAGAGTCATACCCTTCACGTTAAAGAACACGCTGGATGACCTTTCCTTGAGGCTTCCATCTGGTTCTAACAGCTGTTCATTTGATCTCTTCACCAACCTTCTCTGAACTCTTGGAGTCTTTATGACCTGGACATTTAGCCTATTGTGCTAAAAAGCGTCGTTTACAGATAAAACAACCCAAACAACTACAGCAAGTTGGAATGTTTTACCTCTGAGTGGCACGTTTTCGCACACATTGGACTAAATGGCCAGATCACAAGGACCCCGAGAAGTCAGAGAAGGTTGGGGGAGGAGACCAATTGTGCCTATTGTGCTAAAAAGCGTCGTTTAGAGATAAAACAACCCAAACAACTATAGCAAGTTGGAATGTTTTACCTCTGAATGCCACGTTTTTGCACACATTGGACTAAATAGCCAGATCACAAGGAACCCGGGAAGACAGAGAAGGTTGGGGGAAGAGACCTATTGTGCCTATTGTGCTAAAAAGCTTCGTTTAGAGATAAAACAACCCAAACAACTACAGCAAGTTGGAATGTTTTACCTCTGAGTGCCACGTTTTTGCACACAATGGACTAAATTGCCAGATCACAAGAATCCCGAGGAGTCAGAAAAGGGGAGGAGACCCACTGAACAGCTGTTAGGAGATAGATGCTAGCCTAACGTCAATGACATCCAGAGTGTTCTTTATAGTGCACAGGATGTGGCTCTTTCGCACACAACTCCACGTTTTAAGGTCCCATCCGATGGAAAGCAGCCTTTCTAAGCCCATCGGTATCCCATACTAACTGAGTGCATGGCGGAGAGCTTTGCAGAGATAAACGCGGCGGAGGGGGGGGGGGGGGGGGGGGGGCTCAGTCGGTAGCGCGCCAGGCTCGCAATCTGTAGTTCCCAGGTTCGAGTCCCAGGTGGTTCAGCGTTGAGATTTATCTCCGCAAAATTCCCCGCCCTGCCCACGGTCAGTAGGGGACACCGATGGGCTTGGAAAAGCCGCCGTCCGTCGGATGGGATGTTAAGCCGTGGCCCCGTGTGCGGGACAGCCATACCCTGTGCACGTTAAAGAACACGCTGGATGGCCTTGACGGGAAGCTACCATCTGTCTCCCAACAGCTGTTCCAGTGGGTCCCCTCCCCCAACCATCTCTGAGCCTTCGGGGTCCATGTGACCTGGCCATTTAGCCCATGGTGTGCAAAAAAGTGCCGCTCAGAGGTAAAACAACCCAACCCAGAGATAAATTTTATCGCTGACCCAACTGGCATTCGACCTGCGAACTGCAGATTACGAACCTGGCGCGCAACTAACTGAGCTACTCTCGCCCCTAAAGATAGCGGACAAAAACCAAAATAATGCATGTATGAGCACTCTAGTATATCTATGCCAGAGATACAGTTCAGGGATAAATGCATAAAATCGTATCGAGCTCCAAAAAAGAATAGCAATCCTCGTAAAACATCTATCCTTTCTCTAGCATCATATTCCACTCCTCCTCTTCTTACTCCTCAGTGACTCAGCATCCATCCACAAAACTTTCTTTCAGCGTCATCTACTGTTGCCATTCAAAAGAATGGAAATTCCCAGTTTTTCTTTTCTTCGGACCAATGTCACCGCAGGGACACACGCAGAGCCAACCTGAAAGCGAAGACGTGAGTTCGGCATTGTCAGCGAGAAGTTTCTTATTAAATTACACTACTTTAAATTTCGTTACCGATGCCGTTGTTCCAAGAACAATCACCCAACGGCGGATGTTCACAGTGTTCTGCGAGAAGTAATGCGAGTTGTGTGTCCATTACTGAATTCGCCGAGGAAGGTGTAAACAAAAGGTCAATTGCCCTCCTTGGACATTCTTCTTATTTTCCAACAGTGATGATTACCTGTATTGTTGTTTCCTTGTTAATAAGATTCTGCTCCTAAAATGTTTTGCAACTGTTTTATCCTTATTACGCAAAAACTCTAGTGGGGCGGGGGTGGCTCAGTCGGTAGTGCGCCAGGCTCGTAATTTGTAGTTCCCAAGTTCGAGTCCCTGCTGGGTCAGCGTTGAGATTTATCTCCGGAAAATTCCCCGCCCTGCCCACGGTCAGTAGGGGACACCGATGGGCTTGGAAAAGCCGCCGTCCGTCCGCTGGGACGTTAAGCCGTGGTCCCGTGTGCGGGAGAGACATACCCTGTGCACGTTAAAGAACACGCTGGATGGCCTTGACGGGAGGCTACCATCTGTCTGCCAACAGCTGTTCCAGTGGGTACCCTCCCCCAACCTTCTCTGAGCCTTCGGGGTCCACGTGACCTGGCCATTTAGCCCATGGTGTGCAAAAAAGTGCCGCTCAGAGGAAAAACAACCCAACCCAGAGATAAATTTTAACGCTGACCCAACTGGCATTCGACCTGCGAACTGCAGATTACAAAACTGGCACTCGACCTGCGAACTGCAGATTACAAAACTGGCACGCAACTAACTCAGAGGTAAAACAACCCAACCCAACAATCTAGGTGATGACATGCCTGCTGATATTTATAAAAGTCTATTGTAATCGACGTCAACATTCAGATTATTCTTTAATTATACTGCCAGAGAAATTTTTGGCTCTATTTCGGTGCTATGAACTGTTTATCTAGCACGTGTGCTAGAGAAATCTATCATAAGTAACAATAGAAAATTAAAACAATAAAGATAATCTATTGTAATAATAGATCGCAGAACTAGCTATGGTGACGTCACAACTTTGTCCACTGGCCTTCTTTTACAGGTGTTGACAAGGCTTCAAATTTATATCATCTTTTCCTGAATGTCCGATGTCAAGTAATTAACGGGACCCGGGTTCGAAACTCACATAAGTCATGGATGTTTTCCTTCTTGTGCTGGCTCTCTGCCTGAGGTTTTGCCTTGTTAATAGCTCTTTTTTATGGTGTATTACACGGATAATTCCTATCAGACTTTTGTGGTAAGCAGTTGCTTGAGACGTAATTTATATAATATTTTATTATCTCGGTGTGATCGGGATTTCTATGGACTTGGAGGGGCCACAATCCATCGAATGAAACGTGGAAAGTAGATCAGTGTTTACCCTGAGCACGTTTAAAAACACCTTCTATGGTTTTGAAACGAAGCATCCATCTGTCTAGTGCGAGCCTAGGCAAATTTTTTTGCTGAAGAATCACAGAAAATAGAAATGGAAGGGCAGGCAGCATTGAAAACTTAAATGGAAGGACGAGTCCTATAGAAAACTAAATTGGAAAGGTGGGCTGCATAGAAAACTGAAATGGATTGGCCGACTACATTGAAAATTGAAATGGAAGGATGGGACGCATGAAAAATTTAAATGGAAGGGCGGGACGCATAGAAAACTGAAATGGAAAGGTGAGCTGCATAGAAAACTGAAATGGATTGGCCGACTGCATAGAAAACTGAAATGGAAGGGATGGGACGCATGAAAAATTAAAATGGAAGGGCGGGACGCATAGAAAACTGAAATGGATTGGCCGACTGCATTGAAAATTGAAATGGAAGGATGGGACGCATGAAAAATTAAAATGGAAGGGCGGGACGCATAGAAAACTGAAATGGAAATGTGGGCTGCATAGGAAACTGAAATGGATTGTCCGACCGCATTGAAAATTAAAATGGAAGGATGGGACGCATGAAAAATTAAAATGGAAGGGCGGGACGCATAGAAAACTGAAATGGAAAGGTGGGCTGCATAGAAAACTGAAATGGATTGGCCGACTGCATAGAAAACTGAAATGGAAGGATGGGACGCATGAAAAATTAAAATGGAACGGCGGGACGCATAGAAAACTGAAATGGAAAGGTGGGCTGCACAGAAAACTGAAATGGATTGGCCGACTGCATAGAAAACTGAAATGGAAGGATGGGACGCATGAAAAATTAAAATGGAAGGGCGGGACGCATAGAAAACTGAAATGGAAAGGTGTTCTGCAAAGAAAACTGAAATGGATTGGCCAACTGCATAGAAAACTGAAATGGAAGGATGGGACGCATGAAAAATTAAAATGGAAGGGCGGGACGCATAGAAAACTGAAATGGAAAGGTGGGCTGCATAGAAAACTGAAATGGATTGGCCGACTGCATAGAAAACTGAAATGGAAGGATGGGACGCATGAAAAATTAAAATGGAAGGGCGGGACGCATAGAAAACTGAAATGGAAAAATGGGCTGCATAGATAACTGAAATGGATTGGCCGACTGCATTGAAAATTGAAATGGAAGGATGGGACGCATAAAAAATTACAATTGAAAGGTGGGAGGCATAGAAAACGGAAATGGAAAGGCCAGCTCCATAGAAAACTGAAATGGAAGGGTGGCTGCATAGAAAACTGAATTGGAAAGGCGAGCTCCATAGAAAACTGAGGTGGAAGGGCAAGCGCCGTAGAAAATTAAAATGGATTGGCCGACTGCATAAAAAATTGAAATCGAAGGATGGGACGCATAAAAAATTACAATTGAAAGGTGGGAAGCATAGAAAGCTGAAATGGAAAGGCCAGCTCCATAGAAAACTGAAATGGAAGGGTGGCTGCATAGAAAACTGAATTGGAAAGGCGAGCTCCATAGAAAACTAAAATGGATTGGCCGACTGCATAAAAAATTGAAATCTAAGGATGGGACGCATAAAAAATTACAATTAAAAAGTGGGAAGCATAGAAAACTGAAATGGAAAGGCCAGCTCCATAGAAAACTAAAATGGAAGGGTGGGCTGCATAGAAAACTGAATTGGAAATTCGAGCTCCATAGAAAACTGAATTGGAAAGGCAAGCTCCATAGAAAACTGAATTGGAAAGGCGAGCTCCATAGAAAACTGAATTGGAAAGGCGAACTCCATAAAAAAACTGAATTGGAAAGGCGAGCTCCATAGAAAACTGAATTGGAAAGGCGAGCTCCATAGAAAACTGAATTGGAAAGGCGAGCTCCATAGAAAACTGAATTGGAAAGGCGAACTCCATAAAAAACTGAATTGGAAAGGCGAGCTCCATAGAAAACTGAATTGGAAAGGCGAGCTCCATAGAAAACTGAATTGGAAAGGCGAGCTCCATAGAAAACTGAATTGGAAAGGCGAGCTCCATAGAAAACTGAATTGGAAAGGCGAGCTCCATAGAAAACTGAATTGGAAAGGCGAACTCCATAAAAAACTGAATTGGAAAGGCGAGCTCCATAGAAAACTGAATTGGAAAGGCGAGCTCCATAGAAAACTGAATTGGAAAGGCGAACTCCATAAAAAACTGAATTGGAAAGGTGAGCTCCATAGAAAACTGAATTGGAAAGGCGAGCTCCATAGAAAACTGAATTGGAAAGGCGAGCTCCATAGAAAACTGAATTGGAAAGGCGAGCTCCATAGAAAACTGAATTGGAAAGGCGAACTACATAAAAAACTGAATTGGAAAGGCGAGCTCCATAGAAAACTGAATTGGAAAGGCGAGCTCCATAGAAAACTGAATTGGAAAGGCGAGCTCCATAGAAAACTGAATTGGAAAGGCGAGCTCCATAGAAAACTGAATTGGAAAGGCGAGCTCCATAGAAAACTGAAATGGAAGTGTGGGCCGCAAAGAAAACTGAAATGAGAAGCCGGGGCGCAATACAAATAACGTATGTATAACCAACGCAAAAAGAAGGAAAATCTAAAATCAAACATAAGCAATATAATTTTATTAAAAATTAACTTTTGATGAGAAATTGCTAAGCCGAAATCGGATTTATTGTTCCGATACTTTCGTTTCCTCTTTTACAAATTTATTTGTCATCAGTAGCTCGCGGGGTTTGATCAGGATATTTAATCTCTTGTGTGCGTTGTGTTGTGTTGTTTTACCTCTGAGCGGCACTTTTTTGCACACCATGGGCTAAATGGCCAGGTCACATGGACCCCGAAGGCTCAGAGAAGGTTGGGGGGAGGGGACCCACTGGAACAGCTGTTGGGAGACAGATGCTAGCCTCCCGTGAAGGCCATCCAGCGTGTTCTTTAACGTTGGATTGTTTTACCTCTGAGTGGCACTTTTCTGCACATCATGGGCTAAATGGCCAGGTCACATGGACCCCGAAGGCTCAGAGAAGGTTGGGGGAGGGGACCCACCGGAACAGCTTTTTGGGAGACAGATGGTAGCCTCCCATCAAGGCCATCCAGCGTGTTCTTTAACGTTGGGTTGTTTTACCTCCGAGTGGCACTTTTCTGCACGCCATGGGCTAAATGGCCAGGTCACATGGACCCCGAAGGCTCAGAGAAGGTTGGGGGAGGGGACCCACTGGAACAGCTGTTGGGAGACAGATGGTAGCCTCCCGTCAAGGCCATCCAGCGTGTTCTTTAACGTGCACAGGGTATGGCTCTCCCGCACACGGAGCCACGGCTTAACGTTCCATCCGACGGACGGCGGCCTTTCCAAGCCCATCGGTGTCCCCTATTGACCGTGGGCAGGGCGGGGGAATTTTGCGGAGATAAATCTCAACGCTGACCCAGCTGGGACTCGAACCTGGGAACTACAAATTACGAGCCTGGCGCGCTACCGACTGAGCCACCCCCGCCCCCACAGTTGTTATGAGTTAGGACAGTTGTTGCAAGGTATGGCTTTTATCCACATGGAACCACGACTTTATCTTCCATCCGACGAACTTTTTAATCCCATTGCTGTCCCCTTTCTAACCAAGGACAGTATGAGGATTAATGGAGACAAATCTCAAGAGTTGGGACTCAAACCTGGGAATGTCAGGTGTGTCAAAATGTGTCGCAGGGTCAAAATATTTGAGAACTTCTGCCACAAATGTTTTGTTAAGTACATTGTAGAGTCGCAACTTATATGAATATAATTTCTTCTGGATGCAAAATTGTTCAAAGTGAACTGCGATGCATTAACTTCATATCTGGAGCGTTGCGATGCTACTATACATTGTGAGAAAGTCTGCGAGCTACTATATTTTTATATGCTTAGAATGATTACAGTATTAAGTTTTTTATCCATTGGATTAATGCCTGTATCGCATTCGTAAATTAATATGAAAAATTAGTGTATTAAACATTATTCGCGAAATTGCACTTAAACGACGACTAACAACACCGAATCCTTCGCCTAAGTTGCGACCCTGCTACATATGATTACCTGAAGCAGAAATATTCCCAGTCAAAAACCCTAAGAACTCCCTACCAAATATTCCCACCCAAAATATCAAAAACACATGGTGAAAGTACCCGAAAACTATGAAAACAAAAACACATTTATTTATTCAAAAATAACATTCCTACCCACTTTCAAGTCATTGTAAAGAGCTATCTGCCAAATTTCCAAACAGGAACCTAAAATCTCCCGGCCCAAAATCTCTTGACCAAAAAGTTCCCGACAATACAATCCAAAATCTTCTGACCGAAAAACCCCAAAAACTCCCAACTCAAAACTGCTACACATTTTCGTGTCATGATAAAGAAGTATCTACCAAACTCCCGGCGAAAAATTCCAACCAAAAAACTCCCAGCCCAAAATCTGCTAACCCCAAAATATTCCTGCCAAAAAACCCCAAATCTCCCGACTCAAAAACTACTACCCATTTTCGTGTCATAATAAAGAAGTGTCTGCTAAACGGGGGCGGGGGTGGCTCAGTCGGTAGCGCACCAGGCTCGTAATCTGTAGTTCCCAGCTGGGTCAGCGTTGAGATTTATCTCCGCAAAATTCCCCGCCCTGCCACGGTCAGTAGGGGACACCGATGGGCTTGGAAAGGCCGCAGTCCGTCGGATGGGACGTTAAGCCGTGGCCCCGTGTGCGGGAGAGACATACCCTGTGCACGTTAAAGAACACGCTGGATGGCCTTGATGGGAGGCTACCATCTGTCTCCCAACAGTTGTTCCAGTGGGTCCCCTCCCCCATCCTTCTCTGAGCCTTCGGGGTCCTTGTGACCTGGACATTGATAAACATTAGTATAAAGATAGCCCATGGTGTGCAAAAAAGTGCCGCTCAGAGGTAAAACAACCCAAACCAATCTCCTAAACGTCCGGTGAAAAACCAAAAAATTCCTGACCAAAAAAAATTCCCGGCAAAACAACCCAAAATCTGCTATTCGAAAAAACCTGAAATCCGCCGCTCCAAAACCCAAAAACTTTAATCCCAACTCAAATCTCTACTCATAAAAAAACTCCCAGCTTAAAATCTCCTGACGCAAAAAATTCCTGGCATAAAGAACCCAAAATCTTCTGACCCAAAAATCCCGAAAACCCAAAAACTCCCATCCCAAAATCTCCTGACGCAAAAAAATCCCTGGCCCAAAGAACCCCAAATCTTCCGACTCAAAATCTGACAACACGAGAAAGCAAAAATACATTTGCTAAATCTGAAATAAACTCTCCTACCTACTTTCATATCATTGAAATGAAGTATATGAAAAACATCACAAAGTTACTATTTATCTACAGTAAATGTCATAAGAAAGAAATTCTACGAGCAGCAACCCATTTTTCATCCTCCTACAACCAGTCTTCACGTACGTACTTAAACACTACACGGATTAGAAACACATCACAAAAGTAGCCATAAAACTGTCCACTTCGTGACTTCCTTACGAACACTTAATCCATGATGCCCCAGATGCACAGCTCACGTGATAAATCCCTCCCCTCCCGCTAATCTCCATCCTCCCTCCTTCCCCCCCCCCCAATATTAAGGGATCGTCTCTTTCACACCTCCCAGAGGCGCCACACAATCCCTCCCTCGAGGCCTCTCAGCAACGGGGAAGAGAGAGGAGAGACAAGAATCAATAAGAGGATGGAGAGCAACTGTGGGATGTCCATCTAAAAATAGAACAGATCGCCTGATGGCGCTCACTTCCTGGTCGATGGCACAGAAGGAGAAGCAACAACATCGAAGAGTAGTTCACCTTCTGATTTAACGGTGTCGCTGAGACGACCGCTTCGATGACTTTACGGATGAGTCTTTCTCCTTATTTCTCATTGATTCGTGTTGGAGGAGGGGGGGGGGAGATGATTCTGGGATGGGATGCAGGAATCTCATCTCGTTGTAACCGTCTGACGACAAATGATGGCGACCAAAGCTTTTACCGAACCGCTGAACTTCACGCATATCTAGGAGTTCATCAAGGCAGCTGATGAGGATGAATAAGTCTCTAGTTTCAAGATCGTTACTTGGAAGATTTTGGCTGTAGGATTTGAAAGGAGCTCGTTTAGTAATGGCCCACTAGTCTGGTGGTTAATGTAGCGCTCTTAAACTTCAGTCATCTCTGAAGAGAATCCTGCACACTTGATGATTTATCCGAGTTGGGTATCCGGAATATTAATATCTTGTCTAGTTTCCATTTTCGCGGTCGTTAGATAATAATGCATCTTTTATAAGCTCAAAATATAAAGTGTAACTCTGATGTCTCTGAAATATAATGTTTATTATCTGATATCTAACTGTCTTAAATGGACAGGTAATTCAGTCTAGTTGATAAGATTTTGCGTTATCATGAAAGCAACCGCTATTAAGATAATTGGCAGGAGAACGTAAGAACACCTCTATAACAGAAAACTAGACTAACAAATTTATGACATTAAAGTAGGTTTACCACAAAGAAAATTTTTATATCTTCTGTTTTAATATTATTACTGGTGGACTATTGCGCAAATCTTTATACTAATGTTTATTTATAAATACGTTTAAGTAGAAAGAAAATTATTCATAGATATTATCAAATGTCATAATGCTAAATAATACAAATATTTTTCCCTAAATAAAATATATTTATAGATAAACATTAGTATAAAGATTAGCACCGGAGTTCACCAGTAATAATATAGAATTAAAAATATAGAATTGTCTATGTGGCAGCGTTACCAAAGTTGACGTCATCAATTTTGTTCACTGGCGGTGTGGAACGTACCCAGGATTTTTGTGGGGAATACTAAAATGTTTCTCCCAACACGAAGGGGCGGGTGGCTCAGTCGGTAGCGCGCCAGCCTCGTAATCTATAGTTCCGCGGTTCGAGTCCCAGCTGGGTCAGCGTTGAGATTTATCTCCGCAAAATTTCCCCGCCCTGCCCACGGTCAGTAGGGGACACCGATGGGCTTGAAAAGGCCGCCGTCCGTCGGATGGAACGTTAAGCCGTGGCCCCGTGTGCGGGAGAGCTATACCCTGTGCACGTTAAAGAACACGCTGGATGGCCTTGACGGGAGGGTACCATCTGTCTCCCAACAGCTGTTCCAGTGGGTCCCCTCCCCCAACCTACTCTGAGCCTTCGGGGTCCTTGTGGCATGGTCATTTAGCCCATGGTGTGCAAAAAAAGTGCCGCTCAGAGGTAAAACAATCCAACCCAAACTCCCAACACGAAAGGTTAAAATGATAGTTACTATTGAATAAGATTTTAGAGTTGTTTTTTAATCTATTTTTCGTGTCGAGCAAAAAATATCAAGACAAAATAAATTTATACTAAGACAATTTTTTTGGATTTCAAAGCCGGTAGACAAATTTGAGATTTCATATGAGATGACCGGATTTACGGAGGGGCACCACGGGCACTTTTTGCAAAGAACGCACTAAACGTCCAGGTCACAAGAACCCGAGGCCCGATCTATGAGGAGGCAACGAGCTCTCCCCACACCATTGAGAATACTAGTAAGAGTAATGGAAGCAAGAAACTATTAAATTTGTGCGACTTTCACGTATTCTTTAAGAAATTTTTAAATACCTCGAAAATGGAGGAGCAAATCTGATACTGCAATGGAAATTCGGTCTCCTTTTTCACCCCTCCCCTTTAGTTTTTCTAAGGCTCTATTGCGTCACTCCCCCCACCCATCCACCCACCATTTTTTTTTCTGGATACGAGCCTGCAAGTACCCCACGGGCTCAAAGAAAGTTGGAGGAAGGGGATCCACTAGTCAACTCTGAATCGACAGATGGTAGCCTCCCATCAACTTCTCTAGGTGGCGGGGGTGGCTCAGTCGGTAGCGCGCCAGGCTCGTAACCTATAGTTCCCAGGTTCGAGTACAGCTGGGTCAGCGTTGAGATTTATCTCCGCAAAATTCCCCCCCCCCCTGCCCACGGTCAGTAGGGGACACCGATGGGCTTGGAAAGGCCGCCGTCCGTCGGATGGTACGTTAAGCAGTGGTCCCGTGTGCAGGAGAGACATACCCTGTGCACGTTAAAGAACACGCTGGATGGCCTTGACGGGAGGCTACCATCTGTCTCCCAACAGCTGTCCAGTGGGTCCCCTTCCCCAACCTTCTCTGAGCCTTCGGGGTCCATGTGACCTGGCCATTTAGCCCATTGTGTGCAAAAAAGTGCCACTCAGAGGTAAAACAACCCAATGTTAAAGAACACGCTGGATGGCCTTGACGGGAGGCTACCATCTGTCTCCCAACAGATGTTCCAGTGGGTCCCCTTCCCCAACCTTCTCTGAGCCTTCGGGGTCCATGTGACCTGGCCATTTAGCCCATGGTATGCAAAAAAGTGCCGCTCAAGGGTAAAACAACCCAACCCAACCCATCAACTTCTCCACAAAATTCCCCACCCTGCCAAGGCCACCTTGATACAGTAGGCCTAGACAGCCTTGAACAAACAAAGGGAAGAAAGGAGGGAAATTAATATTGCATAAATATGTAATTAATATGTTTTAAAATATAAGTTATGGTCATCTATTTTCAAACCAGTTAAAGTAAAATAATTTACTCATTAGGATTTTATTAAAATATTTCAGAATATTATAAAATTAATCACCAGATTTTCAGAAATAAATAGCTACCAGTTGAATTTTTAGAAATGTAAAAATGTAAGTGAAATTGATACTTTTTTAAGAATTATATTTTGTTCTGTTATTCTATGTTAAGTACAGGTCTACTGTATCGAGATGACCTTGGCGCTGCATATATGGTCGGTAGGGGCACCGATGGGTTTGGTAAAGCCATATCATGTGACGTTAAAGAATATTCTGGAAGTCTACCATCTGTGTCCCAATAGCTGTACAGTGGGTCCTCTCCTCCAACCTTCTCTGAGCCTTCGGGGTCCTTGTGACCTGGACATTAGCCCATAAATGTGCAACAAAGTAATCAATCCATCAAAATCTTCAAGCGTGTTCTTTAACATGCAGAGAATATCGCTCTCCTACACAAGGTGTCACGGCTTTACGTGGCATTTGAAAGACAGCGGCCTTTCCAAGGTCATCCATGTCCCCTTTATGACGGAGGACAGATTGGGGGTTAATGGAAATAAATCTAAATACTGGCAAGGTTGGGACTCGAACCTGGGAACTATGTTTTACGAGCCTGGCATCCTAACGACTGAGCTAATCCTCGCCCCTTCATAAAATTGCATTGGGTGGTCATAATTCAATAGGGCCGATGTGTCTCAGTCGGAGGCGCGCCAGGCTCGTAATCTGCTGTTCCACGTCCGAATCCTACCTGTACTAATATTTAGATTTATCTGTGCTAATATATTAATGTATTTGACAGTCCTGAGTGATCATCTTTATCCAATGGTATAACATTTGTCTAATGAAGAGAGAGAGATATCTTTCAGGATGACAATGCTCCTACCCACATAGCATATATGGTCACCCAATGATTTGAAGAGCATAAGACTGAACACTTTCACATACCATGGCCACCACAATCACCTGATATCGACCTAATGGAAAACCTATGGGAATTTTTGGGACGACGTCTCAGGCAGCGTTTTCTAGTTCCATCTAATAAGCAGGAATTGATCACATTACTTGTGGACCAGTCAATGGTGTCGTATCCGTCCTGCTAACTTTAGGACACTGGTAGACTCTATGCCACAACGTATACAGACTTGACTAGACTCAGGTGGCAGGTTGGTTTGTTTTAACTACTATTTTGCACACAAAGGGCTAAATGGCCAGGTCACAAGTACCACGAGGGCTCAGAGGCTCAAGGTCACAAGCACCCCGAGGGTTCAGAGGCTCAAGGTCACAAGACCAGGTCACAAGCACCCCGAGGGTTCAGAGAAGGTAAGGGGAGGAGGGTTGGGTTGTTTTACCTCTGAGCGGCACTTTTTTGCACATCATTGGCTAAATGGCCAGGTCACATGGACCCCGAAGGCTCAGAGAAGGTTGGGGGAGGGAACCCACTGGAACAGCTGTTGGGAGACAGATGGTAGCCTCCCGTCAAGGCCATCCAGCGTGTTCTTTAACGTGCACATGGTATGGCTCTCCCGCACACGGGGCCACGGCTTAACGTCCCATCCGACGGACGCCGGCCTTTCCAAGCCCATCGGTGTCCCCTACTGACCGTCGGCAGGGCGGGGAATTTTGCGGAGATAAATCTCAACGCTGACCCAGCTGGGACTCGAACCTGGGAACTACAGATTACGAGCCTGGCGCGCTACCGACTGAGCCACCCCCGCCCCTCGGGGAGAAGGGGCTCACTGGACAGTTGTTGAAAGACAGATGGTAGACTCTCATGAAGGTCATCCAACATGTTCTTTAACGTGCACAGGTTATGATTCTCTCTCACATGGAACCATGCTTAAAGTCCCATTCGAAGGACGGCGGTCTTTCCAAGCCCATTGGTGTCCCCTACTGACGGAGTGCAGGGAGGGGAATTTTTCGGAGATGACCCTCAACGCTGGCCCAGGGGAGTTTCTATTTTCCAATTTTCACACTGGTTGAAGTTTCTGCACGTTTGATTTAAATCATGCTGCCTTTCGTTTTTTAAAATGGCTTTAAAATTATAATTAAATTACACGTAAAAAATTACGTTTTGTTTCTGATATTGCTTTGTCTGATCGTGCGGTATCTAGGTGACCTCGGTCACAACGACCCCATATGTCTCAGAGCTATTGAGGAAGGGTTAGAAGTGATATGGAAGTTCCCCAGCTATGCCTCTTTTGCATGTGAGGCAACAGTTTAATGTCTCTCCTGACAGAAGGCGTTCTTTTCCAAGCCAAACAGTCTCCTCTGTCTCAGAGAGTGAAGAATGGAAATTACTGAAAAAAATATTTTTCAACTCAAGCATTGGATTGATTGGATTGTTTTACCTCTGAGCGGCACTTTTTTGCACACCATGGGCTAAATGGCCAGGTCACATGGACCCCGAAGGCTCAGAGAAGGTTGGGGGAGGGGACCCACTGGAACAGCTGTTGGGAGACAGATGGTAGCCTCCCGTCAAGGCCATCCAGCGTGTTCTTTAACGTGCACAGGGTATGGCTCTCCCGCACATGGGGCCACGGCTTAACGTCCCATCCGACGGACGGCGGCCTTTTCAAGCCCATCGATGTCCCCTACTGACCGTGGGCAGGGCGGGGAAATTTTGCGGAGATAAATCTAAACGCTGACCCAGCTGGGACTCGAACCTGGGAACTACAGATTACGAGCCTGGCGCGCTACCGACTGAGCCACCCCCTCCCCAAAACAACTCAAGCATAATTAAGACCCAAACCTAAATACTTCAGATTACGAGAATGGCTACCGATTGGAATGACATCGTCCTTTTAGTTACCACATTTCTTTCTTGAAATGTAGCTCCATTTGGAGCAACATTTCAAGGAAAGGAAGAAACAATCAGATTTTGAGCGCAGTTTCAGGTAAGCAGATGGTATTCTTCAGTTATTAAAATGGGTTTCGAGCGAACTTTAACCGACATAGCGACACTATCGGCATGAGGAGAAACTAAATAGAAATTAGTTTAAGTGATATAAATTATCTAAATTTGTATTTCAGATTAAAACAATATAAATAAAATAATAGTCTATTACTATTTATTAAAATATTGTCAAATATTTAAAGTTAATTTAATTTCAAGTATTTGTAACTTTCTGAAAAACTGTATTCTACCGGTTGAATTTTAAAAACGAAATTTTAATATTGAATGAAAAATTATAATACACGGATTATGTTGATGATATTGCACTCCTTTTCCCTTCTTTGGGTCCAGTGGTTGCTTACAGACATGCTACATATGTTTTGATGTTACGATAAATGGAAGATCAAGATAAACACTGATAAGAGCACCGCCATTATCTTCAGTGGAAAACTTATTAAAAACCCAAAACGTTTAATTTATTTAAATAAACCAATAGAATGGCAAAAGACCATCAAATACTTGGTATCAATACTACATCAAAAGTTCAAATGGGACCCTCATATTCATGATATTATCATTAAAGTCAATGCAGTGAGATGTCAACTAGAACCTCTCATTCCTAGGGGCGGGGTGCCTCAATCGGTAGCGCGCCAGGCTCGTAATCTGTAGTTCCCAGGTTCGAGTCCCAGTTGGGTCAGCGTTGAGATTTATCTCCGCAAAATTCCCCGTACTGCCCACGGTCAGTAGGGGACACCGATGGGCTTGGAAAGGCCGACGTCCGTCGGATGGGACGTTAAGCCGTGGCCCCGTGTACGGGAGAGCCATACCCTGTGCACGTTAAAGAACATTCTGGATGGCCTTGACGGGAGGCTACCATCTGTCTCCCAACAGCTGTTCCAGTGGGTCCCCTCCCCCAACCTTCTCTGAGCCTTCGGGGTCCATGTGACCTGGCCATTTAGCCCATGGTGTGCAAAAAAGTGCCGCTCAGAGTTAAAACAACCCAACTCAGGTCTTGCAAAAAAAAATATTAGGATCTGCGATCGATGCCCCTTGGTTTGGTACTAACAGACAACTTCATAAAGACTTGGGCATCGACCACATTTATAATCGTAACATTTATACTCGTTTATACTCGAAAAGGTTTTTTCAGGCTGTTAAAAATAATCTTAATGAGATTATTTCTTCTTTGCTTAGTTATGATCATAATGTTCTTATTATGTATAAGAGACCAAAAATGAAGGCTTCCTCTGAGGAAAGCTACTCGTTTTAGGTCTCTTGTGCATGATTTATGCTACTTTTTAACTTGTGTTTTATATTAGCCTCTAGGGATCCACCCATGGGTGGTTTATTTTACATGTTTTTACTTATGCCAACTGGGCATATTCTCAAATGGAGATGGCACTGGGTTATGTTGTTTTACCTCTGAGCGGCACTTTTTTGCACACCATGGGCTAAATGGCCAGGTCACATGGACCCCGAAGACTCAGAGAAGGTTGAGGGAGGGGACCCACTGGAACAGCTGTTGGGAGACAGATCGTAGCCTCCCGTCAAGGCCATTCAGCGTGTTCTTTAACGTGCACAGGTATGGCTCTCCCGCACACGTGGCCACGGCTTAACGTCCCATCCGACGGACGGCGGCCTTTCCAAGCTCATCGGTGTCCCCTACTGACCGTGGGTAGGGCGGGGAATTTTGCGGAGATAAATCTCAACGCTGACCCAGCTGGGACTCGAACCTGGGAACTACAGATTACGAGCCTGGCACGCTACCGACTGAGCCACCCCCGCCCCATTTTAAGGTTAAGGCCTAAGACAGGAACTTAATAAAAGTTATTTAAAACATCAGCTATCAGATCGTAAGGGCGAAAATCTAGTGCGAATAGTACAAAGGCCACCTTGATATTTCACTCCTGGACAGCCTTGAACAAAAAGAGGGAAATTAATTATGCATAAATGTAAAATTGATTTAGTTTTTATATAATTTAAGTTAACACCTTTTATTTTTAAATTAGCTAAAATAGAACAATTTATTCACTTGGATTTTATCAAAATATTTGAGAATATTGTAATATTAATTACCAAATTTATAAAAATAAAACCTACCAGTTTAATTTTTAAGAATATTATATATATTTAAGAACATTAAAATTTTTTGCATATTTTATATATTAAAAAAGATATTTGTAAAAAAAAATCATTTTTTGATACAATTGTATTCTTACAATCAATTGATATATCTATTTTTGAATCATATAAATGTTTTGATTATATAAAATATATTTTTAATCAAAACAGTTATATGTTTCAAATATAGATCTACTGTTATCGCAGCATCCAGGCCTGTGGTATCGAAGTGGCCCATGATGATAGAGACACTGAAATCGGAAAGACGATGACTATATTTGTGTTTCCAACATGTACGGAGTTGCGTTAATCTGTGAACATGATCATGGTGTTTGAATCTAGTTTAAATTTAATAATTCTTCTGCATTGTTACTTTTCGTAGGAGCTTCATTGCTGGTAGATATATAATCATTTATTTTTTTATTTTGAAATAATGAACTTTAGAACTAATGTACTTTTGTTCTATTATGAGATTTGTGACGAATTTGACATTTTTAGAGAATCCAATTTTGAGAACTTAGCAAACAATTTCGAGTAATACAATCGGGAATTTTATCCCAGACCCTAGTCGCAGTGATCCTATAACCTCCGTACAGTGTGGGCATCATATTTTCTTTAAGCAAAACTCTTAGTAATAAAAATCTATCGAAGGTGATCTACTGAAATATTATTATGGAATCACTAAATTAGATTAAAGCGTCGAAAATTTGCTTCCACTGAACATGTGATGCAAATACAAAATTAAGTTTAAGATCAACTTATTCAAAATTGAATAGTATGAAATGAATTGCCCGAAAAACTACAAGTCAATATTTCAAATAAAATTTCATGTTTTTATTGGAATGTATTTCTTCCTGCAACTTTTATCTATACAGTATATCTGATTAACAATGTTTTGCGTCATAATTTAATTTTCGGGATCCAGTTATTTTCCAAAGAGCTGAGTCCACACTTTTGTTTTGTTTTTGTTTTTGAACACGTTGTTTTAAAATTGCATGGTTTAAAAGTTCCAATCAAATTCATTTCTCTTAGTCAAGTGAATATTTTATAATTCTATCCTGTTCAATAATGTTATATTATTTGACTTCTAAAGACTAAAATTATACTGTATAATAGTTTGGTTCTTTCTAGGGTTAGTTATGGTAGTGAAACTTGGACACTTTGTAAACAAGATAACAGGAAACTAGATGCTTTTGATTCCAGATGCTTACGTAGTATCTTGGGCATTAGGTGGTTCCACTTTGTAACTAATGATGAGGTTAGGCAAAGGAGTTTGCAACCTCCTTTAAGTAGCATATTGTGCAGAGACTCCGTTGGTTTGGCCATGTTGCCCGTATGAATAATTATAGATTAATGAATAGGGTTATGAACAGTGTGCCTAGAGGCCTCAGAAAGAGGGGGAGACCCAGGATGAGGTGGGCTGATAATATCAAACAGGACCTTGTTAGAATTGGTGTGCAGTGGCCAGATGCAGTAGATGTAGCTCAGGATAGACTTGCTTGGAGAACTAAATTGCACTGTCTGGTTGGACCTCCGTAGCCCATGGCTGCTTGAGGATGATGATGATGATATTTCTTTCATAACTCTCTACTACTGTGCTTCGTTTCTTCCTTTAATAATGCTTAATTCACAATGTGATTTCTAGTTTTATTTTCTATATAAATGTAATAATGTAATGGAATATATAATGAATTCTATATAATGCCTGTGTCCGTCGGTTGGGACGTTAAACCGAGGCCAGTGTGCAGAATTGTGTTGTTTTTTTTACCTCTGAGCTGCACTTTTTTGCACACCATGGACTAAATGACCAGGTCACAAGGACCCCGAAGGCTAAGAGAAGGTTGGGGGGAGGGAAACCACTGGAACAAGCTGTTGGCAGATAGATGGTAGCCTCCCGTCAAGGCCATCCAGCGTGTTCTTTAACGTGCACAGGGTATGTCTCTCCCGCACACGGGGCTTAACGTCCCATCGACGGACGGCGGCCTTTCCAAGCCCATCGCTGTCCCCTACTGACCGTGGGCAGGGCTGGGAATTTTTGCGGAGATAAATCTCAACGCTGATCCAGCTGGGACTCGAACCTGGGAACTACGGATTACGAGCCTGGCGCGTTACCGACTGAGCCACCCCCGCCCCTTCCTTCTGGGGACACTGCCAAAAAAATATAAGTTGCCAAAAAACGTATACTCTCTGGATACTCTCTTGATGGGAGGCTACCATCCCTCTCCTAACAGCTGTCCAGTGAGTCTCCAGCCCCAAACTTCTCTGAGCCCCAGGGGCTATTGTGACCTGGTAATGAGGTTTGAAAATTTTCTTTGTGCTTCATACCAAAAACATTTTCGAACCTTCATAATAGCACTTATAGTTTTGTGTCTCATTGGTAGAATCCGTAAAGCACAAATTGGTCTGAACTGAATGCATCAATACGAATAATCATGCTACTATCATGATTTTAACAGCGCCACGTAAAACAGACCATGCTTGGACAATGCAATACCATGTACCTTTTCTTCAGATAAATGGGTCGGGGATGGTTCAGTCGGTAGCGCGCCAGGCTCGTAATCTGTAGTTCCCAGGTTCGAGTCCCAGCTGGGTCAGCGTTGAGATTTATCTCCGCAAAATTTCCCCGCCCTGCCCACGGTCAGTAGGGGACACCGATGGGCTTGAAAAGGCCGCCGTCCGTCGGATGGGACGTTAATCCGTGGCCCCGTGTGCGGGAGAGCCATACCCTGTGCACGTTAAAGAACACGCTGGATGGCCTTGACGGGAGGCTACCATCTGTCTCCCAACAGCTGTTCCAGTGGGTCCCCTTCCCCAACCTTCTCTGAGCCTTCGGGGTCCATGTGATCTGGCCATTTAGCCCATGGTGTGCAAAAAAGTGCCGCTCAGAGGTAAAACAACCCAACGTTAAAGAACACGCTGGATGGCCTTAGACGGGAGGCTATCATCTGTCTCCCACAGCTGTTCCAGTGGGTCCCTCCCCCAACCTTCTCTGAGCCTTCGGGGTCCATGTGATCTGGCTATTTAGCCCATGGTGTGCAAAAAAGTGCCGCTCAGAGGTAAAACAACCCAACCTTCAGATAAATGTTTAGATTGCGATTATTTCTCTTAAAAGAGTACTGATAGCTGCTTATTTTTCAAAAAACTCTTAATTAATTTTAAAATGTTCATAAATATTTTAATAAAGTCACAATAAATAATTTTATTTTGTGCTACCAAAAACTAAATACACTGGTTTCCATAAATTAAGGAAAATCCCTATGATTATTCAATGTGAAGATACGTCAAAGCTCTATAACTTCTAAAATAAGTTTTTTGTTTTGAAAAATGTGATTACGGTAAAGATCTCAATCAAATAAATCAATATTTTGATTTTCAACAATATTCGTTCAGTATTTAATGAGTTATGGAAGTTTGAATATTTAGCGATAACAATGCTAGCCACAAAAATTGACTTCAGAAGTTAATTAAAACTTCTGTAATAAGTATTGTATCAAAGTGTTTAATAAATTAAGTTTGTGTTTTAGAGCTTTACGTAAATAATTCTTCCACTATTCTTCAGTTTTGTATAAGTTTCCTAAGACCGGCATTGCTGTTGTTAAATATTCAAACTTCCATAATTCATTAAATAATGACGGAATGTTGTTGACAATCGAGATATTGATATATTTGATTGAGATCTTTCTCTGTTTTCCTATTTTTCAAAACAAAAAAAACTTATTTTAGAAGTTATAGAGCTTTGACGTTAGCTTCCCATTGACTTAACATAGGGATTTTTCCTTAATTTTTCGGAGTTGAGATTTATCTCCGCAAAAATTTCCCGCCCTGCCCACGGTCAGTAGGGGACACCGATGGGCTTGGAAAGGCCGTGGCCCGTCGGATGGGACGTTACGCCGTGGCCCCGTATGCGGGAGAGCCATACCCTGTGCACGTTAAAGAACACGCTGGATGGCCTTGACGGGAGGCTACCATCTGTCTCCCAACAGCTGTTCCAGTGGGTCCCCTCCCCCAACCTTCTCTGAGTCTTCGGGGTCCTTGTGACCTGGCCATTTAGCCCATGGTGTGCAAAAAATTGCCGCTCAGAGGTAAAACAACCCAACGTTAAAGAACACGCTGGATGGCCTTGACGGGAGGCTACCATCTGTCTCCCAACAGCTGTTCCAGTGGGTCCCCTTCCCCAACCTTCTCTGAGCCGTCGGGGTCCATGTGACCTGGCCATTTAGCCCATGGTGTGCAAAAAAGTGCCGCTCAGAGGTAAAACAACCCAACCCAACTCAAATTCCTTAATTTATGGAATCCAGATTAGCTTGCATTTAGACCAATGTTAGGTCCTGCCATCCTCTCAGACCTTCTACTCTGGCATATAAACTGACAGGCTCCTGTCAGACCTCTGTGGCAAGCAGCTGCTTGAGGGGGTATTTATTTATTTTATTTATTATTTTCCCAAAGTGGGTGATACCTCCGCCTGGGGGGCGATGGAACGATCCAGGGGGTCGATAGTAGCCTCGGGTGCAATTGGGGGGGGGGCGGTAGAAGCATAAAGAAAAAAGGGCAGACAAGAAAATTTTGAAAATCCGTTCGTACATGTTTCATATGTTGTGTAACATAGAGTTAAAGTCGTAGTGATTATTTTATTTTCCAAATAAACACATAAAATTATCCTTCGGTATCTTAATTTTCTGTGTAATGCGAATGTTACTATGGTTGATTTTTAATAAATAATTTTATAATTTCGAGCTTCAAGGTGTATTTACAACATCTTTCTTTACTATGTTGTAGGACGTAGGTCGAAATATAGATACATAAAAGAACGCAAATTTGTCACTGCATCTTTCTGTTTGTTCGTTTAAAGAAGGTAGATTTCCAGGGGGGCGCTGAGTAATTTCTTTTCTGAAAAGGGGGCGGTAAGGCAAATAAGTTTGGGAACCTCTGATTTAGACTTTTGGCAAATTAAAGCACTTAACCTTTATACAAATTTATCATCTATAACAGCCTCAAATTTAATCAAGACTTGTCTTGAAGCAAATAGAATACATTAAGGACCACGTTTTTTTTGAAACCATTTATTATAATACATATAATTTTTGTATAAAATTCTAGTGGTAGATAATTAATTAAAGTTTTAAACAAAACTTTTCTAATAATAATATATTAAGTAAAATTATTTAATAACATCTCAAAAGATACTTTATTAGCACATTTATCTTTATGGTTTCATGAAAATAAACTTAACATATGATCTTTAAAAAATAAATCAGCTAAAAATGTTTGTGACTAAAGCAGCAGTATCAAAAACAGAAAAGTTCGGAGTTATTTTGGACGATGTATAGGCCTTCTACGCAAGAGTGTTTGAAACACGATTCTAAGCGCTCCGCTTCTGTTTGAATTTTCGCCAAAACCTTTCTCAACAGAAAAAATAACGGTGGAACATATGCATTCTGGACTGAATCCAGTGTTACGAAGGAAAACGGGGGACTTAACACTCATCAGTAATTCTGTTGATCAATGATAAACACGATGTTTGGGTTGTTTTACCTCTGAGTGGCACTTTTTTGCACACCATGGGCTAAATGGCCAGGTCATATGGACCCCGAAGGCTCAGAGAAGGTTGGGGGAGGGGGACCCACTGGAACAGCTGTTGGGAGACAGGTGGTAGCCTCCCGTCAAGGCCATCCAGCGTGTTCTTTAACGTGCACAGGGTATTGCTCTCCCGCACACGGGGCCACGGCTTAACGTCCCATCCGACGGACGGCGGCCTTTCCAAGCCCATCGGTGTCCCCTACTGACCGTGGGCAGGGTGGGGAATTTTGCGGAGATAAATCTCAACGCTGACCCAGCTGGGACTCGAACCTGGGAACTACAGATTACGAGCCTGGCGCGCTACCGACTGAGCCACCCCAGCCCTATGATAAACACGTCTAAGTCACATAAATATATATGTACCTTATTTTAGGAATATGTTTAGATTACCTTGCTTCTCATAATGCTATGCAATTAATTCAAAAACATTTGAGGGGCGGGGGTGGCTCAGTCGGTAGCGCGCCAGGCTTGTAATCTGTAGTTCCCAGGTTCGAGTCCCAGCTGGGTCAGCGTTGATATTTATCTCCGCAAAATTCCACGTCCTGCCCACGGTCAGTAGGGGACACCGATGGGTTTGGAAAGGCCGCCGCCCTTCGAATGGGACGTTAAGCCGTGTGCGGGAGAGCCATACCCTGTGCACGTTAAAGAACACGCTTGATGGCCTTGACGGGAGGCTACCATCTGTCTCCCAACAGCTGTTCCAGTGGGTCCCTTCCCCCAACCTTCTCTGAGCCTTCGGGGTCCTTGTGACCTAGCCATTTAGCCCATGGTGTGCAAAAAGTGCCGCTCAGAGGTAAAACAACCCAACGTTAAAGAACACGCTGGATGGCCTTGACGGGAGGCTACCATCTGTCTCCCAACAGCTGTTTCAGTGGGTCCCCTCCCCCAACCTTCTCTGAGCCTTCGGGGTCCATGTGACCTAGCCATTTAGCCCATGGTGTGCAAAAAAAGTGCCGCTCAGAGGTAAAACAACCCAACCCAAAAACATTTGATAAAAAGTTAAGTATTCTAAGCAATTAACGAAACGAGAAATTCTATTTTTTTTTTTCGTTTATTCAGTTAATTCCAGGATAAGGCCACCTTGATACACCGGACCTGAACAGTCGTTGAAAAAAAGGAAGAAAGGAATGAAATTAAATATGCAAAAACGTTTAAGCGATTTAATTTATCTAAAATTTATTTATTGTAATCTACATTAAATAAAATAATTTATTAATTACAGCAAAATAAAGAAAAATCAAAAATGAATACCAGATTTTAAAAATAGCTATTTGAATTTTCAGGAATAAATTTTAATTGAAACGTATGTGCTTAAAATAATTTCGACTCTGTAGGGCCCTAGCCTGATATGATGTAGAAGGGTTTGATAAGTGTTGCCCATTTCAGTAACATAAGAAGCTTTGCCTTACTATAATACTCCTTGAATTTAAAATTTGTTATTTAAAACTCAAACTGGTAGTTCTTAGTGTTTTAAAATTACATAAAAATTTTTAAAAAATTATAAATATTTCAGAAAGTTTCAATAAATAAATTATTATACTTTGCGATGTTTAAAAATAAATAGCTTTTAATTGAATTTTAGATAGTTAAAATTACTAAATTTTTGCATAGTAATTTCCCTCTTTCCCTCCTGTTGTCCGCCAGGCTCGAAATCTGTAGTTCCCAGGTTCGAGTCCCAGCGGGGTCAGCGTTTAGATTTATCTCCGCAAAAATTCCCCGCCCTGCCCACGGTCAGTAGGGGACACCGATGGGCTTGGAAAGGCCGCCGTCCGTCGGATGGGACGTTAAGCCGTGGCCCCGTGTGCGGGAGAGCCATACTCTGTGCACGTTAAAGAACACGCTGGATGGCCTTGACGGGAGGCTACCATCTGTCTCTCAACAGCTATTCCAGTGGGTCCCCTCCCCCAACCTTCTCTGAGCCTTCGGGGTCCATGTGACCTGGCCATTTAGCCCATAATGTGCAAAAAAGTGCCGCTCAGAGGTAAAACAACCCAACCCATCGGCACGGTTTAAATTTCGAAGTTTCGTAATCAGAGATATGAATGAACTAATTGATTTCGATAATATTAATCTAATGTAGACGATAGGTATTCTCCCAGTGCTCTGCAGCCTTAATGTCAGCGTTCTGATAGACATCAAACAGCACAAAAGGCTCAAAATTCGAAAATACCGAATTAGAGATATGAATAACCAGGAGATTCCGATAATATAAAGTAATGCAGAAGATAGGTACTCTCTCATCATTTCGATAGGCCTCGACCAGCACAACGAAGGTGGCTTTTGGTGCCATCCATATGATGTAGTACTGTCCTGTATAGTTTTGGATTGGATTGTTTTATCTCTGACCGGCACTTTTTTGCACACCATGGGCTAAATGGCTAGGCCACAAGGACCCCGAAGGCTCAGAGAAGGTTGGGGGAGGGGACCCACTGGAACAGCTGTTGGGAGACAGATGGTAGCCTCCCGTCAAGGCCATCCAGCGTGTTCTTTAACGTGCACAGGGTATGGCTCTCCCGCACACGGGGCCATGGCTTAACGTCCCATCCGACGGACGGCGGCCTTTTCAAGCCCATCGGTGTCCCCTACTGCCGGGCGGAGAAATTTTGCGGAGATAAATCTCAACGCTGACCCAGCTGGGACTCGAACCTGGGAACTAGAGATTACGAGCCTGGCGCGCTACCAACTGAGCCACCCCCGCCCCCCTTAGGAGCTCTTTCGTAATCGAGGGAAGAGGGAGTTAACGCGGAAAAATCTCAACGCTGGAACAGTTGGAACTCTAACCTGGGACTCTCAGATTACGAACTTGGTAAGCTACAGATTGAACCAGCCAGCGCTACTAAAATGAATATTGGGCATTGTCCAGTAGGTCAGAGAATAAAAACACCATTGACTCAGTCAGTAACGCATCAAGTTCGAGTCTCACCTGGCCAGGGATGAGATTTATTTCTCTAAAACTCCCCTCCCTCCCTCGGTCAATAGGGGTCACTGATGGGCTTGGTAATACCGCCGTTCGTCGGATGGGACGTTAAGCCGTGGTCACGAGTTAAAAAAAAACATTCTGGATGGCCTTGAAGGGAGAATATTAACTGTTTCCTAACAGCTGCCCAGTGAGTTTCTTCTCCTCACTTTCTCTGAGTCATCGGGGTCCTTGTGACCTGGCCATTTAGTCCACTGTGTGCAAAAAAAGTACCGATCAGAAGTGAAACAACCTAATCCTTCCCTCCAACCTTCTCTGAGCCCTTGGGATCCTTGTGACTTGATCATTTAGCCCATCTCTATTATTATATACAAATAAGGGGCGGGGTTGGTTCAGTCGGTAGCGCGCCAGGCTCGTAATCTGCAATTCCCAGGTTCGAGTCCAGCTGGGACAGCGTTGAGATTTATCTCCGCTAAACTCCCCGCCCTGCCAACTGTCAGTAGAAGACACCGATGGGCTTGGAAAGGCCACCGTCCGTCGGATGGGACGTTAAGCCGTGGCCCCGTGTGAGGGAGCCCCATACCCTGTGCACGTTAAAGAACACACTGGATGGCCTTGACGGGAGGTTACCATCTGTCTCCCAACAGCTGTTCCAGTGGGTCTCCTCCCCCAACCTTCTCTGAGCCTTCGGGGTTCATGACAACTAGCCACGCCTCTTCGTGCGTGGCTAGCTCTCCCCGCTCCATGACAACTAGCCACGCCTCTTCGTGACCTATTTCGGGGTTCATGTGACCTGCCATTTAGCCCATGGTGTGCAAAAAAGTGCCGCTCAGAGGTAAAACAACCCAACCCAACTCTGAGCTTTCGGGGTTCATGTGACCTGGCCATTTAGCCCATTTTGTTCAAAAAAGTGCCGCTCAGAGGTAAAACCAAACAAACAAATACAAATAGAAATACCGCTCAGAGGTAAAACAACCGAACCAAACTATCAGCAGTATTGTTTCGTTAATAGAGATTTTACCGTATAAAATGCTTTATGGTAGTATCGTTCACAGAAGTCTGCCTGTTGCGCATTGTGTAGAAACAACTTGTCTTCATTGACTTACTATTTATTGTCCAACAGTTAGAAACCACTTATGCACAAAGGTGACAGCCTTCTATGAGCAATGGGGCGGGGGTGGCTCAATCGGTAGCGCGCCAGGCTCGTAATCTGTACTTCCCAGGTTCGAGTCCCAGCTGGGTCAGCGTTGAGATTTATCTCCGCAAAATTCCCCGCCCTACCCACGGTCAGTAGGGGACACCGATGGGCTTGGAAAGGCCGCCGTCCGTCGGATGGGACGTTAAGCCGTGGCTCCGTGTGCGGGAGAGCCATACCCTGTGCACGTTAAAGAACATGCTGGATGGCCTTGATGGGAGGCTACCATCTGTCTCCCAACAGCTGTTCCAGTGGGTCCCCTCCCCCAACCTTCTCTGAGCCTTCGGGGTCCATGTGACCTGGCCATTTAGCCCATGGTGTGCAGAAGTAAAACAACCCAACCCAATTCTATGAGCAAGGGCTTGATTATCTGCTCTTCGATCGAAGCAGTTCTGACCCAATTAAATCTATGTATCAGAATAGAACCCACTCTTCCTCTATATTGTTTACGTTGCGAAGCATGCACAGAATTTTAATTGCATGATTTGCAAAGCTATTTCAATCATTGCGTAATTATCTCACATGACAACTAGCCACGCCTCTTCGTGACCTTTTTGGGAACACACAAATATTGAAGTGCGATGTTGGGAACAACATTAGCCCTTTAGAAGATGAAAAAAAATTGGAAATGCGAAGGTACCAGTAACATAATATCCCAATATTAGGTTTCCAATGAGGGAATGTTCGATCTCACATTACCTTATAGCAAAATCTAAATAAATATAATGAATAGTTTATGATGTCGAGAATAGAAAAGATCGTTTGATAGCGTTGCCAGGGAGATATGCTAATGTTTACGGCAATAAAAAACTAAATTAGAATTGCAATAAGTCAGGAAAGAGGCAATACGTTTGGTAGACATGCACATAGTTGCATGAGTGGAAGACGGAGAAAAATATACGTATCTTGCACAGTTGATGATTGAGAGAGTTGTCATAGGATGAGTGGTAGGATGATCATAGAATGAACATTAGATGATTGATACAATGATCCGAGAATGATTGATAGAATAATCAGAGGATGAATAATAGAATGATCGTAGGATGATAGAACGATCATAGGATGATTAATTGAATTATCATAAGATGATAGATAGAACGATCATAGGATAATTAATTGAATTATCATAAGATGATAGATAGAATGATCATAGGATGATTGATATAATGATCATAGAATGATTGATATGATGATCGTAGGGTGATTGATAGGATGATCATAGGATGATTGATAGAATGATCATAGGATGATTGATAGGATGATTGATAGAATGATCATAGGATGATTGATATAATAATCATAGAATGATTGATATGATGATCGTAGGGTGATTGATAGGATGATCGTAGGATGATTGATAGAATGATCATAGGATGATTGATAGGATGATTGATAGAATGATCATAGGATGATAGATGTAATGAACATAGGATGATTGATAGGATGATCATAGAGTGATTGATAGGATAATCATAAGATGATATATAGAATGATCATATGATGATTGATATAATGATCATAGGGTGATTGATATTATGATCATGGGATGATTGATAGGATGACTGATTGGTATTCGATAAAATGATCATAGGATGATTGATAGAAACATTCCGGTATATACATGTTCCGGTACATACATTGTTTCGGAAACACTGTAATCTCCTGACGTTCGTGTTGGTGGTGATGCCCCACACTGGTGAGGCATACGTCGTGATAAAATTCATTCAGTATATAATATTATACATCATTACTACGTTTATATATTTAACAGCTGAATTATTTTTTAAGTAAAAATACACTTTGTTTCACGAATCACATTTTTTTAAAATTAAACTTTGACGATAAACATCATCATCATCATCATCATCCTCAAGCAGCCATGGACTACGGAGGTCCAACCAGACCGTGCAATTTAGTTCTCCAAGCAAGTCTATCCTGAGCTACATCTACTGCATCTGGCCACTGCACACCAATTCTAACAAGGTCCTGTTTGACATTGTCTGCCCACCGCATCCTAGGTCTCCCCTTCTTTCTGAGGCCTTTAGGCACACTGTTCATAACCCTATTCGCCAATCTATAATTATTCATACGGGCAACATGGCCAAACCAACGGAGTCTCTCTCTGCACAATATGCTGCTTAAAGGAGGTTGCAAACTCCTTTGCCTAACCTCATCATTAGTTACAAAGTTGAACCACCTAATGCCCAAGATACTGCGTAAGCATCTGGAATCAAAAGCATCTAGTTTCCTGTTATCTTGTTTACAAAGTGTCCAAGTTTCACTACCATAACTAACCCTAGAAAGAACCAAACTATTATACAGTCTAATTTTAGTCTTTAGGTGTATACGCCTATTTCTCCACACTCTCCATAGATTCTTAAAAGTCCCAGCAGCAATCCCTATTCGTCTGTTAATCTCATGCCGCACATCACCATTATCTGTTACATAGCTCCCAAGATAATTAAACTGTGACACCTGCTCAAGACTGCAACCATTCAGATTAACTGAATCACAGCCTGCCTGACCAATTTTCATCACTTTAGTTTTCTCTCTGTTTATAACCAAACCTACTCTACTACCAGTCTCATCAACGGCTCGAATGAAAGAGTTCATCTCATCAACATCATTTGCCAGAAGGGCTAAATCATCAGAATAATCTAAATCAGAAATTTTCCTATCTCCAGCCCATTTAAGGCCAAAATCTTTCCCTTGAAGTGAATTTCGCATAACATAATCAATAACCAAGCTAAAGAGAAAAGGAGACAAAATGCACCCTTGTCGAACACCAGAAGTAATGCTAAACCAATTGCTACAAGCCTTACCAACTCTCACACACGACTCAGTGTTATTATAGAGAGCTTTCATAATGTTAACTAACTTGTCTGGTATACCATATGATCTCACAATCAACCACAAATTATGACGATCAACAGAGTCGAAAGCCTTTTTGAAATCAACAAAGCTAGCAACCAAAGGTTTCTGAAACTCTAAACATTTCTCAAGAATCTGCCTAAGTGAAAATATCTGATCTACACATCCCCTACCACTTCTGAATCCACATTGCTCATCACGCAATTGCCTGTCAACCAGATTCTTAATTCTATTAAGAATGAAAGTTATCTATAAGCATATAAGAAAAAATAAATGAGAGTAATATTTAATCCAATTTCTTTATTCTATGCTAATATTGTTCACAGATTTTCATCAATAATTATATGTATATATAATAGTTTTAGGTTTGACAAATGGAATAAATAAAAATTCTTCGGTTGGGTTGTTTCACCTCTGAGCGGCACTTTTTTGCACACCATGGACTAAATGGCCAGGTCACATGGACCCTGAAGGCTCAGAGAAGGTTGGGGGAGGGGACCCACTGGAACAGCTGTCGGGAGACAGATGGTAGCCTCCCGTCAAGGCTACCCAGCGTGTTCTTTAACGTGCACAGGGTATGGCTCTCCCGCACACGGGGCCACGGCTTAACGTCCCATTCGACGGATGGCGGCCTTATCCTAAGTCCATCGGTGTCCCCTACTGACCGTGGGCATGGCGGGGAATTTTGCGGAGATAAATCTCAACGCTGACCCAGCTGGACTCGAACCTGGGAACTACAGATTACGAGCCTGGTACGCTACCGACTGAGCCACCCCCGTCCCTAAATTCTTCGGTATTGACTTTTAAGTACCATTTGTCATAATATAACTTTTTTAGCTTGTTGATGTTTTTCAACTTTTTGAAATTTTCTTGCTTCAGAAAAATATCCAAATCATCAGCATAGATGACAATTTTTTAAATAATTTCTGGTAAATAATACAAATATATGCGCGTTAAAAAAGGCGGCTACACTGGCGATGAGTTAACGACACAACGAGGAAAGGAGCGAAAAACAACGAGGCCTTACTGAGTCATGGGTTGGATTGTTTTACCTCTGAACGGCATTTTTTTGCACACCATGGGCTAAAGGCTTATTTACATGCTATGGGCACTATGCAGACCATGGCTTTTTTTGCACACCAATTTGCTAAAGGCTTTTTTACATGCTATGGGCACTATGCAGACCATGGCTTTTTTTGCACACCATGGGCTAAAGGCTTTTTTATATGCTATGGGCACTATGCAGACCATGGTTTTTTTGCACACCATGGGCTAAAGGCTTTTTTACATGCTATGGGCACTATGCAGACCATGGCTGTTTTTGCACACCATGGCTAAAGGCTTTTTTATATGCTATGGGCACTATGCAGACCATGGTTTTTTTGCACACCATGGGCTATAGGCTTTTTTACATGCTATGGGCACTATGCAGACCATGGCTTTTTTGCACCCATGGGCTAAAGGCTTTTTTACATGCTATGGGCGCTATACAGACCATGGCTTTTTTTGCAACCATGGGCTAAAGGCTTTTTTACGTGCTATGGGCGCTATACAGACCATGGCTTTTTTGCACACCATGGGCTAAAGGCCTTTTTACATGCTATGGGCACTATGCAGACCATGGCTTTTTTTGCAAACCATGGGCTAAAGGCTTTTTTACATGCTATGCGCACTATGCAGACCATGGCTTTTTTGCACACCATGGGCTAAAGGTTTTTTTACATGCTATGGGCACTATGCAGACCATGGCTTTTTTTGCACACCATGGGTTAAACGCTTTTTTACATGCTATGGGCACTATGCAGACCACGGCTTTTTTTGCACACCATGGGCTAAAGGCTTTTTTATATGCTATGGGCACTATGCAGACCATGGTTTTTTTGCACACCATGGGCTAAAGGATTTTTTACATGCTATGGGCACTATGCAGACCATGGCTTTTTTGCACACCATGGGCTAAAGGCTTTTTTACATGCTATGGGCGCTATACAGACCATGGCTTTTTTGCAACCATGGGCTAAAGGTTTTTTTACGTGCTATGGGCGCTATACAGACCATGGCTTTTTTGCACACCATGGGCTAAAGGCCTTTTTACATGCTATGGGCACTATGCAGACCATGGCTTTTTTTGCAAACCATGGGCTAAAGGCTTTTTTACATGCTATGCGCACTATGCAGACCATGGCTTTTTTGCACACCATGGGCTAAAGGCTTTTTTACATGCTATGGGCACTATGCAGACCATGGCTTTTTTGCACACCATGGGCTAAACGCTTTTTTATATGCTATGGGCACTATGCAGACCATGGCTTTTTTTGCACACCATGGGCTAAAGGTTTTTTTACGTGCTATGGGCACTATGCAGACCATGGCTTTTTTTTGCACACCATGGGCTAAAGGCTTTTTTACATGCCATGGGCTCTATGCAGACCATGGCTTTTTTGCACACCATGGGCTATAAGGCTTTTTTACATGCTATGGACACTATGCAGACCATGGCTTTTTTGCACACCATGGGCTAAAGGCTTTTTTACATGCTATGTGCACTATGCAGACCATGGCTTATTTGTACACCATAGGCTAAAGGCTTTTTTACATGCTATGGGCACTATGCCGACCATGGCTTTTTTTGCACACCATGGGCTAAAGACTTTTTTACATGCTATGGGCACTGTGCAGACCACGGCTTTTTTTGCACACCATGGGCTAAAGGCTTTTTTACATGCTATGGGCACTATGTAGACAATAGCTTTTTTTGCACACCATGGGCTAAAAGGTTTTTACATGCTATGGGCACTATGCAGACCATGGCTTTTTTTGCACACCATGGGCTAAAGGCTTTTTTACATGCTATGGGCACTATACAGACCATGGCTTTTTTTGCACACCATGGGCTAAAGGCTTTTTACATGCTATGGGCACTATGCAGACCATGGCTTTTTTTTGCACACCATGGGCTAAAGGCTTTTTTACATGCTTGGGCACTATGCAGACCATGTCTTTTTTTGCACACCATGGGCTAAAGGCTTTTTTACATGCTATGGGCACTATGTAGACAATAGCTTTTTTTGCACACCATGGGCTAAAAGGTTTTTACATGCTATGGGCACTATGCAGACCATGGCTTTTTTTGCACACCATGGGCTAAAGGCTTTTTTACATGCTATGGGCACTATACAGACCATGGCTTTTTTTGCACACCATGGGCTAAAGGCTTTTTACATGCTATGGGCACTATGCAGACCATGGCTTTTTTTTGCACACCATGGGCTAAAGGCTTTTTTACATGCTTGGGCACTATGCAGACCATGTCTTTTTTTGCACACCATGGGCTAAAGGTTTTTTTTACATGCTATGGGCACTATGCAGACCATGGCTTTTTTGCACACCATGGGCTAAAGGCTTTTTTATATGCTATGGGCACTATGCAGACCATGGCTTTTTTTGCACACCATGGACTAAAGGCTTTTTTACATGCTATGGGCCTATGCAGACCATGGCTTTTTTTGCACACCATGGGCTAAAGGCTTTTTACATGCTATGGGCACTATGCAGACCATGGCTTTTTTTGCACACCATGGGCTAAAGGCTTTTTTACATGCTATGGGCACTATGCAGACCATGTCTTTTTTTGCACACCATGGGCTAAAGGCTTTTTTACATGCTATGGGCACTATGCAGACCATGGCTTTTTTGCTCACCATGGGCTAAAGGCTTTTTTATATGCTATGGGCACTATGCAGACCATGGCTTTTTTTGCACACCATGGGCTAAAGGCTTTTTTACATGCTATGGGCACTATGCAGACCATGGCTTTTTTTGCACACCATGGGCTAAAGGCTTTTTTACATGCTATGGGCGCTATGCAGACCATGGCTTTTTTTGCACACCATGGGCCAGGTCACAAGGACCCAAAGACTCAAAGAAGGTTGGAGGATGGGGTCCCACCGGAACAGCTGTTGGGAGACAGAAGGTAGTCCCCCGTCAAGACCATCCAGCGTGTTCTTTAATGTGCACAGGGCATGGCTCTCCCGCACAAGGGACCACGGCTTAACGTCCCATCCGACGACGACGTCCTTTCCGAGTCCATCGGTGTCCCCTACTGACCGTGGACAGGGCGGGGAGATTTGCAGAGATAAATCTCAACGCTGACCCAGCTGGGACTCGAACCTGGAAACTACAGATTAGGAGCCTGGCGCGCTACCGACTGAGCCACGGAGGAGGCTCAGTGGTATCCGTAGGCTCGCGGTGACACTGCGATTGGCGGGGTCCGGGTTCGAGTCCTAGGTATGGTCATTTTTTCTATCATATATGTGATGTTTTTCTCCATTAGTAAAAACATTGTTCACTTCACGACATGGGATGGAAGTGGCTCAGTCGGTAGCGAGCCAGGCTCATAATCTGTAGATACCAGATTCGAGTCCCAGCTGGGCCATCGTCGAGATTTATCTCCGCAAAACTCCCTGCCCATAGTCAGTAGTAGACACTGATGGGCTTGAAAAGGCAACCTCCGTCGGATTGGACGTTAAGCCGTTTCTCCTATCCAGGAAACCCATACCCTGTTCACGTTAAAGAACACGCTGGATGGCCTTGGCTCGAGGCTACCAGCTGTCTCCTAATATCTTTTCCAGTGGGTCCCACTCCCCCAAACTTCTCTGAGCCTTCGGGGTCCTGGCCATTTAGCCCATTGTGTGCTAAAATGTGAAGCTCAGAGGTAACCCAACGACATGTCAAAAAAACCTATGTTCTACATGTTGTACAAATTAATTATGCATAAAATTTAAATGATTTCATTTGCCTAAATTTAACTAATTTATTTTTAAATCATCTAAGATAAGCTATTTATTTTTTATGAGTTAATTAAAATATTTTAAAATAAATTGACAATTTTTTGTAAAAGTTTACCAATTGAATTTTTATAACATTATGTCTAATAATAATTGCTGATCTGATATAATTGAATTACGTTTATGAACTACAAGCCTACGACTTATATTTCGAAATCTAAAATAGTTCCTGATTGGCAATAACAAATGTAAAACACATAAACCCCAAAGGGGCCACAAGGACAAAACAAATTTGCTAAAAAGCACAACTAATCGTAAAACAAGCGAGATTGGATTGAATTGTTTTACCTCTGATCGGCACTTTTTTGCACACCATGGGCTAAATGGCCAGGCCACAAGGACCCCGAAGGCTCAGAGAAGGTTGGGGGAGGGGACCCACTGGAACAGCTGTTGGGAGACAGATGGTAGCCTCCCGTCAAGGCCATCCAGCGTGTTCTTTAACGTTGGGTTGTTTTACCTCTGAGCGGCACTTTTTTGCACACCATGGGCTAAATGGCCAGGCCACAAGGACCCCGAAGGCTCAGAGAAGGTTGGGGGAGGGGACCCACTGGAACAGTTGTTGGGAGACAGATGGTAGCCTCCCGTCAAGGCCATCCAGCGTGTTCTTTAACGTGCACAGTGTATGGCTCTCCCGCACACGGGGCTACGGATTAACGTCCCATCCGACGGACGGCGGCCTTTCCAAGCCCATCGGTGTCCCCTACTGACCGTGGGCAGGGCGGGGAATTTTGCGGAGATAAATCTCAACGCTGACCCAGCTGGGACGCGAACCTGGGAACTACAGATTACGAGCCTGGCGCGCTACCGACTGAGCCACCCCCGCCCCTAAAACAAGCGAGTGTCAAACACCAATATCTTTTGACACTTGAATTGGTTGAAAACCAAGGGATCGAATTGTTCAAGGATCTTGTCCGGTCACTTATCCAACCAAGAGACATGCAACGAAATCAAAGGCTTGGATGTCTACTGAGATTCTAACAGTCCAGTCCTTAGCCATCTTGAATTTAAGACAAAATATTTTAACTTTGAACAGTATATTACCCAAATTCAATTTCTTGAAGAATTCCGGAATATCTTTAACTTCCTTAGCAAAGTCAAACTTTTCTCTTCATTTCGTTTGCTCTTTGTAGTTTTTACATTCACTATGGCCTTCCCTTTGTCTGAAGGCTTAGTAACTGGTGGAACAGTGTTGGATTTTCCTGGAATCTCTTCAAGAATTCTGATAGCTTGTGTGTTGGTCATAATGTGTTGTACATACTGGGGTACCTTATTTTGACCCTTCTTGGGCTTTTCCAAAGGTACTCCTCTATTGGGAAGGGAGCGGGGGTGGCTCAGTCGGTAGCGCGCCAGGCTCGTAATCTATAGTTCCCAGGTTCGAGTTCCAGCTGGGTCAGCGTTGAGATTTATCTCCGCAAAATTCCCCGCCCTGCCCACGGTCAGTAGGGGACACCGATGGGATTGGAAAGGCCGCCGTCCGTCAGATGGTACGTTAAGCCATGGGACGTGTGCGGGAGAGCCATACCCTGTGCACGTTAAAGAACACACTGGATGGCCTTGACGGGAGGCTACCATCTGTCTCCCAACAGCTGTTCCAGTGGGTCCCCTCCCCTAACCTTCTCTGAGCCTTCGGGGTCCATGTGACCTGGCCATTTAGCCCATGGTGTGCAAAAAATTGCCGCTCAGAGGTAAAACAACCCAACCCATCTCCCTCAATCTTCCCTGAGTCTTTGTGGTCTTTGTGACATGGCCATTTAATCCGTTGTGTGCTAAAAAAGTACCGCTCAGAGGTAAAACAACCCAACCCAGAAAGAAAAAAAACAATCAATATGTCAAAATATATATATATTCTCACATTGGACATAAAGCAAATGTGGCTATAAGTCCCAGGAACCAAATTAAAAAAAATAACGTTCTGCTATTGCATTTTCTAGACATGGTGTATGAGTGTGGGTTTCGGCTAACACAGTGTGAAGCGTTTCACAAGCTTCTTTGGTGATGTATGCGTGTTAGAATAATAAATGTGTGTTGAAAATCATTTTAGTTTTGCTAGTCGTTCCGATCCAAACCCTTTTAGTTTGGTCCTGTCGGCCTTCGCGTGACTTTATTTCCCCGCTTCTATCACTCCTGCTTTTGCCAACATTTCTCGGTCGTTCTCTTTCTGTTAACTATCTTCCTGTATGCTTCGATTCCACTGCGTTCCGTTTACTCTGCAAGCAGCATTGTGAAAGTCAATATTTACCTAATGCATTCGCTGGAACTGTACTAACGAAAACTTCATCGTGAAAATACAGCAGATAAATTGCTTTTACGGTTATATTAATTATTGTATTAACAAAAAAAATTACATCACTGATACGTATAAAAGCGTTACAAGTGTTTTTTTTTTTATATTTTTTCATAGATATTGAATTTTGTATGTTATCATTCCCTGGGTGCAGTGGTGTAGTTGCTTAGCCTTGGATGACGCAGAAACAACAGTTTTTAAAACAGAAGGCCGTAGAACTAAGTTATGACGTCAGCATAAGAGTCTGTATTGGGAAAACAGTTGGGTTGGGTTGTTTTACCTCTGAGCGGCACTTTTTTGCACACCATGGGCTAAATGGCCAGGTCACATAGACCTCGAAGGCTCAGAGAAGGTTGGGGGAGGGGACCAACTGGAACAGCTGTTGGGAGACAGATGGTAGCCTCCCGTCAAGGCCATCCAGCGTGTTCTTTAACGTGCACAGGGTATGTCTCTCCCGCACACGGGGCCACGGCCTAACGTCCCATCCGACGAACGGCGGCCTTTCCAAGCCCATCGGTGTCCCCTACTGACCGTGGGCAGGGCGGGGAATTTTGCGGAGTCTTTAGGAAGAATTCATCGTCTTATGCGCGATGATCAACGTCTGAAAAGAATTGGTTCTGAGAGACCAGTATATTGAGCTGCTGTTTCGGAGTACTTCATGAGTGAAATTTTAGAACAATATGTGGTTATTTGTAGTTTTTGTTGAAAGAATTGGTAAGATTATTCTAGGTATACAGGTTTATTCGCAAATATGATTGTGCCATTTACTGAATATTGAAAAAAGTCTTATTTTCTGCTTTGATTAGAGATTGTAACCTCTAATCAAAGCTCCTTATCACTATTACGACTATTTGTATTGTTGTATCACCTTATCACTATTACGACTATTTGTAGTAATAGTGATAAGGTGAGATATTCTTTCATGGTGGGGCGGGGTGGCTCAGTCGGTAGCGCGCCAGGCTCGTAATCTGTAGTTCCCAGGTTCGAGTCCCAGCTGGGTCAGCGTTAAGATATATCTCCGCAAAAATTCCCCGCCCTGCCCACGGTCAGTAGGGGACACCGATGGACTTGGAAAGACCGCCGTCCGTCGGATGGGACGTTAAACCGTGGCCCCGTGTGCGGGACAGCCATACCCTGTGCACGTTAAAGAACACACTGGATGGCCTTGACGGGAGGCTACCATCTGTCTCCCAACAGCTGTTCCAGTGGGTCTCCTCCCCAAACCTTCTCTGAGCCTTCGGGGTCCTTGTGATCTGGCCATTTAGCCCATGGTTTATTTCCATACTTAGGAAGATAAAGATTTGTGTTAGTTGAATTTATCTTTTATTTAGTTTTTATTCATACTTTTATAATATATTAGTTCTTTTATAAAATTTTGTCGATAAATATTGTTTTGAACTCATGCTCTGTTTCCGTCCATTAAATTTAAATAACATAAATGGAACATATTTCAAAGAATGGTAGATTTACAAAGAAACAGAATTTCGATAGGGTTGTGTTGGGTTGCTTTACCTATGAGCGGCACTTTTTTGCACACCATATGCTAAATGGCCAGGTCACATGGACCCCGAAGGCTCAGAGAAGGTTGGGGGAGGGAACCCACTGGAACAGCTGTTGTGAGACAGATGGTAGTCTCCCGTCAAGGCCATCCAGCGTGTTCTTTAACGTGCACAGGGTATGGCTCTCCCGCACACGGGGCCACGGCTTAACGTCCCATCCGACGGACGGCGGCCTTTACAAGTCCATCGGTGTCCCCTACTGACCGTGGGCAGGGCGGGGAATTTTGCGGAGATAAATCTCAACGCTGACCCAGCTGGAACTCGAACCTGGGAACTACAGATTACGAGCCTGGCGCGCTACCGACTGAGACACCCCCGCCCCAAATTTCGATAGAGATCTGAAAGTTGAATCAAAGGTATTCACAAAATATCCGTACCTCAGTTCGCCTTCCGCCTCTACCTCTGCGAGTAGGCGTAGACCCAAACCGAAGCCAGTTATTCATTGGTTTACAGCTCGACAGTTGGCTGTAGTTGCGGATTCTTCCAACAATAGCCTGTTCCCAGACTCTCCTGTATCCGTCGCCCCACTTATTGTTGCCTAATAAATGACCAGCAACGCCCTGTCTCTATTCTCTTTGGCATCCATTATTTACCAAGAAACAGAATGGCATGCAGTATGGTCATTTACCAAAGAGCACTAAAATTTACCTTTTAACTTTAGACAGTTTGACAATTAATTGCATTACGTATTCTGAGTTGCAATCTGTTAACCCTTTCAGGACCATAAGTTTTCTAAGGGTAAATATTAGTATGTAACTGTTTATTTTAGTTTGTTTAGACGTAAAATAAATAAAAATCATAAGAAAAATACATAACAATGTGTAGTTTTTTTGGAATTTTATGGGAAATATTTTTCCCAATGGACTATAAAGGTAACACAAATTATAGTTAGGCTTATTATGCAGTCTTTTATTTATTAGTTTATTATAACAAAATGTTAACTAAAATAATACAAAATTATGAAATAAAATTACTATACAAAATGATGTGCTAATTGTGATATTCTGCGAAGCAATTTCTTTTGGTAGTGAGGCAAAGATGGACATTGCACATAGTACATATATTATGCGTCCTGACAGTTCTGTTTTTGTTTTCTAAACGTTCCCGTAATTGCGTTCGGCATACCTTCTATTTTGACATTCTGTATAAAAAATGCAGATAAGGTTATAATTAAATACCACAAACATCAATTTTAAAATGGGAAAATTGTTTCCCTTAGTCGTGAAAGGGTTAACAACTAAATTTTAAGGGAGGTTTAGATTTTCAAAGGATTACGTTAAAAGTATTTTGTTATCCTTATTAAAAATTTTCTATTAAAAAACTGGTGATTTCTTACTTTTCATTTTATTGAAATTTTAATTATTCTACTTAAACTTTTATTTACAAAATAAATTCATTTAATTTCAATTAATTTGCGTAGCATGTATGATGATGACACAGAACACTTTTTTGACACTTGTTTTTTACAAAACACATTTGCTCTTATGACAAGAGATGCATACTATTTTACGAAATGTTTTAGGATTGGGTTGTTTCACATCTGAGCGACACGTTTTTGCACACAATGGTCTAAACAGCCAGGTCACAAGGACCCTGAGGGATCAGAGAAGGTTGGGGTAGGGGACCCACTGGAACAGCTGTTGGGAGACAGATGGTAGCCTCCCGTCAAGGCCATCCAGCGTGTTCTTTAACGTTGGGTTGTTTTACCTCTGAGCGGCACTTTTTTGCACACCATGGGATAAATGGCCAGGTCACAAGGACCCCGAAGGCTCAGAGAAGGTTGGGGGAGGGGACCCACTGGAACAGCTGTTGGGAGACAGATGGTAGCCTTCCGTCAAGGCCATCCGTCTTTCGAACACAGTGGGCTAAATGACAAGATCACAAGGACTCCAAAGGCTCAGAGAAGGTTGGAGGGAGGGGACCCACTGGAACAGCTTTTGGGAGACAGATGGTAACTTCCAATCAAGGCCATCCAGCCTGTTCTTTAACGTGCACAGGGTATGGCTCGCGTGCACAAGGGGCCACGGCTTAATGTCCCATCCCAAGGACGGAAGGTAGCCTTTCCAAGCCCATGTGTACGAAATATTTTAGGAATATATTTAATATTATTTTTATCACAGGAGAAAAAGCAACTTTCCTTACAATTCTGATAGCTTGTCTTACTACCATGGGGGGGGGGGGCTCAGTCGGAAGCACGCCAGGCTCGTAATCTGCAGTTCCCAGGTTCGAGTCCCAGCTGGGCCAGCGTTGAGATTTATCTCCGCAAAATTCCCCGCCCTGCCCACGGTAGGTAGGGGACACCGATGGGCTTGGAAAGGCCGCCGTCCGTCGGATGGGACGTTAAGCCGTGGCCCCGTGTGCGGAAGAACCATACCCTGTGAACGTTAAAGAACACGCTGGATGGCCTTGACGGGAGGCTACCATCTGTCTCCCAACAGCTGTTCCAGTGGGTCCCCTCCCCCAACCTTCTCTGAGTCTTCGAGGTCCATGTGACCTGGCCATTTAGCCCATGGTGTGCAAAAAAGTGCCGCTCAGAGGTAAAACAACCCAACCCAACTTACTACCATTGATGTTTCAACACTGCTTAATTTGAAAAAGTATCTTGAATGCGCAAGTTAAATTCGATTGTTTCATCTCTTAAAGGTAAATATGAATAAAAACATAAGATTTAATTTGTCTACAATTTAACTAAAACCTATTTTTTTAAAGCTACATAAAACGAAATTCTTTATTCTTTGGCTACATTACAATATTTATGAATATTTTAAAACCGCTTATCAGAATTTTAAAAATCAAGAGTTTCTACCATTATTTCAAGCGACAGAATTTTAATTCATACATATACAGTTAAAAATTAGCCTTCCATTGTGGAACATAAGAGAAATGCGAAACGTTGTCTATGTCCTGTGTGATGTAGGTTGGGTTGTTTTACCTCTGAGCGGCACTTTTTTGCACACCATGGGCTAAATGGCCAAGTCACATGGACCCCGAAGGCTCAGGGAAGGTTGGGGGAGGGGACCCACTGGAACAGTTGTTGGGAGACAGATGGTAGCCTCCCGTCAAGGCCATCCAGCGTGTTCTTTAACGTGCACAAGGTCACGGGGCCACGGCTTAACGTCCCATCCGACGGACGGCGGCGTTTCCAAGCCCAGCGGTGTCCCCTACTGACCGTGGGCAGGGCGCCGAATTTTGCGGAGATAAATCTCAACGCTGACCCAGCTGGGACTCGAACCTGGGAACTACAGATTACGAGCCTGGCGCGATGTAGGAGTCTTTTGCCTTTACACATTTTCATTTATGAGCAGAGCGATTCATACTGAAAGTTAATTGTGTTTGAGCATATCGAACCATTTCATGATAAAGGTAGAGTCCAACGTGATCTTTACAAATATATTTATTTTAAAATTAATTTCCATTAACATGGTATACTTACTTGCAAATTCATACCACTAGATTACCTTAACAAGGCTGCTATTCACATACAATTTGGCTCTGATTTTATCAAGAGCTGAACCACACAGTTCTGTTTAGTGGACAAAATTTGTCATGGGCGAGACCATGATACGGTGGTCAAATTAAAACCAGGAACAAGGCTCCGTCGACCTCCAGAGAGTAGCATAGTAAAATCTCTTCACATACTAGTATTACCTAAAGTTACCTTATCAATGTGGGGCGGGGATGGCTCAGTCGGTAGCGCGCCAGGCTCGTAATCTGTAGTTCCCAGGTTCGAGTCCCCGCCCTGCCCACGGTCAGTATGGGACACCGATGGGCTTGGAAAGGCCGCCGTCCGGCGCATGGGACGTTAAGCCGTGGCCCCGTGTGCGGGAGAGCCATACCCTGTGCACGTTAAAGAACACGCTGGATGGCCTTGACGGGAGGCTAACATCTGTCTCCCAACAGCTGTTCCAGTGGGTCCCCTCCCCCAACCTTCTCTGAGCCTTCGGGGTCCATGTGACCTGGCCATTTTTGTAGGCTCGTAATTTGTAGTTCCCAGGTTCGAGTCCCAGCTGGGTCAGCGTTGAGATTTATCTCCGCAAAATTCCCCGCCCTGCCCACGGTCAGTAGGGGACACCGATGGGCTTGGAAAGGCCGCCGTCCGTCGGATGGGACGTTAAGCTGTGGCCCCGTGTGCGGGAGAGCCATACGCTGTGCACGTTAAAGAATACGATGTGACCTGGCCATTTAGCCCATGGTGTGCAAAAAAGTGCCGCTGAGAGGTAAAACAACCCAACCCTTATCAATGTAAACCATCACAGCTCTTTTGATGACGTCACGTGTTGTGGAAGGAAATTGTTTCCAAATTTTGATGTAATATTATTGCAGATTGCTTTGTTATACCTTATAAATGAATAAAGCAAAAAATATGTTATACCTTATAAATGATTAAATACAATAATTAATGTAACAATAATAAAAATGCATTCAGTTAATAGTTTTTTTTAATTTGCATTATTGCCATAAGAATACTATATTTAATATTTTATTCCTCTATTAGAAATATCCTACAATTACCTGTTATAGTATTAAACAAAATTTGTGAAAAAAATCATTCCATAATAATTACAATGTAATTAAAATAGCTGTCATGATCTTACCCACACCTCCTACAACAATAAAGACAGTGGCAAAATTTGCGATGCTTATTTTAACACTTCTAGCAAAAAGAAATTTCTTATATTTTTTGTTCTAATATTATTACTGGTGGTCTCTTGTGCTCATCTTCACACTAATGTGCATCTATAATTATATTTTGTTTAGAAAGAAAATTATTCGTATTTATTATCAAATATCATAATGCTAATTAATAAAAATGATTTTCTCCTAAATAAAATATATTTATGGATAAACATTAGTATAAAAATTAGCACAGAGTGCACCAGTAATCACATTAGAATTAAAAATATAAGATATATGGTAGTAGGAGGGGCGGGGGTGGCTCAGTCGGTATCGCGCCAGGCTCGTAATCTGTAGTTCCCAGGTTCGAATCCCAGCTGGGTCAGCGTTGAGATTTATCTCCGCAAAAATTCCCCGCCCTCAGTAGGGGACACCGATGGGCTTGGAAAGGCCACCGTCCGTCGGATGGGACGTTAAGCCGTGGCCCCGTGTGCGGGAGAGCCATACCCTGTGCACGTTAAAGAACACGCTGGATGGCCTTGACGGGAGGCTACCATATGTCTCCCAACAGCTGTTCCAGTGGGTCCCCTCCCCCAACCTTCTCTGAGCCTTCGGGGTCCATGTGACCTGGCCATTTAGCCCATGGTGTGCAAAAAAGTGCCGTTCAGAGGTAAAACAACCCAACTCGAAGTGAGCTGGCCATTGTGTGCGAAAAAAAAATATGCAACTCAGAGGTAAAACAATCCAATCAAACTTTCAGGGGTATGAATGCGGCTAAAAACAGCCGTTAAAGAACAAGCTGGATGGCGTTGACGGGTTGGGTTGAGTGGGAGAAGAGGGTTGAAATGTTTTTCCACTGAGCGGGCATTTTTTGCATACAATGGGCTAAATGGCCAGGTTGGGTTGGGTTGTTTTACCTCTGAGCGGCACTTTTTTGCACACCATGGGCTAAATGGCCAGGTCACATGGACCCCGAAGGCTCAGAGAAGGTTGGGGGAGGGGACCCACTGGAACAGCTGTTGGGAGACAGATGGTAGCCTCCCGTCAAGGCCGTCCAGCGTGTTCTTTAACGTGCACAGGGTATGGCTCTCCCGCACACGGGACCACGGCTTAACGTCCCATCCGACGGTCGGCGGCCTTTCCAAGCCCATCGGTGTCCCCTACTGACCGTGGGCAGGGCAGGGAATTTTGCGGAGATAAATCTCAACGCTGACCCAGCTGGGACTCGAACCTGGGAACTACAGATTACGAGCCTGGCGCGCTACCGACTGAGCCACCCCCGCCCAAATGGCCAGGTCGCAAGAACCCGGAGAGCTCACAGAAGGTTGGGGGAGGGGACTCATTAGAACAGCTTTGGGAGATAGATGTTAATCTCCCTTCAAGGCAATCCAGTGTGGTCTTTAACCTGTATAGAGTGTTGCTCTGCGCACATGTGACCACGGCTTAACGTCCCATCCGACGGACGGCGGCTTTTCGAAGCCCATCGGTATTCCCTACTGACCGTGGGCAGTACTGGGAGGTTTGCGGAGATAAATTTCAACGTTAACCCAGCTGGGACTCGAACCTGGAAAATGCATATTATGAGCTTGGCACGTTACCGACTGAGCCACCCCCGCCCCTAGGGAAAGGTGACCCACTGGGCAGCTATTAGACGAATGGTAGCCTCGTGCTAAGGCTATTCAGCATGTTCCTTAACGTAAACAGGGTATGGCTGTCCAATTCAAGGTTGTGGGTTGGGTTGTTTTACCTCTGAGCGGCACTTTTTTGCACACAATGGGCTAAATGGCCAGGTCACATGGACCCCGAAGGCTCAGAGAAGGTTGGGGGAGGGGACCCACTGGAACAGCTGTTGTGAGACAGATGGTAGCCTCCCGTCAAGGCCATCCAGCGTGTTCTTTAACGTGCACAGGGTATGGCTCTCCCACACACGGGGCCACGGCTTAACGTCCCATCCGACGGACGGCGGTTTTTCCAAACCCATCGGTGTCCCCTACTGACCGTGAGCAGGGCGAGGAATTTTGCGGAGATAAATCTCAACGCTGACCCAGCTGGGACTCGAACCTGGGAACTACAGATTACGAGCCTGACGCGCTACCGACTGAGCCACCCCCGCCCCCTCCAACTCAAGGACCACGGTTTATATCTCATCCGACGTACAGCAGTCTTTCCAAGCCCACTGGTGTTCCCTTCTGACCAAGGGCATGGTAGGGAGTTTTGAGGAAATATATTTGAACCTTGGCCCGGTTGGGACTCGAACATGGGACCTGCATTTTACGAGACTACAGTGATACGAACTCAGCCTCTCTCCTCCTTCCCGCCCTGGGGCGGGGTGGCGCAGTCGGTAGCGCGTTAGGCTCGTAATCTGTAGTTCCCAGGTTCGAGTCCCAGCTGGGTCAGCGTTGAGAGTTATCTCCGCAATAATTCCCCGCCCTGCACACGGTCAGTTGGGGACACCGATAGGCTTGGAAAGGCCGCCGTCCGTCGGATGGGACGTTAAGCCGTGGCTCCGTGTGCGGGAGAGCCATACCCTGTGCACGTTAAAGAACACGCTGGATGGTCTTGACGGGAGGCTACCATCTGTCTCCCAACAGCTGTTCTAGTGGGTCCCCTCCCCCAACCTTCTGGGGCGGGGGTGGCTCAGTCGGTAGCGCGCCAGGTTCGTAATTTGTAGTTCCCAGGTTCGAGTCCCAGCTGGGTCAGCGTTGAGATTTATCTCCGCAAAATTCCCCGCCCTGCCCACGGTCAGTAGGGGACACCGATGGGCTTGGAAAGGCCGCCGTCCGTCGGATGGGACGTTAAGCCGTGGCCAGGTGTGCGGGAGAGCCCTGTGCACGTTAAAGAACACGCTGGATGGCCTTGACGGGAGGCTACCATCTGTCTCCCAACAGCTGTTCCAGTGGGTCCCTTCCCCCAACCTTCTCTGAGCCTTTGGGGTCCTTGTGACCTGGCCATTTAGTCCATGGTGTGCAAAAAAGTGCCGCTCAGAGGTAAAACAACCCAACCCAACCCCCAACCTTCTCTGAGACTTCGGGGTCCATGTGATCTGGCCATTTAGCCCGGTGTTTGCAAAAAAGTGCCGCTAAGAGGTAAAACAACACTACAAGAACCCAACTTAACTTAACAGCTGTTTAATGAAGCCCCTTTCCTCAACGTTCTCTGAGCTGTTGGTGTACTGCCATTTACCCCATTGCGTGCAAAACGTGCAGCTAAGAAGGAAAACACCAAATAAACTGGATCAACTGAATCAATGTGTTGAATGTTTCACAATTCACGACGATATTGTTTCTCACATTTCATACATTTTTATATCCTTTCATTGCCTTTGGTTCCAAAGATAATGGGGCAAAATTAGTGACTAGTTTCAGTTTTTAGAAATATTTACAGAGAAACAATAAAACGTAATTTTTAAGGAATTAAATCTCAATTTCTTTCTACATTTTTATAATTTTTCGATGTCAATTAAATAACAAGAAAATTCGAAACAGTATCTACCACAACGAAAATCCTCTTTTCTTTACTGTAGTCTAAAATCGTTTACAACAACACGGTTAGGTGTACATATTCTGCTATTTCAGATGAGTTGTTCGTAATGGGAACAACCTAAATGAAATATAATGTCAAATTCAAAGAAAGAATCCGCCTCGCCCTCGATCAGTAGGGGTTACCAATGGGTTACCAAGTGCAGGCATCCGTTGGGTGGGATGTAAAGCCGTTGCTCCGTGTACGGAAGAGATACCCTGAACTCGTTAAAAAACACTCTGAACGACCTTGACGGAAGATTACCATCTGTCTCTTAACAGTTATTCATTGGGATCCAACCTTCTATGAGCATTCGGGGGTCCTTGTGACTTGCCAATTAGTTCATTGCAATGTAAAAAGAAGTGACTCTTACTGCTCACAGTTAAACCAAGTAACATCAACTTAATTTTTGTACAGGTAGTTTTTAATATAAATGTAATGAATAAATATTTGATACTAAAATATTAATATACTCATGAAACTTATAGTTTCATACGTTTTTAACTTTCACCATTTCCAGTAATTTTACATTAATAAAATACTCTAACATTCCAAATTTTTGGAAGTTAAATATAATTACGAACCTGATGGCGACTTTGAATGGCGCTACCAAACACTGAATTGCTTAGCTACACAACCAAATAAAATTGACATATGAAGGAACAGCAGCGCAAGCCGCTAAAAGAATTCATTTTCCAACATTCCGCCGTTGACACTTTCGCTTATCTTTCCGTACTTCATCCTCCTTCCCAAACACCTCCCATCCATCCCCCCACCCACACAAACAAAACAGGCTGACTTCGAAGAATAGCTGAGCTATGGATTTTCGGTCGAAAAATTCAATTGCTTCTTGTTGCCTCTTCTACATCCAGCGAGATCCTTTTTCCCCCCCCATCTTCTACTCTCCATCTTCTTAGGTTGCTCTCGCGCTTCCTTCGCCTCATCCCCATCTTCTTAGGTTGCTCTCGCGCTTCCTCCGCCTCATCCCCATCTTCTTAGGTTGCTCTCGCGCTTCCTCCGCCTCATCCCCATCTTCTCTTCCCACTTTCCTCACCCAATCACTTCCGACACAACACCAACAGTCGTCGCTGCTCGACCCATTGTAGCAGAAAATTGCGATGGTGACTCGGGTGCCTTTCTGTGACGTCACCGATCTGGAGCCTAGCCTTCAGGTTGGATAGGAATTGGTTGGTGGGAGAAGGAACGTGAGGGGATCTAGCACTGGGAAGGAGTCAAAACTTTAAAAAGGATTTTTTTTTTCTTCCCAATTCACAAAACTCTGAGTCAAGTATCACAAAGCGGAAAGGAAACCTATGATTTGAAAGCTGATGCAGACTCAGCTTTGACATATTTTTTTTGCAGTGTCGGCATCCCTTTTTACTCTTTTCAAAGCTCTTTTTTTATCAGTTCAAATGAAAGGAATGGCTGCATGACGGTAACTGAAAGAGTAATTTGATCATCATACATATACAGCAAAGAGATTCGCTATTTTGAGTGGAAATTCGTGTCTTCGAGAAATTTGAATCTGTCGCTCTGGAGACTAAGACTCAAATCTCTTCAGCAGAGGATTAGAAACTTTTCTCCTAACTTAGAACCTTTCAACAAAGCTACACTGCCTGGACAAATTATTATGTACATCTGCTTAATACTTCGTCGGCCCTGTGATGGCAAAGATGACAGCAAGTTGGATTGAGTTGTTTTACCTCTGAGCGGCACTTTTTTGCACACAATTGGCTACATGACCGGAGGGCAAGGTGGTGCATTGGATTGTTTTACCTCTGAGCGTCACTTTTTTGCACACCATCGGCTAAATGGCCAGGCCACAAGGACCCCGAAGGCTCAGAGAAGGTTGGGGGAGGGGACCCACTGGAACAGCTGTTGGGAGACAGATGGTAGCCTCCCGTCAAGGCCATCCAGCGTGTTCTTTAACGTTGGGTTGTTTTACCTCTGAGCGGCACTTTTTTGCACACCATCGGCTAAATGGCCAGGCCACAAGGACCCCGAAGGCTCAGAGAAGGTTGGGGGAGGGGACCCACTGGAACAGCTGTTGGGAGACAGATGGTAGCCTCCCGTCAAGGCCATCCAGCGTGTTCTTTAACGTTGGGTTGTTTTACCTCTGAGCGGCACTTTTTTGCACACCATGGGCTAAATGGCCAGGTCACAAGAACACCGAAGGTTCAGAGAAGGTTGGGAGAGGGGACCCACTGGAACAGCTGTTGTGAGACAGATGGTAGTCTCCCGTCAAGGCCATCCAGCGTGCTCTTTAACGTGCACAGGGTATGGCTCTCCCGCACACGGGGCCACGGCTTAACGTCCCATCCGACGGACGGCGGCCTTTTCAAGCCCATCGGTGTCCCCTACTGACCGTGGGCAGGGCGGGAAAATTTTGCGGAGATAAATCTCAACGCTGACCCAGCTGGGACTCGAACCTGGGAACTACAGATTACGAGCCTGGCGCGCTACTGACTGAGCCACCAGACAAGGTGATGAGTTTTGCGGAGAAAAATCTCAAAGCTGGCCTAGCCGAGACTCGAACTGGAAATTGTAGATTGCGCCCTGACGCGCTACCGACTGAACCACACCCGGCTCTCACATGATGTGATAATGCGCAATTAGTTCCATAAGAAAAATACTATAAATCAATGCTGTCCAACTTCTCTGAGGGGCGGGGGTGGCTCAGTCGGTAGCGCACCAGGCTCGTAATCTGTAGTTCCCAGGTTCGAATCTCAGCTGGGTCAGCGTTGAGTTTTATCTCCGCGAAATTCCCCGCCCTGCCCACGGTCAGTAGGGGACACCGATGGGCTTGGAAAGGCCGCCGTACGTCGGATGGGACGTTAAGCCGTGGCCCCGTGTTCGGGAGAGCCATACCCTGTGCACGTTAAAGAACACGCTGGGTGGCCTTGACGGGAGACTACCATCTGTCTCCCAACAGCTGTTCCAGTGGGTCCCCTCCCCCAACCTTCTCTGAGCCTTCGGGGTCCATATGACCTGGCCATTTAGCCCATGGTGTGCAAAAAAGTGCCGCTCATAGGTAAAACAACCCAAACCAACCTATGGTGACGTCATAAATTGGTTCACCAGCCTTCTCTTATAGGAGGTGTAAAGTCACGTTACTTTCCCTGTTCAGGAGAACGGTAGCTGTGGACATTTAAAACGTGTTGGATGGTCTTGACTGAAGGCTTCCAACACGCTCCTAATTGCTGTCCAGTGGGTCCACTTCCTCAATTTTCTCTCAGCACTTGGGGTCCTTGTGAACTGCTTATTTAGCTCATTGTGTGCAAAGCGCAGCTCAGTGGTAAAATAGCTCAGAACAAAATTCTGAGCTCTTGGGACGTTTGTTGAACTGATCATTTAGCTCAGTGTCTCGCAAACTGTGTGCCGCGGCACAGTAGTGTGCCGCGAGAGATTTTCAAATTGACACTAGATATTCCAAAGATTTCATTTTGACTTGACTTGTGTTACGACGTGCTTTTTTAATAAAAAAATCTTTCAGATTTTATCAACTGGGATCTTGTAAATGTTTATCAAGCTTTTTCCAAATTTTGGAATTAATTTTTGATTATTTCAAGCCATAGAATGGACAAATATTTAAAACAGACACCGAGTTATGAATTAAAGAACGAGAGCAAATCTTCAAGTAAAACCAGGATGATGACTTCAACAAAGCGCAAATATAATGACGATTATAGAGAGTTTGCTTTTATTCTTTTTTAGGTGTGCCGCGGAAAAAAAATTAGATTCAGTATCCCGCAGAGTAAAAAAGTTTGCGAGACACTGATTTAGCTCATCGCCGCACACAAAACAGCTCTCAGTGATAAAACAACTCATTCCAACTTTTACTAATAATTTTTTTAAAGTTCGCCATAAATATACTATGAGTAGATAAATTCATCTCAAAGAACACACATATGCAACGAGAAAAATTTATTTCTCACATTTGAAAAGTCTCGGCTTTTTTATTTCACTCCAGTCTCTAACAAAAGAAAACATGTTTCTGGCATTTCTTCTTGAAAAAATGTGAATTTGCACATCTAAAGACATTCTTTTCGGTATACATATGGAGAAGTTTTACCACTGAATACATAAAAATCAAAATGCGCACAAGTGTAGAAATATTACTTCCAACTTTTTTTTGTCAATTCAACATCTTTGGCATTCATCCAGATAAACTTCACACCTTCCAAAGAAAAGGAAGTGAGCCATCAATACAGTGAAATTGGAATCATTTTCTGAAACTCCGGCCAAAACAATACTAAGAAACAACAAAAAAAAGACAATAAAAGCTACCAGTCGAAAAATAATTTTTTTCACTACCTAAAGAGGTAATAGAGATGTTTGATTTACTCTGATCAGATTTAAGTTTATTTTCACGATCTATCAAGCCATTAAAGAAAACTGCAAAGAAAGTTTTTTTTTTTCGAAAATTGTCGTTTCTGCATCATTTTTTTTGCTGCATCTCATTGTCGTCCCAAGAGTATCTACTGTCAACATAAATTACCGACCACATGACGGAGAGAAGATACGGTGCACTCAGGGATTGGACTTCTGCCAAGATTTAGGATATGCGTGCATCAATAGGGGAGATGCCTTGTTGGCGAACTTCCAGCTAGGTCATACCGGCGCTTTTCATGCTCAAGAGATGGGAGTTGGTTCCTTGATACTGTTTGCATATCTGCCTCGGTTAGATACGTTGGCCGTTGTACACTGCTTGAAGCTTAATTTGTTTAATAATATTAAAGAAGATGCCAAGGTCTTTTTTTTTGGATCCTGTAAAATTATAATTTGTGAAGTGCTTTATTACTTTTTACCTTGCAAAACTTTTAATCTGAATAGTTTTCAACAAAAGTATTGGCATGCTTTATACTGTCGTTTTTGTACAGCCTCATGTGAAGGCATTCAGAAGGTTCTGTAATATCCACAGGACCATACTTAACATTGCAGCCGACGGACGATAGTCTTTCCAAGCCCATCTGCTTCAATTTCTCAATTAGGGACAAGTGAGGTTTAGAAATAGTCCTCAACACACAACCTGGATAGTTATCTACCTTGATGGTTAAGGCCGGGACAACTATTTTAATAATGTCTCATATGGAGAGAAAATTTCATAAGTTTTACTGTAAATAATATTACATTAAAAAGTGTAAAATATATATTCAATAAAATGTTTTGCTAAATTTTATTTTGCATTATTTGCCGTAAGGGTAATATGCTTAATATTTTGTCCATTTTTCAGATTATCCTATAACTACCTGCGTTATTCTGACAAATAACTAAAATATTAAATATATTACCCTTACAGCTTTTTATACAACACAAAATTTAGCAAAATTCTTTATGAATGTATAATTTATTTTTATTACAGTAGTTATTGCAATTAATTATTGTGTTATTCATTTGTAAGGTATAACTTAAACCAACTTGCAATTATATTGCATCAAAACTTGAAAATAATTTCCCTTCACTTGTGACGTCAACAAAAGAGTCGTCGTGGCCTTCATTTGTAAGGTGAAGGGTATCGAAACACGAATCAAATTATAATCATTCATTTGTCCAAGCAGATTTTACCTAGGGTGCTTTCGACTAAGCTAACCCCACCCTTTATTAGTAGTGTTCCCATATGTCAATGTACAGTCACTTTCCACCAACACCAAATTTTTTGGGGCGGGGGGTGGCTCAGTCGGTAGTGCGTCAGGCTCGTAATCTGTAGTTCCCAGGTTCGAGTCCCAGCTGGGTCAGCGTTGAGATTTATCTCCGCAAAATTCCCCGCCCTGCCCACGTTCAGTAGGGGACACCGATGGGCTTGGAAAGACCGCCGTGTGCGGGAGAGCCATACCCTGTGCACGTTAAAGAACACGCTGGATGGCTTTGACGGGGGGCTACCATCTGTCTCCCAACAGCTGTTCCAGTGGGTCCCTTCCCCCAACCTTCTCTGAGCCTTCGGGGTCCTTGTGACCTGGCCATTTAGCCCATGGTGTGCAAAAAAGTGCCGCTCAGAGGTAAAACAACCCAATAACCCAACCCTTTATTAGTAGCGTTCCCATATGTCAATGTACAGTCACTTTCCACCAACACCAAATTTTTTAAATAGGCTTTCATAAATGCCTATGAAAGAAAGATGAAGATATAAAATTCTGTAACTGATGATTTTAAATAATAATCGTTAAAGAGTTCGAAACGGAAACATTTAACAGCGTTAAAAATTTCATAATTTTGTCACTGCCAAATCCGAGTAGCAAAGCATGCCTTATTATGACGGTAGGTTTGATTCTCGCAGAAGTTCTAAACAGAGTTGGGTTGGGTTGTTTTACCTCTGAGCTGCACTTTTTTGCACACCATGGGCTAAATGGCCAGGTCACATGGACCCCGAAGGCTCAGAGAAGGTTGGGGGAGGGGACCCACTGGAACAGCTGTTGGGAGACAGATGGTAGCCTCCCGTCAAGGCCATCCAGCGTGTTCTTTAACGTTGGATTGTTTTACCTCTGAGCGGCACTTTTTTGCACACCATGGGCTAAATGGCCAGGTCACATGGACCCCGAAGGCTCAGAGAAGGTTGGGGGAGGGGACCCACTGGAACAACTGTTGGGAGACAGATGGTAGCGTCCCGTCAAGGCCATCCAGCGTGTTATTTAACGTGCACAGGGTATGGCTCTCCCGCACACGGGGCCACGGATTAACGTTCCATCCGACGGACGGCGGCCTTTCAAGGCCTTCTCAACAGAACTTCTGCGAATAAATGATGATATTTGTTCTGGTGATATAGTTCTTACTAATAATTATGACAAATCCAGTGCTTCAGTAGCTATTTTCATGATACTGTTAACTAAGTGATACTAAACCGAACTGAAAAATTTCATTGTATTTATAAATATAAAATTATGCGGGAAGAGCCAAGGCCACCTGAATACAATAAAACTGAGCAATGCAGTTCAAAATATAACTGTGTTAATTATAGTTACAATTCTAAAAATGCAATTGGTAGTTGTTTATTTTTAAAATTTGTAATGAGTATTGTTCGCGAATATTTTATTAAAAACCTAATGAATAAATTATTTTATTTTAACAGGATTTAAAATAAATGGCTTTAACTTAAAATTTAAACCAATTAAATTAATTATACATATGTGCATAATTTATTTCCCTCCTTCTTCCCACCTTTTGTTCAAGACTGTCCAGGTCTGATATATCAAGGTGGGGGGCGGGGGTGGCTCAGTCGGTAGCGCGCCAGGCTCGCAATCTATAGTTCACATGTTCGAGTCCCAGCTGGGTCAGCGTTGAGATTTATCTCCGCAAAATTCCCCGCCCTGCCCACGGTCAGTAGGGGACACCAATGGGCTTGGAAAGGCCTCCGTCCGTCGGATGGGACGTTAAGCCGTGGCCCCGTGTGCGGGAGAGCCATACCCTGTGCACGTTAAAGAACACGCTGGAAGGCCTTGACGGGAGGCTACCATCTGTCTCCCAACAGCTGTTCCAGTGGATCCCCTCCCCCAACCTTCTCTGAGCCTACGGGGTCCATGTGACCTGGCCATTTAGCCCATGGTGTGCAAAAAAGTGCCGCTCAGTGGTAAAACAACCCAACGTTAAAGAACACGCTGGAAGGCCTTGACGGGAGGCTACCATATGTCTCCCAACAGCTGTTCCAGTGGGTCCCCTCCCCCAACCTTCTCTGAGCCTTCGGGGTCCATGTGACCTGGCCATTTAGCCCATGGTGTGCAAAAAAGTGCCGCTCAGAGGTAAAACAACCCAACGTTAAAGAACACGCTGGAAGGCCTTGACGGGAGGCTACCATCTGTCTCCCAACAGCTGTTCCAGTGGGTCACCTCCCCCAACCTTCTCTGAGCCTTCGGGGTCCATGTGACCTGGCCATTTAGCCCATGGTGTGCAAAAAAGTGCCGCTCAGAGGTAAAACAACCCAACGTTAAAGAACACGCTGGAAGGCCTTGACGGGAGGCTACCATCTGTCTCCCAACAGCTGTTCCAGTGGGTCCCCTCCCCCAACCTTCTCTGAGCCTTCGGGGTCCATGTGACCTGGCCATTTAGCCCATGGTGTGCAAAAAAGTGCCGCTCAGAGGGAAAACAACCCAACGTTAAAGAACACGCTGGAAGGCCTTGACGGGAGGCTACCATCTGTCTCCCAACAGCTGTTCCAGTGGGTCCCCTCCCCCAACCTTCTCTGAGCCTACGGGGTCCATGTGACCTGGCCATTTAGCCCATGGTGTGCAAAAAAGTGCCGCTCAGAGGTAAAACAACACAACCCAAGTATCAAGGTGGCCTTGGCAGAGCTGACATTTTATGTTATGCCAATTGTTATCCAAGAGATCTGCAACGTAGTGAATGATCTGGGAGTTGATAAGTCACTAGGTATTGATGACATAAGTCTTAATGTAATTAAAAAAGTATTCGTACCATAAAAGAACCTCTATTCTATACACTGCTCGACTAGAAAATGTTACACCAGGAAGCATTTGTCGGAGCGCCATGCAAATAGATTGGTATATGTCGACAGTAGGGTTATGGGAATGAATGCAGTTGCGAATCAATCACGTGATAGGTGAGAAAGATAACAAGCAAAATGATTTGGAGTAATTAGGTTTGGTCGTCCTCACCTCGGCGTGTGGACTACTTCAGCGGAGTGATCTTGGTGGCGAAAGTACGTATAATGAGTGAGTTAAGTATAATGAGTGAATGCCTGGGCGACATCATTGGGAATCCTACCATCACACGGGCACCTTTAACAGAGGTTTCATCATAGGGCTACATTCTGATGGTTGGTTCCTGCGGGCGTCAGCGTTGAGATTTATCTCCGTAAAAATTCCCCGCCCTGCCCACGGTCAGTAGGGGACACCGATGGGCTTGGAAAGACCGCCGTCCGTCGGATTGGACGTTAAGCCGTGGTCCCCGTGTGCGGGAGAGCCATACCCTGTGCACGTTAAAGAACACTCTAGATGGCCTTGACGGGAGGCTACCATCTGTCTCCCAACAGCTGTTCCAGTGGGTCCCCTCCCCCAACCTTCTCTGAGCCTTCGGGGTCCATGTGACCTGGCCATTTAGCCCATGGTGTGCAAAAAAAGTGCCGCTCAGAGGTAAAACAACTCAACCCAACCCTGCGTCCATCGCGGCGGGGTCAGCGTTGAGATTTATCTCCGCAAAAATTCCCCGCCCTGCCCACGGTCAGTAGGGGACACCGATGGGCTTGGAAAGACCGCCGTCCGTCGGATGGGACCTTAAGCCGTGTCCCCGTGTGCAGGAGAGCCATACCCTGTGCACGTTAAAGAACACTCTGGATGGCCTTGACGGGAGGCTACCATCTGTCTCGCAACAGCTGTTCCAGTGGGCCCCCTCCCCCAACCTTCTCTGAGCCTTCGGGGTCCATGTGACCTGGCCATTTAGCCCATGGTGTGCAAAAAAGTGCCGATCAGAGGTAAAACAACCCAACCCATCGGGATGATACAACTGTCGGCTGAATTTGGCAACAGTAGTTTGAAGAAGGTAATGTGCGTCGCCCTAGTGGCACTGGTGCACGTAGGTGGTTGCCCAAACGCCTCGATCGTTGCATTCGAAGCAAGCCGTAGAAACCCCACAATCGACAGCTGATGACATTTGGCGCGGTTGCACTTTCGTAGGCTATTGCGACGATCTCTATGAACTGAATTTAAATGAGAAATTAATTGTTTGTACCAACAGCTAGAGCTTTACTTTGTAGTATTAGGATATATATTATATATGGTAATTTATGAAACACTAAGGTAATTATTACACGGTACATCGAATATGATTATACGATCTACGAAACACTGAACTTACGAATCAGCTGTATTTAGTTTGTAAAACAGTCCAAAAAGTTAAACTACTTGCTAAAAATGAGATAAAACAAGGTTTTTGCTAGCCCGAAAATTCAGTCTAGAAAAGCGAGATCTGGCTACCGCTTCAAAACAGGTTTCATTTCTTAAAACTGTCGCGAGGCATGCATTGCGTGTTGTTTGGCACATTTAGCCGTGGTCCCGTTGTGCAGAGTGCTGCACTACCAAATATTGCCGAAGCTGAACCAAAGAATGTCTAAGGAAAAGAAGGCAGCTTCACACTAGGCGTAAGTGGCTTTGCACTGCGGAATATTGCCGAAGCTGAATCAAAGAATGTCTAAGGAGAAGAAGGCAGCTTCACACTAGGCGTAAGTGGCTTTGCACTGCGGAATATTGCCGAAGCTGAATCAAAGAATGTCTAAGGAGAAGAAGGCAGCTTCACACTAGGCGTAAGTGGCTTTGCACTGCGGAATATTGCCGAAGCTGAATCAAAGAATGTCTAAGGAGAAGAAGGCAGCTTCACACTAGGCGTAAGTGGCTTTGCACTGCGGAATATTGCCGAAGCTGAATCAAAGAATGTCTAAGGAGAAGAAGGCAGCTTCACACTAGGCGTAAGTGGCTTTGCACTGCGGAATATTGCCGAAGCTGAATCAAAGAATGTCTAAGGAGAAGAAGGCAGCTTCACACTAGGCGTAAGTGGCTTTGCACTGCGGAATATTGCCGAAGCTGAATCAAAGAATGTCTAAGGAGAAGAAGGCAGCTTCACACTAGGCGTAAGTGGCTTTGCACTGCGGAATATTGCCGAAGCTGAATCAAAGAATGTCTAAGGAGAAGAAGGCAGCTTCACACTAGGCGTAAGTGGCTTTGCACTGCGGAATATTGCCGAAGCTGAATCAAAGAATGTCTAAGGAGAAGAAGGCAGCTTCACACTAGGCGTAAGTGGCTTTGCACTGCGGAATATTGCCGAAGCTGAATCAAAGAATGTCTAAGGAGAAGAAGGCAGCTTCACACTAGGCGTAAGTGGCTTTGCACTGCGGAATATTGCCGAAGCTGAATCAAAGAATGTCTAAGGAGAAGAAGGCAGCTTCACACTAGGCGTAAGTGGCTTTGCACTGCGGAATATTGCCGAAGCTGAATCAAAGAATGTCTAAGGAGAAGAAGGCAGCTTCACACTAGGCGTAAGTGGCTTTGCACTGCGGAATATTGCCGAAGCTGAATCAAAGAATGTCTAAGGAGAAGAAGGCAGCTTCACACTAGGCGTAAGTGGCTTTGCACTGCGGAATATTGCCGAAGCTGAATCAAAGAATGTCTAAGGAGAAGAAGGCAGCTTCACACTAGGCGTAAGTGGCTTTGCACTGCGGAATATTGCCGAAGCTGAATCAAAGATGTCTAAGGAGAAGAAGGCAGCTTCACACTAGGCGTAAGTGGCTTTGCACTGCGGAATATTGCCGAAGCTGAATCAAAGATGTCTAAGGAGAAGAAGGCAGCTTCACACTAGGCGTAAGTGGCTTTGCACTGCGGAATATTGCCGAAGCTGAACCAAAGAATGTCTAAGGAGAAGAAGGCAGCTTCACACTAGGCGTAAGTGGCTTTGCACTGCGGAATATTGCCGAAGCTGAATCAAAGATGTCTAAGGAGAAGAAGGCAGCTTCACACTAGGCGTAAGTGGCTTTGCACTGCGGAATATTGCCGAAGCTGAATCAAAGATGTCTAAGGAGAAGAAGGCAGCTTCACACTAGGCGTAAGTGGCTTTGCACTGCGGAATATTGCCGAAGCTGAATCAAAGTATGTCTAAGGAGAAGAAGGCAGCTTCACACTAGGCGTAAGGGGCTTTGCACTGCGGAATATTGCAGAAGCTGAATCAAAGTATGTCTAAGGAGAAGAAGGCAGCTTCACACTAGGCGTGAGTAGCTTTGCACTGCGGAATATTGCCGAAGCTGAACCAAAGAATGTCTAAGGAGAAGAAGGCAGCTTCACACTAGGCGTAAGTGGCTTTGCACTGCGGAATATTGCCGAAGCTGAATCAAAGAATGTCTAAGGAGAAGAAGGCAGCTTCACACTAGGCGTAAGTGGCTTTGCACTGCGGAATATTGCCGAAGCTGAATCAAAGAATGTCTAAGGAGAAGAAGGCAGCTTCACACTAGGCGTAAGTGGCTTTGCACTGCGGAATATTGCCGAAGCTGAATCAAAGAATGTCTAAGGAGAAGAAGGCAGCTTCACACTAGGCGTAAGTGGCTTTGCACTGCGGAATATTGCCGAAGCTGAATCAAAGAATGTCTAAGGAGAAGAAGGCAGCTTCACACTAGGCGTAAGTGGCTTTGCACTGCGGAATATTGCCGAAGCTGAATCAAAGATGTCTAAGGAGAAGAAGGCAGCTTCACACTAGGCGTAAGTGGCTTTGCACTGCGGAATATTGCCGAAGCTGAATCAAAGATGTCTAAGGAGAAGAAGGCAGCTTCACACTAGGCGTAAGTGGCTTTGCACTGCGGAATATTGCCGAAGCTGAACCAAAGAATGTCTAAGGAGAAGAAGGCAGCTTCACACTAGGCGTAAGTGGCTTTGCACTGCGGAATATTGCCGAAGCTGAATCAAAGATGTCTAAGGAGAAGAAGGCAGCTTCACACTAGGCGTAAGTGGCTTTGCACTGCGGAATATTGCCGAAGCTGAATCAAAGATGTCTAAGGAGAAGAAGGCAGCTTCACACTAGGCGTAAGTGGCTTTGCACTGCGGAATATTGCCGAAGCTGAATCAAAGTATGTCTAAGGAGAAGAAGGCAGCTTCACACTAGGCGTAAGGGGCTTTGCACTGCGGAATATTGCAGAAGCTGAATCAAAGTATGTCTAAGGAGAAGAAGGCAGCTTCACACTAGGCGTGAGTAGCTTTGCACTGCGGAATATTGCCGAAGCTGAACCAAAGAATGTCTAAGGAGAAGAAGGCAGCTTCACACTAGGCGTAAGTGGCTTTGCACTGCGGAATATTGCCGAAGCTGAATCAAAGTATGTCTAAGGAGAAAAAGGCAGCTTCACACTAGGCGTAAGTGGCTTTGCACTGCGGAATATTGCCGAAGCTGAATCAAAGTATGTCTAAGGAGAAGAAGGCAGCTTCACACTAGGCGTAAGTGGCTTTGCACTGCGGAATATTGCCGAAGCTGAACCAAAGAATGTCTAAGGAGAAGAAGGCAGCTTCACACTAGGCGTAAGTGGCTTTGCACTGCGGAATATTGCCGAAGCTGAATCAAAGATGTCTAAGGAGAAGAAGGCAGCTTCACACTAGGCGTAAGTGGCTTTGCACTGCGGAATATTGCCGAAGCTGAATCAAAGATGTCTAAGGAGAAGAAGGCAGCTTCACACTAGGCGTAAGTGGCTTTGCACTGCGGAATATTGCCGAAGCTGAATCAAAGTATGTCTAAGGAGAAGAAGGCAGCTTCACACTAGGCGTAAGGGGCTTTGCACTGCGGAATATTGCAGAAGCTGAATCAAAGTATGTCTAAGGAGAAGAAGGCAGCTTCACACTAGGCGTAAGGGGCTTTGCACTGCGGAATATTGCAGAAGCTGAATCAAAGTATGTCTAAGGAGAAGAAGGCAGCTTCACACTAGGCGTAAGGGGCTTTGCACTGCGGAATATTGCAGAAGCTGAATCAAAGTATGTCTAAGGAGAAGAAGGCAGCTTCACACTAGGCGTAAGTGGCTTTGCACTGCGGAATATTGCCGAAGCTGAATCAAAGAATTCCTAAGGAGAAGAAGGCAGCTTCACACAAGCGTCGGTGGTTTTGCACTGCGGAATATTGCGAAGCTGAACCAAAGAATGTCTAAGGAGAAGAAGGCAGCTTCACACTAGGCGTAAGTGGCTTTGCACTGCGGAATATTGCCGAAGCTGAATCAAAGAATGTCTAAGGAGAAGAAGGCAGCTTCACACTAGGCGTAAGTGGCTTTGCACTGCGGAATATTGCCGAAGCTGAATCAAAGTATGTCTAAGGAGAAGAAGGCAGCTTCACACTAGGCGTAAGGGGCTTTGCACTGCGGAATATTGCAGAAGCTGAATCAAAGTATGTCTAAGGAGAAGAAGGCAGCTTCACACTAGGCGTAAGGGGCTTTGCACTGCGGAATATTGCAGAAGCTGAATCAAAGTATGTCTAAGGAGAAGAAGGCAGCTTCACACTAGGCGTAAGGGGCTTTGCACTGCGGAATATTGCAGAAGCTGAATCAAAGTATGTCTAAGGAGAAGAAGGCAGCTTCACACTAGGCGTAAGTGGCTTTGCACTGCGGAATATTGCCGAAGCTGAATCAAAGAATTCCTAAGGAGAAGAAGGCAGCTTCACACAAGCGTCGGTGGTTTTGCACTGCGGAATATTGCGAAGCTGAACCAAAGAATGTCTAAGGAGAAGAAGGCAGCTTCACACTAGGCGTAAGTGGCTTTGCACTGCGGAATATTGCCGAAGCTGAATCAAAGAATGTCTAAGGAGAAGAAGGCAGCTTCACACTAGGCGTAAGTGGCTTTGCACTGCGGAATATTGCCGAAGCTGAATCAAAGTATGTCTAAGGAGAAGAAGGCAGCTTCACACTAGGCGTAAGGGGCTTTGCACTGCGGAATATTGCAGAAGCTGAATCAAAGTATGTCTAAGGAGAAGAAGGCAGCTTCACACTAGGCGTAAGGGGCTTTGCACTGCGGAATATTGCAGAAGCTGAATCAAAGTATGTCTAAGGAGAAGAAGGCAGCTTCACACTAGGCGTAAGGGGCTTTGCACTGCGGAATATTGCAGAAGCTGAATCAAAGTATGTCTAAGGAGAAGAAGGCAGCTTCACACTAGGCGTAAGTGGCTTTGCACTGCGGAATATTGCCGAAGCTGAATCAAAGAATTCCTAAGGAGAAGAAGGCAGCTTCACACAAGCGTCGGTGGTTTTGCACTGCGGAATATTGCGAAGCTGAACCAAAGAATGTCTAAGGAGAAGAAGGCAGCTTCACACTAGGCGTAAGTGGCTTTGCACTGCGGAATATTGCCGAAGCTGAATCAAAGAATTCCTAAGGAGAAGAAGGCAGCTTCACACTAGGCGTAAGTGGCTTTGCACTGCGGAATATTGCCGAAGCTGAATCAAAGAATTCCTAAGGAGAAGAAGGCAGCTTCACACAAGCGTCGGTGGTTTTGCACTGCGGAATATTGCGAAGCTGAACCAAAGAATGTCTAAGGAGAAGAAGGCAGCTTCACACTAGGCGTAAGTGGCTTTGCACTGCGGAATATTGCCGAAGCTGAATCAAAGAATTCCTAAGGAGAAGAAGGCAGCTTCACACAAGCGTCGGTGGTTTTGCACTGCGGAATATTGCGAAGCTGAACCAAAGAATGTCTAAGGAGAAGAAGGCAGCTTCACACTAGGCGTAAGTGGCTTTGCACTGCGGAATATTGCCGAAGCTGAATCAAAGAATGTCTAAGGAGAAGAAGGCAGCTTCACACTAGGCGTAAGTGGCTTTGCACTGCGGAATATTGCCGAAGCTGAATCAAAGTATGTCTAAGGAGAAGAAGGCAGCTTCACACTAGGCGTAAGGGGCTTTGCACTGCGGAATATTGCAGAAGCTGAATCAAAGTATGTCTAAGGAGAAGAAGGCAGCTTCACACTAGGCGTAAGGGGCTTTGCACTGCGGAATATTGCAGAAGCTGAATCAAAGTATGTCTAAGGAGAAGAAGGCAGCTTCACACTAGGCGTAAGGGGCTTTGCACTGCGGAATATTGCAGAAGCTGAATCAAAGTATGTCTAAGGAGAAGAAGGCAGCTTCACACTAGGCGTAAGTGGCTTTGCACTGCGGAATATTGCCGAAGCTGAATCAAAGAATTCCTAAGGAGAAGAAGGCAGCTTCACACAAGCGTCGGTGGTTTTGCACTGCGGAATATTGCGAAGCTGAACCAAAGAATGTCTAAGGAGAAGAAGGCAGCGTCACACTAGGCGTAAGTGGCTTTGCACTGCGGAATATTGCCGAAGCTGAATCGCAGAAGGTCTAAGGAGAAGCCCAACTTACCACAAGCGTAAGTGGCGCTACTCTGCAGAATTTTGCCGAAGCTGAACATGGCAAATTGGTGTGCAGACACAAAAACAACTGTAAGGGTCGATCTGCGCATATGCAGTGCAATCATTTTACCCTCCTGTAGTTATGGTTTGCCTTATTCTTGAAATATTTAATGTGATTGAATGTGTTTCAAACTGTCTAACATCATCATCATCATCCTCAAGCAGCCATGGCCTACGGAAGTCCAACAAGACTTTGCAATTTGGTTCTCCAACCAAGTCTGTCCTGAGCTACTTCTGCTGCATCTGGCAACTGCACATCAATTCTAATAAGGTCCTGTTTGACATTGTCTGCCCACCGCATCCTAGATCTCCCCTCTTTCTGAGGCCTTTAGGCACACTATTCATAACCCTATTCACCAATCTATAATTAACCATACGTGAAAAAAGTCAAACCAACGGAGTCTCTCTGCACAATATGCTGTTTAAAGGAGGTTGACAACTCCTTTGCCTAACCTTATCATTAGTTACAACGTTGAACCACCTAATGCCATCTAGATATTGCGAAAACATCTGGAATCAAAAGCATCTAGTTTCCTGTTATCTTGTTTACAAAGTGACCAACTTTCACTACCATAACTAACCCTAGAAAGAACCAAACTATTATACAGTCTAATTTTAGTCTTTAGGTGTATACGTCTATTTCTCCACACTCTACATAGATTCTTAAAAGTCCCGGCAGCAGTCCCTATTCGTCTGTTAATCTCATGCCGCACATGACCTATATACAGGGTGATTCAAAACTTATCGTTCAAATTTCGTGGGGAGATAGGGAATACGTCAGGAAACCGATTTCACATATGAAAGTATGTCCGCAAATGTACGCATGCGTATGTAGAGGGCGCTGTGTGTACCCAACCAGTGTACAGCTTGCCCGACCATTCCCGCTGTCATCAGTGTACGAGCTGACTTACTAGTGATAAGATCATTCGTTTTATGCATCAAGAGCTAGCGGATATGCATCTCGCATATGGGGCAGCTGGCGAAAGCGGCCGCCGAGCTAGGCAAGTTTACGAAGACCTATACCCCAACAGAAGAATACCGCAGCATCAAATATGCCAGGCGTTTTTGAAAATGTTCGGCGGTCAGTGCAACGGCGCTGTGAATCCTGTGTCCGTGTAAATGGTCGCAATTTTGAGCACCTACTGTGAACCTGTACTTTACCTTGTTGGAATAAAAGTCACCTTCGTTACCACTTAACTGTACAGTTTCCTTGTGTTCACTTGTCCATTTTGTTCATGTAGATGACGTTTGCGGACATACTTTCCTATGTGAAATCGGTTTCCTGACGTATTCCCTACCTCCCCACGAAATTTGAACGATAAGTTTTGAATCACCCTGTATGTTACATAGCTCCCAAGATAATTTAACTGTGACACCAGCTCAAGACTGCACCACTCAGATTATCTGAATCACAGCCTGCCTGAACAATTTTCTTTAATTTAGTGTTCTCTCTGTTTATAACCAAACCTACTCTACTACCAGTTTCATCAACATCTCGAATGAATGAGTTCATCTCATCAACATCATTTGCCAAAAGGGCTAAATCATCAGCATAATCAAAATCAGAAATTGTCGTATCTAAATCTACTGATCTAAGAGACCTGGGTTCGAGCCCCCGATAATGCATGAATGTGTGTATCGTTCTTCTGCTGAGGTCCTGCCATCCTCTCGGATCTTCTACTTTGGCATATAAACTGACAGGCTCCTGTCAGACCTCTGTGGCAAGCAGCTGCTTGAGGGGGTATTTATTTTTTTTTTTATTTATAGCTCTCTGCTGTTGTGCTGTCTAACTGCTTCCTCGGCTTTGTCAGCCAAGCCATGAAGCCAAAGATTCTTATCAGCAGCTAACTGATCCTCTACACGTTTATTAAGCTCTCTGTAATGCTTTCTATTAGGACTAGTAGGATATTGGTTAAGGACATTCCTGCAGTTCTTTCTTTCTTAAATTAGTAATTTTTGCAATTTTTTTTTAAATAATATGTAAATTAATACATTTAATCATCTTGCGAACATGTAAGTCAATGTATGTTGCAGTTTTGGTCCCTAGAGCATGTCGATGTACATAGGTGTCTGCACTTTGTTCTAATACTGTAATTCTTCTTATAGTTGATACGAGAAGTGCCTGCTGCCATCTGTTGACAGCATATACAAGTATAAATTCGATATATTTATTGAAAATATCTGTACTTGTATATAATATTATTGTGTAACACATGCTATTTTGCAGAGAGACCTAAATCTCAATTTATTATAATATACCAAATGTTGTAGAGTGTTTAAAATATTAAAATTTTTTTGTTTAGCACAGCTACTAGGTGTTTTACAAAACAAGATTTTATAAAGAAAAATAATGTGAATTATTTCTTGTTAGGAAAGTCAGAGAGATTATCTGTGGCAGTGCTGTGTTAAAGTTGTTCAGGATTGTGTCGACCGCTGCTCTTGTGCAAAGAACGTATAAGGAAAAGAGGTTCAGCTTTGACAAAGCGTAAGTGGCGACTTCAAGTGGTGTTTCGATTCGTATCGTGCATTTGTTTAAGCTGGGAAGCAAACAATAAGGGGCAAAGGAATTATGCATTAAAAAATTTATATTTTAAAAAAGGAAAAAATAGTAACTGCACTTTGCATTTGAAAAAAATAATATCATGAATTTAAGAAAAGTTTATTTTCTCCATTGGAATCATTTTTGTTGAACCAACAATTATAAATTGAACGGATAGAGAAGATTTGAAATTAGCCTGAAGTTAATTTATAGAATAAATTATTACAATTAGAAGCTTTCTTGGTTGCATGGAAACAGGGACCAAAATTATTAATATACTGTGCAAGGATATCAATGGGAAATTATTACATAGGAAAAGCGAAGAGAATGGAAGTTGACAGTAACATGTAATTACAAAAGCGTTCGTCCCCTGTAATGTTCGTTTCACCTCTATGCCAAATGAACGATACTCGGTTTTACATTAATCTCTATGGAAGCTTAACTTCTTCTCCCTCTACATTCTTTGTCTTGTGCACACGTTTCTTGACTTTATTTAGGACAGGAGCGGATTCCCTACGGAGTGTGTGCTGTGATATTTGTCGCGGCCGTAGGAAGTATTTAATTTCTTCTCGCCCAAAGCTTAAGCTTCGTTTCTTCTACACTTCAGGTCAGTGCTTATTTATTATTTCTTTTGTCTCAGAATTCGATGATATATCGAAAAATTCAAATATGGATGCAGTAGCGGATTCTCGGGAGATTTTGATGGCAGACTCGGCTGGGCCGGCACTGCATTGGATATCGGACGACGATGTCAGATTATTGCGTGGAATTGCAACGACCTTAAAAGAGACCTTTTCGAGTTTCTGAACTTTCTTATGCAGTTTAATGTGGATGTGGCTTTACTGAGCGAGACACACTTAAGGGCTAGTGATAAGCTAAATGTCGCAAAGTACAAAGTTTATCGAACTGACCGAATACATAATGGAGGTGGTGGGACAGCCATTTTTGTTAAGAGCTGTATTCCACACTTCCATTATCTGCTTCCTGAAGTGGCTTCCATTGAAGTAACTGCCATCTCTATTCCCCGGACTAGTATTGGAAAACTAAACATCATTTCTGGTTATAAGCCTACAAATATTATTTTGCGTTCTGTGGATCTGGATTGGATCTTTAAAACCGACTGTCCCACGATTCTTGCTGGTGAACTAAACTCCAAACATACTGTTTGGAATTCTCGAAGGTGTAACTTAAATGGTCGCACCCTGCTTGAATATTCTACTAGTAAGGGGATCATTATGGATGCGCCTTCCAGTCCCACTTATTTTCCGTACAACCCGAAATACATGCCAGATGTGCTTGATATAGTCCTGCTGGGACACTTTTTTCCGGCTTACAGTCTTGATACTATACAATCGCTAAACTCGGATCACATACCAATCTCTCTTCAGCTCTCCATATCGAATGTGGCAACTCCTCCTGTTTCCGTTTCAACAAATTGGGATGTTTACAAAGAACTTGTCATACGCTGTGCACGTTAAAGAACACGCTAGATAGCTTTGACGGGAGGCTACCATCTGTCTCCCAACAGCTGTTCCAGTGGGTCCCCTCCCCCAACCTTCTCTGAGCCTTCGGGGTCCTTGTGACCTGGCCATTTAGCCCATGGTGTGCAAAAAAGTGCCGCTCAGAGGTAAAACAACCCAACGTTAAAGAACACGCTGGATGGCCTTGACGGGAGGCTACCATCTGTCTCCCAACAGCTGTTCCAGTGGGTCCCCTCCCCCAACCTTCTCTGAGCCTTCGGGGTCCTTGTGACCTGGCCATTTAGCCCATGGTGTGCAAAAAAGTGCCGCTCAGAGGTAAAACAACCCAACGTTAAAGAACACGCAGGATGGCCTTGACGGGAGGCTACCATCTGTCTCCCAACAGCTGTTCCAGTGGGTCCCCTCCCCCAACCTTCTCTGAGCCTTCGGGGTCCTTGTGACCTGGCCATTTAGCCCATGGTGTGCAAAAAAGTGCCGCTCAGAGGTAAAACAACCCAACGTTAAAGAACACGCTGGATGGCCTTGACGGGAGGCTACCATCTGTCTCCCAACAGCTGTTCCAGTGGGTCCCCTCCCCCAACCTTCTCTGAGCCTTCGGGGTCCATGTGACCTGGCCATTTAGCCCATGGTGTGCAAAAAAGTGCCGCTCAGAGGTAAAACAACCCAACGTTAAAGAACACTCTGGATGGCCTTGACGGGAGGCTACCATCTGTCTCCCAACAGCTGTTCCAGTGGGTCCCCTCCCCCAACCTTCTCTGAGCCTTCGGGGTCCATGTGACCTGGCCATTTAGCCCATGGTGTGCAAAAAAGTGCCGCTCAGAGGTAAAACAACCCAACGTTAAAGGACACGCTGGATGGCCTTGACGGGAGGCTACCATCTGTCTCCCAACAGCTGTTCCAGTGGGTCCCCTCCCCCAACCTTCTCTGAGCCTTCGGGGTCCTTGTGACCTGGCCATTTAGCCCATGGTGTGCAAAAAAGTGCCGCTCAGAGGTAAAACAACCCAACGTTAAAGAACACGCTGGATGGCCTTGACGGGAGGCTACCATCTGTCTCCCAACAGCTGTTCCAGTGGGTCCCCCTCCCCCAACCTTCTCTGAGCCTTCGGGGTCCATGTGACCTGGCCATTTAGCCCATGGTGTGCAAAAAAGTGCCGCTCAGAGGTAAAACAACCCAACGTTAAAGAACACGCTGGATGGCCTTGACGGGAGGCTACCATCTGTCTTCCAACAGCTGTTCCAGTGGGTCCCCTCCCCCAACCTTCTCTGAGCCTTCGGGGTCCATGTGACCTGGCCATTTAGCCCATGGTGTGCAAAAAAGTGCCGCTCAGAGGTAAAACAACCCAACGTTAAAGGACACGCTGGATGGCTTTGACGGGAGGCTACCATCTGTCTCCCAACAGCTGTTCCAGTGGGTCCCCTCCCCCAACCTTCTCTGAGCCTTCGGGGTCCTTGTGACCTGGCCATTTAGCCCATGGTGTGCAAAAAAGTGCCGCTCAGAGGTAAAACAACCCAACGTTAAAGAACACGCTGGATGGCCTTGACGGGAGGCTACCATCTGTCTCCCAACAGCTGTTCCAGTGGGTCCCCTCCCCCAACCTTCTCTGAGCCTTCGGGGTCCATGTGACCTGGCCATTTAGCCCATGGTGTGCAAAAAAGTGCCGCTCAGAGGTAAAACAACACAACCCTGGTTCGTCACCAACCGAAGAATTCATCACGATCTTGGAGTTGCACAGATTACAGGGTGAATCTGAAAAAGTGGGCAAAACTTTACGGGGTGGTAGAACGTAGCTATACGAGCAATATTCGTCATAGAAAGTATGGGCGGAACGCAAACGTCGAGACACTAGGTGGCGTTGGAAATGGTATAAAAGGGTCGGTCCTCGCACCCAACGGCATTTCTACCGTGGATTGCCGAGAGGATGGCTGGTTATACTAACCACGAAATGACGGATATGCACTTTGTGTACGGTGCGGCGGACGGGAATGCAAGTGAGGCACAGAGACTTTACCGTGACCGGTTTCCGATGAGATGCACTCCAGATCGAAAAACCTTCGAGCGTTTGCATCGGCGGCTGTGTGAAACGGGATCCTTCGCTGCGGCCAAGCAAGACGCAGGGCGTGAAAGGAGTGTCAGGACGCCGCAACTTGCAGAGGACATTCTGCGTAGGGTGGAAGAGCGACCGGGATATAGCACGTGAGTAGTTTCCCGTGCAGTACACGTATCCCAAATGTCGGTTTGCCGTGTGCTACAGGAGGAAGGAATGCACCCCTATCGTACGCAGAACGTACAAGCGTTGTCACCGGCGCACTATCAGCCACGTGTCGATTTCGCACGTTGGTACCTCCAGCAGAATGCAGCGCAGCCGGATTTTGGTGCACATGTTCTGTTTACGGACGAGTGCACTTTCACCCGTGAGGGCGTTTTGAATACCCACAATTCACACACGTGGGCATCTACGAACCCGCATGCCCCACGTCCTCATTCGTTCCAGCAGCGGTTCTCCATAAATGTTTGGGCAGGGATCCTCCATGTCCATTTGGTTGGCCCATACTTCCTGCCACACCGTCTGGACGGCAAATCGTATAACACATTCCTACGAGAGGTGTTGCAGGAGCTGCTGCGTCCGATTCCAACCCCCAGCAGGTCTAGAATGTGGTTCCAGCACGACAGTGCGCCTGCACACTTCAGCTTAGATGTGCGGAACACTTTACATGCAACGTTCCCAGGGCGATGGATTGGTCGAGATGGTCCCATAGCTTGGCCACCAAGATCGCCGAATCTCTCGTGTTTGGACTTTTTCCTGTGGTTCCATATGAAAAGCCTAATCTACGAGTGCCCCATTGAAACCGATATGGATCTAGTCGCCAGGATCGCCGTTCTTGCCGGCGATATTCGGGAAATGCCTGGTGTCTTCGCAAATGTGCGTCGGTCCCTATCCCGCAGGTGTGAAGCCTGCATTACAGCTGGCGGCAGCTCTTTTGAACAATTTCTTTGAGCATGTACCTCAATTACATTCCTGTTAATAAAATGTTTTCTGAAGTATCTCCTCTCCTTCTTGTGTTCATTCTTTAAATGTGACAGTGGAAAACTACCTTTTAACTTCTCACCGCTTGCGTTCCGACCATACATTCTATGACGAATATTGCTCGTAAAGCTGCGTTCTACCACCCAGTAAAGTTTTGCCCACTTTTTCAGATTCACCCTGTATATAACTTTATTAAGAACACCTCGAAGGTTTTCTTTGATGGTGTTGACTCAAACCCACATGATTTGATTTCTTCTCTATTGCATTATTTGTTCGATCCTCAAAGCAGGATCAAAAGAGCAAGACCCCTGATCTTCGATATGGATACCTTTTTGGTTTAATTCTTGCTTTCTGCTCCTGTTCCTACGTGTTCTTTTCATAGCCCTTCGGGGGGCGGGGGTGGCTCAGTCGGTAGCGCGCCAGGCTCGTAATCTGTAGTTCCCAGGTTCGAGTCCCAGCTGGGTCAGCGTTGAGATTTATCTCCGCAAAATTCCCCGCCCTGCCCACGGTCAGTAGGGGACACCGATGGGCTTGGAAAGGCCGCCGTCCGTCGGATGGGACGTTAAGCCGTGGCCCCGTGTGCGGAAGAGCCATACCCTGTGCACGCTGGATGGTCCCGTGTGCGGAAGAGCCATACCCTGTGCACGCTGGATGGCCTTGACGGGAGGCTACCATCTGTCTCCCAACAGCTGTTCCAGTGGGTCCCCTCCCCCAACCTTCTCTGAGCCTTCGGGGTCCATGTGACCTGGCCATTTAGCCCATGGTGGGCAAAAAAGTGCCGCTCAGAGGTAAAACAACCCAACCCATAGCCCTTCGGGGTTTCAGCATAGCTTGGTGTACTACTTTTGTACTGTCTTTGACTCATGGCCTTATCGGCGATCATCAGATGAAAATGATATGGGGTCATTTGATCCTAGCACATTGAATGTTATGTTTCAGCTATCAGCTATCACTTCTTATTATTTTCTCTCCGAACAAAAAGAAAATTATAATGGTGTTTCATAAAACAGCAATTATCAGCAAAAGTGTATGTAAAATTAATCACGTGGTATAAACAACAGAAAACCTTGCTGGCAGTGAAAACGTTACGCAGGGGAACTCGTTTTTTTTCCCTGGCTAAAAGCTTCACTGCAATACCCGAATTTGCCATGTTCAGAGCGCGCTGCAATCGAAAAGAATACATTACGCCTATGGATATAAGTTGGGTTGGGTTGTTTTACCTCTGAGCGGCACTTTTTTGCACACCATGGGCTAAATGGCCAGGTCACATGGACCCCGAAGGCTCAGAGAAGGTTGGGGGAGGGGACCCACTGGAACAGCTGTTGGGAGACAGATGGTAGCCTCCCGTCAAGGCCATCCAGCGTGTTCTTTAACGTGCACTGGGTATGGCTCTCCCGCACACGGGGCCATGGCTTAACGTCCCATCCGACGGACGGCGGCCTTTCCAAGCCCATCGGTGTCCCCTACTGACCGTGGGCAGGGCGGGGAATTTTGCGGAGATAAATCTCAACGCTGACCCAGCTGGGACTCGAACCTGGGAACTACAGATTACGAGCCTGGCGCGCTACCGACTGAGCCACCCCCGCCCCATGGATATAAGTAAGATGGCTCTCTTCTCCCTTTAGACACGATGTTTGCTCTTTGAGTCATTTACTGTGTTAACTTCCGAGCAAAATCGACTAAACAGTTAGTGAGAATATAAACGTAAAATTTTAATTTTAGTGTTATACTATATTCAGAATAACACTTCGCCGCCATGTTAAACCCTGTATGGGCAATACCTACGCCCATGAATGCCGCAATTGTTTAAACATAAAAATTCTGCGCCAGCGCAGTGAGCCGAATGGAATATAACTTCTTTTAATATATTCTTTGAACCTGCACAAACGTGCATTCTTGAATAATGGGAAAAGCTATCTTTGAACATCGATTAAACGGATGCTTTTCATTTTGGAAATAATTCAGGCAAAAATTAGAGTCGCAGTAAACAAAAATATAGCAATTCTCGTATATTCCGATTATTTACACTTCGTTTTCATTCATCATCATCATCAAGCAGCCATAGGCTACGGAGGTCCAACCAGACCGTGCAGTTTAATTCTCCAAGCTTATCTGTCCTGAGCTACGTCTGCTGCATCCGGCCACTGCACACCAATTCTAACAAGGTCATGTTTGATATTGTCTGCCCACTGCATCCTAGGTCTCCCCCTCTTTCCGTGTGTGGGAGAGCCATACCCTGTGCACGTTAAAGAACATGCTGGATGGCCTTGACGGGAGGCTACCATCTGTCACCCAACAGCTGTTCCAGTGGGTGCCCTCCCCCAACCTTCTCTGAGCCTTCGGGGTCCATGTGACCTGGCCATTTAGCCAAATGTGTGCAAAAAAGTGCCGCTCAGAGGTAAAACAACCCAACCCAACCCAACTCCCCCTCTTTCTGAGGCCTTTAGGCACACTATTCATAACCGTATTCGCCAATCTATAATTATTCATACGGGCAACATGGCCAAACCAACGGAGTCTCTCTCTGCACAATATGCTGCTTAAAGGAGGTTGCAGACTCCTTTGCCTAACCTCATCATTAGTTACAAAGTTGAACCACCTAATGCCCAAGATACTGCGTAAGCATCTGGAATCAAAAGCATCTAGTTTCCTGTTATCTTGTTTACAAAGTGTCCAAGTTTCACTACCATAACTAACCCTAGAAAGAACCAAACTATTATACAGTCTAATTTTAGTCTTTAGGTGTATATGCCTATTTCTCCACACTCTCCCTAGATTCTTAAAAGTCCAGGCAGCAATCGCTATTCGTCTGTTAATCTCATGCCGCACATCACCAGTATCAGTGTAGCTCCCAAGATAATTAAACTGTGACACCTGTTCAATATTGCAATCATTCAGATTAACTGAATCACAGCCTGCCTGACCAATTTTCATCACTTTAGTTTTCTCTCTGTTTATAACCAAACCTACTCTACTACCAGTCTCATCAACAACTCGAATGAAAGAGTTCATCTGATCAACATCATTTGTCAAAGGGCTAAATCATCAGCATAATCTAAATCAGAAATTTTAGTATCACCAGACCATTTAAGGCCAAAATCTTTCCCTTGAAGTGAATTTCGCATAACATAATCAATAACCAAGCTAAAGAGAAAAGGAGACAAAATGCACCCTTGTCGAACACCAGAAGTAATGCTAAACCAATTGCTACAAGCCTTACCAATTCTCACACACGACTCAGTGTTATTATAAAGAGCGTTCATTATGTTAACTAACTTGTTTAATATATCATATGATCTCACAATCAACCACAAATTATGATGATCAACAGAGTCAAAAGCCTTTTTAAAATCAACAAAGCTAGCAACGAAAGGTTTCTGAAACTCTAAACATTTCTCAGGAATCTGCCTAAGTGAAAATATCTGATCTACACATCCCCTACCACTTCTGAATCCACATTGCTCATCACGAAATTGACTGTCAACCAGATTCTTAATTCTGGTAAGCACAATCATGCAAAGAACTTTACCTGGAACAGAGAGTAGGCTGATATCCCTATAGTTATCAGAAGAACTGGGATCACCTTTTTTGAAAATTGGGATAATAATAGCTCTTGTAAAATCCTTAGGAACCATGCCTTTCTCATAAAAGATATTCAAAATTTCAGTCATCCAAGTGGTAACCGAAACATTCCCAGCTCTAAGCATTTCTGTAATAATTTCATCCACCCATGGGAATTTACGAAGTTTAAGTTTAGAAATAGGCAAAATAACTTCAGACTGTGTTATAGGGCCAACATTAAAGCCACCAATGCATCTATCATCATTGCAAACTATGGAAGTAGAACTGCCCATATTGTTTAGAACATCACTGAAATACTCAACCCACCTAACCATGACAGCTAAAGGATAATAAAACATGACAGCTGAAGGATAAACAAGGTAAGGTTATAACCTTACCTTGTTTATCCTTCAATCCCTCTATACCTGTGCATTTTCTGCCACATAAAACATTAACTACCTGGTACAGCTCTCTGCTGTTGTACTGCCTAACTGCTTCCTCAGCATTGTCAGCCAAGCCATCAAGCCAAAGATTCTTATCAGCAGCCACCTGAACCTTTACACGTTTATTAAGCTCTCTGTAATGTTTTCTATTAGGACTAGTAGGGTATTGATTAAGGACATTCCTGCATTTCCTTATTTCTGAAATGAACTCAAGTGCCTTATCACTCAAATAATTCTGTCTCCTCTGCTCCTTTTTTCCTAAAAGAATATTGTGAGTTTCCAAAAAAAGCCTGTTTAAAATGGCCCCTTTCTTCCTCAACTTCAGTAGTAAGCAAACCTCGACTGTCATAATGACTAAGTAACCTATCATGGTAAGCTTTGGCTGTAACTGGGTCTTTCAGAGCTTCAGTATTAAAAGTAAATTTTTTAACCTTAGCACAACACTTTTTAAGTTTAAGTTGCAACACACTTTTAACAAGGTAATGGTCAGATCCAATTTCAGCTCCCCTATATGCCCTGGTATTCCTAACAGAACTAGCCCATTTGCTGTTAATTAATATATAATCAATCATATTCTTATGCAGCCCATCAGGTGAAACCCATGTGTACTTATGTATGTCGCGGTGTTTGTAATAAGTGTTAGTTATTCTGAATCCATTGAGTTTACTTACCTGTAGGAGATGTTGCCCATTGCCATTGCAGCTACCAATACCAAAAGGGCCTATTACTCCTCCCCAAAGTTCAGAGTCAGTACCAACATTGGCATTGAAGTCACGTAGAACAAGTGTAATATCTCTTTTCTTGACAGAATTCAAAATATCCTGAAGTTGTCCGTAAAACCTATCCTTCTCATCCTCATCCTCAGTGGGGGCATAACAGCAGAGACATAAATTTAAGTTTTAAATGCTTGTCTAAAATTTTGCTGTAAGAAACCTTTCATTATAATGCACTCATATCCTAGAAGAGCATCACTAGCATATCTGCTGAGAAGCAGACCTATGCCTTGGTGATGCTTTCCATCTTCCCTCCCTGTAAAGAGAATTTTAAGGTTATTTTTAAGTATCTCACCTTTACCTGTCCGTCTGGTTTCTTGCAAGCCTAGAATATCTAGGTTATAGAGCTGGAATTCCTTCGTGAGGACATCAAGAGAATAATCTCTACGTACTGTCCTCACGTTCCATGTTTTCATTAGACATCTAGAAATGATGTTGAATAATCTCTATTTCATTATCTTTGTTAAAGAGCAAAAGGTCTATTTTTATGATTTCCAGACTTGGCGCCATTAAAAACGAATATTGAAACTATCTGATGTATTGTATTAGTATCTATGGAACAAAAAAAAATGTCTCAAAAACGAATTGCATTTCTTTTTCACTAGGGCAGTGGTCCTCAAACTTTTATTTTTTTTATGCTTCACGTACCTCCTGGAAATGTGTATATAACTGGCGTACCCCTTGTATAGGTAGATAAAACTACAGTTATAGTATAACAATGGGAATAAAATGAAACACTGACTTTGTTACTAGATATAGCGACTTTTCAGCTATCACGGCGTACACCAAAAACTTTTACAGCGTACCCCACGTTGAGAACCCCTAATCTAGATGTTAAGGCTACCTATGCTGACGTCACAATTATGTCCAATGGCTGTTTGTTATAGGAGCTGTTGGGTTGTTTTACCTCTGAGCGGCACTTTTTTGCACACCATGGGATAAATGGCCAGGCCACAAGGACCCCGAAGGCTCAGAGAAGGTTGGGGGAGGGGACCCACTGGAACAGCTGTTGGGAGACAGATGATATCCCCCGTCAAAGCCATCCAGCGTGTTCTTTAACGTGCACAGGGTATGGCTCTCCCGCACACGGGGCCACGGCTTAACGTCCCATCTGACGGACGGCGGCCTTTCCAAGCCCATCGGTGTCCCCTACTGACCGTGGGCAGGGCGGGGAATTTGGCGGAGATAAATCTCAACGCTTACCCAGCTGGGACTCGAACCTGGGAACTACAGATTACGAGCCTGGCGCGCTACCGACTGAGCCACCCCCGCCCCAAGAGCTGTTGGACTTTGCCACTTAGTACATTATATTTAAAGAAGTGCTGCTCAGAGGTAAATCAACCCAATCCTACTAAGGTCTCTCCCTCATAGATCTGTTCCATGGCGCATTATACTAATAAATTCCTCTCGGACCACTGTCTCAAAGAACTCCTAGAGTGGTAATTTTCTTTTATGCATTTCCAGTATATGTCAGTAATGGAGGGAATTTTCTCTTATCCCTTTTACTGCTAAAGGTTTCATTTTCTTTAGCAGTAAATAACTTCAAACTTTAATCATTCAACTTCATAACTTTAAACTATTGATCTATGGAAAGGAATTTTCATATGCGTCTTTAACTTACTCCAACACATTTACCAGCGAAAAGCTTATTTTTTAAAGTATATCGAGTTTCAAACCTGGCTTCTCTTTAACAGAACTCCGAAAACGTTCGCTTTATGATTACTGTCGCTCATATTTTATATAGCAACCAAATATAAAATAAATAAAACGGTTGTAGAACAAACATTTGATTTTTTTCCTAAAATCGATTTCGTTCACCAAGTTTTCTGCTAAACGGGGTTATCACACTCGACGATGATGTGGCTAGTGGAGAGTAAAACATGAACCCGGGTTGTTGGATTGTTATACCTCTGAGCGGCACTTCTTTGCACACAATGGGCTAAATGGGCAGATCACAAGGACCCCCGAAGCCTGAGAGAAGGTTGGGGGAGGGGACCCACTGGAACAGCTGTTGGGAGACAGATGGTAGTCTCTCGTCAAGGCCATCCAGCGTGTTCTTTAACGTGCACAGGGTATGGCTCTCCCACACACGGGGCCACGGCTTAACGTCCCATCCGACGGACGGCGGCCTTTCCAAGCCCATCGGTGTCCCCTACTGACCGTGGGCAGGGCTGGGAATTTTGCGGAAATAAATTTCAACGCTGACCCAGCTGGGACTCGAACCTGGGAACTAAAGTTTACGAGCCCTGCGCGCTACCGACTGTGCCGTTTTCGTGTAGTTAATTTCTTTTAAATGTTTTCTAAAAGAAAATGCAGATGGTGCTCATCAACTAATCTAAGGCAAAAGTATAGTTATTAGCTCATCAGTTGGTATTAAGCGTGGTTAGGTATTGTTAAAGAAAGCAAGTGAACATTACGAATTATTATCTGTAGTGGTAGACTGACATCAGTCTACAGATATGATATCTGTAGATGGGTACCATTATTTGAAAGGTTCACATATATTCTTAAACAGTATCTGACCACATGTTAATAATAGCTGATGCGTTACTAACGGTACGTTTGGGGGAGGTGGTGACTCCGTTGGTAGCGTTGGTTGGGTTGTTTTACCTCTGAGCGGCACTTTTTTGCACACCATGGGTTAACTGTCCAGGTCACATGGACTCCGAAGGCTCAGAGAAGGTTGGGGGAGTGGACCCACTGGAACAGCTGTTGGGAGACAGATGGTAGCCTCCCGTCAAGGTTATCCAGCGTGTTCTTTAACGTGCACGGGTATGGCTCTCTCACCGCACGGGACCACAGATTTACGTCCCATCCGACGGACGGCGGACTTTCTAGGCTCAGTCGGAGCGCTCCAGGCTAGTAATCTGCAGTCCCCAGGTTGAAGTCCCATCTGGGAATGCATTGAGATTTATCTCAGTTAAATTCCCTGCCCTGCCCACAGTCAGTAGAGGACACCGATGGGCTTGAAAGGGTCGTCATCCACCGGATTGAACGTTAAGTCGTAGATCCGTGAGCGGGAGAGCCATGTGCACGTTAAAGAACAAGCTGGATGTCCTTGACGGGAGGCTACCATCTGTCTGTTTACTGCTGTCCAGTGGTTCCCTTCCTCCATGGGCGGGGTGGCTCAGTCGGTAGCGCGCCAAGCTCGTAATCTGTAGTTCCCAGGTTCGAATCCCAGCTGGGTCAGCGTTGAGATTTATCTCCGCAAAAATTCCCCGCCCTGCCCACGGTCAGTAGGGGACACCGATGAGCTTGGAAAGGCCGCCGTCCGTCGGATGGGACGTTAATCCGTGGCCCCGTGTGCGGGAGAGCCATACCCTGTGCACGTTAAAGAACACGCTGGATGGCCTTGACGGGAGGCTACCATCTGTCTCCCAACAGCTGTTCCAGTGGGTCCCCTCCCCCAACATCCTCTGAGCCTTCGGGGTCCATGTGACCTGGCCATTTAGCCCATGGTGTGCAAAAAAGTGCCGCTCAGAGGTAAAACAACCCAACGTTAAAGAACACGCTGGATAGCCTTGACGGGAGACTACCATCTGTCTCCCAACAGCTGTTCCAGTGGGTCCCCTCCCCCAACCTTCTCTGAGCCTTCAGGGTCCATGTGACCTGGCCATTTAGCCCATGGTGTGCAAAAAAGTGCCGCTAAGAGGTAAAACAACCCAACGTTAAAGAACACGCTGGATAGCCTTGACGGGAGGCTACCATTTGTCTCCCAACAACTGTTCCAGTGGGTCCCCTCCCCCAACTTTCTCTGAACCTTCGGGGTCCTTGTGACCTGGCCATTTAGCCCATGGTGTGCAAAAAAGTGCCGCTCAGAGGTAAAACAACCCAACGTTAAAGAACACGCTGGATAGCCTTGACGGGAGGCTACCATCTGTCTCCCAACAGCTGTTCCAGTGGGTCCCCTCCCCCCACCTTCTCTGAGCCTTCGGGGTCCATGTGACCTCACCATTTAGCCCATGGTGTGCAAAAAAGTGCCGCTCAGAGGTAAAACAACCCAACGTTCTGAACACGCTGGATAGCCTTGACGGGAGGCTACCATCTGTCTCCCAACAGCTGTTCCAGTGGGTCCCCTCCCCCAACCTTCTCTGAGCCTTCGGGGTCCATGTGACCTGACCATTTAGCCCATGGTGTGCCAAAAAGTGCCGCTCAGAGGTAAAACAACCCAACGTTCTGAACACGCTGGATGGCCTTGACGGGAGGCTACCATCCGTCTCCCAACAGCTGTTCCAGTGGGTCCCCTCTCCCAACCTTCTCTGAGCCTTCGAGGTTCATGTGACCTGGCCATTTAGCCCATGGTGTACAAAAAAGTGCCGCTCAGAGGTAAAACAAACCAACGTTAAAGAACACGCTGTATGGCCTTGACGGGAGACTACCATCTATCTCCCAACAGCTGTTCCAGTGGGTCTCCTTCCCCAACCTTCTCTGAGCCTTCGGGGTCCATGTGACCTGGCCATTTAGCCCATGGTGTGCAAAAAAGTGCCGCTTAGAGGTAAAACAACCCAACCCAACCGATGCTAGAGAGTTAATATTGGTGCATAAAGCTATTCAGACTGTAGATCTGAATAACATTAAGAAATTCCAGTGGCCGTGTAGAGTTCAAGATTAAAAAGGAATAACGACTGTCAAAAATTCAAGAAGCCCCGATTGATTTTGAAAAATAAATACCATCCCTCCTGTACCAATTTATGATCTCATGACGGCAACCTTATCATCATCATCAGTCAAAAATAAATGTTTCCTCTGGATATGTTCGACCCTCTCCTCCAGATGGCAAGATTGGATAATGTCAAGAAACTAATCTCTTTTATATTACATAACCATGATCAAAATTCTTAATCCCTATGGAAAAGATTCGCATCTTGAAAAAAATTGGATTTCTTCATTGTAACAAACTTTGCGTTTTGTCAGATCTTGTCCAAGTAAACTGTGCAGACTTAGTTGGAAAATTTTCTCTTTTTCTAATCTTGTTACTAAGTTGGTTCTGTGGATCGAGCAAGGGGCGGGGGTGGCTCAGTCGGTAGCGCGCCATGCTCGTAATCTATAGTTCCCAGGTTCGAGTCCCAGCTGGGTCAACGTTGAGATTTATCCCCGCAAAATTCCCCGCCCTGCCCACGGTCAGTAGGGGACACCGATGGGCTTGGAAAGGCCGTCGTCCGTCGGATGGGACGTTACGCCGTGGCCCCGTGTGCGGGAGAGCCATACCCTGTGCACGTTAAAGAACACGCTGGACGGCCTTGACGGGAGGCTACCATCTGTCTCCCAACAGCTGTTCCAGTGGGTCCCCTCCCCCAACCTTCTCTGAGCCTTCGGGGTCCATGTGACCTGGCCATTTAGCCCATGGTGTGCAAAAAAGTGCCGCTCAGAGGTAAAACAATCCAATCCACTGTAGTTCTCAGGTTCGAGTCCCAGTTGGGTAGTGTTGAGATTTATTTCCGGAAAACTCGAAGGTCTGCCCACGACCAGTACGGGATACCGATGGGCTTAGAAAGTCCGTCAGATGGTCATTAAACCATTATCCCGTGTAGGGAGAGCCATATATTTGCACGTTAAACAACACGCTGGATGGCCTCGGTGGGAGGCTACTATCTGTTTTCCAACGGTTATTACAGTGGGTCCCCCTCTCCCAACCTTATCTGAGCACACGGAGTAATTGTGACCTGATCATTTAGCCCATGTTGGGCAAAAAAGCGCCGCTCAGAGCTGAAACAACCCAGCCCCTTCCCTAAACTTTCTATGAACCCTCGAGGTCCTTGTGACCTGGCCATTTAGCACATTGTGTGCAAGAAAAGAGCGCCGCTTTGAGTTAAAAACAATCCAACGAAATGCTAAAATGGCCCTCACTTTAGGGGCGGGGGCGGCTCAGTCGGTAGCGCGCCAGGCTCGTAATCTGTAGTTCCCAGGTTCGAGTCCCAGCTGGGTCAGCGTTGAGATTTATCTTCGCAAAAATTCCCCGCCCTGCCCACGGTCGGTAGGGGACACCGATGGTCTTGAAAAGGCCGCCGTCCGTCGGATGGGACGTTAAGCCGTGGCCCCGTGTGCAGGAGAGCCACTACCTGTGCACCTTAAAGAACACGCTGGATGGCCTTGACGGGAGGCTACCATCTGTCTCCCAACAGCTGTTCCAGTGGGTCCCCTCCCCCAACCTTCTCTGAGCCTTCGGGGTCCTTGTGACCTGGCCATTTAGCCCATGGTGTGCAAAAAAGTGCCGCTCAGAGGTAAAACAACCCAACCCAGCCCTCACTTTACGTGTGAAGTTAAATGTCTCAAACAAGTTTTTATTTCAGGTTTAGGAGCAATTTTCACGCTTCCTATTATCCGCTCATTACTTTTAAAACTTAACAAAAAGTTTACATTCTTCCTCTTCTTAATGCTTAAGCAATTGCCGAATAAGTCTATCATAAAACTGTGATTTCCCATGGCAAAAGTTCTCTTGTAATAAACATTCTCGACATTAATTTATGAAAATTTCTAAAATAAAACATAGTCAGTTCCAACACCAATTATAAATACTGGACAAGACATGCTTAAAATAAAGATTCTCAGCTTCAAATAAAGGAAAAAAATTAAAGTGAACATTCACGATTTCGTCATTCACCGACAAGGTTTTGTCCGTGGCGTCATATCCTTTAATGGCGTCACATCCTTCCTAAGTTCGTGTCATTCCCTATTGTCTTAACTTCGACAACTTTTTAAAACAACTTCTCCGTAATTACTTAGCAGCAACTTGCACTTCCGGTCGACACTTTATCATAGACACTGGCTCGTGACTAATTGAAGACAAAAAGCGTCGGGCGTTAACGAGAAGTTTTCTTCTTCAATTTCGCTTAACGTCTTTTGTCTCAAACGCCATCTTGTGACAATTGCGTCATTCGCCGCGAAAGCTGATTCGATATATCACAGCGCATGCGCAGTAGGAAGTAGTTTGCAACACAGAGATGATGTGTTTTTACTCTGCATACTATCAGGGTTTCTTGTTTTACTTCTCAGTTGCACTTTTCTACGCAAAATGGGCCAGGTCACAACGACGCCAAGGATTCAGAGCGAGACTTGGGTTGTTGGGTTGTTTTAACTCTGAGCGGCACTTTTTTGCACACCATGGGCTAAATGGCCAGGTCACATGGACCCCGAAGGCTCAGAGAAGGTTGGGGGAGGGGACCCACTGGAACAGCTGTTGGGAGACAGATGGTAGCCTCCCGTCAAGGCCATCCAGAGTGTTCTTTAACGTTGGGTTGTTTTACCTCTGAACGGCACTTTTTTGCACACCATGGGCTAAATGGCCAGGTCACATGGACCCCGAAGGCTCAGAGAAGGTTGGGGGAGGGGATCCACTGGAACAGCTGTTGGGAGACAGTTGGCAGCCTCCCGTCAAGGCCATCCAGCGTGTTCTTTAACGTTGGGTTGTTTTACCTCTGAGCGGCACTTTTTTGCACACCATGGGCTAAATGGCCAGTCACATGGACCCCGAAGGCTCAGAGAAGGTTGGGGGAGGGGACAGACTGGAACAGCTGTTGGGAGACAGATGGTAGTCTCCCGTCAAGGCCATCCAGCGTGTTCTTTAACGTTAAGTAGTTTTACCTCTGATCGGCACTTTTTCGCACACCGTGGGCTAAATGACCAGGTCACAAGGACCCCAAAGGCTTAGAGAAGGTTGGGGGAGGGGTTGGGTTACCTCTGAGCGGCACTTTTTTCACACATTGGGCTAAATGGCCAGGTCACATGGACCCCGAAGGCTCAGAGAAGGTTGGAGAGGGGACCCACTGGAACAGCTGTTGAGAGACAGATGGTAGTCTCCCGTCAAGGCCATCCAGCGTGTTCTTTAACGTTGTTAAGTAGTTTTACCTCTGAGCGCCACTTTTTGGTACACCATGGGCTAAATGACCAGGTCACAAGGACCCCAAAGGCTTAGAGAAGGTTGGGGGAGGGGTTGGGTTGTTTTACCTCTGAGCGGCACTTTTTTGCACACCATGGGCTAAATGGCCAGGTCACATGGACCCCGAATGCTCAGAGAAGTTTGGGGGAGGGGACCCACTGGAACAGCTGTTGGGAGACAGATGGTAGCCTCCCGTCAAGACCATCCAGCGTGTTCTTTAACGTTGTTAAGTAGTTTTACCTCTGAGCGGCACTTTTTCGCACACCATGGGCTAAATGACCAGGTCACAAGGACCCCAAAGGCTTAGAGAAGGTTGGGGGAGGGGTTGGGTTGTTTTACCTCTGAGCGGCACTTTTTTTCACACCATGGCCAAGTCACATGGACCAAATAGCCAGGTCACATGGACCTAAACAGGGTCCATGTGACCTGGCTATTTGGTCTTCGGGTCTCTTTTGGACTTCGGGGTCCATCTCTCTATTTGGACTTCGGGGTCCATGTGACATGACCTAAATAGCCAGGTCACATGGACCCCGAAGGCTCAGAGAAGGTTGGCGGAGGAGACCCATTGGAACAGCTGTTGGGAGACAGATGGTATCTTCCCGTCAAGGCCATCCAGCGTGTTCTTTAACGTGCAGAGGGTATGTCTCTACCGCACACGGGGCCACGGCTTAACGTCCCATCCGACGGACGGCGGCCTTTCCAAGCCCATCGGTGTCCCCTACTGACCGTGGGTAGGGCGGGGAATTTTGCGGAGATAAATCTGAACTTTGACCCAGCTGGGACTCGAACTTGGGAACTGCAGGTTACGAGCCTGGCGCGCTACCGACTGAGTCACCCCCGCCCCCGCCTCTTCCTGAACCTTTTCTGAGATCTTGGGAATCTTTGGTTCTGGCGATTTTCTCCTTTTTTTTGCAAAACTTCCGCTTTGGAGCAAAACATCACAACTTTTTTCCCCCATTACGTCATCTGCCCCTAGCTGAAGAAATTTTGTGTGCGTCACCAGACTCAGAACAGGTGCCTTACTCTTGAATGACTCACTTTTCAAGATGAAAAAAGTTCTTTCCCCCAATTTCCAGACGTGCAACGTAAAGGAAACAGTGGTTCATGTTTTGCTGAATTGCCCTGCTTATTCGATCCAGAGAAACAACCTAATAGCAAGATTACAAACAGAAAACATTTTTGAACTAAGTCTGCATAGTTTACTTGGAAAAGAGGATCTGACTATTCGCAAAGTTTGTTACAATGATACAATCAAATTTTTAAATGATGCGAATCTTTTCCATAGGATTTAAGAATTTTTTTTAATCGAGGTTTTGTTACATAAATGTCATCATCTTCTTGGCGTTATCCAACCTTGCCGTTATCCAACCTTGCCATCTGGAACAGAGGGTCTAAAGACTCGATATGGGGCAGGGGTGGCTCAGTCGGTAGCGCGCCAGGCTCGTAATCTGTATTTCCCAGGTTCGAGTCCCAGCTGGGTCAGCGTTGAGATTTATCTCCGCAAAACTCCCCGCCCTGCCCACGGTCAGTAGGAGACACCGATGGGCTTGGAACGTTAAAGCACCCTGGGCACGTTAAAGAACACGCTGGATGGCCTTGACGGGAGGCTACCATCTGTCTCCCAACAGCTGTTCCAGTGGGTCCCCTCCCCCAACCTTCTCTGAGCCTTCGGAGTCCATGTGACCTGGCCATTTAGCCCATGGTGTGCAAAAAAGTGCCGCTCAGCGAACACATCCAGAGAAAACATTTACTTTTGTTTGATGATGATGATGATGACCTAATTATTCGGAAGGCTTAATATTACAACAATGAAATTCCAAATCTTTATTTTATGAGATTCAGATATTTAATGCTTTTATACAAGTTAAGGTATTTCAATTTGATATGTAATGGTATACGATAGAAATTCTCTTACGAGTTAATTATGATAAAGCCACTGGTCTACATTCACTTTGGTCTTATTAGGATATATCCTTCATACCAGTAATTTCGAGGATTCTTTTTTGTCCAATATATCCACGATTGGCATACGTTGCAAGCTTTCTTTTTATTTGTAATAACGATCGACTCCAGGAACTTACGGTAGCGCGCCAGGCTCGTAATCTGTAGTTCCCAGGTTCGAGTCCCAACTGGGTCAGCGTTGAGATTTATATCCGCAAAATTCCCCGCCCTACCCACGGTCAGTAGGGGACACCGTTGGGCTGGAAAGGCCGCCGTCCGTCGGATGGGACGTTAAGCCGTGGCCCCGTGTGCGGGAGTGCCTAACCTGTGCACGTTAAATAACACGATGGATGGCCTTGACGGGAGGCTACCATCTGTCTCCCAACAGCTGTTCATCCAGTGAGTCCCCTCCCCCAACCTCCTCTGAGACCTCGGGGTTCATGTGACCTGCTACTTAGCCAACGGTGTGCAAAAAAGTGCCGCTCAGAGGTAAAACAACCCAACCCAAACCCAGGAGCTTGCAGTACACATTTTACTTTTGATAGTGGTATGGCAAAACATCCGATAATTGTACCACACTTTGAGAATAAAATTCAAATTTTATTTCTGTAAATTATTCATTTTTTAATATCAGCTTTATAGTGCTAAAAAGAATCTGATGAGACATTAAGCCGTGGCACTGTGTGCAGGAGAGCCATACACTGTGCGCGTTAAAGATCACGTTGGATGGCCTTGACGGGAGGCTACCACATGTCTCTCTAGAGCTGTTCCAGTGGGTCCCCTCCCCCAACATTCTCTGAGCCTTCGGCATTCTTTTGACCTGGCCATTTATTCCATGGTGTGGAAAAAAGTGCTGCTCAGAGGTACAGTCACTCAAAAAAATATCCGAACATTATATATTCCCGGATATTTTTTTCTGAATTTTGTAATAAACTATAGTGTTCGGATTTTTTTGAGCGACTGTAAATCAACCCAACTCAAAAGCATAGCAGCAGAAATTGCCGAATACCACTATTTAAACACTAGTTTTGTATGAAATTATAATACACAAATATGATCTTTGGTTGAAAATAAAACGATCACATTTGAAACCTATTTCGAATATGATTTTATTTGTTTTTTTACAGAATCGAAATCAAACAATTGCTATTTTACGGAAAGTCTTAATCAGTGGACTAAAACATGATCATTCGATGTACTACCACATATGATGAAACTTCAAAGGGTAAATTCGTGAAACTTGAATGAGGAAATGAAAGCTATCTGTTACATGCAGCCAGAGTGATGATACCATCGTACTTTCAATAGGGAACGTAGGAAAGCATCTTGATACCATTTAAGTAAAATATATTTTTCTTTAAATTTAGATATATCGTAAAGACATATCTGTTATGTACTATACCATAGTTATAATGAACCAGATAGTGATTCAACGAGAGGTATTAATATAAATTAAATTAGATTATAAATTGGGTGGTAGTTTTTTAAAATATCTTTCAAATATTTTTTTTACCGTTTTCCTTCATCATTTGTTCGTTTTTGAGTTTATCAAAATGTTCGTCAAAACGGTTCTTCTAAGATGTTGATCACTTGCAACATGCTACTTATCAAATAAAAGACTATTATATAGGAGGGTCATGTATTTTAAAAAATTCCCCATTATTTAAATAATAAATAAAAATCCGTCAAGCAGCTGCTATCCAGAAAGGTGTCAGGAACATGTCAGTTCATATTCCATAGTAGAAGGTCTGTGAGGATGGCGGGACCTCAGTAGAAAGAAAACACGAACAACTGCTCTTTTCCGTTGTCACAATATTTTCTAAACGCGAAGTACGAGATTAACGATTTCCTCCTTACGAAAAGTCCCTTTCGATGCTTCCTAATAATTTAGATTTTAATTTCTTTTTTTTAATTCGTCCTTTTAATACTTTCTAAGAGTTGTGCAGAAGGTCCCCTCTTTCCAAACGTCTCTGAGCACTCGGGTCTTCGTGACCTGTCAATTTAGCCCATTGAATATAAAAAAGTGCCATTCAGAGGTAAAACAACCCAACACGAAATAGGAACTGCAGATTACGAACCTGGAGCGCTAGGGGCGGGGGTGGCTCAGTCGGTAGCGCGCCAGGCTCGTAATCTGTAGTTCCCAGGTTCGAGTCCCAGCTCGGTCAGCGTTGAGATTTATCTCCGCAAAATTCCCCGCCCTGCCCACGGTCAGTAGGGGACACCGATGGGCTTGTAAAGGTCGCCGTCCGTCGGATGGGACGTTAAGCCGTGGCCCCGTGTGCGGGAGAGCCATACCCTGTGCACGTTAAAGAACACGCTGGATGGCCTTGACGGGAGGCTACCATCTGTCTTCCAACAGCTGTTCCAGTGGGTTCCCTGCCACAACCTTTTCTGAGCCTTCGGGGTCCATGTGACCTGGCCATTTAGCCCATGGTGTGCAAAACAGTGCCGCTCAGAGGTAAAACAACCCAACCCAAACTGGAGCGCTATCGACTGAGTCAACCCCCGCCCCTTAACGTGGGGAATTGAACTAATGTCACCCCCACATCTCATCGGAATTTTAAGATGAAAAATTATAATATTGGAAATATTTTAAATTACGTTAATTTATTTAGGAACCATAGCGATGACCTTCCTATCGAAACCCTTCCCCCAATTTTCTATGAGCCTTCGGAGTCCATTGGCCAATGTGCAAATCCATGTAGCCAAATGTGCAAAAAAATGCCATTAATCCATTTAGCCCAATGTGCAAAAAAGTGCCGCTCAGAGGTAAAACAACCCAATCCAGGAGAGTCACACCCTGTGCGCATTGAAGTATACGCTAAATGGCTTTGACGGGAGGCTTCCATCTGTCACCTAACAGATGTCCAGTGGGTCCCCCTTCTCCTAACTCTCTAGGTCCATGTAACCTGGTCATATATCTCATTGTGTGCAAAAATTGCCGTTCAAAAGTTAAACAACGGAACCTTGCGAGAGGACTTTTTTGGGGGTGGAAGAACGTTGGTGGAACAAACCTTTCACCACTTTAGGCTACGCTGAGAAGAAGATATTTTAGGAATTTTGTGGTCGTAGGCAACACCTGCTATAACAGAATGACGCACAACTAAATTATGACTTCAACATAAAGACTTGGGAATCTAGATATTTCTTACATGTTGTTTTCTATTATTCTTACTGTACTTTAATACTAGTCTTTATTGTTTATTAGGGGCGGGGGTGGCTCAGTTTTAACATTTTTGGGGTTGAAACATGCTGGACACCAACCTGAAATACCTTGATGTCATTCTACATAAAAAAAAATACTTAGTTGTAATGTGCCTATTAATCAATGTAAACTTGCCTCCTGATAGGGTGGAGATCCAAACTGCTTCCAAAAAAGAAATTATTTCTTTATAAGACTCTTCTGCGGCCAGTCCTGACATAAGCCTCACCAGTGTTCGTAATACTACCAACAGCAATATCAGGAGGCTTCAGAGCTTCCAAAATAAAATTCTCAAAACTGTGGTAAGTGCTTCGCGGTTTGTGAAAAACAAGATCATTCACACTTATTTGAGCACTGACCACATATTCGGAAGCTCGCACAGACCTTTTTTGCAGCAGTGGAAGATCATCCTTATGATAAAATGAGATCCTTGATCAATTACGATCCCCTGGTTTTAAACCAATTCAAACGTCCAAAGTTATGGTTTTTGACACCCGGATGTTTACCTTTTAGTTGTGCTTTTTCAGCAAATGGTTTTGCCCTTGTGACCCCTTCAGGGTTCATCTGTTTAACTTTTATTATTGCCAATCAGGCACTATATTAGACTTCGAGAGATAAGCCCTAGGCTTGGAGCTCATAGAATTAATTAAAGATATCAGGATTACCAACTTGACCACATAATTTCTTCCTCCGACCTTCTGCTGTAGGTGGTGTTGGTTAATACCAATTGATGCGCTTATTTTTATACTTTTTGACTTATATCAGTTGACTGGCGCCATCTACATTTCCTTTTGGAAAACAAGTTATTTATAATTTCGCCAAAAAGGCACAAGTTTTTCGGCACCTGATATATGAAGTATTCGATATTCAATTTGATATGTCTACAGAAAAAAAACGGAGGAAACATTCTCACAAATTTTTAAATCAACTTCTTCCCTGCTTGGAAGCCCTGCTCTAAGTTACGATGAAAGGAATGTGAAATAAGCCGAATTTGATGGTCTCACTGTTTTGAAGTAGTTGTTACAATGAAACAATTAAATTTTTAAACGATGCGAATCTTTTCCATAGGATTTAAGAATTTTTTATCGAGGTTTTGTAACATAAATGTCATCAGCTTCTTGGCGTTATCCATCCTTGCCCTCTGGAGGAGAGGGTCGAAAGACTCGAACACATCCAGAGAAAACATTTATTTTGTTTGATGATGATGATGTACCTTTGCTGTGTTTTCTCAGTCGGTAGAGCGCCAGGCTCGCAATTTACAGTTCTCAGGTTCGAATTCCACGTAGGCCAGTGTTCAGATTCATCTCCTCTAAACTTCTGGCACTTCCCCCGGTCAGAAAGGAACATTGATGGGCTTGGAAAGCCTTCGACTCCCGGATCGTTAATTCGTGGCCCGTGTGCGAGAAAGCCATATTCTGTGTAGCTTAAAGAAATAGTTGGATTGGCCTTGACGGGACGCTATCATTTCTGCCGTAACAGGTGTCCAGTGGTCCCCCCCCAACAACTTTCTCTGAGCCCTCGGGGTCCTTGTGACCTGGCCATTTAGCCCAATGTGTGCAAAAGAGTGTCGCTCTTAGGTAAAACAACCCAACCGTCTACACGTTAAACCACACCCTGGATGGACTTGGCAGGGTCGTATTGAAATGTTTACCACTGAGCGGCGTCATTTTTCACATTATGAGCTAAATGGCCAGATCACAAAGACCCCAAGCATAAAAGGTTGGGAAAGGCGAATCATTAGACACAGCTATTAGTAAACAGATAGTTGGATCCCGTCAAGGCCGCTCAGCGTGTTTTTTAACGTGCACAGTGTTGCTTTCCTGCATTGGGTTGTTTTACCTCTGAGCGGAGGGGCGGGGGTGGCTCAGTCGGTAGCGCGCCAGGCTCGTAATCTGTAGTTCCCAGGTTCGAGTCCCAGCTGGGTCAGTGTTGAGATTTATCTCCGCAATATTCCCCGCCCTGCCCACGGTCAGTAGGGGACACCGATGGGCTTGGAAAGGCCGCCGTCCGTCGGATGGGACGTTAAGCCGTGGCCCCGTGTGCGGGAGAGCCATACCCTGTGCACGTTAAAGAACACACTGGATGGCCCTTGACGGGAGGCTACCATCTGTCTCCCAACAGCTGTTCCAGTGGGTCCCCTCCCCCAACCTTCTCTGAGCCTTCGGGGTCCATGTGACCTGGCCATTTAGCCCATGGTGTGCAAAAAAGTGCCGCTCAGAGGTAAAACAACCCAACCCAACCTCTGAGCGGCACTTTTTTTGCACACCATGGTCTAAATGGCCAGGTCACATGTACCCCTAAGGCTCAGAGAAGGTTGGGGGAGGGGACCCAATGGAACAGCTGTTGGGAGACAGATGGTAGCCTCCCGTCAAGGCCATCCAACGTGTTCTTTAACGTTGGGTCTGTTTTACCTCTGAGCGGCACTTTTTTGCACACCAAGGGCTAAATGGCCACGTCACATGGACCCCGAAGGCTCAGAGAAGGTTGGGGGAGAGGACCACTGGAACAGCTGTTGGGAGACAGATGGTAGCCTCCCGTCAAGGCCATCCAGCGTGTTCTTTAACGTGCACAGGGTATGGCTCTCCCGCACACGGAGTCACGGGCTTAACGTCCCATCCGACAGACGACGGCTTTTCCAAGACCATCGGTGTCCCCTACTGACCGTGGGCAGGGCGGGGAATTTTTGCGGAGATAAATCTCAACGCTGACCCAGCTGGGACTCGAACCTGGGAACTACAGATTACGAGCCTGGCGCGCTACCGACTGAGCCACCCCCGCCCCATGCTTTCCTGCACACGGGCAACGACGCAATGCCCCACCCGCCAGACGGCGGTCTTATCAAGTTCAGAGCTGCCCATTTTCTCACCTAGAGCAAAGCCTCTATTAGGGGAAATAAATCTCAACGCAAGAACATTGGAATTCGAACATGAGAAATACAGATTACGAGCCTAGACCACTACCGACTGAGGTAGGGCTGTCTCATCCTTGTTTGATAAGAGGCTTCCATCTGTCTTCTAACAATATTCTATTGGGTTCCCTTCCCAAATTCTTTAGGGGCGGGGGTTGTTTAGTCAGTAGCGCGCCAGGCTCGTAATCTGTAGATCCCAGGTTCGAGTCCCAGCTGATTCAGCTTTGAGATTTATCTCCACAAAACTCCCCACCCTGCCCGCGGTCAATAGCGAACACTAATGGACTTGGAAAGGTCGTCGTCCGTCGGATGGGACGTTAAACCATGGCCCGTGTACGAGAGAGAGTTGGGTTGTTTTATCTCTGAGCGGCACTTTTTTGCACACCATGGGCTAAATGGCCAGGTCACAGGGACCTTGAAGGCTCAGAGAAGGTTGGGGGAGGGGACCCACTGGAACAGCTGTTGGGAGACACATGGTAGCCTCCCGTCAAGGCCATCTAGCGTGTTACTTAAAGTGCGCAGGGGGTGGCTCTCCCGCACAAGGGACCACGGCTTAATATCCATCAGACGGATGGCGACCCTTCCAAGCACATCGATGTCCCCTGCTGACCGTGGGCATGACGGGGAGTTTTACGCAGATAAAACTCAACGCTGACCCAGTTGGGACTCGAACCTGGGAAATGCAGATTACGAGCCTGGTGCGTTACCGACTAAGCCACCCTTCCCTTGTGTAAGGGAGAGAACCTTACCTTGTGCACGTTAAATAACACGCGTTTGGCCTTGACTTGAGGCTACCATCTGTCCCCCAACTTTCTCTGAGCGTATAGGGTCCTTTAGACCTGGCCACTGGTGCGGGGGTGGCTCAGTCGGTAGCGCGCCAGGCTCGTAATCTGTAGTTCCCAGGTTCGAGTCCGAGCTGGGTCAGCGTTGAGATTTATCTCCGCAAAAATTCCCCGCCCTGCCCACGGTCAGTAGGGGACACCGATGGGCTTGGAAAGGCCGCCGTCCGTCGGATGGAACGTTAAGCCGTGGCCCCGTGTGTGGGAGAGCCATACCCTGCGCACGTTAAAGAACACGCTGGATGACCTTGACGGGAGGCTACCATCTGTCTCCCAACAGCTGTTCCAGTGGGTCCCCTCCCCCAACCTTCTCTGAGCCTTCGGGGTCCTTGTGACCTGGCCATTTAGCCCATGGTGTGCAAAAAAGTGCCGCTCAGAGGTAAAACTACTTAACAACGTTAAAGAACACGCTGGATGGCCTTGACGGGAGACTACCATCTGTCTCCCAACAGCTGTTCCAGTGGGTCCCCTCTCCCAACCTTCTCTGAGCCTTCGGGGTCCTTGTGACCTGGCCATTTAGCCCATGGTGTGCAAAAAAGTGCCGCTCAGAGGTAAAACAACCCAACCCATACCCAATCTTCTCTGAACCCTTTTAGAAGTGAATTAGAAGTGAGTGGTAAATGGGTTGGGTTGTTTTACCTCTGATCGGCACTTTTTTGCACACCATGGGCTAAATGGCCAGGTCACATGGACCCCGAAGGCTCAGAGAAGGTTGGGGGAGGGGACCCACTGGAACAGCTGTTGGGAGACAGATGGTAGCCTCCCGTCAAGGCCATCCAGCGTGTTCTTTAACGTGCACTGGGTATGGCTCTCCCGCACACGGTACCATGGCTTAACGTCCCATCCGACGGACGGCGGCCTTTCCAAGCCCATCGGTGTCCCCTACTGACCGTGGGCTGGGCGGGGAATTTTGCGGAGATAAATCTCAACGCTGACCCAGCTGGGACTCGAACCTGGAAACTACAGATTACGAGCCTGGCGCGCTACCGACTGAGCCACCCCCGCCCCAGTGGTAAATGGACTATTTCAAAATTTCTGAAGTGTTTTAGAAGTGAGTGGTGGACTGTTACGTAATTGTCTCGCGGCAAATTGTCTTGCGGATTTGTCTTGCGGTATTCGGACTAATGCCGAAAACACTGTTGAAAAACACTGGTTTATACCCAAAACTTCTCAATAAAAATGGGGCGGGGGTGGCTCAGTCGGTAGCGCGCCAGGCTCGTAATCTATAGTTCCCAGGTTCGAGTCCCAGCTGGGTCAGCGTTGAGATTTATCTCCGCAAAAATCCCTGCCCTGCCCACGGTCAGTAGGGGACACCGATGTGCTTGGAAAGGCCGCCGTCCGTCGGATGGGACGTTAAGCCGTGGCCCCGTGTGGGGGAGAGCCATACCCTGTGCACGTTAAAGAACACGCTGGATGGCCTTGACGCTGGAAGGCCTTGACGAGACCATCTGTCTCCCAACAGCTGTTCCAGTATGTCCCCTCCCCCAACCTTCTCTGAGTCTTCGGGGTCCGTGTGACCTATCCATTTAGTCCATGGTGTGGAAAAAAGTACCGCTCAGAAGTAAAACAACCCAACGTTAAAGAACACACTGAATGGCTTTGACGAGAGGCTACCATCTGTCTCCCAACAGCTGTTCCAGTGGGTCCCCTCCCCCAACCTTCTATGAGCCTTCGGGGTCCGTGTGAACTGGCCATTTAGCCCATGGTGTGCAAAAAAGTGCCGCTCAGAGGTAAAACAACCCAACCCCATGAATGAGAGAGTAAACAAGTGACTGTTTTTCAGTACCTTCACCATCTTCCAAATGGAGTTATCATGCGATAGAATGAAGAGAACTTTCTATTCCAGAAGTTACTTGTTTCCTGCAGTTTTTTTCTCACCTCTGTCTTGAGGGAGAAATAAAGCTTTTATATCAGATTTATTCCGAGTTCTTTGCCAGGAATGTCGGGCTCTGTTCTCCTCTTTAATGTGACAGGAGAGATGCGATGGAAGAATATAAAAATATTTCTTGAGAGTTATTTCAGTATTGGCTTGAATTCTTGAATCATGTAACAGATAAATAAGGTTTGAAAGAGAAACATTAATAGAACTGCATGTATGAGTTAAAGGTATTTAAATTTTCTTTTTTTAAAATACTTCTGGTAGCTGCTTATTTTAAAAAACTCAATAGTTAATTTGTAATTTATTTCAAAATTTAATATTAATTACTGAATTTTTTGATTCAGTAATAGTTTTCTACCCTCAACCAACCCTACTTTAGCCGAGTGTGTGTGTGTGTGGGGGGGGGGGGGGGGGAATAATGAATCTAGGTTTTGGGTTGGGTTGGGTTACCTCTGAGCGGCCCTTTTTTGTACACCATGGGCTAAATGGCCAGGTCACAAGAACCCCGAAGACTCGGAGAAGGTTGGGGGAGGGGACCCACTGGAACAGCTGTTGGGAGACAGATGGTAGCCTCCCGTCAAGGCCATCCAGCTGTTCTTTAACGTGCACAGGGTATGGCTCTCCCGCACACTGGGCCACGGCTTAATGTCCCATCCGACGGACGGCGGCCTTTCCAAGCCCATCGGTGTCCTCTACTGACCGTGGGCAGGGCGGGGAATTTTTCGGAGATAAAGCATCTGGACAATTTGCGTTGTGTTTTAATTCTATTTTAAAATACGGGATTCATGATTGTATAGCGAAACAATGATTTAGTATCCTTTCCACTTTTCCCTATTCTGTCTTAGCCACGGTCAGGAGAACATAAATCAACCACATCTAGAGAGTAGACAGACAATTTCCTAAGATGAAACATACACAATTTAATCATACATATTTATATACAACAAACAGGCGCTCACAGCTCACTTCTGCCGATTTAGGCGCTCTTCAACAATAATCTAAAATACTCTGCGCTCCCATGTGGAAAAGAGGCATTTTACGAGAGGAGACAGAAAGGTAATAATAAACATCCTGACACGAAACTCTTTCTAGGAGCCGCTTGACTACTCCGGATATATTTCCCGGATCTTGACAACTTCCACTCCCTCCGCTGCACTCCAACAACTCGTTCGACATGAGCGAGGAATCTTCCACGTCACCACCTTCGTCACAGCTTATCTTTGGCTTTCTCCTCGCTTCACCTCATCTCTGTCTCTCTCTGACACTTCCTCTCTTACATATCCATATCCCTCCTTTATGTCATCCCTTCTAACACTGTCTGTTATACTCCTAGTTGTAGGCACCAATGGGTTTTAAAAGGCCACCCTCCATTGGATGGGATGTTAAGCCGTGGTCCGTGTGCGAGAAAGCCATACTCTGCGCAGGTTAAAGGGTTGTTGGGTTGTTTTACCTCTGAGCGGCACTTTTTTGCACACCATGGGATAAATGGCCAGGTTACATGGACCCCGAAGGCTCAGAGATGGTTGGAGGAGGAGACCCACTGGAACAGCTGTTAGGAGACAGATGGTAGCCTCCCGTCAAGACCATCCAGCGTGTTCTTTAACAGGCAGAGGGTATGGCTTTTCCGCACACGGAGCCACGGCTTAGCGTCCCATCCGATGGACAGCGGCCTTTCCAAGCCCATCGGTGTCCCCTACTGACCGTGGGCAGGGCGGTTAATTTCCGGAGATAAATCTCAACGCTGACCCAGCTGGGACTCTAACCTGGGAACTGCAGGTTACAAGCCTGGCGCGCTACCAACTGAGCCACCTCCGCCCCGCGCAGGTTAAAGAACACGTTGAATGGCTTGAAGGGAGGCTACCATCTGTCTTTCAACAGCTGTTCCATTGGGTCCCCTAAACTTCTTTGAGCCCGCGGGGTACTTGTAACCTGGCCATTTAGCCCATTGTGTGCAAAAATGTGCCGCTCAGAGGTAAAACAACCTAACCTGGTTGTTGGAGTACTCCTCTGGGCACAGGCGAACATAAATCTAGAGAACAAACATCGTTCCTGCCATGTTCATACATGGCAGGAACGATGCACCTGTCACGTTCATACATGGCAGGAACGATGCACCTGTCACGTCATACATGGCAGGAACGATGCACCTGTCACAGGGGAAGGCGAGATCTGCTTAATTCTACGGTCCTCGTACCGACAATAATTGGGGCGGGGGTGGCTCAGTCGGTAGCGCGCCAGGCTCGTAATCTGTAGTTCCCAGGTTCGAGTCCCAGCTGACCCGTCAAGGCCATCCAGCGTGTTCTTTAACATACACAGGGTATGCCTCTCCCGCATAAGGAGCTACGGCTTAACGTCCCATTCGACGGAAGACAGAATTTCCCTACCCATCGGTGTCCCCTACTGACCGAGGACAGGGCGTAACGGAGATAGATTTCAAAGCTGACCCAGGCGTGACTCGAACGGACGGTGAGGCAATCCTCACATTGCTTAGAGGAGCCATGATTAGAGAACGCTGCACGTCAAATTCTGTGATCATAATTCGTACAGTTTAGAATAATATTATATTATTTTTCCTGTTTTATGTAGAAGGGCCTTTTTGAAGAGATGGGGAGGTTAGGACTGAAAATCTCATATTGCTTAAATCGGGGACGAGTTGAGTTGGGTTGTTTTACCTCTGAGCAGCACTTTTTTGCACACCATGGGCTTAATGGCCAGGTCACATGGACCCCGAAGGCTTAGAGAAGATTTGGGCAGGGGACCCACTGGAACAGCTGTTGGGAGACAGATGGTAGCCTCCCGTCAAGGTCATCCAGCGTGTTCTTTAATGTGCACAGGTATGGCTCTCCCGCACACGGGGCCACGGCTTAACGTCCCATCCGACGGACGGTGGCCTTTCCAAGTACATCGGTGTCCGCTACTGACCGTGAGCAGGGCGGGGAATATTGCGGAGATAAATCTCAAAGCTGACCCAGCTGGGACTTAAATCGGGGACGAGAGCGATCCTACCTTTTATCATTTCGAAGAAATTTTCCGGCATTTCGGTGTGGGGGGGAGCTGTTTTAGAAAGAGGGAAGAAAGATGAGGGATAAATATAAAAATATTATATTGTAATTGTCTGAGGAATTATACATCATAGCTATTACTGTTTAAGTAAAATCTCTCCCTTTTTTTTTTCTAGAGAAAACAAATTAAAAATTTTTGGCAGCCATTTTATTTTGTTTAGGGATTAACAAAAAATTTTTTGTTAATCCCTAAACAATTTTTAATTTTTTGTTAATCCCTTACTTTGATGCTGATGGCCATGACAGCTGTTTTAATGACGTCATGTGGAGGGAAATTGTTTTCAAATTTTGATTAACCATTATTGTAGGTTACTTTAAGTTATACCTTATAAATTAATAAAACAATAATTAATTGCAATAATTAGTGTAACAATATTCAAATATGGATTAAACTAAGAGTTTTTCTTTTTTAATATATTGTATTATTGTCAAAAGAGAAATTATATTTAATATTTTATTCACTTTTTGCTTGTATCTTGCAACTACCTGTCGTAATATTATACCAAAATTAGTAATATGATTTCTCTCCATATCTGATGTAACGAAATAGGCAGCGTTACTTCACTTATCAAGGTAGTCTTGTCCAAAGAAAGTATAAGGAAAAGAGGTTCAGCTTTGACAAAGCGCAAGTGGCGACCTCAAGTGGTGTTTCGATTCGTATCGTGCATTTGTTTCAGCTGGGAATCAAACAATAAGGGGCAAAGGAATTATGCATCAAAAAATTTATATTTTAAAAAAGGAAAAAAGATAACTGCACTTTGTATTTGAAAAAAAATAATATCATGATTTTAATAAAGGTTTATTTTCTCCATTGGAGTTATTTTTCGTTGAACCAACAATTATAAATTGAACGGATAGAGAAGATTTGAAATTACGTGAAGTTAATTTATAGAATAAATTATTACAATTAGAAACTTTCTTGGTTGCATAGAAACAAGAAACAGAATTGATATTAATATACTCTGCAAGGATATCAACGGGATATTATTACATAGGAAAAGCGAAAAGAATGGAAGTTGACAGTAACATGTAATTACAAAATCGTTCGTCCCCTGTAATGTTCGTTTCACCTCTACGTCAAATGCACGATACTCGATTTTACATTAATCTCTACGGAAGCTTATCTTCTTCTCCCTCTACATTCTTTGTCTTGTCTGAGGCCATTCAACAGTAGCGTTTGAATCGTAGAATGCTAAAGTTGTCAACGAAGGAAAAAAGCATCCATTCAGAGAGCACATAGTCCCATTGCCAAGAACTTTCGAGATGGGAAGAGCTTAAATGTAAACCACACTGACAGTATGAGGACACAGTTGGTTAGCGGTGAATGGCGAGACAAGGTTAGAGATAGTTAGAGGAAGAGATTCCTGCATCAAGGCATCAGCAACTAGAAGAAATAGCTTCAAACAAGTGACACTAATGGATGCTACGAGGATGAGATGATGTTAAGGACGATTTGTCTGCTGCTGTTATCTTTTCACTTAGCAAAAGAAGTCTGGAGGCTTTCACGTCTATTCACTGATGACCAACTCCAAATGCTGTTTGCTTCAGATTTTTTTTTTTTTTCGAAATACAAATTTATGTATGATGTACATCATTTTCGGTACATTGCTAAGAATTTTATTATTGTTATCGATTCTTCTAGTTGATGCCATCCAGCGTGTTCTTTAACGTGCACAGGGTATGGCTCTCCCGCACACTGGGCCACGGCTTAACGTCCCATCTGACGGACGGCGGACTCTCCAAGCCTATCGGTGTTCTTTTTTTGGGGGGGAGGGGATCCAATGGACAGCTGTTGGGAGACAGATGGTAGCCTCCCGTAGAGGCCATCCAGCGTGTTCTTTAACATACACAGGGTATGCCTCTCCCGTATAAGGAGCTACGGCTTAACGTCCCATTTGACGGAAGACAGAATTTCCCAACCCATCGGTGTCCCCTGCTGACCGAGGACAGGGCGTAACGGAGAAAAATTTCAAAGCTGACCCAGGCGTGACTCGAACGGACGGTGAGGCAATCCTCACATTGCTTAGAGCCATGATTAGAGAACGCTGCACGTCAAATTCTGTGATCATAGTTCGTACAGTTTAGAAAAATATATTATTTTTCCTGTTTTATGTAGAAGGGCCTTTTTGAGGAGATGGGGAGGTTAGAACTGAAAATCTCGTATTGCATAAAACGGGGACGAGTTGAGTTGGGTTGTTTTACCTCTGAGCGGCACTTTTTTTTCACACCATGGGCTAAATGGCCAGGTCACATGGACGCCGAAGGCTTAGAGAAGGTTGGGGGAGGGGACCCACTGGAACAGCTGTTAGGAGATAGATGGCAGCCTCCCGTCAAGGCCATCCAGCGTGTTCTTTAACATGCACAGGGTATGGCTCTCCCTCACACGGGCAACGGCTTAACGTCCCATCCGACGGACGGCGGCCTTTCCAAGTACATCGGTGTCCCCTACTGACCGTGGGCAGGGCGGGGAATATTGCGGAGATAAATCTCAAAGCTGACCCAGCTGGGACTTAAATAGGGGACGAGAGCGATCCTACCTTTTATCGTTTCGAAGAAATTCTCCGGTATTTCGGTGTGGGGGGAGAGCTCTTTTAGAGAGAGGGAAGAAAGTTGAGGGGATAAATTTCCATATTTCTTAAATCTATTATGAGAGGGGAAATTGTAATTGTCTGAGGAATTATATATCATATCTATTACTGTTTAAGAAAAATCTCTCCCTTTTTTTTTTTCTAGAGAAAAAAAAATAGAAAACTTAATGGCAGCCTTTTTTTGTTTAGGGATTAACTTTTTGCCATATAGAAACAGTTCGTTCCACATTTTTTTATTTGGAGGGAGGGTGCAGAGGAAAAAAAGGTTAAGGTTACTAACTCTTACATTGAAATAATAGAATTTCTCAGATACACCTGGTAGTAGTTTGTTAGAACAACATAGAAATACTCACGATACAAAACCCAGTAGTTCCGCCTTTCAACACTACCAGTATTTAGGAATTCCCGTGTTACCACTACCTACGGTCAGGGGCAAGACTAGGGGCGGGGGTGGCTCAGTCGGTAACGCGCCAGGTTCGTAATCTGTAGTTCCCAGGTTCGAGTCCCAGCTGGGTCAGCGTTGAGATTTATCTCCGCAAAATTCCCCGCCCTGTATACGGTCAGTGGGGGACACCGATGGGCTTGGAAAGGCCGCCGTCGGTCGGATGGGACGTTAAGCCGTGGCCCCGTGTGTGGGAGAGCCATACCCTGTGCACGTTAAAGAACACGCTGGATGGCCTTGACGGAAGGCTACCATCTGTCTCCCAACAGCTGTTCCAGTGGGTCCCCTGCCCCCACCTTCTCTCAGCCTTCGGGGTCCATGTGACCTGGCCATTTAGCCCATGGTGTGCAAAAAAAAGTGCCGCTCAGAGGTAAAACAACCCAACACAACTCACCTTCTCTTTGACTTCAATTTTTGCCTGAGTATAAATTATCCAAACTCACCACCTTATAACAGAAAGCCAGGAAATTATATTTATGATATCAACTTTAGTAGTTCGACCATACAAATATTTATTATATTTTTGATTTTAATATTACTTCTGGTAAACCCTGTGCTAATATTTAAACTGATGTTTATCTATAAACATATATTACGTAGAAGAAAAATTATTTGTATTAATTATCATTACTCTATTTAATAATAAATACGTATAATAATGTTTCTTTTTAAATAAAATAAATTTATAGATAAACTTTAGTATATAGATTAGCACAAAAGTTCACCAGTAATAAAATTATAATTAAAAATATAAGAAATATCTATATGGTCAAACTAATTAAGTTGGCAGCATAAATTTATTCCACTTCTATTATAGGAGGTTTTGACTAAATCCTCAACAAACATTATCGAATCCCGTTCTTACTTCACTTTAAATTCTCCCTGAACAAAATCATCAAAGAGAAATCTCACTTCGCCTGAAATTCTTAAATAAAAACATAATCGAAGCAAGCCTTTACTTCGCCTGAAATTCTCCCTGAGCAAACGCTATCGAAGGCAACCCTCACCTCACCTGAAATTCTTCCTAAAACAACTTTATTGAAACGAACCCTCAAATCATCTGAAACTCTCTCTTTATCAAAAATAGGGGGCGGGGGGGGATTCAGTCGGTAGCGTGCCAGGCTCGTAATCTGTACTTCCCAGGTTCGAGTCCCAGCTGGGTCAGCGTTGAGATTTATCTCCGCAAAATTCCCCGCCCTGCCCACGGTTAGTAGGGGACACCGATGGGCTAGGAAAGGCCGCCGTCCGTCGGATGAGACGTTAAACCGTGGTCCCGTGTGCGGGAGAGCCATACCCTGTGCACGTTAAAGAACACGCTGGATGGCCTTGACGGGAGGCTACCATCTGTCTCCCAACAGCTGTTCCAGTGGGTCCCCTCCCCCAACCTTCTCTGAGCTTTCGGGGTCCTTGTGACCTGGCCATTTAGCCCATGGTGTACAAAAAAGTGCCGCTCAGAGGTAAAACAACCCAACGTTAAAGAACACGCTGAATGGCCTTGACGGGAGGCTACCATCTGTCTCCCAACAGCTGTTCCAGTGGGTCCGCTCCCCCAACCTTCTCTGAGCCTTCGGAGTCCATGTGACCTGGACAGTTAACCCATGGTGTGCAAAAAAGTGCCGCTCAGAGGTAAAACAACCCAACCAACGCTACCAACGGAGTCACCACCTCCCCCAAACGTCCCGCCGTCGGATGGGACGTAAATCCGTGGTCCCGTGGGGTGAGAGAGTCATACCCGTGCACGTTAAAGAACACGCTGGATAAACTTGACGGGAGGCTACCATCTGTCTCCCAACAGCTGTTCCAGTGGGTCCCCTCCCCCAACCTTCTCTGAGCCTTCGGAGTCCATCTGACCTGGCCATTTAACCCATGGTGTGCAAATAAATGCCGCTTAGAGGTAAAACAACCCAACCAACGCTATCAACGGAGTCACCACCTCCCCCAAACGTACCGTTAGTAACGCATCAGCTGGTATTAACATGTGGTCAGATACTGTTTAAGAAAATATGTGAACCTTTCAAATAATGGTACCCATCTACATATATCATAACTGTAGACTGATGTCAGTCTACCACTACAGATAATAATTCGTAATGTTCACTTTGCTTTCTTTAACAATACCTAACCACGCTTAATACCAACTGATGAGCTAATAACTATACTTTTGCCTTAGATTAGTTGATGAGCACCACTGCATTTTTTTTTAGAAAACATTTAAAAGAAATTAACTACACGAAAACGGCACAGTCGGTGGCGCGCCAGGCTCGTAAACTTTAGTTCCCAGGTTCGAGTCCCAGCTGGGTCAGCGTTGAGATTTATTTCCGCAAAATTCCCAGCCCTGCCCACGGTCAGTAGGGGACACCGATGGGCTTGGAAAGGCCGCCGTCCGTCGGATGGGACGTTAAGCCGTGGCCCCGTGTGTGGGAGAGCCATACCCTGTGCACGTTAAAGAACACGCTGGATGGCCTTGACGGGAGACTACTATCTGTCTCCCAACAGCTGTTCCAGTGGGTCCCCTCCCCCAACCTTCTCTCAGGCTTCGGGGGTCCTTGTGATCTGGCCCATTGTGTGCAAAGTGTGCCGCTCAGAGGTATAACAATCCAACAACCCGGGTTCATGTTTTACTCTCCACTAGCCACATCATCGTCGAGTGTGATAACCCCGTTTAGCAGAAAACTTGGTGAACGAAATCGATTTTAGGAAAAAAATCAAATGTTTGTTCTACAACCGTTTTATTTATTTTATATTTGGTTGCTATATAAAATATGAGCGACAGTACTCATAAAGCGAACGTTTTCGGAGTTCTGTTAAAGAGAAGCCAGGTTTGAAACTCTATATACTTTAAAAAATAAGCTTTTCGCTGGTAAATGTGTTGGAGTAAGTTAAAGACGCATATGAAAATTCCTTTCCATAGATCAATAGTTTAAAGTTATGATGTTGAATGATTAAAGTTTGAAGTTATTTACTGCTAAAGAAAATGAAACCTTTAGCAGTAAAAGGGATAAGAGAAAATTCCCTCCATTACTGACATATACTGGAAATGCATAAAAGAAAATTACCACTCTAGGAGTTCTTTGAGACAGTGGTCTGAGAGGAATTTATTAGTATAATACGCCATGGAACAGATCTATGAGGGAGAGACCTTAGTAGGATTGGGTTGATTTACCTCTGTGTTATTTACTCTCTGATTTACCTCAAGTGTAATATCTCTTTTCTTGACAGAATTCAAAATATCCTGAAGTTGTCCGTAAAACCTATCCTTCTCATCCTCATCGGCATCCTCAGTGGGGGCATAACAGCAGAGACATAAATTTAAGTTTTAAATGCTTGTCTGAAATTTTGCTGTAAGAAACCTTTCATTATAATGCACTCATATCCTAGAAGAGCATCACTAGCATATCTGCTGAGAAGCAGACCTATGCCTTGGTGATGCTTTCCATCTTCCCTCCCTGTAAAGAGAATTTTATTTTTAAGTATCTCACCTTTACCTGTCCGTCTGGTTTCTTGCAAGCCTAGAATATCTAGGTTATAGCGCTGGAATTCCTTCGTGAGGACATCAAGAGAATAATCTCTACGTAATATCCTCACGTTCCATGTTTTCATTAGACATCTAGAAATGATGTTGAATACTCTTTATTCCATTATCTTTGTTAAAGAGCAAAAGGTCTCTTTTTATGATTTCCAGACTTGGCGCCATTAAAAACGAATATTGAAACTATCTGATGTATTGCATTAGTATCTATGGAACAAAAAAATATGTCAACGTTAAAGAACACGCTGAATGGCCTTGACGGGAGGCTACCATCTGTCTCCCAACAGCTGTTCCAGTGGGTCCCCTCCCCAAACCTTCTCTGAGCCTTCGGGGTCCATGTGACCTGGCCATTTAGCCCATGGTGTGCAAAAAAGTGCCGCTCAGAGGTAAAACAAACCAACCCAACCTCCCTGATCAAACATTATATCGAAGCGAACCTTGAATTTACCTAAAACATTCCCTAATCAAACATTGCTGAAACGAACTATCACTTCGCCTGAAACTCTCCGTAATAAAACATTATTGAAACGAAATCATTTACTTAAATCTTCCTAAGCAAACATTACAGAATCGCACACTCACTTCACCTGAAACTTTCCCTAAGGACACATTATTAAAATCTACATTCTATATACGCACTCTCCGGGCACTAGGGGGCGGGGGTGGCTCAGTCGGTAGCGCGCCAGGCTCGTAATCTGTAGTTCCCAGGTTCGAGTCCCAGCTGGGTCAGCATTGAGATTTATCTCCGCAAAATTCTCCGCCCTGCCCACGGTCAGTAGGGGACACCGATGGGCTTGTAAACGCCGCCGTCCGTCGGATGGGACGTTAAGCCATGGCTCCGTGTACGGGAGAGTTATAGAACACGCTGGATGGCCTTGACGGGAGGCTACCATCTGTCTCCCAACAGCTGTTCCAGTGGGTCCCCTCCCCCAACCTTCTCCGAGCCTTCGGGGTCATGTGACCTGAACATTTAGCCCATGGTGTGCAAAAAAGTGCCGCTCAGAGGTAAAACAACAACAACAACTGGGCACTAGATTATTTGGTTTTAAACAATTCGCACACAATTACCCTGATTATCATAATTCCTTTATGACTCAGCTTCTAATGAATACAAAGTCATTAAAATGAGCCTTTTAAAAAGCCAAGATACTAATTTGATTTCTGAGAATGTCAACAGCTGACAGTGCATATTTACGGTGCCTTCGTCTCTTTCCGCTTCCTTTCAAATTTCTCTTCTAAATAGTTTTTTTGGTTGGTCCATGAGAATATTTACATGAAGCTGATGAGAAAATCTTTCTCTTTAATTACCTACTGCAGTTAATCTTCCTGAGATTGGAAAGTGGGTCAGTCCTTTCAGTGCGTGAAAACTTTTATAGCCATTTAATGTTCAGCTGTGGTCAAAAGGCTTGTGCGATTAATAATAAATAAACCAACCGCAAAATTTTTTTTACACCTGTGATAATGAGACTCGATAGAGTATGTGCTTTATATCCTAATGAATTAAATTTTCGATGAAAAAATTTTAAGGAATTGAATTTTTCAAACTGTCGGACAATCAAACCATTACCAAGATTTTAACCAGGAGGCCGAATCCAAGGCCAGGCCTGGACAACCTTGAACAAAAAGAGGGTAGAAAGGAGGGGAAATTAATTATGCATAAATATGCAATTGGTTTAAAATTGGTTTAAAATTTGCCATTTATTTGGTATAAAATAAAAATATCGTAATATATTATGGTATAAAATAAAGCCATTTATTTGAAAATCAGTTAAAATAATTCCTGCATTAGGATTTTATTAAAATGTTTGAAAATATTATATCAATTACCAAATAAAAAAAATAACTACCAGTTAAATTTTTAGGAAGATAAATATAATTAATTCTAATATTTCTCAGAAAACCGCTTTCTGCTACCGCAATGTCCAGATCTATGCTATTGAAATGGCCTTACCCAATCTCGGTAATATCTCCGCATTAATCTACTATACAAAATTTTAACGCTCACAAGTAGTTTTCGCAGAGCTAGGGTGTCTTACTTCTGAGAGGCTCTTTTATCTCGCCCAATTGCCTAAATGTCCAGGTCACAAGGACTCCAATGTCTCAGAGAAGATTAGGGGAAGGGATCCACTGGACTCCCGTTAATATGATCCAGTGTGTTATTTAGAGTGACAGGGTATGGCTCTCCTGCACACAGTCCCACGGCTTAAATCCCCCGTCCGACTGGCGGCGGCTTTCCCAGCCCATCGGTGTACCCTACTCACCGAGGGAATGGTGATGGTTTTGTGGCCCATGTGGGATTCGAAACTGGGAACTGCAGATTACGAGCTTGGTTCTCTGCCCGCTGACCCACCCCGTCCCTGATAAGTTTTCACAATGATATACCAATAACTAGAATTTCTATTTAGAATCGAATACAAATAAATTTGCTTTACTTCACTCTACTTCCAATGAGATTTTTCCCTAAATGCTTTAAATATGCGTCAAATTTAACGATCTTTGAATAAGGTTTTACATTTTCACAACTTCGAAATGTTTCCTTGCTTTCAAGGAAGTACTCGTAATGTAAATTAATTGTCAGCAAATAGTTCTTTTTGGCAACGACTCTAATACTCACTTCTCCCTGAAACTCTCCTTAAGCAAACATTGTCCAAGTGCATCCTCCCTTTTATCTCGTGTGACGCGAAACGAAGGAGAAGATGTGCTTGTATAATGTATGCTCAGGGTTAGTCCTTAGCATTACTGAGCATACATATACAAGCACATCTTCACATTTGTTTCAAATACTTTCTGAGCATATATTATCCACACACAACTTCATCTCACCTGACACTTCCTGAACATATATTATCCAACTCCATTCCCACCTCATCTTCAACTATCCCTGAGCACATATTTTCTACGCACAACCTCGCCTCACCTCAGACTCCCCCTGAACATGAGCCGGGGGTGGCTCAGTCGGTAGCGCGCCAGGCTTGTAATCTGTAGTTCCTAGGTTCGAGTCCCAGCTGGGTCAGCGTTGAGATTTATCTCCGCAAAATTCCCCGCCCTGCCCTCGGTCAGTAGGGGACACCGATGGGCTTGGAAAAGCCGCCGTCCGTCGGATGGGACGTTAAGTCGTGACTCCATGTGCGGAAGAGTCATACCCTGTGCACGTTAAAGAACACGCTGGATGGCCTTGACGGGAGGCTACCATCTGTCTCCCAACAGCTGTTCCAGTGGGTCCCCTCCCCCAACCTTCTTTGAGCCTTCGGGGTCCATGTGACCTGGCCATTTAGCCCATGGTGTGCAAAAAAGTGCCGCTCAGAGGTAAAACAAACCAACCCAACCCCCTGAACATATCCAACTCCATCCCACCTCATCTTCAACTATCCTGAGCATACATTTTCTAATCAGATCCTCACCTCGCCTCAGATTCTCCACGAGCACATTTTATGCAAGAGCGTACTCACATTTTCACCTGCTATCCTTGAGGCGTACACTATTCAACCACGGCTTTGCTTTCAACTCTAAATATGCCCGAATTAAGCACATCCTCACCTCACCTCAGACTTTCCCTGAGCATATAATTTTTATCCAAGCACATCCTCACCTCAGTCTCTTGCTGAGTTTACAATATTCAAGAGCATACTCACCTCATCTCCAACCCTCCCTGAGCTATTCAGGCGCAACCTAACTTTTACTTCTAACGATGACTGAACATTTATTATCTAAGCATATCCTCACATCACCTCTAACTATGCCTCAGAATTTATTGTCACAGTACACCGTTATCTCACCTCAGTGTCTCCCTGAGCATTTATTATCCAAGCACACCCTCACCTCAGACTATCCCTGAGCATACGTTATTCAAGCACATCCTCACTTTCACCTACAACTAACTATTCCTGAGCATTTATTATCCAAGCACACCCTCACCTCAGACTATCCCTGAGCATACGTTATTCAAGCACATCCTCACTTTCACCTATAACTAACTATTGCTGAGCATTTATTATCCAAGCACACCCTCACCTCAGACTATCCCTGAGCATACGTTATTGAAGCACATCCTCACTTTCACCTATAACTAACTATTCCTGAGCATTTATTATCCAAGCACACCCTCACCTCAGACTATCCCTGAGCATACGTTATTCAAACACATCCTCACTTTCACCTATAAATAACTATTCCTGAGCATTTATTATCCAAGCACACCCTCACCTCAGACTATCCCTGAGCATACGTTATTCAAACACATCCTCACTTTCACCTATAAATAACTATTCCTGAGCATTTATTATCCAAGCACACCCTCACCTCAGAATCTCCCTGAGGATACATTACCAAACACATCTCACCTCCCTCTGATTTTCCCTGAGCATACATTGTTCAAGAGCATCCTTACTTAAACCTATAATTATGCATGAGCACTTATTATACAAGCACACTCTCACCTCTCCACAGACTCTCTCTGAATATACATTATCCAAGCTCATTTTCACTTTCGCTTCTAACTCTTCCTGGTCATATATTTTCCTCACAAACTTTTCAAAACGATATCTCATCTCAGTGTTACACCATGATCAGAAACTTTAACCCAGACTCCAATTTGCTCTGATATCTTTTCTCTATGCTGTGCCATTATATATATATGCTACCCAACCAAATATTAGACAATTTGCATTTTATGTCAATGGGAATCTGAATTCAAAGTTCTAATAGAATGAGGACTTCGAGCTCAGACATGGAAGGAAGCGGATGTGATTTTGCATCACTCCAAAAAGTGAACTTTAGTTAGCTAAACTTTCACTTTAAATGCCTTGGGCAAGGTCAGGTATCTAAACCCGGTGGAGCCCTTAGTCAGTAGGTTAGGATTAGCTTATCCGAATTATTTACCTAACTTTAATTTATATGTGTAGGATTGTAGAGTTGGGTTGTTTTACCTCTGAGCGGCACTTTTTTGCATACCATGGGCTAAATGGCCAGGTCACATGGACCCCGAAGGCTCAGAGAAGATGGGGGGAGGGGACCCACTGGAACAGCTGTTGGGAGACAGATGGTAGCCTCCAGTCAAGGCCATCCAGCGTGTTCTTTAACGTGCACAGGGTATGGCTCTCCCGCACACGGTGTCACGGCTTAACGTCCCATACGACGGACGGCGGCCTTTCCAAGCCTATCGGTGTCCTCTACTGACCGTGGGCAGGGCGGGGAATTTTACGTAGATAAATCTCAACGCTGACCCAGCTGGGACTCGAACCTGGGTACAGATTACGAACCTGGCGCGCTACCGACTGAGCCACCCCGCCCCATTAGGATTGTAGAATAATGTATTGTATAATATGTAATTGTAGAAATTGCTGGAATACTTATAAAATTTATTTTCTATTTATTTTCTGAATTGCAGTCTTTTGACTACTAATTTACTGTTATTTTTTTATCTCTGTGTGGGATAAATTGTTATACGTATTCGAGTTTAACTCACAAATATTTAATTTGTCGGTTTTTACGTCCGTTGAAGTTTTTGTTTTCAAAAAATTGTTACCGTTAGAATTGCACAATACGCGTTCGTTTCCAACGGTCAATTTTTAATTACATAGGCTGTCAATTTTCAAGCTTTTGCTATTTGTCACTTTATTCGCTTGACTTGTGGAATTATTTTACATGTTTCAATGTGAAATTTAAACTGTATTGGGTTGGGTTGTTTTACCTCTGAGCGGCACTTTTTTGCACACTACGGGCTAAATGGCCAGGTCACATGAACCCCGAAGGCTGAGAGAAGGTTGGGGGAGGGGACCCACTGGAACAGCTGTTAGGAGACAGATGGTAGCCTCCCGTCAAGGCCATCCAGCGTGTTCTTTAACGTTGGGTTGTTTTACCTCTGAGCGGCACTTTTTTGCACACCATGGGCTAAATGGCCAGGTCACATGGACCCCGAAGGCTCAGAGAAGGTTGGGGGAGGGGACCCACTGTAACAGCTGTTGGGAGACAGATGGTAGCCTCCCGTCAAGGTCATCCAGGGTGTTCTTTAGCGTTGGGTTGTTTTACCTCTGAGCGGCACTTTTTTGCACACCATGGGCTAAATGGCCAGGTCACATGGACCCCGAAGGCTCAGAGAAGGTTGGGGGAGGGGACCCACTGGAACAGCTGTTGGGAGACAGATGGTAGCCTCCCGTCAAGGCCATCCAGCGTGTTCTTTAACGTTGGGTTGTTTTACCTCTGAGCGGCACTTTTTTGCACACCATTGGCTAAATGGCCAGGTCACATGGACCCCGAAGGCTCAGAGAAGGTTGGGGGAGGGGACCCACTGGAACAGCTGTTGGGAGACAGATGGTAGCCTCCCGTCACGGCCATCCAGCGTGTTCTTTAACGTTGGGTTGTTTTACCTCTGAGCGGCACTCTTTTGCACACCATGGGCTAAATGGCCAGGTCACATGGACCCCGAAGGCTCAGAGAAGGTTGGGGGAGGGGACCCACTGGAACAGCTGTTGGGAGACAGATGGTAGCCTCCCGTCAAGGCCATCCAGCGTGTTCTTTAACGTTGGGTTGTTTTACCTCTGAGCGGCACTCTTTTGCACACCATGGGCTAAATGGCCAGGTCACATGGACCCCGAAGGCTCAGAGAAGGTTGGGGGAGGGGACCCACTGGAACAGCTGTTGAGAGACAGATGGTAGCCTCCCGTCAAGGCCATTCAGCGTGTTCTTTAACGTTGGGTTTTTTTACCTCTGAGCGGCACTTTTTTTGCACACCATGGGCTAAATGGAAAGGTCACATGGACCCCGAAGGCTCAGAGAAGGTTGGGGGAGGGGACCCACTGAAACAGCTGTTGGGAGACAGATGGTAGCCTCTCGTCAAGGCCATCCAGCGTGTTATCTAACGTTGGGTTGTTTTACCTCTGAGCGGCACTTTTTTGCACACCATGGGCTAATTGGCAAGGTCACAAGGACTCCGAAGGCTCAGAGAAGGTTGGGGGAGGGGACTCACTGGAACAGCTGTTGGGAGACAGATGGTAGCCTCCCGTCAAGGCCATCCAGCGTGTTCTTTAACGTGCAAAGGGTATGGCTCTCCCGACACGGGACCACGACTTAACGTCCCATCCGACGGACGGCGGCCTTTCCAAGCCCATCGGTGTCCCCTACTGACCGTGGGCAAGGCGGGGAATTTTTGCGGAGATAAATCTCAACGCTGACCCAGCTGGGACTCAACCCTGGGAACAACATAAACTGTATTGTAAAGGATTTAAAAGTGCAAGTTTACCTTTTATTTATATTAAATAAAAAAATAAAATAAATACCCCCTCAAGCAGCTGCTTGCCACAGAGGTCTGACAGGAGCCTTTCAGTTTATATGCCACAGTAGAAGGTCTGAGAGGATGGCAGGACCTCAGCAGAAAAACAACACAAGCATCCATGCCTTACCCAGGGCTCGAACCCAGGTCCCATAGATCAGAAACCATGCGCGCTAACCACTCGGCGTATCCTGAAATTTGAAAAATAGCAAATTTCTTATTACTGAACATGATGTAACAAAACGAAGGAACTGCTATTTCTGTTGCCGATCACCGACAGGACCAATTCGACGCTTCTCTTGAATCGGACCACCAGAAAGCTTCAGTTATGATGGAAGCTATATCGGATCACCGAGAAAGCTCCCATGTTTGGGGCGGGGGTGGCTCAGTCGGTAGCGCGCCAGGCTCGCAATCTGTACTTCCCAGTTTCGAGACCCAGCTAGGTCAGCGTTGAGATTTATCTCCGCAAAATTCCCCGCCCTGCCCACGGTCAGTAGGGGACACCGTTGGGCTTGGAAAGTCCGCCGTCCGTCGGATGGGACGTTAAGCCGTGGCCCCTATGCGGGAGAGCCATACCCTGTACACGTTAAAGAACACGCTTGATGGCCTTGACGGGAGGCTACCATCTGTCTCCCAACAGCTGTTCCAGTGGGTCCCCTCCCCCAACCTTCTGTGAGCCTTCGGGATTCTTGTGACCTGGCCATTTAGCCCACGGTGTGCAAAAAAGTGCGCTCACAGGTAAAACAACCCAACCCAAAAGCTCCCATGTTGACTATGAGGTACAGGTCTGTGCATTTATAACTGAGAAAAACATTCTTTTATATGATGTAAATGAGATTTTAAATAATCTCCCCAACATAAAAGATATCCATGGACTTCCTCCCATGAGATATGCTTTCATAAACAAAACAATTATACAAAAGTTCTATCTCGAAAAAGAGATAAATGAACATATATTTAATGATGAATGCTAAAGTATGGAAAATATCATTGAGGTTGCCAAGATGGCAAGCACCTCTACATATGACCAATGTACTAGTAATCCAATGAATGATATGGATACTGTACCAAATAATGATAAAAACTCAATTGTTTCACAAATTGAATCTCACAAAGAATTTGACACGGTCAATGATTGTTTTAAAAAGGTCAAGAAGGGACATAAAAGAGCCCTCTTGCTTTCTGTTGAGGCTGATTATATCTCAAGAACAAGATTTTCTGTCTTAGATGAAGAATATCTGGATCCAAATGATTTTGAAATTGAAGAAAATGAAGACCTTGCTCAATCCCAGGATAAGGGAAATAAAAGAAAAAAATTCCCCGCATTATACTCCGATCTCCTAGGATACCAGTAGAAAGTTTCATTGCCAAGAATAGGGGCGGGGTGGCTCAGTCGGTAGCACGCCACGCTCGTAATCTGTAGTTCCCAGGTTCGAGTCCCAGCTGGGTCAGCGTTCAGATTTATCTCCGCAAAATTCCCCGCCATGTCCATTGTTGGGTAGGGGAACCGATGAACTTGGAAACACCGCCGTCCGTCAGATGGGACGTTAAGCCGTGGCTCCGTGTACAGGAGAGCCATATCCTGTGCACGCTAAAGAACACGGTGGATGGCCTTGACGGGAGGCTACCATCTGTCTCCCAACAGCTGTTCCAGTGGGTCCCCTCCCCCAACCTTCTCTGAGCCTTCGGGGTCCATGTGACCTGGCCATTTAGCACGTGGTGTGCAAAAAAGTGCCGCTCAGAGGTAAAACAACCCAACCCAAAATATTGCCAAGAATTCAGGATACTCGATCCGCAATCAAACCAAATGTATTGGTGACTATCGTGCATTTGTGAAAACATTTTAACAACCAAACAACAGTTTCATGCTTACAAATTAAAGGCTGAGAAAAACCAGAAAGTAGTGTTGAAAAACCTACCTACTGATGTTGACTGTGAGGAAATAAAACATGAACTAGTATACTTAGGATTCTCGGTCATTAAGATATCTCAGCTGAAACCTGGGTTGGGTTGTCGGCCTTGGATACTGTACCAAAAGGGACGTTAAGCCGTGGCCCCGCTCACGGGGCCACGGCTTAACATCCCATTCTACGGACGGCGGCCTTTCCAAGCCCATCGGTGACCCCTACTGACCGTGGGCAGGGCGGGGAATTTTGCGGAGATAAATCTCAACGCTGACCCAGCTGGGACTCGAACCTGGGAACTACAGATTACGAGCCTGTCGCGCTACCGAATGAGCCACCCCCACCCCTTGAAACCTGGGAAAGGGAGAATATTGATACCAGTATTTCTTGTGGAGCTGCCCAAAAATGCAGCTATCAAGAAAATATACGACATCTCGGCTCTCTTTCACTTCAAGTTAAGATAGAGAGCTACAGAGCCAAAAAGAGCCCAACTTAGTGATGCCAGAGGTATGGGCATGCGCAAAGTGGGTGTTACAACCTCCCAAGATGCGTGAAATGTGCGAGTGAGCATCTTACTAAAGATTGCACTCGACATAAATCCGATACTCCTCCTAAATGTGCCAATTGTTGCCTTAGCCATAAGACTAATTGAAAAGGATGAACCCACTTTCCCAAACGGATTGGGTTGTTTTACCTCTGAGCGGCACTTTTTTGCTCACCATATGCTAAATGGCCAGGTCACATGGACCACGAAGGTTCAGAGAAGGTTGGGGGAGGGTACCCACTGGAACAGCTGTTGGGAGACAGATGGTAGCCTTCCGTCAAGGCCATCCAGCGTGTTCTTTAACGTGCACAGGTTATGGCTCTCCCGCACACGGGGCCACGGCTTAACGTCCCATCCGACGGACGGCGGCCTTTCGAAGCCCATCGGTGTCCCCTACTGACCGTGGGCAGGACGGGGAATTTTGCGGAGATAAATCTCAACGCTGACCCAGCTGGGACTCGAACCTGGGAACTACAGATTACGAGCCTGTCGCGCTACCGACTGAGCCACCCCCGTCCCCTTCCCAAAAGGGACATTGTGATTGCTTCAAAGGAGAAGACCATTCCTTTAAAGAAGACATATGGCATCTCTAGCATGGGTTGTTTACAACAGGTCACATTGGTCCCCTGCCATCTGGGGCCCACCAGACCATGTTGTAGCCTCCCGTCAAGGACATCTAGTGTGTTCTTTAACGTGCACAGGGTATGGCTCTCCCGCACACGCGGCCACGGCTTAACGTCCCATCCGACGGACGGCGGCCTTTCCAAGCCCATCGGTGTCCCCTATTGACCGTGGGCAGGGCGGTATTCTCCAGGGAAAAAAACTGCAATATACATTGACTTCATGTTCGCAAGATGATTAAATGTATCAATTTACATATTAATTTGAAAAATTCTGCAAAAAGTACCAAAAAATCATGCCAGAGTTCCTCCAGGTATCGTAAAATGCACTCCTGAATGGGATAAAATATTCATCGAATAACTTTAGAGTCAGCTAACACTGTAGGAAATAGTCATGGGTATTTAACATTACACAGTTTGAAACATTAATTAAATCACATTAAATATTTCAAGAGTAAGTCAAACCATAGCTAGAGCAGGCTACAGTGGGCTAAAATCATTGTACTGCGCATGCGCAGATCGCCCCTTATAGTTGTTTCTGTGGCTGCCATGTTCAGCTTCAGCAATATCCGCAATGCGGCGCCACTTACATTTTGTAAAGCTGACCTTCTTCTCTTTAGACCTTCTTTGATCCATACAGTTGCGTCGAAAGGTGCTGCTCTTAGGTGATGTGACTTTCTAGATTGTTGGTACATCTCAAAATAGAAGTACTTTGTTCATAATAAGGGTTATTTTAAAGGAATCGAACAATTTCAAAAACTGATTGTGAGTAAACTAAACGAGATGCAAAATCCAAAGTTACATTGCTTGACTGAATAACTGAAAAGTTCCCTTTTCTGATTTATGAATTTATTTTCATGTGTGCTCAACTGATAAACCTGACCATTCACAGGAGCGGGGGTGGCTCAGTCGGTAGCACGCCAGACTCGTAATCTGTAGTTCCCAGGTTCGAGTCCCAGCTAGGTCAGCGTTGAGATTTATCTCCGCAAAATTCCCCGCCTTGCCCACGGTCAGTAGGGGACACCGATGGGCTTGGAAAGGCCGCCGTCCGTCGGATGGGACGTTAAGCCGTGGCCCCGTGTGCGGGAGAGCCATACCCTGTGCACGTTAAAGAACACGCTGGATGGCCTTGACGGGAGGTTACCTTCTGTCTCCCAACAGCTGTTGCAGTGGGTCCCCTCCCCCAACCTTCTCTGAGCCTTCGGGGTCCATGTGACCTGGCCATTTAGCCCATGGTGTGCAAAAAAGTGCCGCTCAGAGGTAAAACAACCCAACCCAAACAACCTGACCATTCACAAATGATAGTAGAAATAAATCCCACATTTTGCATGAAGTATCAGTGTCAATGGAATCCGCAGTTTGACGAATCCAGTTTTAGGGTTCCTATTTCACGAATGTTCACATGTAGTGAGGGGATTATCAGTTCCACATATTCTCACATAGCCTCAGATGTGGAATCAAACTTCTTCACTTAAGAGGAGATGACAGATCTTCAGACAAGTTTATAAATTCATTACAAAGTATAAACTTTACCTTGTTGGGTTGGGTTGTTTTACCTCTGAGCGGCACTTTTTTGCACACCATGGGCTAAATGGTCAGATCACATGGACCCCGAAGGCTCAGAGAAGGTTGGGGGAGGGGAACCACTGGAACAGCTGTTGGGAGACATGGTAGCCTCCCGTCAAGGCCATCCAGCGTGTTCTTTAACGTGCACAGGGTATGGCTCTCCCGCACACGGGGCCACGGCTTAACGTTCCATCCGACGGACGGCGGCCTTTCCAAGCCCATCGGTGTCCCCTACTGACCGTGGGCAGGGCGGGGAATTTTGTGGAGATAAATCTCAACGCTGACCCAGCTGGGACTCGAACCTGGGAACTACAGATTACGAGCCTGGCGCGCTACCGACTGAGCCACCCCCGCCCCACTTTACCTTGTAAATCTATGTAATGAATATTGTAGTAGGCTTTCGAAGGAAAATGTGAAAAGCATTTAAAGTCGTAAAATATCTATGCATTATTAGATCATTGACACTATAATCTATCTTTAAATATAGTTTTTTTTTTTTTGATAATTAACGGATTACTGTTGAAAGTCGATCCTGCACATGCGATATTTCCACAAAGATGGTGGAGTACAAGACTACTCATCGCCACTTCTAAAATATCGGAGCAAAATATAGAGAAAGATGAAAAACCACAATATATAATATTTCATATATGTATTTCAGGCCATTTTTATTCCTTCAACATTCATAAATAGATTCAGCGTTGAGATTTATCTCCGCAAAATTCCCCGCCCTGCCCACGGTCAGTAGGGGACACCGATGGGCTTGCAAAGGTCGCCGTCCGTCGGATGGGATTTTAAGCCGTGGCCCCGTGTGCGGGAGAGACATACCCTGTGCACGTTAAAGAACACGCTGGATGGCCTTGACGGGAGGCTACCATCTGTCTCCCAACAGCTGTTCCAACCTTCTCTGAGCTCTCCCCCAACCTTCTCTGAGCCTTCGGGGTCCATGTGACCTGGCCATTTAGCCCATGGTGTGCGAAAAAGTGCCGCTCAGAGGTAAAACAACCCAACGTTAAAGAACACGCTGGATGGCCTTGACGGGAGGCTACCATCTGTCTCCCAAGAGCTTTTCCAGTGGGTACCCTCTCCCAACCTTCTCTGAGCCCTCGGGGTCCATGTGACCTGGCTATTTAGCCCATGGTGTGCAAAAAAGTGCCGCTCAGAGGTAAAACAACCCAAACCAACCCATAAATAGATTTCGCATAACATCTCTATTATGGTGCATGATTGTCAGGTGGCGCCATCTTTAACACTCATTATGAATAATGCCAGAGATAGAGCCCCAAGTGCGTTAGGTGTTGCACGTATTCCCCTTAAATAAATGCTTTAAGGAATAATGTGATACAAATTGTTGCTTTTTGTCGCTTTTTACCTATTTTATGACGATTACTTTTTACCTATTTTGTTTGAACGATCTGTGTTGATATTCTATTCATAGTAGAAAGCAGTATATATCTAGGTGGTACATTGTGATGTACCAAGGATTTGCATTTCAGTTGCCCTTTGGAAATCCCTAGTGTAGTGGTTCTCAACGTGGGATAAGAGGTATAATTTTTTGGAGTACGCCGTGAGAGTTCAAAAGTCGCTATATACAGTAACAAAGTGTTTTATTTTATTCCCATTGTTATACTATAACTATAGTTTTATCTGTCTGTATGTTACCGCTAAAGTGCAGAAATCAGTTATTCTACCGATTATCTAGGTATTGTGCAGATTAACTAGGGTGATCCGTTAACGTGCGGAAAATTGTTTCATTTCTCAAATTACCTAGGTAATCTGCAAATTACCTGGATAATCTGCACATTACCTACTAGGCACTCGTTGAAGTGAAAATAAGATCTTTGCTGGAACAATAGGAACGTTTCTGTACGCTTAAATTAACATAATGTTATTTATCTAGTGTCCGAGAGTAGAGTTGAAACCAGGGTCATCCCTCTGTCAACATGAATCAGTCGTCCGAATTATAAAAAAACGCCCCCAAAATGAGCAGGCCAAGTGAGAACGAATCATTTTAGTGATTCGTTATCAAGAATGAATCACTTTACCGATTCGTTCTCACTTGGCCTCCGCTCATCCGGGGCGTTTTTTATAATGCGGATGAGTGAATCACGTGACACGAAGATTCATATTCAAGAGATTCACCACTATGAGAGAAACAAACTTTTGAACTTTAACGATACGGAAGCCGTTAATGTGCACATTACCTAGGTAAAATGCGGAAAACTCTTGATTCCGTGGGGCGGGGGTGACTCAGTCGGTAGCGCCCCAGGCTCGTAATCTGTAGTTCCCAGGTTCGAGTCCCAGCTGGGTCAGCGTTGAGATTTATCTCCGCAAAATTCCCCGCCCTGCCCACGGTCAGTAGGGGACACCGAGGGGCTTTGGAAACACCCCCGTCCGTCGGATGGGACGTTAAGCCGTGGCCCCGTGTGCGGGAGAGCCATACCCTGTGCACGTTAAAGAACACGCTGGATGGCCTTGACGGGAAGCTACCATCTGTCTCCCAACAGCTGTTCCAGTGGGTCCCCTCCCCCAACCTTCTCTGAGCCTTCGGGGTCCATGTGACCTGGCCATTTAGCCCATGGTGTGCAAAAAAGTGCGCTCAGAGGTAAAACAACCCAACCCGATCATTCGAGATCACTTTTTATCTTTACGATCAACCTTCATTGATAACATGACACAAGACATTACTCTAATGACAAACGGTTCTCATAAACCAAACCCTGAATACGACAAGAAAAATTGCACCACTCAAAATAACACTCTTCTTATTGGCTCATGAAGTCACGTGAACAGCTTGGCAGATAGCTGATCGGATAGGGTGGGGTCTGTTTACTAAATCACTTGCCAAGTTGCGTGGTGTCAACTTATGAGACACATTCGCGTGCTTGTAGCTCCCCCGTGGCGCCTCCAGCACGCGACAGGTGTCGAATGCCGCCAGTGGAAAGGAACATGGAAGGGGGATATAAAAATCTTGCTGTCTCCTCTCGCACGTGATTCACGTCATAAGTGACGTGCGTGACTGTTCTCTGAGCATCTCATGCACATTTAGGCTGTCTTTGTGACGTAGTCGCGTAGATGTAGTTCCGCCCTCACTGTCACTCTCTTTCGTGTGGTTGGTTAAAGGTCACTTCTGAGAGGCTTTGGGTTACTGGGGAATTTTTTTAAGGTTTTCTTCTTTTGGTATTTCACATTGTTGTCTGCAACGAAATGATTGAATTTTATAGAGCTCGAGTCATAGCTGGATTAACATAATGGCCAAAGCAGCCTTGGGTTGTTTTACTTCTAAGTGGCGCCTTTTTTTCACACATTTGGCTAAATAGCATGGTCTCAAGGACCCACATAAGATTGGAGGAACCTCCTGTAACAGTAAACCAATGCATTGAGCTATGACGTCATCGTAAGTAGTCCTACGTCTAGAAAAACTATTAGAAATTTATTTCTAATTTAATTACTAGTGTACTATTATTTATAATAATGTTTATTTATAAACGGACCTTATTCAGAAGAAATATTATTCGTTTTTATTAGAAATTATCATAATGCTAATATATATATGTCGCATATTTATAAATAAACCTCAGTATAAATATTAGTATAAAAATGCACCAGTAGTAATAATACAAATAGATAAGAACTTTCTAGATTGCAGGGTTGAGGGCGGGGGTGACTCAGTCGGTAGCGCGCCAGGATCGTAATCTGTAGTTCCCAGGTTCGAGTCCCAGCTGGGTCAGCGTTGAGATTTATCTCTGCAAAATTCCCCGCCCTGTCCACGGTCAGTAGGGGACACCGATGGGCTTGGAAAGGCCGCCGTCCGTCGGATGGGACGTTAAGCCGTGGCCCTGTGTGCGAGAGAGCCATACTCTGTGCACGTTAAAGAACACGCTGGATGGCCTTGACGGGAGGCTACCATCTGTCTCCCAACAGCTGTTCCAGTGGGTCCCCTCCCCCAACCTTCTCTGAGCCTTCGGGGTCCATTTGACCTGGCCATTTAGCTCATGGTGTGCAAAAAAGTGCCGCTCAGAGGTAAAACAATCCAATGTAATATGTGCAACTCCTTCTAATTTAAATAATATTTTTCCTTGTAAAAATATTAACTTGGTTTTTGAAATTGTAGGATGAAATCGTAGATCTAATGTTTAAAAAAATAAATTATAAGAAGAAAAATATTGCGTTTAGTAAATCGCTTAAATCTTTTTCTTGCTCTCATAATAAAAAAATGAATTTTTGTTATTGATGATGATGGGTCATGCACCACATTTCTCGCTATCTGTTAATGAACTCCGTACTGATCGAGAGAGAGCTAATTTTCAGATTTGGATTTTTGCCAAAATATACTTAATCTGACCCCATGCAGGATACTTTTTTAAGCGCGATGAAACCATTTGGTTGACCTGTCACATGCAGGTTACTTTTTTAAGAGCGATGAAACCGCTCGCTGGCCTGCCACATGCCGGCGACTTTTTTAAGAGCGATGAAACTGCTTGGCTGGCCTGCCACGTGCAGACTCTTTTTTAAGAGCGATGAAATCGCTCGAATGTGCTGCCACATGAAGGTTACTTTTTTAAGAGCGATGAAACCGCTCGCTGGCCTGCCACATGCCGGCGACTTTTTTAAGAGCGATGAAACTGCCTATCTGACCTGCCACGTGCAGACTCTTTTTTAAGAGCGATGAAATCGCTCGGCTGTCCTGCCACATGCATGTTACTTTTTTAAGAGCGATGAAACCGCTCGCTGGCCTGCTACATGCCGTCTACTTTTTTAAGAGCGATGAAACCGCTTGGCTGACCTGCCACGTGCAGACTCTTTTTTAAGAGCGATGAAATCGCTCGGCTGTCCTGCCACGTGCAGGTTACTTTTTTAAGAGCGATGAATCCGCTCGCTAGCCTGCCACATGCCGGCGACTTTTTTAAGAGCGATGAAACTGTTTGGCTGACTGCCACGTGCAGACTCTTTTTTAAGAGCGATAATATCGCTCGGTTGTCCTGCCACATGCAGGTTACTTTTTTAAGAGCGATGAAACCGCTCGCTGGCCTGCCACATGCTGGCGACTTTTTTAAGAGCGATGAAACTGCTTGGCTGACCTGTCACGTGCAGACTCTTTTTTAAGAGCGATGAAATCGCTCGGCTGTCCTGCCACATGCATGTTACTTTTTTTAAGAGCGATGAAACCGCTCGCTGGCCTGCCACATGCCGGCTACTTTTTTAAGAGCGATGAAACCGCTTGGCTGACCTGCCACGTGCAGACACTTTTTTAAGAGCGATGAAACCGCTTGGCTGACCTGCCACGTGCAGACTCTTTTTTAAGAGCGCTGAAATCGCTCGGCTGTCCTGCCACATGCATGTTACTTTTTTAAGAGCGATGACACAACATGGCTGACCTGCCACATGCCGGCTACTTTTTTAAGAGCGATGAAACCGCTTGGCTGACCTGCCACGTGCAGACTCTTTTATAAGAGCGAAATCGCTCGGCTGTCCTGCCACAGGCATGTTACTTTTTTAAGAGCGATGAAACCGCTCGCTGGCCTGCCACATGCCGGCTACTTTTTTAAAAGCGATGAAACTGTTTGGCTGACCTGTAACGTGCAGACTCTTTTTTAAGAGCGATGAAGTCGCTTGGTTGTCCTGCCACATGAAGGTTACTTTTTTAAGAGCGATGAAACCGCTCGCTGGCCTGCCACATGCCGGCTACTTTTTTAAGAGCGATGAAACTGCTTGGCTGACCTGCCACGTGCAGACTCTTTTTTAAGAGCGATGAAATCGCTCGATTGTCCTGCCACATGCAGGTTACTTTTTTAAGAGCGATGAAACCGCTCGCTGGCCTGCCACATGCCAGCGACTTTTTTAAGAGCGATGAAACCGCTTGGCTGACCTGCCACGTGCAGACTCTTTTATAAGAGCGATGAAATCGCTCGGCTGTCCTGCCACATGCATGTTACTTTTTTAAGAGCGATGAAACCGCTCGCTGGCCTGCCACATGCCGGCTACTTTTTTAAGAGCGATGAAACTGTTTGGCTGACCTGCCACGTGCAGACTCTTTTTTAAGAGCGATTAAATCGCTCGGTTGTCCTGCCACATGCAGGTTACTTTTTTAAGAGCGATGAAACCGCTCGCTGGCCTGCCACATGCCGGCGACTTTTTTAAGAGCGATGAAACCGCTTGGCTAAGCTGCCACGTGCAGATTCTTTTTTAAGAGCGATGAAATCGCTCGGCTGTCCTGCCACGTGTATGTTACTTTTTTAAGAGCGATGAAATCGCTCGGCTGTCCTGCCACGTGTATGTTACTTTTTTAAGAGCGATGAAATCGCTCGGCTGTCCTGCCACGTGTATGTTACTTTTTTAAGAGCGATGAAATCGCTCGGCTGTCCTGCCACATGTATGTTACTTTTTTAAGAGCGATGACACAACATGGCTGACCTGCCACATGCAGGCTACTTTTTTTACGAGCGATGAAACCACTTGTGTGGCTTGCCACATGAAGGTTACTTCAACAATAAATAATTGTCAATGATATGATGTAATATTATTGCATGTTGCTTTATGTTACACCTTATAAATAAATAAAACAATAACTAGTGACAATAATTAATGTAACAATATTCAAATATGTATTCAGTTAGGAGTTTTACTTTTTTATTTTGCGTTATTGCCACATGAGTATAAAGTTTGTTTTGTTCATTTGTTAAGCATATATTAAAACTATCTGCTATAATGCTAACGGTAACTTTTATATAAATAAAATTTTTCCACCGTGAATACGCCCCTCGAATTCTGTAAAATGAAAATATAATTTTAAATTAATTTTACAGTTTTTTTAGGCTACAAGACTGATTGACAAGAACATGATTTACTCCTCAAATACTATGATGATATTTTTGGACTAGGATAATTTCCTTCAGAAAACTTGGAATGCTCATTTAACTACCAATTCAAGATCACCACATTTTAAAAAGAACTAAGAAAAATTTCTAGAAATTATGATATTTTTCTCAGTTTTCAACATTATTCCTGAGGAGTTATTTAATTTAAAAAAATAGAGACGTTAAAATTTTTTTGGATACCTGCGGACAAGCTTTTTAGCTTCGCGGGACTTGATTTCATACAAAAAAAAAATGGTTATGGAAATGTAAACTACTGAACTTAAAAAAAAAGGCTGTTTAATGGATTTCCTACCCCCAACCTTCTTTGATCTATTAGGGTCTATTCAGCCCATTGTGTGTAAAATAAATCCCGCTCAACACAACCCAAATTCCTAGGGAAACTGAATTGTTTTCAATATAAACAATTTCCGATAGCAATTTTAGCTACCGCTCTGAAAATAAGTAGTAGTTATTTACCAATATTTAAAAAATTCTCATGTTCTTTTACATTATCCTCTCTATCAATTCAACGACAAATTCTGAAGGAAAAGATGAAGAAGATGATTGATGAAGAATTGTCAATGAAATAATGAAATCTCTTCTCTGCAGAAGCTACAGTAAAAGCAATAGATTTAAAATTCAGACCCTGGTTCTCAGTTTCTTGGAGGAAAGTTCTTTATTATACAGAATCTGAATTCATCCTATGCTGGGTTTTCGTTTTTCGAAAATAAAAAGAAGAGGAATTTAATAATATACAAATATGAAATATTGACTGTTCAAGAAAAATGTGTTTTTGTTTACAAACTTTCTCTAGTGGCCAGTATCTCAAGTGATAACCTCATGGTTATTTTTGTGGTGGAACTGAAGAAAGAACTGTGACTGTTATTTTTCATACCTTGTTTGAAGTGTTAATTTTGTTTTTGAAATCTCTTTTGGCTCAGAAAAGAAAAGAAATTAAGATCCAAGAGTATTAGATTACAGAAAGTCTACTCTGCATAAGTAGGAACTTTTAAAAAATTTCAGAAAAACTATTATTTTTATTTTCTACATTGTGATTTACACGTCCGATTCTTTGTTTGGGATAGCAGGAAGCCCATTGTTGAAGGGTTTCTAACCTTCCCATCACATTTTATCACATCACATCAAACTCATGAATTCTTTAAATGATTCAATTTCCAGGACTGATTTCAATAAATCAGTTAAAAAAGAAAAACACGGGAAGTAAAAATACTTTGAAAGCGTGGAGCATGCGCAGAACAAAACTTTAACTCATTTTGATGAAAATAGTACTCTAGTACAAACAACCCAATAAAAAAAAAACGAGATTATCTGGTTAAATGAATTTTCGAATCAGGTTATTATTTGTCATGGTCGAACGTTTCCGACGTGAACCCCCCCACCCCAGCTGATAGACCACCGATTATTGGAGGTGTAGAGAGAAATGGAAGTCTCTATCTCAGCTGCAACAGCATGCACGTGCAGCTCCGTTCATAACTGGGGGAGCTTAAATTTTATGAAGGTCCGATGGCCAGCTTCTCGTGTTCCGTGTTGGGTTGTTTTACCTCTGAGAGGCACTTTTTTGCACACCATGGGCTAAATGGCCAGGTCACATGGACCCCGAAGGCTCAGAGAAGGTTGGGTGAGGGGACCCACTGGAATAGCTGTTGGGAGACAAATGGTAGCTTCCCGTCAAGGCCATCCAGCGTGTTCTTTAACGTTGGGTTGTTTTACCTCTGAGTGGCACTTTTTTGCACACCATGGGCTAAATGGCCAGGTCACATGGACCCCGAAGGCTCAGAGAAGGTTGGGTGAGGGGACCCACTGGAACAGCGGTTGGGAGACAGATGGTAGCCTCCCGTCAAGGCCATCCAGCGTGTTCTTTAACGTTGGGTTGTTTTACCTCTGAGTGGCACTTTTTTGCACACCATGGGCTAAATGGCCAGGTCACATGGACCCCGAAGGCTCAGAGAAGGTTGGGGGAGGGGACCCACTGGAACAGCTGTTGGGAGACAGATGGTAGCCTCCCGTCAAGGTCCTCCAGCGTATTCTTTAACGTGCACAGGGTATGACTCTTCCGCACACGGGGCCACGGCTTAACGTCCCATCCGACGGACGGCGGCCTTTCCAAGCCCATCGGTGTCCCGTACTGACCGTGCGCAGGGCGGGGAATTTTTCGGGGAATTTTTCGGAGATAAATCTCAACGCTGACCCAGCTGGGACTCGAACCTGGGAATTACAGATTACGAGCCTGGCGCGCTACCGACTGAGCCACCCCCGCCCCTCGTGTTCCGGGATGCTATCCTCCTAACGAAAGTTGTTAGTGTCAGCGTGAACTATTGGGCCACAATTAGCATCATTGAACAAGGGGTGAGAACTGAACCCTCCATGTGATGTTTCGCCCGGTGATATAAAAGAGCGGGAAGAAGATAGTCCCTCTGTATCAACTACGATCCACTGGTCATGAATCAGTATAAGAGACCGAAATTAAAGGTCTCTGAGGACCACTCTTTTGTCCTCTAGTAGTGTTTCTTGAACACTTGCTATTGCAACAGCCCTTGTGGCCCCTCTTGGGGGGGGGGGGCGGAGGGGAAGGCTCAGTCGGTAGCGCGCCAGGCTCGTAATCTATAGTTCCCAGGTTCGAGTCCCAGGTGGGTCAGCATTGAGATTTATCTCCACAAAATTCCCCGCCCTGCCCACGGTCAGTAGGGGACACCGATGGGCTTGGAAAGGCCGCCGTCCGTCGGATGGGACGTTAAGCCGTGGCCAAGTGTGCGGGAGAGCCATACCCTGTGCACGTTAAAGAACACGCTGGATAGCCTTGACGGGAGGCTACCATCTGTCTCCCAACAGCTGTTCCAGTGGGTCCCAACCTTCTGTGAGCCTTCGGGGTCCATGTGACCTGGCCATTTAGCCCATGGTGTGCAAAAAAGTGCCGCTCAGAGGTAAAACAACCCAACGTTAAAGAACACACTGGATGGCCTTGACGGGAGGCTACCATCTGTCACCCAACAGCTGTTCCAGTGGGTCCCCTCCCCCAACCTTCTCTGAGCCTTCGGGGTCCATGTGACCTGGCCATTTAGCCCATGGTGTGCAAAAAAGTGCCGCTCAGAGGTAAAACAACCCAACCCCTCTTGGGTTCATCTCTTGGATTTCTGTCATTGGCCAATCAGGCACTAAATTATGAAATTAAGAGGTAATAAGCCATTGGCTTGGAATTCGTATAGTTATCAGATATCAGTCCCTCTGTGAACGTCTTGAGGAAGGGATTGTTGTCACCAGGCTCAGGAGAGAGAGCCGGCTGAACTAGAACTGCATCCTAGATGAGGCCATGAGATTAGGCAGCTAATATTGCTTAGGGTAGTTTGTAACTGCTGAGCTAAGGGAGTACTGTGTCCCTGAGAGTGAATTATGCATTTGAAGTAAATGTACATAGATGTGTTTAGAATAAAGGGTGTAAATAAGAATGCTGCGTATCTGAATTCATCATCAAACGTTTTGCACCACGCAAATCACCACTCGTCAGATGAATGCTTTGACATTATTTATATCAAATTGTTAGAGAAAGTTTGTACTAGGCTGCTAAAGTATTAAAATTCATTGTCATGTCAATGAACTTCGCAACTGTTATTAGGTTCATATTCAGATATTAAAGGGCTATGTTATTAGGAACTTCAATTTCTTTTTCAACGTTTAAATTAGAAATTGTTTAAACAGTTAATTCTTATTATAAAGTTTACTCTAATTAGTTAATTCTAATTAAGAAAGTGATTAAAAGTGTAAGAGACACTTTCGTGGGGAGTCAGATATTCGTTGAACTTGCTTGGGTTGTTGTTGGGTTGTTTTACCTCTGAGAGGCACTTTTTTGCACACCATGGGCTAAATGGCCAGAGGTTGGGGGAGCCGAAGGCTCAGAAGTTGGGGGAGGGGACCCACTGGAACAGCTGTTGGGAGACAGATGGTAGCCTCCGGTCAAGGCCATCCAGCGTGTTCTTTAGCGTGCACAGGATATGGCTCTCCCTCACACGGAGCCACGGCTTAACGTCCCATCCGACGGACGGCGGCCTTTCCAAGCGCATCGGTGTCCCCTACTGACCGTGGGCAGGGAGTTTTGCGGAGATAAATCTCAACGCTGACCCAGCTGGGACTCGAACCTGTGAACTACAGATTACGAGCCTGGCGCGCTACCGACTGAGCCACCCCCGCCCCATCAGACCTCTGTGGGAAACAGCTGTTTCTGTACTAATATACTTTTTTTATGTTTTTACCTGATTCCATTAAATCAGTTCTCGATAATTTTCATGAGAAGCAAGCACCGTTTACTTTTAACCTAGAAAATGGACTAAATAATTATTTAGTTTATTAAAAATACGAAAGTTAATTTTATTTGTGTCATAAAATAATACTTTAGAGATTAAATATTTCAATTTCGGGCTTCACTCTTGTAGTGCAAAATAAATACCTAACAAATTGCCTAATTCTTTCTATTGTATTCTTTATTATTTGGTACAAGTAGGGAAAAAATATAATTGTCAAATTCAGTTGCGTGAATTTGAAAAATATAATGTCTATTATTATAAAAACCAGACATTACTGATATTTCGGGGCGGGGGTGGCTCAGTCGGTAGCGCGCCAGGCTCGTAATCTGTAGTTCCCAGGTTCGAGTCCCAGCTGGGTCAGCGTTGAGATTTATCTCCGCAAAATTCTCCGCCCTGCCTACGGTCAGTAGGGGACACCGATGGGCTTGGAAAGGCCGCCGTCCGTCGGATGGGACGTTAAGCCGTGGCTCCGTTTGCGGGAGAGAGCCATACCCTGAGCACGTTAAAGAACACGCTGGATGGCCTTGACGGGAGGCTACCATCAGTCTCCCAACAGCTGTTCCAGTGGGTCCCCTCCCCCAACCTTCTCTGAGCCTTCGGGGTCCATGTGACCTGGCCATTTAGCCCATGGTGTGCAAAAAAGTGCCGCTCAGAGGTAAAACAATCCAACTGATATTTCGAGAAAATATTTTACTCAAATAGCTTTCAGCGTAGTGACTGTAGCCGAAACAGATCGTATGGCGAGATAAATTTTAGCATACTGCTTGATTTAGAGAATTTTTCTGCATATCTTGTTTCATCAAAACTCCTTCTAAGCGGTAGGACCATCAAATTCGGCTTATGCTAATTGTTTTCTTAGTAACTTTGAGCAGATCTTCCAACGAAAGTGTAATCGCCCCCCAGAAGTTGTTTTAAAAATTTATGGGATGTTTTCTTCTGGATTTCTGTAGACATACATTAAATTGAATATCGAATACTTCATGTATCACGTATATAAAAACCTCGTGCCAGTTTGCTGAAATTATTATTATTAACTTGTTTCTAAAAGAAATGATAATGGCGCCCATCAATTGAAATAAGTGAGTGATTTCAGTCTACGTGTAGGACAGAAAAAGTTCTGAAAAACGACTCCTTTTACGGCCTTCATTTATAAATAAATAAATAAATAAATACCCCCTCAAGCAGCTGTTTGCCCCAAGGTCTGACAGGAGCCTGTCAGTTTATATCCACAGTAGAAGGTCTGAGAGGATGGCAGGACCTCAGCAGAAAAACGACACACACATCCATGCCTAATCCGGGGCTCGAACCCAGGTCCCTTAGATCAGTAGCCAAGTGTGCTAACCACTCGGCCACGGGCTCTTTAAATAAGTTTTACCCCTCTGCCCTCGGTCAGAAGGCGACACCGATGGGCTTGGAAAGACTGCCGTCCGTCCTATGGGACGTTAAGCTGTCGCGCCATGTGTGGGAGAGCCATATGCCCTGTGCATGTTAAAGAACACGCTGGATTACCTTGACGGGAGACTACCATCTGTCTGTCAACAGCTGCTCTAGTGGTCCCCCTCCCGCAATAATCTCTGAACTAATAATATTCTCTGAACCTTTGGGTTCATTGTGACCTGGCCATTTAGCCCGTTATGTGCAAAAAAAGTGTTGCTCAGAGGTAAAAACAACCCAAAAATCTACATTTTTATTCGATGAGGGGATTACGATGATCTAAATATTTTCGTTTGCTACAAGTTACGATGGGGGCGGGGGTGGCTCATTCGGTAGCGCGCCAGGCTCGTAATCTGTAGTTCCAAGGTTCGAGTCCCAGCTGGGTCAGCGTTGAGATTTATCTCCGCAAAATTCCCCGCCCTGCCGACGTTCAGTAGAGGACACCGATGGGCTTGGAAAGGCCGCAGTCCGTCAGATGGGACGTTAAGCCGTGGTCCCGTGTGCGGGAGAGCCATACCCTGTGCACGTTAAAGAACACGCTGGATAGCCTTGACGGGAGGCCACCATCTGTCTCCCAACAGCTGTTCCAGTGGGTCCCCTCCCCCAACCTTCTCTGAGCCTTCGGGGTCCATGTGACCTGGCCATTTAGCCCATGGTGTGCAAAAAAGTGCCGCTCAGAGGTAAAACAACCCACCCAACCTTTCTATTGTTATCAGTTGTGTACATTTATGCTAATGCTTATTTCTAAACAAACCTTATTTAGAAAAAAACATTATTCGTATTTATTACCATTTTCATGAACGCTAATCAATTGAAATAATTTTCTTCTTAATAATATATATTTATAAATAAACATTAATAAAAAGAATAATATAAGAGTACACCAGTAGTAATAATGAAAATAAATATATAAGAATTATTTCCATTACAAGACTACCTATGGTGACGTCAAAACTTGGTCCTCCGGCCTTCTGTTATAGGAGGTGTTGACTCAGAAGTGGTTGAGGGTAGTGGAACCCACTGACAGCTATTAGGAGACAGATGGTAGCCTTCTATCAAGTTGGGTTGTTTTACCTCTGAGCGGCACTTTTTTGCACACCATGGGCTAAATGGCCAGGTCACATGGGCCCCGAAGGCTCAGAGAAGATTGGGGGAGGGGACCCACTGGAACAGCTGTTGGGAGACAGATGGTAGTCTCCCGTCAAGGCCATCCAGCGTGTTCTTAACGTGCACAGGCTATGGCTCTCCCGCACACGAGGCCACGGATTAAGGTCCCATCCGACGGACGGCGGCCTTTCCAAGCCCATCGGTGTCCCCTACTGACCGTGGGCAGGACGGGGAATTTTGCGGAGATAAATCTCAACGCTGACCCAACTGGGATTCGAACCTGGGAACTACAGATTACGAGCCTATCGCGCTACCGACTGAGCCACCCCCGCCCCATGTTTTCGAAGAGTTCTTAATGAAACACACGGGCAAAACAACAGACACAATCTTTTAAGTACACATTATATTAGAATTACCGTATAACATCCTGACTGTAGGTTGCAGACCAAATTTGAAAACTACATCAATGAAACCTTCCTCTCTCAAATTTCATTAGTCTCATTGTTAGAGGAATGAATTTTTATAGTACTCGTACTCAAGTTCCCATAATTCAATTTGGCAATGTTTCGTCTTTCCTATTTTTCTGAAATAATAAGTAATCTAGCAGTAAGTTATTTCACATGTTCTTCATTTAACAATTTTAAAACCACATTTAGAATATTTTATTTCAATGTCTATTTATGTTTAAATGTTAAATATTCGTTAAAAGTTATATAAACTACCACTACTTTAATGAATCAAAATATATTTTATTGATATTACTCTTTATAAAGTAGTAAAGTAGGCTGGTTTACTATCCGATTTTTCAAGAACTGGTTTATTTAAATCAGATTAAATTTTATAAGAGGAGGGAATAAGTATCGTATTCAAAAATATCGCATTCGTATCGTATTGGTTGATGAAAAACAAAAATATTCTGGAATTTTCTTGTGACAACAATTAAATGCCAATTCATATTTTAACTGATTCAGATATTTAATGCTTCATACAAGTTAAAATAAAGATCAGAAAAATTAGACATTTCTACAGTACTGTGCAAATTAGTTGGGACAATAGGAAAATGCAGTAACAAAGACACAACTAAAATCTTTATTTGTTTAATAGTGTAGTTAATAGTGAATGTGACCCCCCTTACCTTTAATTACTTCTTCCAACCTCTCAACCATTGATGCCACTAGCTTTCCACACATCTCCTTCACTTCAGGGTTGTGGTACCACACTTTCTATCATTTTGGTTTTCGTCGTGCAATCCATCTTAGATATGCGCGCTTTAATAATGGCCCACAAATTTTCAATGGGATTTACAGCGGGTGAATTTCCTGGCCACTCCAATACCTTCAAATGTTGCTGGGTAAAGAAGCTCTTAGCAAGCTTAGAATTGTGGCATGGAGCCAGATACTGTTGAAATAACCCATCGCCGTTAGGAAACAGCTTCTGCAGTGTTGAGACCATTTTCGCCTCCAGAACGTCTATGTACGTTTTGCTGTCCATCATTCCTTCAATGGGGTGAAGCGTCTGTGGCCCGGAAGCTGTGAAACATCCCCAAAACATGACCTTGGGTGGGTGTTTGAGGGATTGCTGGATGTGGCTGGATTGAAGAGGTTCTCCAGGCTTTGCTTGTCCCAACTAATTCGCACAGTACTGTATCATATATGGGGGTGGAGGTGGAGGTGGCTCAGTCGGTAGCGCGCCAGGCTCGTAATCTGTAGTTCCCAGGTTCGAGTCCCAGCTGGGTCAGCGTTGAGATTTATCTCCGCAAAATTCCCCGCCCTGCCCACGGTCAGTAGGGGACACCGATGGGCTTGGAAAGACCGCCGTCCGTCGGATGGGACGTTAAGCCGTGGCCCCGTGTGCGGCAGAGCCATACCCTGTGCACGTTAAAGAACACGCTGGATGGCCTTGACGGGAGGCTACCATCTGTCTCCCAACAGCTGTTCCAGTGGGTCCCATCCCCCAACCTTCTCTGAGCCTTCGAGGTCCATGTGACCTGGCCATTTAGCCCATGGTGTGCAAAAAAGTGCCACTCAGAGGTAAAACAACCCAACTGTATCATATTAATTTCTATTATTCTTACTACTGTACTTTAATACTAATCTTTATTGTTTATTAGGGAAACGGATGGCTCAATCGCTAGCGCGACAGGTTCTTAATCTGCTGTCCCCAGGTTGAATTCCCATCTGGGTCAGCATTGAAATTTATCTCCGGAAAACTAATCGTCCTGCTCACGGTCAGTTTGGGACAACGATGGGGTTGGATGGTTCATCGGATGGGACGTTAAGCCGTAGCACCGTGTACGGTTGTTGTTGTTGTTTTACCTCTGAGCGGCACTTTTTTTGCACACCATGGGCTAAATGGCCAGGTCACATGGACCCCGAAGGCTCAGAGAAGGTTGGGGGAGGGGACCCACTGGAACAGCTGTTGGGAGACAGATGGTAGCCTCCCGTCAAGGCCATCCAGCGTGTTGTTTAACGTGCACAGGGTATGGCTCTCCCGCACACGGGGCCATGCCTTAACGTCCCATCCTTTCCAAGCCCATCGGTGTCCCCTACTGACCGTGGGCAGGGCGGGGAATTTTGCGGAGGTAAATCTCAACGCTGACCCAGTTGGGACTCGAACCTGGGAACTACAGATTACGAGCCTGGCGCGTTACCGACTGAGCTATCCCCGCCCCACCGTGTACGGGAATGCACGTTAAAAAACAAGGTGGCCTTGGCAGGTGGTTACCATATATCTCCCAATAGATGTTCCTCTGGGTTCCCTCCCAAAACCTTCTCTGAGCCTTCGGGGTCATAGTGAGCTGGATATTTAGCGTATATTATGCAAAAAACAATGCTGCTCAATCATGTGAGAAGCATTACTGCCTTTTTTACAGTTTAGCATGTAGCAATGAAAAATAAAACTTATTAGAATTCTTCCATGTTACGACAGTGGATTGCTCAATGTTTATTAAAACTTATTCAGTTATATGCGGGAGAAAAAAAAAACGTTTTTGCTACAGCGGGGGACTTTTAATTTTACATTATGTTGGCGGTATTCCTCTATTAGTGGCTTTATGCGTTATACCTGCGTTTATTACGTTTATTAAAAATAAAATAATTTTAAATATAATACATAAATATATATAAAAATTAATTTTTATTAGTGGCCGTTTAGGACTACGTCCGTTTCAGCCCCAGTGACACGCCTAACAATCGGCTGGCCTTGAACGGTGCGCACCTGACATGCGCATCTACTGACACCGATATATGTGTCCTATATGTGGCCTATATATATATGTGGCCTATATGTGCGTCGATATATGTGTCCTATATATATATGTGGTCTATATCTGCGTCGATATATGTGTCCTATATATATATATGGCTATACGTGCGTCGATATATGTGTCCTATATGTATATGTGGCCTATATGTGCGTCTATATATGTGTCCTATATATATATGTGGCCTATATGTGCATTGATATATATGTCCTATATATATGTGGCCTATATGTGCTTCGATATATGTGTCCTATATATATATATGAGCCGTCCCGTGGCCGAGTGGTTAGCGCGCTTGGCTACTGATCTACGGGACCTGGGTTCGAGCCCCGGGTAAGGCATGGATGTTCGTGTTGTTTTCTGCTGAGGTCCTGCCATCCTCTCAGATCTTCTACTGTGGCATATAAACTGACAGGCTCCTGTCATACCTCTGTGGCAAGCAGCTGCTTGAGGGGGTATTTATTATTATTATATTTATATATATGTGGCCTATATGTGCGTCGATATATGTGTCCTATATATATGTGGCCTATATGTGCGTCGATATATGTGTCCTATATATATATATATGACCTATATGTGCGTCGATATATGTATCCTATATATATGTGGCCTATATGTGCGTCGATATATGTGTCCTATATGTGGCTCGCGTCCATAGGTCGTCGTCCTAGGTGTGGCTCGCCTAAAATTTTTAAATTCTTAATTTGCTCGAGATAGACTAAAGGTCATTGGAAATGTAGTTGACTGTAATTGAAGACGCTGGTTCGAATGGCACTTTCCACTTTAGTGCACACGGCCAGCCCATATCAAACAATACGGTATTTTTCAATCAAACACGCCGAATATCGAATTAAGCATTATTGTTGAAATAATAGGATTTCTCAGATGTACACCTGGTAGTAATTTGTTAGAATAATCAGTAGTCACAGCTCCTGACATATTATAAGGAGGTTGGGGCGGGGGTGGCTCAGTCGGTAGCGCGCCAGGATCGTAATCTGTAGTTCCCAGGTTCGAGTCCCAGCTGGGTCAACGTTGAGATTTATCTACGCAAGATTCCCTGCCCTGCCCACGGTCAGTAGGGGACACCGATGGGCTTGTAAAGGTCGCCGTCCGTCGGATGGAACGTTAAGCCGTGGCCCCGTGTGTGGGAGAGCCATACCCTGTGCACGTTAAAGAACACGCTGGATGGCCTTGACGGGAGGCTACCATCTGTCTCCCAACAGCTGTTCCAGTGGGTCCCCTCCCCTAACCTTCTCTGAGCCTACGGGGTCCATGTGACCTGGCCATTTAGCCCATGGTGTGCAAAAAAGTGCCGTTCAGAGGTAAAACAACCCAACAACCCTTAAATACTGAACGAATATTGTTGAAAATCGAGATATTGATTTATTTGATTGAGATCTCTATTTCTTATTGCATTTTTCGAAACCAAGAAACTCACTTAAAAGTTATAGAGCTTCGGCGTTAGCTCAACATTTCCTACAACAGAAGGCCTATGGACCAAGTTATGACGTCAGCATAAGTAGTTTTGTAATGTAGACCATTCTTATACATTTCTGTCTATTATTATCGGTGGTGTACTTTTATACTAATGCTTATTTATAAATATAACTTATTTAGGAGAAAAATTATTCTTATTTATTAACATTAAGATAATTGCTATTAAATCCAAATAATTTTTCTCCAAATAAGATATATTTATAAATAAACATTGATAAAAAGATTAGTATAAAAGTACACCAGTGATAATAATAGAAAAAAATGCATAAGAATTATATACATTATAGGAATACCTATGGTGACGTCATAACTTCTTACACCGGCCTTCTCTTAAGAAGATGTTAGCTTCCAATTGAGTTGGGTTGGGTTGCTTTACCTCTGAGCGTCACTTTTTTGCACACCATGGGCTAAATGGCCAGGTCACATGGACCCCGAAGGCTCAGAGATGGTTGGGGGAGGGGACCTACAGGAACAGCTGTTGGGAGACAGATAGTAGCCTCCAATCAAGGACATCCATCGTGTTCTTTAACGTGCACAGGGTATGGCTCTACCGCACACGGGGCCACGGCTTAACGTCCCATCCGACGGACGGCGGCCTTTCCAAGCCCATCGGTGTCCCCTACTAACCGTGGAGATAAATCTCAACGCTGACCCAGCTGGGACTCGAACCTGGGAACTACAGGTTACGAGCTTGGCGCGCTACTGACTGAGCCATCCCCAGCCCCATCGAACCTGGGAACTGCAGGTTATGAGCCTGGCGGACGATCGACCGTGTAACGCCTGCACCAATATGTATTGTTGCATAAAAGGGCTATTATCAAGAGTTGTTAAGCTTGAATATAATTACATATTAATCCAGATTATTGTTTTGGGGGGAGCTTAATTTTATGATGTAGAAAGTTTTACGTTGCACTCAGCTATGATGATATGAAGCTTATGCCAAATTTATTGATCCTATCTCTTACCGTTTAATACTTCTTGAACGGAGAGTTGGGTTGGGTTGTTTTACCTCTGAGCGGCACTTTTTTGCACACCATGGGCTAAATGGCCAGGTCACAAAGACCCCGAAGGCTCAGAGAAGGTTGGGGAAGGGGACCCACAGGAACAGCTGTTATGAGAGAGATGGTAGCCTCCCGTCAAGGCCATCCAGCATGTTCTTTAACGTTGGGTTGTTTTACCTCTGAGCGGCACTTTTTTGCACACCATGGGCTAAATGACCAGGTCACAAAGACCCCGAAGACTCAGAGAAGGTTGGGGAAGGGGACCCACAGCAACAGCTGTTATGAGACAGATGGTAGCCTCCCGTCTAGGCCATTTACCATGTCCTTCTTTACCATGTCCATTTACCATGTTACTTATGTCTCATGCCGAGGTTGGGTTGTTTTACCTCTGAGCGACACTTTTTTGCACAAAATGGGCTAAATGGAAAGGTCACAAAGAAACCGAAGGCTCAGAGAAGGTTGGGGAAGGGGACCCACAGGAACAGCTGTTATGAGACAGATGGTAGCCTCCCGTCTAGGCCATTTAGCATGTCCTTCAATGCGCAGAGGGTGTGACTCTCCTGAAATACAGGGTGACGGTTTTATGTCTCATGCCGAGGTTGGGTTGTTTTACCTCTGAGCGGCACTTTTTTGCACAGAATGGGCTAAATGGCCAGGTCACAAAGACCCCGAAGGCTCAGAGAAGGTTGGGGAAGGGGACCCACAGGAACAGCTGTTATGAGACAGATGGTAGCCTCCCGTCTAGACCATTTAGCATGTCCTTCAATGCGCACAGGGTGTGACTCTCCTGAAATACAGGGTGACGGTTTTATGTCTCATGCCGAGGTTGGGTTGTTTTACCTCTGAGCGGCACTTTTTTGCACAGAATGGGCTAAATGGCCAGGTCACAAAGACCCCGAAGGCTCAGAGAAGGTTGGGGAAGGGGACCCACAGGAACAGCTGTTATGAGACAGATGGTAGCCTCCCGTCTAGACCATTTAGCATGTCCTTCAATGCGCACAGGGTGTGACTCTCCTGAAATACAGGGTGACGGTTTTATGTCTCATGCCGAGGTTGGGTTGTTTTACCTCTGAGCGGCACTTTTTTGCACAGAATGGGCTAAATGGCCAGGTCACAAAGACCCCGAAGGCTCAGAGAAGGTTGGGGAAGGGGACCCACAGGAACAGCTGTTATGAGACAGATGGTAGCCTCCCGTCTAGGCCATTTAGCATGTCCTTCAATGCGCACAGGGTGTGACTCTCCTGAAATACAGGGTGACGGTTTTATGTCTCATGCCGAGGTTGGGTTGTTTTACCTCTGAGCGGCACTTTTTTGCACAGAATGGGCTAAATGGCCAGGTCACAAAGACCCCGAAGGCTCAGAGAAGGTTGGGGAAGGGGACCCACAGGAACAGCTGTTATGAGACAGATGGTAGCCTCCCGTCTAGGCCATTTAGCATGTCCTTCAATGCGCACAGGGTGTGACTCTCCTGAAATACAGGGTGACGGTTTTATGTCTCATGCCGAGGTTGGGTTGTTTTACCTCTGAGCGGCACTTTTTTGCACAGAATGGGCTAAATGGCCAGGTCACAAAGACCCCGAAGGCTCAGAGAAGGTTGGGGAAGGGGACCCACAGGAACAGCTGTTATGAGACAGATGGTAGCCTCCCGTCTAGACCATTTAGCATGTCCTTCAATGCGCACAGGGTGTGACTCTCCTGAAATACAGGGTGACGGTTTTATGTCTCATGCCGAGGTTGGGTTGTTTTACCTCTGAGCGGCACTTTTTTGCACAGAATGGGCTAAATGGCCAGGTCACAAAGACCCCGAAGGCTCAGAGAAGGTTGGGGAAGGGGACCCACAGGAACAGCTGTTATGAGACAGATGGTAGCCTCCCGTCTAGACCATTTAGCATGTCCTTCAATGCGCACAGGGTGTGACTCTCCTGAAATACAGGGTGACGGTTTTATGTCTCATGCCGAGGTTGGGTTGTTTTACCTCTGAGCGGCACTTTTTTGCACAGAATGGGCTAAATGGCCAGGTCACAAAGACCCCGAAGGCTCAGAGAAGGTTGGGGAAGGGGACCCACAGGAACAGCTGTTATGAGACAGATGGTAGCCTCCCGTCTAGACCATTTAGCATGTCCTTCAATGCGCACAGGGTGTGACTCTCCTGAAATACAGGGTGACGGTTTTATGTCTCATGCCGAGGTTGGGTTGTTTTACCTCTGAGCGGCACTTTTTTGCACAGAATGGGCTAAATGGCCAGGTCACAAAGACCCCGAAGGCTCAGAGAAGGTTGGAGAAGGGGACCCACAGGAACAGCTGTTATGAGACAGATGGTAGCCTCCCGTCTAGGCCATTTAGCATGTCCTTCAATGCGCACAGGGTGTGACTCTCCTGAAATACAGGGTGACGGTTTTATGTCTCATGCCGAGGTTGGGTTGTTTTACCTCTGAGGCTCACTTTTTTTACACAGTGGGCTAAATGGCCAATGGACCCCGAAGTCTCAGAGAAAATTGGGGGAAGGGTTTCGAAAGGAACTTCATCGCTATGGTTTCTAAATAAATTATCGAAATTTAAAATATTTTTAATATTCTAATTTTTTATCTTAAAGTTCCGATGAACGTGGGGGGGGGCACTTTAATTCAATTCCCCCACGTTAAGGAGCGGGGATTGATTCAATCGATAGCGCTCCAGGCTCGTAATCTGCAGTTCGTAGGTTAGGGTTGGGACGGGTTATTTTACCTCTGAGTGGAACTTTAACATGATCACACTAAAACATGATCAACATCTTAGAAGAACCGTTTTCACGAACATTTGGATAAAGTCAAAAACGAAGAAATGATGAACGAAAACGGTAAAAAAATATTTGAAAGGTATTTTAAAAAACTACCACCCAATTTATAATCTAATTTAATTTATATGAAAACCTCTCGTTTAATAATTTGGTATCATGAAATCGGACGAAAGTACTACATTACAGATATGTCTTTGCGATATATCTAAATTTAAAGAAAAATATATTTTACTTGAAAGATATCAATGATGCTTTTCTACATCCCTAGTGGATGTACGATGGTATCATCACTCTGGCTGCATGTATTAGAGAGCTTTTTTTTCCTCATTCAAGTTTCATTAATTTACCTTTTGAAGTTTCATCATATATGGTAGTAGATCGAATGATCATGTTTTAGTCCACTGATTAAGACTTTCCGTAAAATAGCAATTGTTTGATTTCGATTCTGTAGAAAAACAAATAAAATCACATTCGAAATAGGTTTCAAATGTGATCGTTTTATTTTCAACCAAAGATCATATTTGTGTATTATAATTTCATACAAAACTAGTGGTTTAAATAGTGGTATTCGGCATTTCCTGCAGCCATGAGTTTCAGTTGAGTTGATTTACAGTTGCTCAAAAAATATCCGAACACTATCGTTTATTACAAAATTCTGAAAAAATATCTGGGAACGATTTTTTTGGAAATTAGTAATCTATCAACCAGTACACGAAAGTTGCCAGATAACTAATTTCTAAAAAAATCGTTGCCAGATATTTTTTCTGAATTCTGTAATCAATCATAGCGTTCGGATATTTTTTTGAGCGACTGTACCTTAAAACCAACTTTTCTAAAACAATTAAAATGACATCTATCTTTTGATACGTCATTAATCCGTGATTCTGTGGTTAACATGACCTAATTATTAGATCAACATGTATTGGGTTGGATAATTTTACCTCTGAGTGGCACATTTTGTTTACCAAATGGGCTGATTTGGAAACAAGGACCCAGAAAGCTCAGAGAAGGTTGGGGGAGAGGACCCATTTATAGCTGTTGGGAGACAGACAGATGATAGTCTCCCGTCAAAGCCATCCAGCGTGTTCTTTAACGTGCACAGGGTGTGTCTCACCCACACACGAGGCCACAGCTTAAAGTTCCATCCGAAAAGTCTAACGGTATCCTCTACTGACGGTTGGCAGGGCGGGGAGTTTTGCGCAGATAAATTTCACACTGATCTTTGATGAATCTCACGCTGATTATTGAGCTGGAACTCGAACCTGGGTTGGGTTGCTTTACCTCTGAGCGGCACTTTTTTGCACAAAATGGGCTAAATGACCAGGTCACATGGACCCCAAAGGCTCAGAGAAGGTTGGGGGAGGGGATGTTTGGGGCAGATGGTAGCCTCCCGTCAAGGCCATCCAGCGTGTTCTTTAACGTGCACAGGGTATGGCTCTCCCGCACACGGAGCCATGGCTTAACGTCCCATCCGACGAACAGTGGCCTTTCCAAGCCCATCGGTGTCCCCTACTGACCGTGGAGATAAATCTCAAAGCTGACCCAGCTGGTACTCGAACCTGGGAAATAGAGATTACGAGCCTGGCGCGCTACAGACTGAGCCACCCCCGCCCCTAAGTGGTCAGATTAACTGAAATGTTATCAAGAGGTCGTAGGTTCAGATCATACCTGTCTAATGAAATATTGTTTTAACAAATTACTACCAAGTATATATATATAAGAAATCCTATTATATCAAAAATTGTTTTTTTCCGAATTGCATCATATCACTTCTGCAAATTTATTCTCTAATGTATACCGGTCTTTGGATACAAAGCGGAAAATGCATTAAATATTTTTTCCATTTATCAAAAAGGAGAAAAAATAAAAAAATATGGGGGTCATGAAAAATTTTAAACACATTAAAATAAATATTTTAATTTCAGGCTTAAATTTTTAGTGTAAAATAAACTGCTAGAAATATAACAAATAAAAAAATTGTCAAATTGAATCATGTGAATTTCATAACTATAATTTCTATTCTTATAACAACCAGATATTACTGATATTTCGAGAGAACGTTTTAATCAAATCGTTTACCGCGTGGTGATCGCAGCCGAAACTGATCATGTGGTGAGATAAATTTAAAATACTGCGATATTTAGAGACTTATTCCGCATTCTGCTTCATCAAGAACTACTACTAAATAGTGAGACCATCAAATTCGGCTTATTTCACATTCCTTTCATCGTAACCTAGAGCAGGGCTTCAAAAGAGGGAATATGTTGATTTAAAAATTTGTGGGAATGTTTCCTCCGGTTTTTTTTTTCTCTAGACATAGATCAAATTGAATATCGAATACTTCATATATCAGCTGCCGAAAAACTTGTGCCTTTTTGGCGATTTATAAATAAATTGTTTTCCAAAAAGAAATGTAGATAGCGCCAGTCAACTGATATAAGTGAAAAGTATAAAAATAAGCGCATCAATTGGTATTAACCAACACCACCTACAGCAGAAGGTCGGAGGAAGAAATTATGTGGTCAAGTTGGTAATCCTGATATCTTTAATTAATTCTATGAGCTCCAAACCTAGGGCTTATCTCTCGAAGTCTAATATAGTGCCTGATTGGCAATAACAAAAGTTAAACAGATGAACCCTGAAGGGGTCACAAGGGCAAAACCATTTGCTGAAAAGGCACAGTTAAAAGGTAAACATCCGGGTGTCAAAAACCATAACTTTGAACGTTTGAATTGGTTTAAAACCAGGGGATCGTAATTGATCAAGGATCTCATTTTATCATAAGGATGATCTTCCACTGCTGCAAAAAAGGTCTGCGCGAGCTTCCGAATATGTGGTCAGTGCTCAAATAAGTGTGAATGATCTTGTTTTTAACAAACCGGGTAGCACTGACCACAGTTTTCAGATTTTTATTTTGGAAGCTCTGAAGCCTCCTGATATTGCTGTTGGTAGTATTACGAACACTGGTGAGGATTATGTCAGGACTGGCCGCAGAAGAGTCTTATAAAGAAATAATTCCTTTTCTGGAGGCTGTTTGGATCTCCACCCTATCAGGAGGCAAGTTTACAATGATTATTAGGCACATTACAACTAAGTATTTTTTTATGTAGAATGACACCAAGGTATTTCACTGTTGGTGTCCAGCATGTATCAATCCCAAAAATGTTAAAACTGAGCCACCCCCGCCAGTAATAAACAATAAAGATGAGTATTAAAGTACAGTAAGAATAATAGAAAACAATATGTAAGAAATGTGTAGATTTCCAAGTGTTTATGTTGAAGTCATAATTTAGTTGTGCGTCATTCTGTTATAGCAGGTGTTGCCTACGACCACAAAATTCCTAAAATATCTTCTTCTCAGCGTAGCCTAAAGTGACGAAAGGTTTGTTCCACCAACGTTCTTCCGCCCCTAGAAAAAGTCCTCTCGGAAGGTTGCGTTGTTTTACATCTGAACGGCAATTTTTTGCACACAATGAGATCTATGACCAGGTCACATGGACCTAAAGAGTTAGGAGAAGGGGAACCCACTGGACATCTGTTAGGTGACAGATGGAAGCCTCCCGTCAAAGCCATTTAGCGTATACTTCAATGCGAACAGGGTGTGACTCTCCTGGATTGGGTTGTTTTACCTCTGAGCGGCACTTTTTTGCACAGAATGGGCTAAATGGCCAGGTCACAAAGATCCCGAAGGCTCAGAGAAGGTTGGGGAAGGGGACCCACAGGAACAGCTGTTATGAGACAGATGGTAGCCTCCCGTCTAGGCCATTTAGCATGTCCTTCAATGCGCACAGGGTGTGACTCTCCTGAAATACAGGGTGACGGTTTTATGTCTCATACGGCGGTTGGGTTGTTTTACCTCTGAGCGGCACTTTTTTGCACAGAATGGGCTAAATGGCCAGGTCACAAGGATTCCGTGGGCTCAGAGAAGGTTGAAGGAGGAGACCCACTGTACAACTGTTAGGAGACAGATGGTAGCCTCCCGTCAAGGCCATCCAGTGTGTTCTTTAACGTGCACAGGGTATGGCTCTCCCGCACACGGGGCCACGGTTTAACGTCCCATCCGACGGACGGCGGCCTTTCCAAGCCCATCGGTGTCCCCTACTGACCTGGGCAGGGCGGGGAGGCCATTTAGCATGTCCTTCAATGCGCACAGGTTGTGACTCTCCTGATATACAGAGTGACGGTTTTATGTCTCATACGGCGGTTGGGTTGTTTTACCCCTGAGCGGCACTTTTTTACACAGTGGGTTAAATGGCCAATGGATCCCGAATGCTCAGAGAAAATTGGGGGAATGGTTCCGAAAAGAACTTCATCGCTATGGTTTCTAAATAAATTAACGAAATTTAAAATATTTTTAATATTATAATTTTTCATCTTAAAGTTCCGATGAACGTGGGGGGGGGGGCATATTAGTTCAATTCCCCCACGTTAAGGAGCGGGGGTTGATTCAATCGATAGCGCTCCAGGCTCGTAATCTGCAGTTCGTAGGTTCGGGTTGGGACGGGTTATTTTACCTCTGAGTGGCACTTTTTTATATACAATGGGCTAAACTGACAAGTCACAGAAGCTCCGAGTGCTCAGAGAAGTTTGGACAGAGGGAACCTTCTGCACAACTGTTAGAAAGTATTAAAATAAAGAATTAAAAAAAAGAAATTAAAATCAAAATTATTAGGAAGCATCGAAAGGGACTTTTCGTAACGTGGAAATCGTTAATCTCGTACTTTGCGTTTGGAAAATATTGTGACAAGGGAAAATAGCAGTTGTTCGTGTTTCCTTTCTATTGAGGTCCCACCATCCTCACATATGAACTGACCTGTTCCTGACACCTTTCTGGATAGCAGCTGCTTGACGGATTTTTATTTATTATTTAAATAGTCAAATTAAATTGCGGAATTTTTTAAATTACATGATCCTGCCACATAATAGTCTTTTATTTGATAAGTAGGATGTCGCAAGTGATCAACATCTTAAAAGAACCGTTTTGACGAACATTTTGATAAACTCAAAAACGAACAAATGATGAAGGAAAACGGTAAAAAAAAATTGAAAGATATTTTAAAAAACAACCACCCAATTTATAATCTAATTTAATTTAAATTAATACCTCTCGTTTAATCGTGAAAATGTTACCACAGGCTGCAAGAAATACATTAGAGATATGTCTTTGCGATATATCTAGATTTAAAGAAAAATATATTTCATTTAAAAGGTATCTTTGATGCTCTCCTACATCCCTAGCGGATGTACGATGGTATCATCACTCTGCCTGCTTGTATTAGATAGCTTTTATTTCCTCATTCAAGTTTCACTAATTTACCTTTTGAAGTTTCATCATATATGGTAGTACGTCGAATGATCATGTTTTAGTCCACTGATTAAGACTTTCCGTAAAATAGCAATTGTTTGATTTCGATTCTGTAGAAAAACAAATAAAATCGCATTCGAAATAGGTTTCAATGTGATCGCTTTATTTTCAACCAAAGATCATATTTCTGTATTATAATTTCATACCAAACTAGTGGTTTAAATAGTGGTATTCGGAATTACCGGCAGGGATGAGTTTCAGTTGGGTTGATTCACAGTCGCTCAAAAAATATCCGAACATTATGGTTTATTACAAATTCGGAACAAATATCTGGGAACGATTTTTTTAGAAATTGGTGATCTGGCAAGCAGTACACGAAAGTTGCCAGATCACTATTATCTGGCAAAAATTTCTGAAAAATCGTTGATAGATATTTTTTCTGAATTCTGTAATAAACCATAGTGTTTAGATATTATTTTGAGCGACTGTATCTCTGAGCAGCACTTTTTTCCACACCATGGAATAAATGGCCGGGTCAAAAGGACCCCGATAGCTCAGAGAAGGTTGCAGGAGGGGATCCACTGGAACAGCTGTTGGGAGACAGATGGTAGCCCCCCGTCGAGACCATCCAGCGTGTTCTTTAACGTTGGGTTGTTTTACCTCTGAGCGGCATTTTTTTGCACACCATGGGCTAAATGATCAGGTCACATGGACCCCGAAGGCTCAGAGAAGGTTGGGGGAGGGGACCCCCTGGAACAGTTGTTGGGAGACAGATGGTAGCCTCCCGTCAAGGCCATCCAGCGTGTTCTATAAAATTGGTTTGTTTTACCTCTGAGCGGCACTTTTTTTGCACATCGTGGGCTAAATGGCCAGGTCACATGGACCCCGAAGGCTCAGAGAAGGTTGGGGAAGGGGACCCACTGGAACAGCTGTTGGGAGACAGATGGTAGCCTCCCGTCAAGGCCACCCAACGTGTTCTTTAACGTGCACAGGGTATGGTTCTCCCGCACACGGGTCATGGCTTAACGTTCCATCCGACGGACGGCGGCCTTTCCAAGCCCATCGGTGTCCCCTACTGACCGTGGGCTGGGTGGGGAATTTTGCGGACTGATTAGAGGTAAAACATCCCAATCTTTTTTTTTTCTGCGATTAGCAAACAGAGAAGCATTTCCAAAATCGATTATAAGAACTTATGCATAGAAAAATCAATTTGTGTTCTCACAAGATCGAGTCATTACAAAAATTTGTTAGAGAGACCTTTTCCTTACATAGTTTAAAATGAGTTGAGACTGCAGCCTACAGAATGTGCGCAGTAGCTGTAATTTAGCATATATTTTAGAGACCGTATATTTGCTCCTCTGTTTGATCAAGGTCTTAAACTGATCATCAAACTCGGTTTATGGCTTTCTCTTATTAAAACTGAAGAAAAGTAACAAATTTTTTCCCTCAAATATCGTCTAACACCCTCTCCCCCCCAAAAAAAAACAAATACGAAAAACTTATAAATAGTAAGTTAAATGCGTTATAGGGCTCGTGTTGTTTTACCTCTGAGCGGCACTTTTTTTTTGCACACAATGGATTAAATAGCCAGGCAACAATGACCCCTAAGGGTCACAGACGGTTGGGGAGGGGAACTAAAATTTTGTAATAGAATATTTTACTTCAGTGGGAACAGTCAGGATGTTATATCTCTGATTATTACATCCTCTCTTTCTTGAAGAACTTCTCTTATACTGTAAAAACTAGGAACACCAAATTCGGAATATAGTTTCACTTATTGAAAGGTAAAGCTACGTCCCCCCCTCCCCCATCCCCAAAAGAAAAAAAAATCAGCGAACAACTTAAAATTAACAAAATCTAGCATAACGAAATTCGGGGCGGGGTTGGCTCAGTCGGTAGCGCGCCAGACTCGTAATCTGTAGTTCCCAGGTTCGAGTCCCAGCTGGGTTAGCGTTGAGATTTATCTCCACAAAATTCCCCGCCCTGTCCACGGTCAGTAGGGGACACCGATGGGCTTGGAAAGGCCGCCGTCCGTCGGATGAGACGTTCAGCCTTGGTCCCGTGTGCGGGAGAGCCATACCATGTGCACGTTAAAGAACACGCTGGATGGCCTTGACGGGAGGCTACCATCCGTCTCCCAACAGCTGTTCTAGTGGGTCCCCTCTCCCAACCTTCTCTGAGCCTTCGGGGTCCATGTGACCTGGCAATTTAGCCCATGGTGTGCAAAAAAGTGCCGCTCAGATGTAAAACAACCCAACGTTAAAGAACACGCTGGATGGCCTTGACGGGAGACTACCATCTGTCTCCCAACAACTGCTCCAGTGGGTCTCCTTCCCCAACCTTCCCTGAGCCTTTGGGGTCTTTGTGACCTGGCCATTTAGCCCATGGTGTGCAAGAAAGTGCCGCTCAGAGGTAAAACAACCCAACCGAACCTTTTTTTTTTCTCCCATATATATCTGAATAAGTTCTATAAAAATTGAACGGAAGAATTAATAAGTTTCATTGCTACATGACTAAAACGCGGTAATGTTTCTCACATCGTTTACAGGCTCATGTGGAGCTCTGTGGCAAGCAGCTGCTTCAGGATATATTTATTATCATATTAGATTTTACCTGGGTTGGGTTGTTTTACTTCTGAGCGGCACTTTTTTGCACACCATGGGCCACAAGGCCACAAGGACCCCGAAGGCTCAGAGAAGGTTGGGGGAGGGGACCCACTGGAACAGCTGTTGGGAGACAGATGGTAACCTCCCGTCAAGGCCATCCAGCGTGTTCTTTAACGTGCACAGGGTATGGCTCTCCCGCACACGGGGCCACGGCTTAACGTCCCATCCGACGGACGGCGGCCTTTCCAAGCCCATCGGTGTCCCCTACTGACCGTGGGCAGGGCGGGGAATTTTGCGGAGATAAATCTCAACGCTGACCCAGCTGGGACTCGAACCTGGGAACTACAGATTACGAGCCTGGCGCGCTACCGACTGAGCCACCCCCGCCCCAAGATTTTACCTGATTTCATTAAATCAATTCCAGAAACTTTTCTCGATAACGTGAATAACAAGGTTATTTTCAAAAAGTAAAAAATAATTAAGTAACAGTAGAGCTTAATAAAAAAAGCGGTAACTAATTTTTTTAGAGACATGAGAAATACTTATAGACATTAATTATTTTAACTGCCAGCTTAAATTTGCAGTGAAAAATAAATTGCTAACAAATAAACTAATGTTATGTAGTATTTGTTATTATTTGGTACAAGTACAGAGAAAACGAAATTTTCAAATTCATTAGCATGAATTTGAAAAATATAATTTCTAGTATTATAACAATCAGATAAATACTGATATTTAGGGGGCGGGGGTTGCTCAGTCGGTAGCGCGCCAGGCTCGTAACCTGTAGTTCCCAGGTTCGAGTCCCAGCTGGGTCAGCGTTGTGATTTATCTCCGCAAAATTCCACGCCCTGCCCACGGTCAGTAAGGGACACCGATGGGCTTGGAAAGGCTGCCGTCCGTCGGATGGGACGTTAAGCCGTGGCTCCGTGTGCGGGAGAGCCATACCCTGTGCACGTTAAAGAACACGCTGGACGGGAGGCTACCATCTGTCTCCCAACAGCTGTTCCAGTGAGTCCCCTCCCCCAACCTTCTCTGAGAGTTTGGGATCCTTGTGACCTGGCCATTTAGCGCATGGTGTGCAAAAAAAGTGCCGCTCAGAGGTAAAACAACCCAACCCAACAACTGATATTTCGAGAAAACTTTTTAAACAAATCATTTTCCGCGTGGTGACCGCAACCGAAACTGATCATGTGGTGAGATAAATTTAACATACTGCGATATTTAGAGACTTTGTCTGCATTCTGTTTCATTAAGAACTCCTTCTAAGCAGTAAGACCATCAAATTCCGCTTATTTCATATTCCTTCCATCGTAACTTAAAGCAGGGTTTCCAACGAGTGTGCAGCCGCGTCCTAGAAGATGTTTTAAAAATTTATGGCAATGTTTCCTTCGGTTTTTCTGTAGACTTAGGTTAAGTTCCCGTCAAAGGGTTAGGTTAACTTAGGTTAAGTTCCCGTCAAGGCCATCCAGCGTGTTCTTTAACGTGCACAGGGTATGGCTCTTCCGCACACGGGGTCACGGCTTAACGTCCCATCCGACGGACGGCGGCAAAAATACGGTTAGTAGCGCATCAGTTGGTATTAACATGTGATTAGATGCTGTTTAAGAAAACAAGTGAACATTACGGATAATGGCTACCAGTCTAAAGATATCTGTCGACGTAAACAAAAATCTGTCACAGATATCAGATCAATACACTAACCATCATTCATAAAGTCCCTTTTTTGTTTCTTAAACAGCATCTAACCACCTGTTAATACCAACTCATGCGCTACTAATTTTACATTTCACATATTAATTGATGTTGGCCATCTTCATTTTCTTTTAGAAACTAATTAAAACGTTTTAAAGCGAAAGCTTCTCAGATGAAGAGTATTAAGGGCACTTCATGGGGGGGGAGAGGATACAAGGTTGATAAGCCTTGTTTCGTACCTCCCCAAAAAATGAAAATAATAATTAATAGCAATTTGTAGTTTTTTATAAAAATAGTTTATAATAACAAATAGTCCTTAAAATTTTGGTGCGGGGGTGGCTCAGTCGGTAGCGCTCCAGGCTCGTAATCTGTAGTTCCCAGGTTCGAGTCCCAGCTGGGTCAGCGTTGAGATTTATCTCTTCAAAAATTCTCCGCCCTGCTCACGGTCAGTAGGGGACACCGATGGGCTTGGAAAGGCCGCCGTCCGTCGGATGGGACCTTAAGCCATGGCCCTGTGCACGTTAAAGAACACGCTGGATGGCCTTGACGGGAGGCTACCATCTGTCTCCCAACAGTTGGTCCAGTGGGTCCCCTCCCCCAACCTTCTCTGAGCCTTCGGGGTCCATGTGACCTGGCCGTTTAGCCCATGGTGTGCAAAAAAGTGCCACTCAGAGGCAAAACAACCCAACCTTAAAATTTTTTTTATTAAAATTCTAATATACCATTGTAAAGCAAACTGAACCATTTAATTGCTACAAAAGCACTAATATCTGAATAATAAATCAATAATAACAGATTACCGGTTGATATAGAATTCAATAAATATTTAAGCGGAAGAAATTAATTTTACCCACAACGTAATGTCAAATTGAAAATACCCCCCGCTGTCGGCAAAACTCCATTTTTGCTCACCATTTTAAAACATCTGAATAAGTTCTAATAATAATAGAATAGTATAGAGCAGAAATTGTCATTAGCCGGGTGGGATCTGAAATCATTACCTCCTGTAATATGTCAGGAGTTGTGACTACTGATTATTCTAACAAATTACTACCAGGTGTATATCTGAGAAATCCTATTATTTCAACAATATGCTAGCTCGATATTCGACGTGTTTGGTTAAAAAATATCATATTGTTCCACATGAGTTGGTATATAAAGTTTAGTTTTGACATGGACCGATAGCTAAGTGGCCAGATTAACTGAAATGTTATCAAGAGGTCGTAGGTTCAGATCATACCTGTCTAATGAAATATTGTTTTAACAAATTACTATCAAGTATATATACAGGGTGATTAAAAACCTATCGTTCAAATTTCGTGGGGAGGTAGGGAATACGTCAGGAAACCGATTTCACATAGGAAAGTATGTCCGCAAATGTACGCATGCGTATGTAGAGGGCGCTGTGTGTACCCAACCAGTGTACAGCTCGCCCGACTACTCCCGCTGTCATCAGTGTACGAGCTAACTTACTAGTGATAAGATGAATCGTTTTAGTGGGGGGCCATGAAATACCATGTGTACGAGACCCCCGTCGACAGTGAAATGGACCTTGTGGCACGAATAGTGGTCGCCATAGGCAATGTCCGTGATATGACAGGCGTTTTTGAAAATGTTCGGCGGTCAATACAACGGCGCTGTGAATCCTGTGTCCGTGTAAATGGTCGCAATTTTGAGCACCTACTGTGAACCTGTACTTTACCTTGTTAGAATAAAAGTCACATTCGTTACCACTTAACTGTACTGTTTCCTTGTGTTCACTTTACTTGTCCATTTTGTTCATGTAGATGACGTTTGCGGACATACTTTCCTATGTGAAATCGGTTTCTTGACGTATTCCCTACCTCCCCACGAAATTTGGACGATAAGTTTTGAATAACCCTGTATAAGAAATCCTATTATATCAAAAATTGTTTTTTAAGCGGAGATTGCATTAAATATTTTTTCCATTTATCAAAAAAGAGAAAAAATAAAAAATATGGGGGGTTATGAAAAATTTCAAACACATTAAAATAAATATTTTAATTTCAGGCTTAAATTTTTAGTGTAAAATAAACTGCTAGAAATATAACTAATAAAAAAAATTGTCAAATTGAATCATGTGAATTTGATAATTATAATTTCTATTCTTATAACAACCAGACATTACTGATATTTCGAGACAGCGATTTAATCAAATTGATTACCGCGTGGTGATCGCAGCCGAAACTGATCATGTGGTGAGAAAAATTTAACATACTGCGATATTTAGAGACATATTCTGCATTCTGCTTCATCAAGAACTACTACTAAATAGTGAGACCATCAAATTCGGCTTATTTCACATTCCTTTCATCGTAACTTAGAGCAGGGCTTCAAACGAGGGAAGATGTTGATTTAAAAATTTGTGGGAATGTTTCCTCCGGTTTTTTTTTTTTCTCTAGGCATAGATCAAATTGAATATCGAATACTTCATATATCAGCTGCCGAAAAACTTGTGCCCTTTCGGCGAAATACAAATACTTGTTTTCCAAAAGGAAATGTAGATGGCGCCAGTCAACTGATATAAGTCAAAGGTATAAAAATAAGCGCATCTATTGGTCTAAACCAACACCACCTACAGCAGAAGGTCGGAGGAAGAAATTATATGGTCAAGTTGGTAATCCTGATATCTTTAATTAATAGACCTAGAGAGATAGGAGAAGAGGGACCCACTGGACATCTGTTAGGTGACAGATGGAAGCCTCCGGTCAAAGCCATTTAGCGTATACTTCAATGCGAACAGGGTGTGACTCTCCTCGATTGGGTTTTTTTTTACCTCTGAGCGGCACTTTTTTGCACAGAATGGGCTAAATGGCCAGGTCACAAAGACCCCGAAGGCTCAGAGAAGGTTCGGGAAGGGGACTCACAGGAACAGCTGTTATGAGACAGATGATAGCCTCCCGTCTAGGCCATTTATCATGTCCTTCAATGCGCAGAGGGTGTGACTCTCTTGAAATACATGGTGACGGTTTTATGTCTCATGCCGCGGTTGGGTTGTTTTACTTCTGAGCTGCACTTTTTTGCACAGAATGGGCTAAATGGCCAGGTCACAAAGACCCGGAAGTCTCAGAGAAGGTTGGGAAAGGGACCCACAGGAACAGCTGTATGAGACAGATGGTAGCCTCCCGTCTAGGCCATTTATCATGTCCTTCAATGCGCAGAGGGTGTGACTCTCCTGAAATACAGGGTGACGGTTTTATGTCTCATGCCGCGGTTGGGTTGTTTTACCTCTGAGCGGCACTTTTTTGCACAGAATGGGCTAAATGGCCAGGTCACAAAGACCCCGAAGGCTCAGAGAAGGTTCGGGAAGGGGACTCACAGGAACAGCTGTTATGAGACAGATGATAGCCTCCCTCTAGGCCATTTATCATGTCCTTCAATGCGCAGAGGGTGTGACTCTCCTGAAATACAGGGTGACGGTTTTATGTCTCATGCCGCGGTTGGGTTGTTTTACCTCTGAGCGGCACTTTTTTGCACAGAATGGGCTAAATGGCCAGGTCACAAACACCCGGAAGGCTCAGAGACGGTTGGGAAAGGGGACCCACAGGAACAGCTGTTATGAGACAGATGGTATCCTCACGTCTAGGCCATTTATCATGTCCTTCAATGCGCAGAGGGTGTGACTCTCTCGAAATACAGGGTGACGGTTTTATGTCTCATGCCGCTGTTGGGTTGTTTTACTTCTGAGCGGCACTTTTTTGCACAGAATGGGCTAAATGGCCAGGTCACAAAGACCCGGAAGTCTCAGAGAAGGTTGGGAAAGGGACCCAAAGGAACAGCTGTTATGAGACAGATGATAGCCTCCCGTCTAGGCCATTTATCATGTCCTTCAATGCGCACAGGGTGTGACTCTCCTGAAATACAGGGTGACGGTTTTATGTCTCATACGGCGGTTGGGTTGTTTTACCTCTGAGCGGCACTTTTTTTACACAGTGGGCTAAATGGCCAATGGACCCCGAAGTCTCAGAGAAAATTGGGGGAAGGGTTTCGAAAGGAACTTCATCGCTATGGTTTCTAAATAAATTAACGAAATTTAAAATATTTTTAATATTCTAATTTTTCATCTTAAAGTTCCGATGAACGGGGGGAGGGAGGCACATTAATACAATTCTCCCACGTTAAGGAGCGGCGGTTGATTCAATCTATAGCGCTCCAAGCTCGTAATCTGCAGTTCGTAGGTTCGGGTTGGGATGGGTTATTTTACCTCTGAGTGGCACTTTAACATGATCACACTAAAACATGATCAACATCTTAGAAGCACCGTTTTCACGAACATTTTGATAAACTCAAAAACGAAGAAATGATGAACGAAAACGGTAAAAAAAATATTTGAAAGATATATTAAAAAACTACCACCCAATTTATAATCTAATTTAATTTAAATTGACACCTCTCGTTTAACAACCATTGCTCATTCGCACAGACGAAAGCACTATATTACAGATATGTCTTTACGATATATCTAAATTTAAAGAAAAATATATTTTATTTAAAAGGTATCAATGATGCTCTCCTACATCCCTAGTGGATGTACGATGGTATCATCACTCTGGCTGTATGTATTAGATAGCTTTCATTTCCTCATTCAAGTTTCACTAATTTACCCTTTGAAGTTTCATCATATATGGTAGTTCGTCGAATGATCATGTTTTAGTCCACTGATTAAGACTTTCCGTAAAATAGCAATTGTTTGATTTCGATTCTGTAGAAAAACAAATAAAATCACATTCGAAATAGGTTTCAAATGTGATCGTTTTATTTTCAACCAAAGATCATATTTCTGTATTATAATTTCATACAAAACTAGTGGTGCGAACCCACCCATCTAGTTTTCTACACTGGTATCCCAACAGCTCGCCATATTATTTTCCCCTCTCTAGAGGGTTCAAACACCACTGACGTTCACAATACTTGAAACACCGGTTTTCCGCTCAAATGCATAGACCAATCTTTCGTTTAATTAGAAGGAACTGCGATGGCTAATTAAACTCCTTTCCTCACTTCACTTTCCATCTGACGTTCTGCTTGCAGTCTAACATCGTCGTCTCCTGCAAGTCCCCATTGTTTGCTTCCTACAGCTATCCGACATATTCTTGCAGCGGTTATTTTTACAAAACTAGTGGTTTAAATAGTGGTATTCGGCATTTCCTGCAGCCATGAGTTTCAGTTGGGTTGATTTACAGTCGCTCAAAAAATATCCGAACACTATGGTTTATTACAAAATTCAGAAAAAATATCTGGGAACAATTTTTTTAGAAATTAGTAATCTGGCAACCAGTACACGAAAGTTGCCAGATCACTAATTTCTAAAAAAATCGTTGCCAGATATTTTTTCTGAATTCTGTAATCAATCATAGCGTTCGAATATTTTTTTGAGCGACTGTACCTTAAAACCAACTTTTCTAAAACAATTAAAATGACATATATCTTTTGATACGTCATTAATCCGTGATTCTGTGGTTAACATGATCTAATTATTAGATCAACATGTATTGGGTTGGATAATTTTACCTCTGAGTGGCACATTTTGTTTACCAAATAGGCTGAATTGGAAACAAGGACCCAGAAAGCTCAGAGGACGTTGGGGGAGAGGACCCATTTATAGCTGTTGGGAGACAGACAGATTATAGTCTCCTGTCAAGGCCATCCAGCGTGTTGTTTAACGTGCACAGGGTATGGCTCTCCCGCACACGGGGCCACGGCTTAACGTCCCATCCGACGGATAGTTGGGACCCCAGTTGGGTCAACGTTTAGATTTATCTACGCAAGATTCCCTGCCCACGGTCAGTAGGGGACACCGATGGGCTTGGAAAGACCGCCGTCCGTCGAATGGGGCGTTAAGCCGTGGCCCGTGTGCGGGAGAGCCATACCCTGTGCACGTTAAAGAACACGCTGGATGGCCTTGACGGGAGGCTACCATCTGTCTCCCAACAGCTGTTGCAGTGGATCCCCTCCCCCAACCTTCTCTGAGCCTTCGGGGTCCATGTGACCTGGCCATTTAGCCCATGGTGTGCAAAAAAGTGCCGCTCAGATGTAAAACAAACCCAACTCTATAAGGAGGTTATGGTTTCAGAATCCACCCGACCAATGACAATTTTTCTTCTATACTATTCTATTGTCATTAGAACTTATTCAGATTGGATTGGATTGTTTTACCTCTGAGCGGCACTTTTTTGCACACCATGGGCTAAATGGCCAGGCCACAAGGACCCCGAAGGCTCAGAGAAGGTTGGGGAGGGGACCCACTGGAACAGCTGTTGGGAGACAGATGGTAGCCTCCCGTCAAGGCAATCCAGTGTGTTCTTTAACGTGCACAGGGTATGGCTCTCCCGCACACGGGGCCACGGTTTAGCGTCCCATCCGACGGACGGCGGCCTTTACCAAGCCCATCGGTGTCCCCTACTGACCGTGGGCAGGGCGGGTAAATTTTGCGGAGATAAATCTCAACGCTGACCCAGCTGGGACTCGAACCTGGGAACTACAGATTACGAGCCTGGCACGCTACATTTCAAAACATCTGAATAAGTGGGGAGGGGGTGGCTCACCACCCCCTCCCCACTTATTCAGATGTTTTAAAATGTAGAAAAAAAAGGAGTTTTGCCGAAAACGGGGGACTTTCAATTTGACATTACGTTGTGGGTAAAATTCCTTTCTTCCGCTTAAATATTTATTGAATTCCATATCAACAGATAATCTGTACATTTCTTATTCATTTATTATTCAAATATAGTGCTTTTTTACCAATAAGTAATTCAATTTGCTTTACAATGCTATATTAGAAATTTACCAAAAAAAATCGTCTAAGTAATATAGATTCTGAAGGGAATTTGGTAGAAGAACACTACGAATTTTTGGCTTGTTTTACATGTGGGCTGCACTTTTTTGCGCACAATGGGCTAAATGGATAGGTCACAAAGACACCGAAGGCTCAGAGAAGGTTGGGGGAGGGGACCCACTGGAACAGCTGTTGGGAGAAAGATGGTAGCCTCCCTCAAGGCCATCCAGCGTGTTGTTTAACGTGCACAGGGTATAGCTCTCCAGCACACGGGGCCACGGTTTAACGTCCCATCTGACGGACGGCGACATTTCCAAGCCCATAGGTGTCCCCTACTAACCGTGGGCAGGGCGGGGAGGCCATTTAGCATGTCCTTCAATGCGCACAGGGTGTGACTCTCCTGAAATACAGGATGACGGTTTTATATCCCATACGGCGGTTGGGTTGTTTTACCTCTGAGCGGCACTTTTTTGCACAGAATGGGCTAAATGGCCAGGTCACAAAGACCCCGAAGGCCCAAAGAAAGTTGGGGAAGGGGACCCACAGGAACAGCTGTTATGAGACAGATGGTAGCCTCCCGTGAAGGTCATTTAGCGTGTTCTTCAATGCGCACAGGGTGTGACTCTCCTGAAATACAGGGTGACGGTTTTATGTCTCATGCCGCGGTTGGGTTGTTTTACCTCTGAGCGGCAGTTTTTTGCACAGAATGGGCTAAATGGCCAGGTCACAAAGACACCGAAGGCTCAGAGAAGGTTGGGGAAGGGGACCCACAGGAACAGCTGTTATGAGACAGATGGTAGCCTCCCGTCTAGGCCATTTAGTATGTCCTTCAATGCGCACAGGGTGTGACTCTCCTGAAATACACGGTGACGGTTTTATGTCTCATACGGCGGTTGGGTTGTTTTACCTCTGAGCGGCAATTTTTTCGACAGAATGGGCTAATTGGCCAGGTCACAAAGACCCCGAAGGCTCAGAAAAGGTTGGGGAAGGGGACCCACAGGAACAGCTGTTATGAGACAGATGGTAGCCTCCCGTCGAGGCCATTTAGCATGTCCTTCAATGCGCACAGGGTGTGACTCTCCTGAAATACAGGGTGGCGGTTTTATGTCTCATACGGCGGTTGGGTTGTTTTACCTCTGAGCGGCACTTTTTTGCACAGAATGGGCTAAATGGCCAGGTCACAAAAACCCCGAAGGTTCAGAGAAGGTTGGGGAAGGGGACCCACAGGAACAGCTGTTATGAGACAGATGGTAGCCTCCCGTCTAGGCCATTTAGCATGTCCTTCAATGCGCACAGGGTGTGACTCTCCTGAAATACAGGGTGACGGTTTTATGTCTCATACGACGGTTGGGTTGTTTTACCTCTGAGCGGCACTTTTTTGCACAGAATGGGCTAAATGGCCAATGGACCGCGAAGGCTCAGAGAAGGTTGGGGAAGGGGACCCACAGGAACAGCTGTTATGAGACAGATGGTAACCTCCCGTCTAGACCATTTAGCATGTCCTTCAATGCGCACAGGGTGTGACTCTCCTCAAATACAGGGTGACGGTTTTATGTCTCATACGGCGGTTGAGTTGTTTTACTCTGAGTGGCACTTTTTTGCACAGAATGGGCTAAATGGCCAGGTCACAAAGACCACGAAGGCTCAGAGACGGTTGGGGAAGGGGACCCACAGGAACAGCTGTTATGAGACAGATGGTAGCCTCCCGTCTAGGCCATTTAGCATGTCCTTCAATGCGCACAGGGTGTGACTCTCCTGAAATAGAGGGTGACGGTTTTATGTCTCATACGGCGGTTGGGTTGTTTTACCTCTGAGCGGCACTTTTTTGCACAGAATGGGCTAAATGGCCAGGTCACAAAGACACCGAAGGCTCAGCTGTTTTGAGACAGATGGTAGCGTCCCGTTTAGGCCATTTAGCATGTCCTTCAATGCGCACAGGGTGTGACTCTCCTGAAATAGAGGGTGACGGTTTTATGTCTCATACGACGGCTGGGTTGTTTTATCTCTAAGCGGCACTTTTTTGCACAGAATGGGCTAAATGACCAGGTCACAAAGACCCCGAAGGCTCAGTGAAGGTTGGGGAAGGGGACCCATAGGAACAGCTGTTATGAGACAGATGGTAGCCTCATGTTTAGGCCATTTAGCATGTCCTTCAATGCGCACAGGGTGTGACTCTCCTCAAATACAGGGTGACGGTTTTATGTCTCATACGGCGGTTGGGTTGTTTTACTCTGAGCGGCACTTTTTTGCACAGAATGGGCTAAATGGCCAGGTCACAAAGACCCCGAAGGCTCAGAGAAGGTTGGGGAAGGGGACCCATAGGAACAGCTGTTATGAGACAGATGGTAGCCTCCCGTCTAGGCCATTTAGCATGTCCTTCAATGCGCACAGGGTGTGACTCTCCTGAAATACAGGGTGACTGTTTTATGTCTCATGCCGCGGTTGGGTTGTTTTACCTCTGAGCGGCACTTTTTTGCACAGAATGGGCTAAATGGCCAGGTCACAAAGACCCCGAAGGCTCAGTGAAGGTTGGGGAAGGGGACCCATAGGAACAGCTGTTATGAGACAGATGGTAGCCTCATGTTTAGGCCATTTAGCATGTCCTTCAATGCGCACAGGATGTGACTCTCCTCAAATACAGGGTGACGGTTTTATGTCTCATACGGCGGTTGGGTTGTTTTACTCTGAGCGGCACTTTTTTGCACAGAATGGGCTAAATGGCCAGGTCACAAAGACCCCGAAGGCTCAGAGAAGGTTGGGGAAGGGGACCCATAGGAACAGCTGTTATGAGACAGATGGTAGCCTCCCGTCTAGGCCATTTAGCATGTCCTTCAATGCGCACAGGGTGTGACTCTCCTGAAATAGAGGGTGACGGTTTTATGTCTCATACGGCGGTTGGGTTGTTTTACCTCTGAGCGGCACTTTTTTGCACAGAATGGGCTAAATGGCCAGGTCACAAAGACACCGAAGGCTCAGCTGTTATGAGACAGATGGTAGCGTCCCGTTTAGGCCATTTAGCATGTCCTTCAATGCGCACAGGGTGTGACTCTCCTGAAATAGAGGGTGACGGTTTTATGTCTCATACGACGGCTGGGTTGTTTTATCTCTAAGCGGCACTTTTTTGCACAGAATGGGCTAATTGACCAGGTCACAAAGACCCCGAAGGCTCAGTGAAGGTTGGGGAAGGGGACCCATAGGAACAGCTGTTATGAGACAGATGGTAGCCTCATGTTTAGGCCATTTAGCATGTCCTTCAATGCGCACAGGATGTGACTCTCCTCAAATACAGGGTGACGGTTTTATGTCTCATACGGCGGTTGAGTTGTTTTACTCTGAGTGGCACTTTTTTGCACAGAATGGGCTAAATGGCCAGGTCACAAAGACCACGAAGGCTCAGAGACGGTTGGGGAAGGGGACCCACAGGAACAGCTGTTATGAGACAGATGGTAGCCTCCCGTCTAGGCCATTTAGCATGTCCTTCAATGCGCACAGGGTGTGACTCTCCTGAAATACAGGGTGACGGTTTTATGTCTCATGCCGAGGTTGGGTTGTTTTACCTCTGAGCGGCACTTTTTTGCACAGAATGGGCTAAATGGCCAGGTCACAAAGACCCCGAAGGCTCAGAGAAGGTTGGGGAAGGGGACCCACAGGAACAGCTGTTATGAGACAGATGGTAGCCTCCCGTCTAGGCCATTTAGCATGTCCTTCAATGCGCACAGGGTGTGACTCTCCTGAAATACAGGGTGACGGTTTTATGTCTCATGCCGAGGTTGGGTTGTTTTACCTCTGAGCGGCACTTTTTTGCACAGAATGGGCTAAATGGCCAGGTCACAAAGACTCCGAAGGCTCAGAGAAGGTTGGGAAAGGGGACCCACAGGAACAGCTGTTATGAGACAGATGGTAGCCTCCCGTCTAGACCATTTAGCATGTCCTTCAATGCGCACAGGGTGTGACTCTCCTGAAATACAGGGTGACGGTTTTATGTCTCATGCCGAGGTTGGGTTGTTTTACCTCTGAGCGGCACTTTTTTGCACAGAATGGGCTAAATGGCCAGGTCACAAAGACCCCGAAGGCTCAGAGAAGGTTGGGAAAGGGGACCCACAGGAACAGCTGTTATGAGACAGATGGTAGCCTCCCGTCTAGACCATTTAGCATGTCCTTCAATGCGCACAGGGTGTGACTCTCCTGAAATACAGGGTGACGGTTTTATGTCTCATGCCGAGGTTGGGTTGTTTTACCTCTGAGCGGCACTTTTTTGCACAGAATGGGCTAAATGGCCAGGTCACAAAGACCCCGAAGGCTCAGAGAAGGTTGGGAAAGGGGACCCACAGGAACAGCTGTTATGAGACAGATGGTAGCCTCCCGTCTAGGCCATTTAGCATGTCCTTCAATGCGCACAGGGTGTGACTCTCCTGAAATACAGGGTGACGGTTTTATGTCTCATGCCGAGGTTGGGTTGTTTTACCTCTGAGCGGCACTTTTTTGCACAGAATGGGCTAAATGGCCAGGTCACAAAGACCCCGAAGGCTCAGAGAAGGTTGGGAAAGGGGACCCACAGGAACAGCTGTTATGAGACAGATGGTAGCCTCCCGTCTAGGCCATTTAGCATGTCCTTCAATGCGCACAGGTTGTGACTCTCCTGAAATACAGGGTGGCGGTTTTATGTCTCATACGGCGGTTGGGTTGTTTTACCTCTGAGCGGCACTATTTTGCACAGAATGGGCTAAATGGCCAGGTCACAAAGACCCCGAAGGCTCAGAGAAGGTTGGGGAAGGGGACCCACAGGAACAGCTGTTATGAGACAGATGGTAGCCTCCGTGAAGGCCATTTAGCATGTCCTTTAATGCGCACAGGGTGTGACTCTCCTGAAATACAGGGTGACGGTTTTATGTCTCATACGGCGTTTGGGTTGTTTTACCTCTGAGCGGCACTTTTTTTACACAGTGGGCTAAATGGCCAATGGACCCCGAAGTCTCAGAGAAAATTGGGGGAAGGGTTGCGAAAGGAACTTCATCGCTATGGTTTCTAAATAAATTAACGAAATTTAAAATATTTTTAATATTTTAATTTTTCATCTTAAAGTTCCGATGCACGGGGGGGGGGGGCACATTAATTCAATTCCCCCACGTTAAGGAGCGGGGATTGATTCAATCGATAGCGCTCCAGGCTCGTAATCTGCAGTTCGTAGGTTAGGGTTGGGACGGGTTATTTTACCTCTGAGTGGAACTTTAACATGATCACACTAAAACATGATCAACATCTTAGAAGAACCGTTTTCACGAACATTTGGATAAAGTCAAAAACGAAGAAATGATGAACGAAAACGGTAAAAAAATATTGAAAGATATTTTAAAAAACTACCACCCAATTTATAATCTAATTTAATTTATATTAGAACATCTCGTTTAATAATTAGGCATCGTGGAATCGGACGAAAGTACTACATTACAGATATGTCTTTGCGATATATCTAAATTTAAAGAAAAATATATTTTACTTGAAAGATATCTACATCCCTAGTGGATGTACGATGGTATCATCACTCTGGCTGCATGTATTAGATAGCTTTTATTTCCTCATTCAAGTTTCACTAATTTACCCTTTGAAGTTTCATCATATATGGTAGTTCGTCGAATGATCATGTTTTAGTCCACTGATTAAGACTTTCCGTAAAATAGCAATTGTTTGATTTCGATTCTGTAGAAAAACAAATAAAATCACATTCGAAATAGGTTTCATATGTGATCGTTTTATTTTCAACCAAAGATCATATTTCTGTATTATAATTTCATAAAAAACTAGTGGTTTAAATAGTGGTATTCGGCATTTCCTGCAGCCATGAGTTTCAGTTGGGTTGATTTACAGTCGCTCAAAAAATATCCGAACACTATAGTTTATTACAAAATTCTGAAAAAATATCTGGGAACGATTTTTTTGGAAATTAGTAATCTGGCAACCAGTACACGAAAGTTGCCAGATAACTGATTTCTAAAAAAATCGTTGCCAGATATTTTTTCTGAATTCTGTAATCAATCATAGCGTTCGGATATTTTTTTGAGCGACTGTACCTTAAAACCAACTTTTCTAAAACAATTAAAATGACATCTATCTTTTGATACGTCATTAATCCGTGATTCTGTGGTTAACATGACCTAATTATTAGATCAACATGTATTGGGTTGGATAATTTTACCTCTGAGTGGCACATTTTGTTTACCAAATGGGCTGATTTGGAAACAAGGACCCAGAAAGCTCAGAGAAGGTTGGGGGAGAGGACCCATTTATAGCTGTTGGGAGACAGACAGATGATAGTCTCCCGTCAAAGCCATCCAGCGTGTTCTTTAACGTGCACAGGGTGTGTCTCACCCACACACGAGGCCACAGCTTAAAGTTCCATCCGAAAAATCTAGGTATCCTCTACTGACGGTTGGCAGGGCGGGGAGTTTTGCGCAGATAAATTTCACACTGATCTTTGATGAATCTCACGCTGATTATTGAGCTGGAACTCGAACATGGGTTGGGTTGCTTTACCTCTGAGCGGCACTTTTTTGCACAAAATGGGCTAAATGACCAGGTCATATGGACCCCAAAGGCTCAGAGAAGGTTGGGGGAGGGGATGTTTGGGGCAGATGGTAGCCTCCCGTCAAGGCCATCCAGCGTGTTCTTTAACGTGCACAGGGTATGGCTCTCCCGCACACGGAGCCACGGCTTAACGTCCCATCCGACGAACAGTGGCCTTTCCAAGCCCATCGGTGTCCCCTACTGACCGTGGAGATAAATCTCAAAGCTGACCCAGCTGGTACTCGAACCTGGGAAATAGAGATTACGAGCCTGGCGCGCTACCGACTGAGCCACCCCCGCCCCTAAGTGGTCAGATTAACTGAAATGTTATCAAGAGGTCGTAGGTTCAGATCATACCTGTCTAATGAAATATTGTTTTAACAAATTACTACCAAGTATATATATATAAGAAATCCTATTATATCAAAAATTGTTTTTTTCCGAATTGCATCATATCACTTCTGCAAATTTATTCTCTAATGTATACCGGTCTTTGGATACAAAGCGGAAAGTGCATTAAATATTTTTTCCATTTATCAAAGAGGAGAAAAAATTAAAAAATATGGGGGGTCATGAAACATTTTAAACACATTAAAATAAATATTTTAATTTCAGGCTTAAATTTTTAGTGTAAAATAAACTGCTAGAAATATAACAAATAAAAAAATTGTCAAATTGAATCATGTGAATTTCATAACTATAATTTCTATTCTTATAACAACCAGACATTACTGATATTTCGAGAGAAAGTTTTAATCAAATCGTTTACCGCGTGGAAGAGTTTCGAAAGGAACTTCATCGCTATGGTTTCTAAATAAATTAACGAAACTTAAAATATTTTTAATATTATAATTTTTCATCTTAAAGATCCGATGAACGTGGGGGAGCACATTAGTTCAATTCCCCCACGTTAAGGAGCGGCGGTTGATTCAATCGATAGCGCTCCAGGCTCGTAATCTGTAGTGCGTAGGTTCGGGTTTGACGGGTTATTTTACCTCTGAGTGGCACTTTTTTATATACAATGGGCTACACTGACAAGTCACAGAAGCTCCGAGTGCTCAGAGAAGTTTGGAAAGAGGGGACCTTCTGCACAACTGTTAGAAAGCATTAAAATGAAGAATTAAAAAAAAGAAATTAAAATCTAAATTATTTGGAAGCATCGAAAGGGACTTTTCGTAACGTGGAAATCGTTAATCTCGTACTTCGCGTTTCGAAAATATTGTGACAAGGGAAAAGCGCAGTTGTTCATGTTTTCTTTCTATTGAGGTCCCGCCATCCTCACAGACCTTCTACTATGGGGTATGAACTGACATGTTCCTGACACCTTTCTGGATAGCAGCTGCTTGACGGATTTTTATTTATTATTTAAATAGTGAAATTAAATTGGGCAATTTTTTAAATTACATGACCCTCCCAAATAATAGTCTTTTATTTGATAAGTAGTATGTTGCCAGTGATCAACATCTTAGAAGAACCGTTTTGACGAACATTTTGATAAACACAAAAACGAACAAATGATGAAGGAAAACGGTAAAAAAAATATTTGAAAGATATTTTGAAAAACTACCGTCCAATTTATAATCTAATTTAATTTAAATTAATACCTCACGTTTGATTTTCGACCGTTCATATTGTATGATAGAGTAATACATTACAGATATGTCTTTACGATATATCTAAATTTGAAGAAAAATTATATTTTATTTAAAAGGTATCAATGATGCTCTCCTACATCCCTAGCGGATGTACGATGGTATCATCACTCTGGCTGCATGTATTAGATAGCTTTTATTTCCTCATTCAAGTTTCACTAATTTACCCTTTGAAGTTTCATCATATATGGTAGTACGTCGATTGATCATGTTTTAGTCCACTGATTAAGACTTTCCGCAAAATAGCAATTGTTTGATTTCGATTCTGTAGAAAAACAAATAAAATCACATTCGAAATATGTTTCAAATGTGATCGTTTTATTTTCAACCAAAGATCATATTTGTGTATTATAATTTCATACAAAACTAGTGGTTTAAATAGTGGTATTCGTAATTTCCGGCAGGTATGAGTTTCAGTTGGGTTGATTTACAGTCGCTCAAAAAATATCCAAATATTATGGTTTATTACAAATTCAGAACAAATATCTGGGAACGATTTTTTTAGAAATTGGTGATCTGGCAAGCAGTACACGAAGGTTGCCAGATCACTATTATCTGGCAAAAATTTCTAAAAAATCGTTGCCAGATATTTTTTCTGAATTCTGTAATAAACCATAGTGTTTAGATATTTATTTGAGCGACTGTATCTCTGAGCAGCACTTTTTTCCACACCATGGAATAAATGGCCAGGTCAAAAGGACCCCGAAGGCTCAGCGAAGGTTGGAGGAGGGGACCCACTGGAACAGCTGTTGGGAGACAGATGGCAGCCCCCCGTCGAGACCATCCAGCGTGTTCTTTAACGTTGGGTGTTTTACCTCTGAGCGGCATTTTTTTGCACACCATGGGCTAAATGGCCAGGTCACATGGACCCCGAAGGTTCAGAGAAGGTTGGGGGAGGGGACCCACTGGAACAGCTGTTGGGAGACAGATGGTAGCCTCCCGTCAAGGCCATCCAACTTTATCTTTAACGTGCACAGTGTATGGCTCTCCCGCACACAGTGCCACGGCTTAATGTCCCATCAGATTTATTTTAGCAATATAAAGCTCATATTTAAAAATGAATAATTTACACAAATGAAATTTGAATTAAAATTAGTTCCGCGATAATTTCATTCTTAAAGTGTGGTACAATTATCGGATGCTTTTCCATACCACTACCAAAAGTAAAATGTGTAGTGTAAGCTCCTGGGTTTGGGTTGGGTTGTTTTACCTCTGAGCGGCACTTTTTTGCACACAATGGGCTAAATGGCCAAATCAGAGGGACCCCGAAGTCTGAGAGAAGGTTGGGGGAGGGGAACCACTGGAACAGCTGTTGGGAGACAAATGGTAGCCTCCCGTCAAGGCCATCTAGCGTGTTCTTTAACGTGCACAGGGTATGGCCCTCCTGCACACGGGCCCACGGCTTAAAGTTCCATTCGTCGGACGGCGGCCTTTCCAAGCCCATCGGTGTTCCCTACTGACCGTGGGCAGAGCGGATAATTTTGCGGAGATAAATCTCAATGTTGACCCAGCTGGGACTCGAACCTGGGAACTACAGATTACGAGCCTGGTGCGCTACCGACTGGGCCACCCCCGTCTCCCAATCCAACGGGTAACAATTAGGACCATCAAGTACAGATTCCTCTCATCATAACTTGGAGCAATGAGAAGATTTAAATCATCATAATTTGCCTTCCCCCCCCCACCTCCCCACACAAAAAACTGTATACGTTTTTGGGTTATTTTTACCTTTGTGCGGCACTTTTTGCACATAACGGGCTAATTGGCCAGGTTACAAGGACCCCAAAGTTTTCGGAGAATACTGGGGGAGTGGGCTTACTGGTACAGCTATTGAGAGACATATGGTAGCTTGCTCTCAACTCTCAAAGCCATCCAGTGAGTTCTTTAACATGCACAATCATGGGCGTCCGCGGAAAATTTTCCAGTGGGTGGGGGGCAAAGATTGGACACAAATAATTACATCAATAAATTTTATTTAATTTTTTAGAGTTTTTTTTTCACAAGCAGATTATAGAATACAGTATTGCATGAATACAAAAACACGTACATAATGTATATTTTACAGCTAAAGTGCAGAAATCAGTTATTCTACAGATTACCTAGGTATTGTGCAGATTACCAACTAGGGTGATCCGTTAACGTGCGGAAAATTGTTTCCTTTCTCAAATTACCTAGGTAATCTGCAAATTACCTACTAGGCACTCGTTAAAGTGAAAATAAGATTGTTGCTGGAACAACAGGAACGTTTCTGTACGCTTAAATTAACATAATGTTATTTATCTAGTGTCCGAGAGTAGAGTTGAAACCAGGGTCATCTCTCTATCAACATGAATCACTCGTCGGAATTATAAAAAACGCCCCCAAAATGAGCAGGCCAAGTGAGAACAAATCATTTTAGTGATTCGTTATCAAGAATGAATCATTTTACCGATTCGTTCTCACTTGGCCTCCGCTCATCCGGGGCGTTTTTTATAATGCGGACGAGTGAATCACGTGACACGAAGATTCATATTCAAGAGATTCACCACTATCAGAGAAACAAACTTTTGAACTTTAACGATACGGAAGCCGTTAATGTGCACATTACGTAGGTAAAATGCGGAAAACTCTTGATTCCGCACGTTAACAGAGCAAATCAGTTAATCTACAGATTAGCTAGGTAATGTGCACATTAACGGCTTTCGAGCTTTAGCGGCAACATATATAAATTAATTACGTTTAAATTGTTACGATTATAATTGTGCCCCGTTTGCCTACATTCGGCATACCGCTGTTAATCTCTGATCTGAGAGAGCACCAAGGATCACCTCGTCAGAGAGGCAGGTTTCAATATTCTCAATGAGGCCCAGGGGCTGACAATATGAGACTGGGTATCAACAGTTACGGGGATCCCCGAATGGAGGGAGTGGCCAGAAGCTTATTATCAGCAAGGTCAGGATGGCTGGTCTTGACCAATAAGTTTCCCGTCTCCGTGTAGGAGGAATCCACAATCCCTACCCAAGAATCTTAACTTTCTCCACAAAGATAGGATTTGGATTGTAGAATCCTGAGGGATGGCAGTTGGCTGCTGAGAATCTTAACCCTCTCAGGACCATAAGGTTTCTAAGAGTAAATATTAGTATCTAACTGTTTATTTTAGTTTGTTTAGACGTAAAATAAATAAAAATCATAAGAAAAATACATAACAATGTGTAGTTTTTTGGGAATTTTATGGGAAATATTTTTCCCAATCGACTGTAAAGGTAACAAAAATTATAGTTAGGCTTATTATGCAATGTCTTTTATTTATTGGTTTATTAGAACAAAATATTAACTAAAATAATACAAAATTATGAAATAAAATTACTATACAAAATGATGTGTTAATTATGATATTCTGCGAAGCAATTTCTTTTGGTTGTGAAGCAAAGGTGGACATTGCACAGATGCAACATTATTGCAAAGATGGATATGGACTAAACGTTCCCGTTTACGCAATTGCGTTCGGCATACGTTCTATTTTGACATTCTGTATGAAAAATGCAGATAAGGTTATAATTAAATACGACAATCACCAATTTCAAAATGGGAAAAATGTTTCCATTAGTCGTGAAAGCGTTAATTATCTCCACAAAGATGGGATTCGGATTGTAGAAACCTGAGGGATGGGAGTTGGCTGCCGAAGATCTTAATTATCTTCACAAGGTATATCCCATGTGCACAAGGTATATGGCTCTCCCGCACATGTGCCACGGCATAACGTTCCATACGACGTACGGCGGCCTTTCGAATCCCATCGGTATACCATACTGACCAAGGGTTGGGTTGGGTTGTTTTACCTCTGAGCGGCACTTTTTTGCACACCATGGGCTAAATGGCCAGGTCACATGGACCCCGAAGGCTCAGAAAAGGTTGGAGGAGGGGACCCACTGGAACAGCTGTTGGGAGACAGATGGTAGCCTCCCGTCAAGGCCATCCCGCGTGTTCTTTAACGTTGGGTTGTTTTACCTCTGAGCGGCACTTTTTTGCACACAATTTGCTAAATGGCCAGGTCACATGCACTCCGAAGGCTCAGAAAAGGTTGGGGGAGGGGACCCACTGGAACAGCTGTTGGGAGACAAATGGTAGCCTCCCGTCAAGGCCATCCAGCGTGTTCTTTAACGTTGGTTTTACCTCTGAGCGGCACTTATTTGCACACAATGGGCTAAATGGCCAGGTCACATGGACTCCGAAGGCTCAGAAAAGGTTGGCGGAGGGGACCCACTGGAACAGCTGTTGGGAGACAGATGGTAGCCTCCAGTCAAGACCATCCAGCGTGTTCTTTAACGTGCACAGCGTATGGCTCTCCCAAACACGGGGCCACGGCTTAACGTCCCATTCGACGGACGGCGGCCTTTCCAAGCCCATCGGTGTCCCCTACTGACCGTGGGCAGGGTAGGGAATTTTGCGGAGATAAATCTCAACGCTGACCCAGCTGGGACTCGAACCTGGGAACTACAGATTACGAGCCTGGCGTGCTACCGACTCAGCCATCCCCGCCCCACTGACCAACGGCAGGCGGGGAGTTTTGCGGTGGAAAATCTCATCGCTGAAATAGCTGAGACTCGACCTGGGAACTGCAGATTACGAGCATGACACGTTAGCGACTGAGCCACTACCTCCCAAAACATAATATGAGAAGAATGATTTACAATTGTCCCACAAAGCTACATCTGCAGCAAATGTAACAGTTGCAATATTCACTTAAATATTTATCTCCACGAAATATAACAGTTACAATATTTACTTATATTAAATGATTTGTGAGTGAAAAAAGTGTAAAAGAAAAATAAACGAATAAAATTAAACTCAAATAAAAGGATAGTAGAATCATCTGGCAAATAAATATATGTGATATAAAACATTTGTGTCAAAAATCTATAGGAATGAATTAAAATATCAAATTGACAACTGATAAGGTATGGGTTTTAGGGAGTTTGTTGTTTACTCTCTATGTCTCATTCATCAAGAATTCCTTAAAGGTAATGCCATCAAATTCTGAAAGAGATTCCTCTCATGGTATCGCCAGGCTCGTAATCTGTAGTTCCCAGGTTCGAGTCCCAGCTGGGTCAGCGTTGAGATTTTTCTCCGCAAAATTCCCCGCCCTGCCCACGGTCAGTAGGGGACACCGATGGGCTTGGAAAGGCCGCCGTCCGTCGGATGGGACGTTAAGCCGTGGCTCCGTGTGCGGGAGAGACATACCCTGTGCACGTTAAAGAACACGCTTGATGGCCTTGACGGGAGGCTACCATCTGTTTCCCAACAGCTGCTCCAGTGGGTCCGTTCCCCCAACCTTCTCTGAGCCTTCGAGGTCCATGTGACCTGGCCATTTAGCCCATGGTGTACAAAAAAGTGCCGCTCAGAGGTAAAACAATCCAACGTTAAAGAACACGCTGGATGGACTTGAGGGAGGCTACCATCTGTCTCCCAACAGCTGTTCCGGTGGGTCCCCTCCCCCAACCTTCTCTCAGCATTCGGGGTCCATGTGACCTGGCTATTTAGCCCATGGTGTGCAAAAAAGTGCCGGTCAGAGGTAAAACAACCCAACGATAAAGAACACGCTGAATGGCCTTGACGGGAGGCTGCCATCTGTCTCCCAACAGCTGTTCCAGTGGGTCCCCTCCCCCAACCATCTCTGAGCCTTCGGGGTCCATGGGACCTGGCCATTTAGCCCATGGTGTGTAAAAAAGGGGTCCATGTGACGCAACCCAATGATTAAGAACACGCTGGATGGACTTGACGGGAGGCTGCCATCTGTCTCCCAACAGCTGTTCCAGTGGGTCCCCTCTTCCAACCTTCTCTGAGCCTTCGGGGTCCATGTGACCTGGCCATTTAGCCCATGGGGTGTAAAAAAGTGCCTCTCAGAGGTAAAATAACCCAACGTTAAACAACAGGCTGGATGGCCTTGACGGGAAGCTACCATCTGTCTCCCAACAGCTGTTCCAGTGGGTCCACTCCCCCAACATTCTCTGAGCCTTCGGGGTCCATGAGACCTGGGGGCGGGGTTGTGTCAGTCGGTAGCGTGCCAGGCTCGTAATCTGTAGTATCCAGGTTCGAGTCCCAGCTGGGTCAGCGTTGAGATTTTTCTTCGCAAAAATTCTCCGCCCTGCCCACGGTCAGTAGGGGATACCAATGGGCTTCGAAAGGCCGCTGTCCGTCGGATGGGACGTTCAGCCGTGGCCCCGTGTGCGGGAAAGTCATACCCTGTGCACGTTAAAGAACACGCTGGATGGCCTTGACGGGAGGCTACCATCTGTCTCCCAACATTTGGTCCAGTGGGTCCCCTCCCCCAACCTTCTCTGAGCCTTCGGGGTCCATGTGACCTGGCCATTTAGCCCATGGTGTGCAAAAATGTGCCGCTCAGAGGTAACACAACCCAACGTTAAAGATCACGCTGGATGGCCTTGACGGGAGGCTACCATCTGTCTCCCAACAGCTGTTCCAGTGGGTCCTCTCTCCCAACCTTCTCTGAGCCTTCGGGGTGCATGTGACCTGGCTATTTAGCCCATGGTGTGCAAAAATGTGCCGCTCAGAGGTAAAACAACCCAACGTTAAAGAACACGCTGGATGGCCTTGACGGGAGGCTACCATCTGTCTCCCAACAGCTGTTCCAGTGGGTCCCCTACCCCAACATTCTCTGAGCCTTCGGGGTCTATCTGACCTGGCCATTTAGCCCATGGTGTGCAAAAAAGTGTAGCTCAGGGGTAAAACAACCCAACCCAACACGTTTACGTGTAGGATAGAAAAGGATCGAATAAATAACTCCTTACTATCTTCTTTTACAAGGGCAACCGCAGCCAGTCACTGCTAATAACTGCTTTAATTATAACTACGTCTAAGAGAATTTCGAATGTAAAGCTCTGTAAAGAAAATTAAATTTTCTTTTCAATAAACTATACTTTACTATACAACAGATTATTTCTTTTGTACACCACTGTAGATCAAATTGAAATATCTCAAATTGGATGTACTCAAGTTGCTTCCTCTGTGTGTTGACTGCAGCCAGCAGTCAGTATGTGGTAAGATAATTCTCATACAATGTGTATTTCCAATATTTTGTCTCTATATTTCATTAAGAATTCCTCGAAAACAGAAGGGTAAGAGTTAGCTTAGTCGGTTGTGCGCCAGGCTCGTAGTTTGTAATTCCCAGGTTCAATACCACCGGTGCCAGCTTTGAGAAAATAAAAACAATAGATCTTCTTCTAAGCAGAACTTAAATGACAGTAAATTATTTACCCCAATCTTTCTGACTCTTCCCCCATGTTTACACATCACCCAAAAATTATATATATATTAATCTTATATATAAAATGAGGTCCCTTCCTCAGAAATCCGAAAAGAGCTTTCTTTTAAACGGTAAGTTTACGATCACGGAATTCTGGATAGAGCTTCCTCTCATCGTAAGTTGCATGAAATTAACGATTTGATTCCTCAAAATTTCATTCCCTCCAAAAAAAGAAATGATTGTATAAAATTAGTGCTTGATAGTAAGAGCTACGATCACCAAATTCGATATCTAACTTCTTCTGATCGCACAGTAAATGTATGTCCTGGAATTTGTTTGTCACCAAAGAAAACGAGAATTTCTTTCTTTTGCACTCTCAGAGTTGGAATCACGAAGTTCAGTATGCAAATTCCTCTCATATTAATTAAAAGCAGCTTATGGGATTAGGATCCAAAACTTTCTTTTCCCCTACTCAAAATATGCCCAATAAATAAGTTAATCAATAACCTGATTTCATTAAATCAATTCCAGAAACTTTTATCGATAACGTAAATAACAATGTTATTTTCGAAAAGAAAAAATTATTTAAGTAACGGTAGTGCTTAATAAAAAAGCGGTGACTAATTTTTTTACAGGCATGAGAAATACTTATAGACATTAATTATTTTAACTGCCAGCTTAAATTTGCAGTGAAAAATAAATTGCTAACAAATAAACTAATGTTATGTAGTATTTGTTATTATTTGGTACAAGTACAGAGAAAACGAAATTTTCAAATTCATTAGCATGAATTTGAAAAATATAATTTCTAGTATTATAACAATCAGATAAATACTGATATTTCGGGGGCGGGGGTTGCTCAGTCGGTAGCGCGCCAGGCTCGTAACCTGTAGTTCCCAGGTTCGAGTCCCAGCTGGGTCAGCGTTGAGATTTATCTCCGCAAAATTCCACGCCCTGCCCACGGTCAGTAAGGGACACCGATGGGCTTGGAAAGGCCGCCGTCCGTCGGATGGGACGTTAAGCCGTGGCTCCGTGTGCGGGAGAGCCATACCCTGTGCACGTTAAAGAACACGCTGGACGGGAGGCTACCATCTGTCTCCCAACAACTGTTCCAGTGAGTCCCCTCCCCCAACCTTCTCTGAGAGTTTGGGATCCTTGTGACCTGGCCATTTAGCGCATGGTGTGCAAAAAAAGTGCCGCTCAGAGGTAAAACAACCCAACCCAACAACTGATATTTCGAGAAAACTTTTTAAACAAATCATTTTCCGCGTGGTGACCGCAACCGAAACTGATCATGTGGTGAGATAAATTTAACATACTGCGATATTTAGAGACTTTGTCTGCATTCTGTTTCATTAAGAACTCCTTCTAAGCAGTAAGACCATCAAATTCCGCTTATTTCATATTCCTTCCATCGTAACTTAAAGCAGGGTTTCCAACGAGTGTGCAGCCGCGTCCTAGATGTTGCTTTAAAAATTTATGGCAATGTTTCCTTCGGTTTTTCTGTAGACTTAGGTTAAGTTCCCGTCAAAGGGTTAGGTTAACTTAGGTTAAGTTCCCGTCAAGGCCATCTAGCGTGTTCTTCAACGTGCACAGGGTATGGCTCTTCCGCTCACGGGGCCACGGCTTAACGTCCCATCCGACGGACGGCGGCAAAAATACGTTTAGTAGCGCATCAGTTGGTATTAACATGTGATTAGATGCTTTTTAAGAAAACAAGTGAACATTACGGATAATGGCTACCAGTCTAAAGATATCTGTCGACGTAGACGAAAATCTGTCACAGATATCAGATCAATACACTAACCATCATTCATAAAGTTCCCTTTTTTTGTTTCTTAAACAGCATCTAACCACCCGTTAATACCAACTCATGCGCTACTAATTGTACTTTTCACATATTAATTGATGTTGGCCATCTTCATTTTCTTTTAGAAACTAATTAAAACGTTTTAAAGCGAAAGCTTCTCAGATGAAGATTATTAAGGGCACTTCATTGGGGGGGGGGGGATAGGATACAAGGGTGATAAGCCTTGTTTCGTACCTCCCCAAAAAATGAAAATAATAATTAATAGCAATTTATAGTTTTTTATAAAAATAGTTTATCATAACAAGTAGTCCTTAAAATATTTTTTGTAAAATTCTAATATACCATTGTAAAGCAAACTGAACCATTTAATTGGTACAAAAGCACTAATATCTGAATAATAAATCAATAATAACAGATTACCGGTTGATATAGAATTCAATAAATATTTCAGCGGAAGAAATTAATTTTACCTACAACGTAATGTCAAATTGAAAGTCCCCCCCCCCCTGCTGTCGGCAAAACTCCATTTTTTTTCACCATTTTAAAACATCTGAATAAGTTCTAATAATAATAGAATAGTATAGAGCAGAAATTGTCATTAGCCAGGTGGGATCTGAAATCATGACCTCCTCTAATATGTCAGGAGTTGTGACTACTGATTATTCTAACAAATTACTACCAGGTGTATATCTGAGAAATCCAATTATTACAACAATATGCTAGCTCGATATTCGACGTGTTTGGTTAAAAAATATCATATTGTTCGACATGAGCTAGTATATAAAGTTTAGTTTTGACATGGGCCGATAGCTAAGTGGCCAGATTAACTGAAATGTTATCAAGAGGTCGTAGGTTCAGATCATACCTGTCTAATGAAATATTGTTTTAACAAATTACTACCAAGTATATATACAGGGTGATTCAAAACTTATCGTTCAAATTTCGTGGGGAGGTAGGGAATACGTCAGGAAATCGATTTCACATAGGAAAGTATGTCCGCAAATGTACGCATGCGTATGTAGAGGGCGCTGTGTGTACCCAACCAGTGTACAGCTCGCCCGACCACTCCCGCTGTCATCAGTGTACGAGCTAACTTACTAGTGATAAGATGAATCGTTTTAGTGGGGGGCCATGAAATACCATGTGTACGAGACCCCCGTCGACAGTGAAATGTACCTTGTTGCACGAATAGTGGCCGCCACAGGCTTTGTCCGTGATATGCCAGGCGTGTTTGAAAATGTTCGGCGGTCAATACAACGGCGCTGTGAATCCTGTGTCCGTGTAAATGGTCGCAATTTTGAGCACCTACTGTGAACCTGTACTTTACCTTGTTGGAATAAAAGTCACATTCGTTACCACTTAACTGTACTGTTTCCTTGTGTTCACTTTACTTGTCCATTTTGTTCATGTAGATGACGTTTGCGGACATACTTTCCTATGTGAAATCGGTTTCCTGACGTATTCCCTACCTCCCCACGAAATTTGGACGATAAGTTTTGAATCACCCTGTGTAAGAAATCCTATTATATCAAAAATTGTTTTTTAAGTGGAGAGTGCGTTAAATATTTTTTCCATTTATCAAAAAGGAGAAAAAATAAAAAATATGGGGGGTTATGAAAAATTTCAAACACATTAAAATAAATATTTTAATTTCAGGCTTAAATTTTTAGTGTAAAATAAACTGCTAGAAATATAACTAATAAAAAAAATTGAATCATGTGAATTTGATAATTATAATTTCTATTCTTATAACAACCAGACATTACTGATATTTCGAGAGAGCGTTTTAATCAAATCGTTTACCGCGTGGTGATCGCAGCCGAAACTGATCATGTGGTGAGATAAATTTAACATACTGCGATATTTAGAGACTTATTCTGCATTCTGCTTCATCAAGAACTACTACTAAATAGTGAGACCATCAAATTCCGCTTATTTCACATTACTTTCATCGTAACTTAGAGCAGGGCTTCCAACGAGGGAGGAAGTTGATTTAAAAATTTGTGGGAATGTTTCCTCCGGTTTTTTTTTTCTGTAGACATAGATCAAATTGAATATCGAATACTTCATATATCAGGTGCCGAAAAACTTGTGCCTTTTTGGCGATTTATAAATAAATTGTTTTCCAAAAATAAATGTAGATAGCGCCAGTCAACTGATATAAGTGAAAAGTATAAAAATAAGCGCATCAATTAGTATTAACCAACACCACCTACAGCAGAAGGTCGGAGGAAGAAATTATGTGGTCAAGTTGGTAATCCTGATTTCTTTAATTCATTTTATGAGCTCCAAGCCTAGGGCTTCTCTCTAGAAGTCGAATATAGTGCCTGATTGGCAATAACAAAAGTTCAACAGATGAACCCTGAAGGGGTCACAAGGGCAAAACCATTTGCTGAAAAATCACAACTAAAAGGTTAACATCTGGGTGTCAAAAACCATAACTTTGGACGTTTGAATTGGTTTAAAACCAGGGGATCGTAATTGATCAAGGATTTCATTTTATCATAAGGATGATCTCCCACTGCGGCAAAAAAGGTCTGCGCGAGCTTCCGAATATGTGGTCAGTGCTCAAATAAGTGTGAATGATCTTGTTTTTCACAAACCGGGTAGCACTTACGACAGTTTTGAGAATTATATTTTGGAAGCTCTGAAGTCTCCTGACATTAATGTTGGTAGTATTACGAACACTGGTGAGGCTTATGTCAGGACTGGCCGCAGAAGAGTCTTATAAAGAAATAATTTCTTTTCTGGAGGCAGTTTCGATCTCCACCCTATCAGGAGGCAAGTTTACATTGATTAATAGGCACATTACAACTAAGTTTTTTTTATATAAAATGACACCAAGGTATTTCACTGTTGGTGTCCAGCATGTTACAACCCCAAAAATGTTAAAACTGAGCCACCCCCGCCCCTAATAAACAATAAAGATGAGTATTAAAGTACAGAAAGAATTATAGAAAATAATATGTAAGAAATGTCTAGATTCCCAAGTCTTTATGTTGAAGTCATAATTTAGTTGTGCGTCATTCTGGTATAGCAGGTGTTGCCTACGACCACAAAATTCCTAAAATATCTTCTTCTCAGCGTAGCCTAAAGTGACGAAAGGTTTGTTCCACCAACGTTCTTCCACCCCCAAAAAAGTCCTCTCGCAAGGTTCCGTTGTTTAACTTTTGAAACGCAATTTTTGCACACAATGAGATATATGACCAGGTTACATGGACCTAGAGAGTTAGGAGAAGGGGGACCCACTGGACATCTGTTAGGAAACAGATGGACCCTTCCGGTCACAGCCACTTAGCGTATACTTCAATGCGAACAGGGTGTGACTCTCCTGGATTGGGTTGTTTTACCTCTGAGCGGCACTTTTTTGCACAGAATGGGCTAAATGGCCAGGTCACAAAGACCCCGAAGGCTCAGAGAAGGTTGGGGAAGGGGACCCACAGGAACAGCTGTTATGAGAGAGATGGAAGCCTCCCGTCTAGGCCATTTAGCATGTCCTTCAATGCGCACAGGGTGTGACTCTCCTGAAATACAGGGTGACGGTTTTATGTCTCATACGGCGGTTGGGTTGTTTTGCCTCTGAGCGGCACTGTTTTTACACAGTGGGCTAAATGGCCAATGGACCCCGAAGTCTCAGAGAAAATTGGGGGAATGGTTTCGAAAGGAACTTCATCGCTATGGTTTCTAAATAAATTAACGAAATTTAAAATATTTTTAATATTATAATTTTTCATCTTAAAGTTCCGATGAAAGTGGGGGGCACATTGATTCAATTCCCCCACGTTAAGGAGCGGCGGTTGATTTAATCGATAGCGCTCCAGGCTCGTAATCTGCAGTTCGTAGGTTCGGGTTGGGATGGGTTATTTTACCTCTGAGTGGCACTTTAACATGATCACACTAAAACATGATCAACATCTTAGGAGAACCGTTTTCACGAACATTTTGATAAACTCAAAAACGAAGAAATGATGAAGGAAAACGGTAGAAAAAATATTTGAAAGATATTTAAAAAATCACCACTCAATTTATAATCTAATTTAATACCTCTCGTTTAATCACTGACGGTGTTGCGACGAGGCGAAATTACTACATTACAGATATGTCTTTGCGATATATCTAAATTTAAAGAAAAATATATTTTACTTGAAACATATCAATGATGCTTTTCTACATCCCTAGTGGATGTACGATGGTATCATCACTCTGGCTGCATGTATTAGATAGCTTTCATTTCCTCATTCAAGTTTCACTAATTTACCCTTTGAAGTTTCATCATATATGGTAGTACATCGAATGATCATGTTTTAGTCCACTGATTAAGACTTTCCGTAAAATAGCAATTGTTTGATTTCGATTCTGTAGAAAAACAAATAAAATCACATTCGAAATAGGCTTCAAATGTGATCGTTTTATTTTCAACCAAAGATCATATTTCTGTATTATAATTTCATACAAAAGTAGTGGTGCGAACCCACCCATCTAGTTTTCTACACTGGTATCCCAACAGCTCGCCATATTATTTTCCCCTCTCTAGAGGGTTCAAACACCACTGACGTTCACAATACTTGAAACACCGGTTTTCCGCTCAAATGCATAGACCAATCTTTCCTTTAATTACAAGGAACTGCCATGGCTAATTAAACTCCTTTCCTCACTTCACTTTCCATCTGACGTTCTGCTTGCAGTCTAACATCGTCGTCTCCTGCAAGTCCCCATTGTTTGCTTCCTACATATATCCGACATATTCTTGCAGCGGTTATTTTTACAAAACTAGTGGTTTAAATAGTGGTATTCGGCATTTCCTGCAGCCATGAGTTTCAGTTGGGTTGATTTACAGTCACTCAAAAAATATCCGAACACTATGGTTTATTACAAAATTCAGAAAAAATATCTGGGAACGATTTTTTTTAGAAATTAGTAATCTGGCAACCAGTACACGAAAGTTGCCAGATCACTAATTTCTAAAAAAATCGTTGCCAGATATTTTTTCTGAATTCTGTAATCAATCATAACGTTCGGATAGTTTTTTGAGCGACTGTACCTTAAAACCAACTTTTCTAAAACAATTAAAATGACATATATCTTTTGATACGTCATTAATCCGTGATTCTGTGGTTAACATGACCTAATTATTAGATCAACATGTATTGGGTTGGATAATTTTACCTCTGAGTGGCACATTTTGTTTACCAAATGGGCTGAATTGGAAATAAGGACCCAGAAAGCTCAGAGAAGGTTGGGGGAGAGGACCCATTTATAGCTGTTGGGAGACAGACAGATGATAGTCTCCTGTCAAGGCCATCCAACGTATTCTTTAACGTGCACAGGGTATGGCTCTCCCGCACACGGGGCCACGGCTTAACGTCCCATCCGACGGACAGCGGCCTTTCCAAGCCCATCGGTGTCCCCTACTGACCGTGGGCAGGGTAGGGAATTTTGCGGAGATAAATCTCAACGCTGACCCAGCTGGGACTCGAACCTGGGAACTACAGATTACGAGCCTGGCGCGCTACCGACTGAGCCACCCCCGCCCCCCTCGAACCTGGGAACTGGAGGTTATGAGCCTGGCGGACGATCGACCGAGTAACGCCTGCTCCAATATGTATAGTTGCATAAAAGGGCTATTTTCAAGAGTTGTTAAGCTTGCATATAATTAATATTAATCCAGATTATTGTTTTGGGGGGAGCTTAATTTTATGATGTAGAAAGTTTTACGTTGCACTAAGCTACGATGATATGAAGCTTATGCCAAATTTATTGATCCTATCTCTTACCGTTTAATACTTCTTGAACGGAGAGTTGGGTTGGGTTGTTTTACCTCTGAGCGGCACTTTTTTGCACACCATGGGCTAAATGGCCAGGTCACACGGACCCCGAAGGCTCAGAGAAGGTTGGGGGAGGGGACCCACTGGAACAGCTGTTGGGAGACAGATGGTAGCCTCCCGTTAAGGCCATCCAGGGTTTTCTTTAACGTTGGGTTGTTTTACCTCTGAGCGGCACTTTTTTGCACACCATGGGCTAAATGGCCAGGTCACATGGACCCCGAAGGCTCAGAGAAGGTTGGGGGAGGGGACCCACTGGAACAGCTTTTGGGAGACAGATGGTAGTCTCCCGTCAAGGCCATCTAGCGTGTTCTTTAACGTGCACAGTATCAAGGGATATCACACACACGGGGCCACGGCTTAACGTCCCATCCGACGGACGGCAGCCTTTCCAAGCCCATCGGTGTCCCCTACTGACCGTGGGCAGGGCGGGGAATTTTGCTGAGATCTTGAACGGAGAGACAAGCTCTCTAAAATATATTATGAATTACCAATATTTTTAAAGAAATTTGTTAGTGAGAACAAAAACGGAGAGCTTAAGTTGTTTTAGCCTTGAACGGCACTTTTTTGCAAACAATGGGCTAAATGTCCAGGTCACAAGGATCACGAACGCTCAGAGAACTTCGGGGGAGGAGACTCACAAGACAACTGTTAGGAGAGGCATGGTAACCTCTCATCAAGAGCATTAAATATGTAATTTAACGCGCACAGGGTCTGGCAACCTGCAGATGTGATCACGGATTAACATTCTATCCGACGGACGGCGGTTTTTCCAAGCACAACGGTATCCCCTTTTTCACCGAGGACTGAACTGTAGTCAGCGGAGAAAATTCTCAGTGCATGCGAAATAGAGACAAAAAGCTGGGGACTAAAAATTACGATGAAAGGAAATAACTATCCTTAAACAGCAAAAACTGGAACCTCCATATTTGGAATACAACTTCTTCTCATCAAAACATATGGGGGCGGAGGTGGCTCAGTCGATCGCGCGCCATGCTCGTAATTTGTAGTTCCCAGGTTCGAGACCCAGCTGGGTCAGCGTTGAGATTTATCTCCGCAAAATTCCCCGCCCTGCCCACGGTCAGTATGGGACACCGATGGGCTTGGAAAGGCCGCCGTCCGTCGGATGGGACGTTAAGCCGTGGCCCCGTGTGCGGAGAGCCATACCCTGTGCACGTTAAAGAACACGCTGGATGGCCTTGACGGAAGGCTACCATCTGTCTCCCAACAGCTGCTCCAGTGGATCCCCTCCTCCAACCTTCTCTGAGCCTTCGGGGTCCATGTGACCTGGCCATTTTGCCCATGGTGTGCAAAAAGTGCCGCTCAGAGGTAAAACAACCCATCCCGTAACGAAATTCCTTATACATACATGTTGGGTTGTTCTCCCTCTGAGCGACAATATTTTTGCCCCCAATGAACTAAATGGTCAGGTTACAAGAACCCCGAGGGTTCCGAAAAAGTGGAAGGAAAGGTAAATAATAATAAAAATAAATAAATACCCCCTCAAGCAATGAGATTTATCCCTTTGCGGAGTAAATCTCAATGCTGACCCAGCTGGGACTCGAACATGGGAACTAGAGATTACGAGCCTGGCGCGCGACCGACTGAGCTACCCTCGCCCCAGCAATTTTAATAAATATTGTTATAGATCGTTAAATATAAAACGGCAGAACTATTCACGCCTTTTGCAAATAATATGTAAACAATAGAAATTTTAATAAATTTAGATGTTGGCTTTTCAAGGGCTATTCCACCGACAGCAATAATCTACACACTTTTTTAAGAGAGGTGTGAAAAATGAACTTTTTAAATTTAAGAAAAAAAATATGTAGTTTTTATATTGCATAAGTACTATTTGTTTTTTCCCATCATCCACTAGCTGAAATTAAACTTTTATGGTAAAAACCTTTTAGGTAAAAGAAAAACTTCATTCTCTTTGAAAACGAGATTCTCGTATGCGTCAGAGATGATATGCGTTCTTCTAATTATATTTGAAAACCATTAGCATTCTATACCAGCCCCTGAAAGTCATCTTTTCCTTATTACTGTTTGAACTCTCGAGTGAAATTTGCCTCGAGAGTTGGGGCGGTGGTGGCTCAGTCGGTAGCGCGTCAGACTCGTAATCTGTAGTTCCCAGGTTCGAGTCCCAGCTGGGTCAGCGTTGAGATTTATCTCCACAAAATTCGCCGCCCTGCTTCACGGTCAGTCGGGGACACCGATGGGCTTGGAAAAGCCGCCGTCCGTCGGATGGGACGTTAAGCCGTGGCCCCGTGTGCGGGAGAGCCATACCCTGTGCACGTTAAAGAACACGCTGGATGGCCTTGACGGGAGGCTACCATCTGTCTCCCAATAGCTGTTCCAGTGGGTTCCCTCCCCCAACCTTCTCTGAGCCTTCGGGGTCCTTGTGGCCTGGCCATTTAACCCATGGTGTACAAAAAAGTGCCGCTCAGAGGTGAAACAACCCAACGTTAAAGAACATGCTGGATGGCCTTGACGGGAGGCTACCATCGGTCTCCCAACAGCTGTTCCAGTGGGTCCCATCCCCCAACCTTCTCTGAGCCTTCGGGGTCCATGTGACCTGGCCATTCAGCCCATGGTGTGCAAAAAATTGCCGCTCAGAGGTAAAACAACCCAACCCATAGACTTCCAACTATGGCGTATTTAACTGGCAGGCTCCTGTCAGACCTCTGTGGCAAACAGCTGCTTGAGGGAATATTAATTTGTTTATTATATTCTTTATTGCAGAGACTCGTAAATTTCCTCCACCAGTGACGTCACCTTGTATGTATAGTTTGGTTGGGCTGTTATACCTCTGATCGACAGTTTTTTGCGGACAATGGATTAAATGGCCAGGTCACAAGGACCCCGAAGTCTCAGAGAAGGTTGGGGAAGGGGACCCACTGAACAGCTGTTGGGAGGCAGATAGTAGCCTCCCGTCAAGGCCATCCAATGTGTTTTTAACGTGCACAGGATATGGCACTTCTCCCGTACATGGAGCCACGGCTCAACACCCCACCCGACGGACGGCGGTCTTTCTAAACCCATCGGTGTCCCCTACTGACTCTAGGAAAGGCGGAAAGTTTTGCGGCAATAAATTTCAATACTGAGGTAGTTGGGACTCGAACCTGGGAACTACAGATTACCAGCCTGGCACTCTACCGAATGAGCCCCCCTGCCCCTTGTATGTAGAAGAAACGTGTGTGTAATGTACATGCGCTCGTTCGCACATCTTCCTGTCCTTTCGGAATACACTTATTATATAATAAATAACGATAACTTCAACATTTATCTTTGTCCATAATTAAAATGGGTAAGCCTGAGTAAGGACCACCCAACATGTGTAACGTAGAACAACAACATTCAACATCTATCAAATATTATCTCTCGAGATATGTTAATAGCTTCCGTTTATTAAATAATTTAGGATTTTATACTTTCCTAAAGTATAGTAAACTTTGGCCAGAGCTACCAAAGAAGGTCTAAAGAAAAGAAGGCTAGCTTCGCACAAGTTTAAGTGGCGCCTTTCTGTGGAATTTTACCGAAGCTGAACGTGGCAAATTGATGTGCAGGCACAAAAACAACTGTAAGGGGCGATCTGCGCATGCGCAGTGCAATCATTTTAGCCCAATGCAGCTATGGTTTGTCTTACTATTGGTATGTATATTGCGATTTAACCAGTGTTTCCAAATGTCTAGCAGACATGGCTGTTTGGCATAGTGACAGCTGCCCTAAAGTTATTCAATGAGTGTTTTATCTCGTTCAGGAGTACATTTTACGATACCTGGAAAAACCGTTGTTGTTTATTTTGAGTAAATTTGCAGAATTTTTAAAATTAATATGTAAATTAATACATTTAATCATCTTGCGAACATGTAAGTCAATGTATGTTGCAGTTTTGTGTTCCCTGGAGCATATCGATGTATATAGATGTCTGCATTTTGTTCTAATAGTAAATTTTTTTATGGTTGATACTAGAAGTTCCTGCTGCCATCTATTGACAATTTATACAACTAAGAAACACGATATCACTTTTATTGAAAATATCTAAAATTGTATAAACTATAATAAAAAAAACATGTTATCTCGCATAGAGACATAAATTTTAATTTATTATAATGTACTAAATATTGTAGAGTATTCAAAATATTAAAATTCTTTTCTTGAGCATACTACTACCTGTTTTACAAAATGGGATTTTATTAAAGAAAATAATTTTAACTAATCATTGTAAAAAGAAAAGTATGATGGTAAAATTTAAGAAATGAACAATTTGAACAGTGCTTAAGTGAATGTAAAATTAGTGATGTGGTGTAAGCTTGCTGGGCGGTGGAAAAATAACGCAAGGAACTGGCTCCTCTCCTTGGCTAGGTGGCTTCACTGCAATGCACGAATTTGCCATATTTAGAGGGCGCTGCAATCGAAAAGTTTACATTAAACCTATGGAAGCTAGTTCTCTTCTCCCTTAGACACTCCTTGTTAAAAGGTATCAATGATGCTTTCCTACATTCCCTAGTGAATGTACGATGATATCATCACTCTGGCTGTATGTAATAGCTTTCATTTCCTCATTGAAGTTTGACTAATTTACCCTTTGAAGTTTCATCATTAAATGTATATATAATTTCATAATCGAATGATCATGTTTTAGTTCACTAATTAAGAATTTCCGTAATATAGCAATTGTTTGATTTCGATTCTGTAGAAAAACAAATAAAATTTTCAACCAAAGATCATTTTTCTGTATTATAATTTCATACAAAACCAGTGGTTTAAATAGTGGTATTTGGCATTTCCTGCAGCTATGAGCTTCAGTTGGGTTGATTTACATTCGCTCAAAAAAATATCCCAACATTATGGTTTATTACAAATTCAGAAAAAATATCTGGGAACGATTTTTTTAGAAATTGGTGATCTGGCAAGCAGTACACGAAGGTTGCCAGATCACTATTATCTGGCAAAAATTTCTAAAAAATCATTGCCAGATATTTTTTCTGAATTCTGTAATAAACCATAGTGTTTAGATATTATTTGAGCGACTGTATCTCTGAGCAGCACTTTTTTCCACAACATGGGATAAATGGCCAGGTCAAAAGGACCCCGAAGGCTCAGAGAAGGTTGGAGGAGGGGACCCACTGGAACAGCTGTTGGGAGACAGATGGTAGCCTCCCTTCAAGGCCATCCAACGTGATCTTTAACGTGCACAGTGTATGGCTCTCCCGCACACAGTGCCACGGCTTAATGTCCCATCAGATTCATTTTAGCAATATAAAGCTCATATTTAAAAATGAATAATTGACACAAATAAAATTTGAAATAAAATTAATTCCGGGATAATTTCATTCTTAAAGTGTGGTACAATTATCGGATGCTTTGCCATACCACTACCAAAAGTAAAATGTGTAGTGTAAGCTCCTGGGTTTGGGTTGGTTTGTTTTACCTCTGAGCGGCACTTTTTTCCACACAATGGGCTAAATGGTCAGGTCACAAGGACCCCGAAGGCTCAGAGAAGGTTGGGGGAGGGGACCCACTAGAACAGCTGTTGGGAGACAGATGGTAGCCTCCCGTCAAGGCCATCTAGCGTGTTCTTTAACGTGCACAGGGTATGGCTCTCCCGCACAAGAGGCCAAGGCTTAAAGTCCCATTCGACAGACGGCGGCCTTTCCAAGCCCATCGGTGTTCCCTACTGACCGTGGGCAGGGCGGGTAATTTTGCCGAGATAAATCTCAATGTTGATCCAGCTGGGACTCGAACCTGGGAACTACAGATTACGAGCCTGGCGCGCTACCGACTGAGCCACCCCCGTCCCCCAATCCAACGGGTAACAATTAGGACCATCAAGTACAGATTCCTCTCATCATAACTTGGAGCAATGAGAAGATTTAAATCACCATATTTTGCCTTCCCCCGCCACCTCCCCCACAAAAAACTGTATACGTTGTTGGTTTATTTTTACCTTTGTGCGGTAATTTTTCCACATAACTGGCTAATTGGCCAGGTTACAAGGACCCCAAAGTTTTCGGAGAATATTGGGGGAGTGGGCTTACTGGTACAGCTATTGAGAGACATATGGTAGCTTGCTCTCAAGGCCATCCAGTGAACAAGCATGGGCGTCCGCGGAAAATTTTCCAGCGGGTGGGGGGCAAAGATTGGACACAAATAATTGCATCAATAAATTTTATTTAATTTTTTAGAGGTTTTTTTTTTCACGAGCAGATTATAGAATACAGTATTGCATCAATACAAAAACACATACATAATGTATATGTTACCGCTAAAGTGCATCATCATCATCCTCAAGCAGCCATGGGCTACGGAGGTCCAACCAGACCGTGCAGTTTAATTCTCCAAGCATATCTGTCCTGAGCTACATCTGCTGCATCCGGCCACTGCACACCAATTCTAACAAGGTCCTGTTTGACATTGTCTGCCGACCGCATCCTAGGTCTCCCCCTCCTTCTGAGGCCTCTAGGCACACTGTTCATAACCTTATTCGCCAATCTATAATTATCCATACGGGCAACATGGCCAAACCAGCGGAGTCTCTCTGCACAATATGCTGCTTAAAGGAGGTTGCAGACTCCTTTGCCTAACCTCATCATTAGTTACAAAGTTAAACCACCTAATACCCAAGATACTGCGTAAGCATCTAGAATCTAAAACATCTAGTTTCCTGTTATCTTGTTTACATAGCGTCCAAGTTTCACTACCATAACTAACCCTAGAAAGAACCAAACTATTATACAGTCTAATTCTAGTCTTTAGGTATATACGCCTATTTCTCCACAATCTCCATAGATTCTTAAAAGTCCCGGCAGCAATACCTATTCGTTTGTTAATCTCATTCCGCACATCACCAGTATCAGTTACATAGCTCCCAAGATAATTAAACTGTGACACCTGCTCAAGACTGCAACCATTCAGATTAACTGAATCACAACCTGCCTGACGAATTTTCATCACTTTAGTTTTCTCTCTGTTTATAACCAAACTTACTCTACTACCAGTCTCATCAACAGCTCGAATGAAAGAGTTCATCTCATCAACATCATTTGCCAAAAGGGCTAAATCATCAGCATAATCTAAATCAGAAATTTTCATATCTCCAGCCCAATTAAGGCCAAAATCTTTCCCTTGAAGTGAATTTCGCATAATATAATCAACAACCAAACTAAAGAGAAAAGGAGACAAGATGCACCCTTGTCGAACACCAGACGTAATGCTAAATCAATTGCTACAAGACTTACCAACTCTCACACAGGACTCAGTGTTATTATAGAGAGCTTTCACTATGTTAACTAACTTGTCTGGTATACCATATGATCTCACAATCAACCACAAATTATGACGATCAACAGAGACGAAAGCCTTTTTGAAATCAACAAAGCTAGCAACCAAAGGTTTCTGAAACTCTAAACATTTCTCAAGAATCTGCCTAAGTGAAAATATCTGATCTACACATCCCCTACCACTTCTGAATCCACATTGCTCATCACGCAATTGCCTGTCAACCAGATTCTTAATTCTATTAAGCACAATCATGGAAAGAACTTTACCTGGAACAGAGAGTAGACTGATACCCCTATAATTATCAGAAGAACTGCGATCACCTTTTTTGAAAATAGGGATAATAATAGCTCTGGTAAAATCTTTAGGAACCATGCCTTTATCATAAAAGTTATTCAAAATTTCAGTCATCCAAGTGGTAACCGAAATATTCCCAGCTCTGAGCATTTCTGTAGTAATTTCATCTACCCCTGGGGATTTATGAAGTTTAAGTTTAGAGATAGCCAAAATAACTTCAGATTGTGTTATAGGGCCAACATTAAAGCTGTCAATGCATCTATCATCATTACAAACAATGGGAGTAGAACTAACCACATTGTTTAGAACATCACTGAAATGCTCAGCCCACCTAGTCATGACAGAATCCTCCCCTTCTATAACCTTAACTTTTTATCCTTCAATCCTTGTATACCTGTCCGTTTTCTACCACACAATACTTTAACGATCTGGTACAGCTCTCTGTTGTTGTGCTGTCTAACTGCTTCCTCGGCTTTGTCAGCCAAACCATCAAGCCAAAGATTCTTATCAGTACCTAACTGATCCTTTACACGTTTATTAAGCTCTCTGTAATCCTTTCTATTAGGACTAGTAGGGTACTGATTAAGGACATTCCTGCAGTTCTTTCTTTCCGAAATAAGCTCAAGTGCCTTATCACTCAGATAATTCTATCTCCTCCGCTCCTTATTTCCTAAAAGAGTACTGTTAGTTTCCAAAAAAGCCTGTTTAAAATGGCCCCATTCTTCCTTAACTTCAGTATTAAGCAAACCATGACTGTCATAATGACTAAGTAATCTATCATGGTAAGCTTTAGCTATAACTGGGTCTTTCAGAGCTTCGGTATTAAAGGTAAATTTTTTAACCCTAGCACAACACTTTTTATGTTTAAGTTGCAAGACACTTTTAACAAGGTAATGGTCAGATCCAATTTCAGCTCCCCTATATGCCCTGGTATTTCTAACAGAACTAGCCCATTTGCGGTTAATTAATATATAATCAATCATATTTCTATGCAGCCCATCAGGTGAAACCCATGTGTACTTATGTATGTCGCGGTGTTTGTAATAAGTGTTAGTTATTCTGAAACCATTGAGTTTACTTACCATTATCTAGGTATTGTGCAGATTAACTAGGGTGATCGTTAACGTGCGGAAAATTGTTTCATTTCTCAAATTACCTAGGTAATCTGCAAATTACCTACTAGGCACTCGTTAAAGTGAAAATAAGATCGTTGCTGGTACAAAAGGAACGTTTCTGTACGCTTAAATTAACATAATGTTGTTTATCTAGTGTCCGAGAGTAGAGTTGAAACCAGGGTCATCCCTCTGTCAACATGAATCAGTCGTCCGAATTATAAAAAAACGCCCCCAAAATGAGCAGGCCAAGTGAGAACGAATCATTTTAATGATTCGTTATCAAGAATGAATCACTTTACCGATTCGTTCTCACTTGGCCTCCGCTCGTCCGGGGCGTTTTTTATAATGCGGACGAGTGAATCACGTGACACGAAGATTCATATTCAAGAGATTCACCACTATGAGAGAAACAAACTTTTGAACTTTAACGATACGGAAGCCGTTAATGTGCACATTACGTAGGTAAAATGCGGAAAACTCTTGATTCCGCACGTTAACGGAGCAAATCAGTTAATCTGCAGATTAGCTAGGTAATGTGCACATTAACGGCTCTTATGTGACCACAGGGGCGGGGTTGGCTCAGTCGGTAGTGCGTCAGGCTCGAAATCTGTATTCCCAGATTCGAGTCCCAGCTGGGTCAGCGTTGATATTTATCTCCGCAAAATTCCCCGCCCTGCCCACGGTCAGTAGGGGACACCGATGGGCTTGGAAAGACCGCCGTCAGCAGGATGGAACGTTAAGCCGTGACCCCGTGTGCGGGAGAGCCATACCCTGTGCACGTTAAGAACACGCTGGATGGCCTTGACGGGAGGTTACCATCTGTCTCCCAACAGCTATTCCAGTGGGTCCCCTCCCCCAACCTTCTCTGAGCCTTCGGGGTCCATGTGACCTGGCCATTTAGCCCATTGTGTGCAAAAAAGTGCCGCTCAGAGGTAAAACAACCCAATTTATGTGACCACAGTATTAATATAGCTTCCTCTTATCGTACATTAAAGCAAGAAAAATGTTTCTTCGCCAATCTGCACCTTCACCAACCATACTGACCCCTCCCCAACAAAAAAAAACAAAACATTTCTTCCTCTCCAAAGTTTTGGTGCATAAACTCCTTCTAAATTGTAAGACCAATAACTTTGGTATACATATCATATCGAAACATAATATGTATTAAAAACGTAATATGGAAGCTTGGTTCCTAAATTCTTGACCACTCCAACCCTTCTACCCTTTAAAAGAAGCCAACCACACAAAAAAACTCGATAAGCAACTGCCGATAGTAACCACATATTAGGTATCAAAAAAGTTCGTTGCATTTTCGTCTAATGTTTTTAAACTGTTTTGTAAAAGAAAATACAGATGGCGTCCATACATTAATATTAATCAAAAATATGGTTAATAGCGCATCGGTTGGTATTAACAGATGATTAGATACTGTTTAAGAAAACAAGTGAACATTGCGATTAATAGCTATATGTCTATTTGTGACGTAGACTAAAATCTGTCACGAATGGGTATCAGTAGATAGATAGTGTTTATTCGTAAAGTTTACATGTTCTCTCAAACTGTATCTAACCACCTCTTAATACCAACTGATGCACTATTAATTGAACATTTGACATATTAAATGATGGGGGCTATCTCAGTTATCTTTTAGAAAGCAATTAAAAAATTTTAGTGCTAAAGCTTGTGACATGAACAGCGTCATGGGCTGTCACATTTGTGACCCACCCTTGGCAATGTCCCCCTTAAAAAAAAATAAAAATAAAAATTACAAATGTAATTTCATGCAGTCCTTCATAACTATGTATGAAATGAAATATTGTGACTTGCGGAGTGTCAATCGTACAACGTATAGACAGATAAAATAAAAATAAATAAATACCCCCCTCAAGCAGCTGCTTGCCACAGAGGTCTGATAGGAGCTTGTCAGTTTATATGCCATAGTAGAAGGTCTGAGAGGATGGCAGGACCTCAGCAGAAAAACGACACATACATCCATGCCTTGCCCGGGGCTCGAACCCAGGTCCCTTAGATCAGTAGCCAAGCGCGCTAACCACTCGGCCTCCGCAAAATTCCCATTGTATGTTAGGGAAACGGATGGGCTTGGAAAAGCCACCTTCCGTCGGATGGAACGTTAAGCCGCATGAATGTTAGAGAATACGCTGGATGTTTTTCTCGGGAGGATACCATCTATTTCTCAACAGCAGTTTCACTGCATCCCCTCCAAACTTTCTCTGAACCTTCGAGGTCATTATGACCTGGACATTTAGCCCACTCGGTGAAAAAAAGTGCCGCTCAATGGTAATACGTATATATATATATCATTGTAAAGCAAATCGATTCATTTAACTGGTACAATAATAATAAAAATAATAAATATCCCCTCAAGCAGCTGCTTGCCACAGAGGTCTGACAGGAGCCTGTCAGTTTATATGCCATAGTAGAAGGTCTGAGAGGATGGCAGGACCTCAGCAGAAAAACGACACAAACAGCCATGCCTTACCCGGGGCTCGAACCCAGGTCCCATAGATCACTAGCCAAGCGTGCTAACCACTCGGCCACACAGAACTAATATCTGAAAAATTAATCAATAATAAATGCACAGAATACCATTCGATATTGAATTCAATATACGTTTAAACGGAAAAAATGTGTTTTACCGACAACGCAATGTCAAATTGAAAGTCCCCCGCTGTAAGAAAAACTCCTTTATGTTTTTTGGGGGGGGGGCTCATTCGGTAGCGCGCCAGGCTCCTAATCTGTAGTTCCCAGGTTCGAGTCCCAGCTGGGTCAGCGTTGAGATTTATCTCCGCAAAATTCCCCGCCCTGCCCACGGTCAGTAGGGGACACCGATGGGCTTGGAAAGGCCGCCGTCCGTCGGATGGGACGTTAAGCCGTGGCCCTGTGTGCGGGAGAGCCATACCCTGTGCAAGGAGTGTCTAAGGGAGAAGAGAGCTAGCTTCCATAGACGTAATGTAAACTTTTCGATTGCAGCGCCCTCTAAACATGCAAATTTGTGCATTGCAGTGAAGCCACCTCGCCAGGGAGAGGAGCGATTTCCCTGCATTATTTTTCCACCGCCGAGCAAAGTTTTCAATTGCTTACACCACGTGACTTATTTTACATACGCTCTGACTATGAAAAATGTTCATTTTCTCCATGAAGTACAATCATAATTTTTCTTTTTGTTTATAGTGAAAATGTAAAACATTAATTAATGAATTCGCTTTAGTAAAATCCAATTTTGTAAAACTAGAGTAGTTATTCTAAACAAAAAAATTTTAATATTTTGTACAACCAACAGCATTTAGTATATTATAATAAATTGAGTATTATGAGTCAATGCACGATAACATAATCTATATAATTATATTTTATACAATTGCCGATATTTTCAATAAATATCATATCGAGTTTTTTACTTGTATAAACGTTCAACAGATGGCAGCAGGCACTTTCCGTATCAACCATAATAAGAGAATTACTCTGTTAGAGCAAAGTGCAGAAGCCAATGTACATCGATATGCTCCAGGGAACACAAACCTGCAACATACATTGACTTATATATATTCGCAAGATGATTAAATGTATTAATTTACATATTAATTTTAAAAATTCTGCAAAATTACTCAAAATTATATTACAACGGCTTTTCCAGGTATCGTAAAATGTACTCCTGAACGGGATAAAACACTCATTGAATAACTTTAAGGTCAGCTACACTGTGCCAAACAGCCATAGCTGTTAGACATTTGGAAACACTGGTTAAATCGCAATATATATACCAATAGTAAGACAAACCATAGCTGCAGTGGGCTAAAAATGATTGCATTGCGCATGCGCAGATTGCCCTTACACTTGTTTTTGTGCCTGTACATCAATTTGCCACGTTCAGCTTCTGTAAAATTCCGCAGAACGGCGCCACTTACGCTTGTGCAAAGCTAGCCTTCTTCTCCTTAGACCTTCTTTGCCCTGTGCACGTTAAAGAACACGCTGGATGGCCTTGACGGGAGGCTACCATCTGTCTCCCAACAGCTGTTCCAGTGGGTCCCCTCCCCCAACCTTCTCTGAGCCTTCGGGGTCCTTGTGACCTGGCCATTTAGCCCATGGTGTGCAAAAAAGTGCCGCTCAGAGGTAAAGCAACCCAACCGAACCTTTTTTTTTTCTCCCGTATATATCTGAATAAGTTCTATAAAAATTGAACGGAAGAATTAATAAGTTTCATTGCTACATGACTAAAATGCGGTAATGCTTCTCACATCATTTACAGGCTCATGTAGAGCTCTGTGGCAAGCAGCTGCTTCAGGATATATTTATTATCTATTAGATTTTACCTGGGTTGGGTTGTTTTACCTCTGAGCGGCACTTTTTTGCACATCCTGGGCTAAGTGGCCAGGTCACATGGACCCCGAAGGCTCAGAGAAGGTTGGGGGAGGGGACCCACTGGAACAGCTGTTGGAAGACAGATGGTAGCCTCCCGTCAAGGCCATCCAGCGTGTTCTTTAACGTTGGGTTGTTTTTTCTCTGAGCAGCACTTTTTTGCACACCACGGGCTAAATGGCCAGGTCACATGGACCCCGAAGGCTCAGAGACGGTGGGGGAAGGGGACTCACTGGAACAGCTGTTGGGAGACAGATGGTAGCCTCCCGTCAAGTCCATCCAGCGTGTTCTTTAACGTGCACAGGGTATGTCTCTCCCGCACACGGGGCCACAGCTTAACGTCCCATCCGACGGATGGCGGCCTTTCCAAGCCCATCGGTGTCCCCTACTGACCGTGGCCAGGGCGGGGAATTTTTGCGGAGATAAATCTCAACGCTGACCCATCTCGAACCTGGGAACTACAGATTGCGAGCCTGGCGCGCTACCGACTGAGCCACCCCCGCCCCTAAGTGGTCAGATTAACTGAAATGTTATCAAGAGGTCGTAGGTTCAGATCATACCTGTCTAATGAAATATTGTTTTAACAAATTACTACCAAGTATATATATATAAGAAATCCTATTATATCAAAAATGTTTTTTTTCCAAATTCCATCATATCACTTCTGCAAATTTATTCTCTAATGTATACCGGTCTTTGGATGCAAAGCGGAAAATCCATTAAATGTTTTTTCCATTTATCAAAAAGGAGAAAAATTAAAAACATATGGTGGGGGGGGTCATGAAAAAAATTTAAACATATTAAAATAAATATTTTAATTTCAGGCTTAAATTTTTAGTGTAAAATAAACTGCCAGAAATATAACTAATTAAAAAAATTGTCAAATTGAATTATGTGAATTTGATAATTTATAATTTCTATTCTTATAACAACCAGACATTGCTGATATTTCGAGAGAGCATTTTAATCAAATTGTTTACCGCGTGGTGATCGCAGCCGAAACTAATGATGTGGTGATAAATTTAACATACTGCGATATTTAGAGACTTATTCTGCATTCTACTTCATCAAGAACTATTACTAAATAGTAAAGACCATCAAATTCGGCTTATTTCACATTCCTTTCATCGTAACTTAGAGCAGGGCTTCCAACGAGGGAAGAAGTTGATTTAAAAATTTGTGGGAATGTTTCCTCCGGGTTTTTTTTTCTCTAGACATTGATGAAATTGAATATCGAATACTTCATATATCAGGTGCCGAAAAACTTGTGTTTTTTTGGCGAATTATAAATAACTTGTTTTCCAAAAGGAAATGTAGATGGCGCTAGTTAACTGATATAATTCAAGAGTATAAAAATAAGCGCATCAATTGGTATTAACCAACACCACCTACAGCAGAAGGTCGGAGGAAGAAATTATGTGGTCAAGTTGGTATCCTGATTTCTTTAATTAATTTTTTGAGCTCCAAGCCTAGGGCTTATCTCTCGAAGTCTAATATAGTGCCTGATTGGCAATAACAAAAGTTCAACAGATGAACCCTGAAGGGGTCACAAGGGCAAAACCATTTGCTGAAAAATCACAACTAAAAGGTTAACATCCGGGTGTCAAAAACCATAACTTTGGACGTTTGAATTGGTTTAAAACCAGGGGATCGTAATTAATCAAGGATTTCATTTTATCTTAAGGATGATCTCCCACTGCTGCAAAAAAGGTCTGCGCGAGCTTCCGAATATGTGGTCAGTGCTCAAATAAGTGTGAATGATCTTGTTTTTCACAAACCGGGTAGCACTTACCACAGTTTTGAGAATTATATTTTGGAAGCTCTGAAGTCTCCTGACATTAATGTTGGTAGTATTACGAACACTGGTGAGTCTTATGTCAGGACTGGCCGCAGAAGAGTCTTATAAAGAAATAATTTCTTTTCTGGAGGCAGTTTCGATCTCCACCCTATCAGGAGGCAAGTTTACATTGATTAATAGGCACATTACAACTAAGTATTTTTTTATGTAGAATGACACCAAGGTATTTCACTGTTGGTGTCCAGCATGTTACAACCCCAAAAATGTTAAAACTGAGCCACCCCCGCCCCTAATAAACAATAAAGATGAGTATTAAAGTACAGAAAGAATAATAGAAAATAATATGTAAGAAATGTCTAGATTCCCAAGTCTTTATGTTGAAGTCATAATTTAGTTGTGCGTCATTCTGTTATAGCAGGTGTTGCCTACGACCACAAAATTCCTAAATATCTTCTTCTCAGCGTAGCCTAAAGTGACGAAAGGTTTGTTCCACCAACGTTCTTCCACCCCTAGAAAAGGTCCAATCGGAAGGTTGCGTTGTTTTACATCTGAACGGCAATTTTTTGCACACAATGAGATCTATGACCAGGTCACATGGACATAGAGAGTTAGGAGAAGGGGGACCCACTGGACATCTGTTAGGTGACAGATGGAAGCCTCCGGTCAAAGCCATTTAGCGTATACTTCAATGCGAACAGGGTGTGACTCTCTTGGATTGGGTTGTTTTACCACTGAGCGGCTCTTTTTTGCACAGAATGGGCTAAATTACCAGGTCACAAAGACCCCGAAGGCTCAGAGAAGGTTGGGGAAGGGGACACACAGGAACAGCTGTTGGGAGACAGATGGTAGCCTCCCGTCAAGGCCATCCAGCGTGTTCTTTCACGTTGGGTTGTTTTACCTCTGAGCGGCACATTTTGCACACCATGGGCTAAATTACCAGGTCACAAAGACCCAGAAGGCTCAGAGAAGGTTGGGGAAGGGGACCCACAGGAACAGCTGTTATGAGACAGATGGTAGCCTCCCATCTAGGCCATTTAGCATGTCCTTCAATGCGCACAGGGTGTGACTCTCCTGAAATACAGGGTGACGGTTTTATGTCTCATACGGCGGTTGGGTTGTTTTTCCTCTGAGCGGCACTTTTTTGCACAGAATGGTCTAAATGGCCAGGTCACAAGGATTCCGAGGGCTCAGAGAAGGTTGAAGGAGGAGACCCACTGTACAACTGTTAGGAGACAGGTGGTAGCCTCCCGTCAAAGCCATCCAGTGTGTTCTTTAACGTGCACAGGGTATGGCTCTCCCGCACACGGGGCCACGGTTTAACGTCCCATTCGACGGACGGCGGCCTTTCCAAGCCCATCGGTGTCCCCTACTGACCGTGGGCAGGGCGGGGAGGCCATTTAGCATGTCCTTAAATGCGCACAGGGTGTGACTCTCCTGATATACAGAGTGACGGTTTTATGTCTCATACGGCGGTTGGGTTGTTTTACCTCTGAGCGGCACTTTTTTACACAGTGGGCTAAAGGGCCAATAGACCCCGAAGGCTCAGAGAAAATTGGGGGAAGGGTTTCGAAAGGAACTTCATCGCCATGGTTTCTAAATAAATTAACGAAATTTAAAATATTTTTAATATTATAATTTTTCATCTTAAAGTTCCGATGAACGTGGGGGGGGGGCACATTAGTTCAATTCCCCCACGTTAACGAGTGGGGGTTGATTCAATCGATAGCGCTCCAGGCTCGTAATCTGCAGTTCGTAGGTTCGGGTTGGGACGGATTATTTTACCTCTGAGTGGCACTTTTTTATATACAATGGGCTAAACTGACAAGTCACAGAAGCTCCGAGTGCTCAGAGAAGTTGGGGAGGAGGGGTCCTTCTGCACAACTGTTAGAAAGTATTGAAATGAAGAATTAAAAAAAAGAAATTAAAATCAAAATTATTAGGAAGCATCGAAAGGGACTTTTCGTAACGTGCAAATCGTTAATCTCGTACTTCGCGTTTCGAAAATATTGTGACAAGGGAAAAGTGCAGTTGTTCGTGTTTCCTTTCTACTGAGGTCCCACCATCCTCACTGACCTTCTACTATAGGTATGAACTGACATTTTCCTGACCCCTTTCTGGATAGCAGCTGCTTGACGGATTTTTATTTATTATTTAAATAGTGAAATTAAATTGGGGAATTTTTTAAATTACATGACCCTCCCAAATAATAGTCTTTTATTTGATAAATAGCATGTTGCAAGTGATCAACATCTTAGAAGAACCGTTTTGACGAACATTTTGATAAACTCAAAAACGAACAAATGATGAAGGAAAACGGTAAAAAATATTTGAAAGATATTTTAAAAAACTACCACCCAATTTATAATCTAATTTAATTTATATCAATACCTCTCGTTCAATCAATAGATCGATAGCAATATCTCCGAAATAGTACATAACAGATATGTCTTTACGATATATCTAGATTTAAAGAAAAATATATTTTACTTAAAAGGTATCAATGATGCTCTCCTACATCCCTAGTGGATGTACGATGGTATCATCACTCTGGCTGCATGTATTACATAGCTTTCATTTCCTCATTCAAGTTTCACTAATTTACCTTTTGAAGTTTCATCATATATGGTAGTACGTCGATTGATCATGTTTTAGTCCACTGATTAAGACTTTCCGTAAAATAGCAATTGTTTGATTTCGATTCTGTAGAAAAACAAATAAAATCACATTCGAAATAGGTTTCAAATGTGATCGTTTTATTTTCAACCAAAGATCATATTTCTGTATTATAATTCCATACAAAACTAGTGGTTTAAATAATGATATTCGGTATTTCCGGCAGGTATGAGTTTCAGTTGGGTTGATTTACAGTCGCTCAAAAAATATCCGAACATTATGGTTTATTACAAATTCAGAACAATTATCTGGGAACGATTGTTTTAGACATTGCTGATCTGGCAAGCAGTACACGAAGGTTGCCAGATCACTATTATCTGGCAAAAATTTCTAAAAAATCGTTGCCAGATAATTTTTCTCAATTCTGTAATAAACCATAGTGTTTAGATATTTTTTTGAGCGACTGTATCTCTGAGCAGCACTTTTTTCCACACCATGGAATAAATGGCCAGGTCAAAAGGACCCCGAAGGCTCAGAGAAGGTTGCAGGAGGGGACCCACTGGAACAGCTGTTGGGAGACAGATGGTAGCCCCCCGTCGAGACAATCCAGCGTGTTCTTTAACGTTGGGTTGTTTTACCTCTGAGCGGCACTTTTTTGCACACCATGGGCTAAATGGCCAGGTCACATGGACCCCGAAGGCTCAGAGAAGGTTGGGGGAGGGGACCCACTGGAACAGCTGTTGGGAGACAGATGGTAGCCTCCCGTCAAGGCCATCCAGAGTGTTCTTTAACGTTGGGTTGTTTTACCTCTGAGCTGCACTATTTTTGCACACCATGAGCTATTTGGCCAGGTCACATAGACCCCGAAGGCTCAGAGAAGGTTGGGGGAGGGGACCCACTGGAACAGCTGTTGGGAGACAGATGGTAGCCTCCCGTCAAGGCCATCCAGCGTGTTCTTTAACGTTGGGGAAGGGAACCCACTGGAACAGCTGTTGGGAGACAGATGGTAGCCTCCCGTCAAAGCCACCCAACGTGTTCTTTAACGTACACAGGGTATGGTTCTCTCGCACACGGGTCACTGCTTAACGTCCCATCCGACGGAAGGCGGCCTTTCCAAGCCCATCGGTGTCTCCTACTGACCGTGGGCTGGGTGGGGAATTTTGCGGACTGATTAGAGGTAAAACATCCCAATCTTTATTTTTCTGCGATTAGCAAACACAGAAGCATTTCCAAAATCGATTATAAGAACTTATGCATAGAAAAATCAATTTCTGTTCTCACAAGATCGAGTCATTACAAAAATTTGTGAGAGAGACATTTTCCTTACATAGTTTAAAATGAGTTGAGACTGCAGCCTACAGAATGTGCGCAGTAGCTGTAATTTAGCATATATTTCAGAGACCGTATATTTGCTCCTCTGTTTGATCAAGGTCTTAAACTGATCATCAAATTCGGTTTATGGCTTTCACTTATTAAAACTGAAAACAAGTAACGAATTTTTTCCCTCAAATATCGTCTAACACCCTCCCCCCCCCCAAAAAAAAAATACGAAAAACTTATAAATAGTAAGAAAAATGCGTTATAGGGTTCGTGTTGTTTTACCTCTGAGCGGCACTTTTTTTTTTGCACACAATGGATTAAATAACCAGGCAACAATGACCCCGAAGGGTCACAGACGGTTGGGGAGGGGAACTAAAATTTTGTAATAGAATATTTTACTTCAGTGGGAACAGTCAGGATTCTAGATCTCTGATTATTACATCCTCTCTTTCTTGAAGAACTTCTCTTAAACTGTGAAAACTAGGAACACCAAATTCGGAATATAGTTTCACTTATTGAAAGGTAAAGATACGTCCCCCCCCCTCCCCCATTCCCCAAAGAAAAAAAAATCGGCGAACAATTAAAATTAACAAAATCTAGCATAACGACATTCGGGGCGGGGGTGGCTCAGTCGGTAGCGCGCCAGACTCGTAATCTGTACTTCCCAGGTTCGAGTCCCAGCTGGGTCAGCGTTGAGATTTATCTCCGCAAAATTACCCGCCCTGCCCACGGTCAGTAGGGGACACCGATGGGCTTGGAAAGGCCGCTTTCCGTCGGATGGGACGTTAAGCCGTGGTCCCGTGTGCGGGAGAGCCATACCATGTGCACGTTAAAGAACACGCTGGATGGCCTTGACGGGAGGCTACCATCCGTCTCCCAACAGCTGTTCCAGTGGGTCCCCTCTCCCAACCTTCTCTGAGCCTTCGGGGTCCATGTGACCTGGCCATTTAGCCCATGGTGTGCAAAAAAGTGCCGCTTAGAGGTAAAACAACCCAACGTTAAAGAACACGCTGTATGGCCTTGACGGGAGATTACCATCTGTCTCTCAACAGCTGTTCCAGTGGGTCTCCTTCCCCAACCTTCCCTGAGCCTTCGGGGTCCATGTGACATGGCCATTTAGCCCATGGTGTGCAAAAAAAGTGCCGCTCAGAGGCAAAACAACCCAAAGTTAAAGAACACGCTGGATGGCCTTGACGGGAGACTACCATCTGTCTCCCAACAGCTGTGCCAGTGGGTCCCCTTTCCCAACCTTCTCTGAGCCTTCGGAGTCTATGTGAACTGGCCATTTAGCCCATGGTGTGCAAAAAAGTGCCGCTCAGAGGTAGAACAACCCAACCCAACCTTTCTATTGTTATCAGTTGTGTACATTTATGCTAATGCTTATTTCTAAACAAACCTTATTTAGAAAAAAACATTATTCGTATTTATTACCATTTTCATGAACGCTAATCAATTGAAAAAATTTTCTTCTTAATAATATATATTTATAAATAAACATTAATAAAAAGAATAATATAAGAGTACACCAGTAGTAATAATGAAAATAAATATATAAGAATTATTTCCATTACAAGACTACCTATGGCGACGTCAAAACTTGGTCCTTCGGTCTTCTGTTATATGGTTGAGAGTAGTGGAACCCACTGACAGCTATTAGGAGACAGATGGTAGTCTTCTATCAAGTTGGGTTGGGTTGTTTTACCTCTGAGCTGCACTTTTTTTGCACACCATGGGCTAAATTGCCAGGTCACATGGACCCGGAAGGCTCAGAGAAGGTTGGGGGAGGGGACCCACTGGAACAGCTGTTGGGAGACAGATGGTAGCCTCCCGTCAAGGCCATCCAGCGTGTTCTTTAACGTGCATAGGGTATGGCTCTCCCGCACACGGGGCCACGGCTTAACGTCCCATCCGACGGACGGCGGCCTTTCCAAGCCCATCGGTGTCCCCTACTGACCGTGGGCAGGACGGGGAATTTTGCGGAGATAAATCTCAACGCTGAAACAACTGGGACTCGAATCTGGGAACTACAGATTACGAGCCTGGCGCGCTACCGACTGAGACACCCCCGCCCCATGTTTTCGAGGAGTTCTTAATGAAACACACAGGCAAAACAACAGACACAATTTTTTAAGTACACATTATATTAGAATTACCGTATAACATCCTGACTGTTGGTTGCAGACCGAATTTGAAAACTACATCAATGAAACCTTTCTCTCTCAAATTTCATTAGTCTCATTGTTAGAGGAATGAATTTTTATAGTACTCGTACTCAAGTTCCCATAATTCAATTTGGCAATGTTTCGTCTTTCCTATTTTTCTGAAATAATAAGTAATCTAACAGTAAGTTATTTCACATGTTCTTCATTTAACAATTTTAAAACCACATTTAGAATATTTTATTTCAATGTCTATTTATGTTTAAATGTTAAATATTCGGCATATAAACTACCACTACTTTAATGAATCAAAATATATTTTATTGATTTTACTCTTTGTAAAGTAGTAATGTAGTCTTGTTTAGTATCCGATTTTTCAAGAACTGATTTATTTAAATCAAATTAAATTTTATAAGAGGAGGGAATATCTTGTGACAACATTTAAATGCCAATTCATATTTTAACTGATTCAGATATTTAATGCTTCATACAAGTTAAAATAAAGATCAGAAAAATTAGACATTTCTACAGTACTGTGCAAATTAGTTGGAACAATAGGAAAATGCAGTAACAAAGACACAACTAAAATCTTTATTTGTTTAATAGTGTAGTTAATAGTGAATGTGACCCCCCTTACCTTTAATTACTTCTTCCACCCTCTCAACCATTGATGCCACTAGCTTTCCACACATCTCCTTCACTTCAGGGTTGTGGTACCACACTTTCTATCATTTTGGTTTTCGTCGTGCAATCCATCTTAGATATGCGCGCTTTAATAATGGCCCACAAATTTTCAATGGGGTTTAGATCGGGTGAATTTCCTGGCCACTCCAATACCTTCAAATGTTGCTGGGTAAAGAAGCTCTTAGCAAGCTTAGAATTGTGGCATGGAACCAGATCCTGTTGAAATACCCCATCGCCGTTAGGAAACAGCTTCTGCAGTATTGGGACCATTTTCGCCTCCAGAATGCCTATGTACTTTTTGCTGTCCATCATTCCTTCAATGGGGTGAAGCGTCTGTGGCCCGGAAGCTGTGAAACATCCCCAAAACATGACCTTGGGTGGGTGTTTGGGGGATTGCTGGATGTGGCCGTATCGAAGAGGTTCTCCAGGCTTTGCTTGTCCCAACTAATTCGCACAGTACTGTATCATATTAATTTCTATTATTCTTACTACTGTACTTTAATACTAATCTTTATTGTTTATTAGGGAAACGTATGGCTCAATCGCTAGCGCGACAGGTTCTTAATCTGCTGTCCCCAGGTTGAATTCCCATCTGGGTCATTATTGAAATTTATCTCCGGAAAACTAATCGTCCTGCTCACGGTCAGTTTGGGACAACGATGGGGTTGGATGGTTCATCGGATGGGACGCTAAGCCGTAGCACCGTGTACGGTTGTTGTTGTTGTTGTTGTTTTACCTCTGAGCGGCACTTTTTTGCACACCATGGGCTAAATGGCCAGGTCACATGGACCCCGAAGGCTCAGAGAAGGTTGGGGGAGGGGACCCACTGGAACAGCTGTTGGGAGACAGATGGTAGCCTCCCGTCAACGCCATCCAGCGTGTTCTTTAACGTGCACAGGGTATGGCTCTCCCGCACACGGGGCCACGGCTTAACGTCCCATCCGACGGACGGCGGCCTTTCCAAGCCCATCGGTGTCCCCTACTGACCGTGGGCAGGGCGGGGAATTTTGCGGAGGTAAATCTCAACGCTGACCCAGTTGGGACTCGAACCTGGGAACTACAGATTACGAGCCTGGCGCGCTACCGACTGAGCCATCCCCGCCCCACCGTGTACGGGAATGCACGTTAAAAAACACGATGGCCTTGGCAGGTGGTTACCATATATCTCCCAATAGATCTCCCCTCTGGGTTCCCTCCCAAAACCTTCTCTGAGCCTTCGGGGTCATAGTGACCTGGATATTTAGCGTATATTATGCAAAAAAAAAATGCTGCTCAATCATGTGAGAAGCATTACTGCGTTTTTTACAGTTTAGTATGTAGCAATGAAAAATAAAACTTATTAGAATTCTTCCATGTTACGACAGTGGATTGCTCAATGTTTATTAAAACTTATTCAGTTATATGCGGGAGAAAAAAAAACGTTTTTGCTACAGCGGGGGACTTTTAATTTTACATTATGTTGGCGGTATTCCTCTATTAGTGGCTTTATGCGTTATACCTGCGTTTATTACGTTTATTAAAAATAAAATAATTTTAAATATAATACATAAATATATATAAAAATTAATTTTTATTAGTGGCCGTTTAGGACTACGTCCGTTTCAGCCCCAGTGACACGCCTAACAATCGGCTGGCCTTGAACGGTGCGCACCTGACATGCGCATCTACTGACACCGATATATGTGTCCTATATGTGGCCTATATATATATATGGCCTATATGTGCGTCGATATATGTGTCCTATATATATATGTGGTCTATATCTGCGTCGATATATGTGTCCTATATATATATATGGCTATACGTGCGTCGATATATGTGTCCTATATGTATATGTGGCCTATATGTGCGTCTATATATGTGTCCTATATATATATGTGGCCTATATGTGCATTGATATATATGTCCTATATATATATGTGGCCTATATGTGCTTCGATATATGTGTCCTATATATATATATGAGCCGTCCCGTGGCCGAGTGGTTAGCGCGCTTGGCTACTGATCTACGGGACCTGGGTTCGAGCCCCGGGTAAGGCATGGATGTTCGTGTTGTTTTCTGCTGAGGTCCTGCCATCCTCTCAGATCTTCTACTGTGGCATATAAACTGACAGGCTCCTGTCATACCTCTGTGGCAAGCAGCTGCTTGAGGGGGTATTTATTATTATTATATTTATATATATGTGGCCTATATGTGCGTCGATATATGTGTCCTATATATATGTGGCCTATATGTGCGTCGATATATGTGTCCTATAAATATATATATATGACCTATATGTGCGTCGATATATGTATCCTATATATATGTGGCCTATATGTGCGTCGATATATGTGTCCTATATGTGGCTCGCGTCCATAGGTCGTCGTCCTAGGTGTGGCTCGCCTAAAATTTTTAAATTCTTAATTTGCTCGAGATAGACTAAAGGTCATTGGAAATGTAGTTGACTGTAATTGAAGACGCTGGTTCGAATGGCACTTTCCACTTTAGTGCACACGGCCAGCCCATATCAAACAATACGGTATTTTTCAATCAAACACGCCGAATATCGAATTAAGCATTATTGTTGAAATAATAGGATTTCTCAGATGTACACCTGGTAGTAATTTGTTAGAATAATCAGTAGTCACAGCTCCTGACATATTATAAGGAGGTTGGGGCGGGGGTGGCTCAGTCGGTAGCGCGCCAGGATCGTAATCTGTAGTTCCCAGGTTCGAGTCCCAGCTGGGTCAACGTTGAGATTTATCTACGCAAGATTCCCTGCCCTGCCCACGGTCAGTAGGGGACACCGATGGGCTTGGAAAGACCGCCGTCCGTCGGATGGAACGTTAAGCCGTGGCCCCGTGTGTGGGAGAGCCATACCCTGTGCACGTTAAAGAACACGCTGGATGGCCTTGACGGGAGGCTACCATCTGTCTCCCAACAGCTGTTCCAGTGGGTCCCCTCCCCTAACCTTCTCTGAGCCTACGGGGTCCATGTGACCTGGCCATTTAGCCCATGGTGTGCAAAAAAGTGCCGTTCAGAGGTAAAACAACCCAACAACCCTTAAATACTGAACGAATATTGTTGAAAATCGAGATATTGATTTATTTGATTGAGATCTCTATTTCTTATTGCATTTTTCGAAACCAAGAAACTCACTTAAAAGTTATAGAGCTTCGGCGTTAGCTCAACATTTCCTACAACAGAAGGCCTATGGACCAAGTTATGACGTCAGCATAAGTAGTTTTGTAATGTAGACCATTCTTATACATTTCTGTCTATTATTATCGGTGGTGTACTTTTATACTAATGCTTATTTATAAATATAACTTATTTAGGAGAAAAATTATTCTTATTTATTAACATTAAGATAATTGCTATTAAATCCAAATAATTTTTCTCCAAATAAGATATATTTATAAATAAACATTGATAAAAAGATTAGTATAAAAGTACACCAGTGATAATAATAGAAAAAAATGCATAAGAATTATATACATTATAGGAATACCTATGGTGACGTCATAACTTCTTACACCGGCCTTCTCTTAAGAAGATGTTAGCTTCCAATTGAGTTGGGTTGGGTTGCTTTACCTCTGAGCGTCACTTTTTTGCACACCATGGGCTAAATGGCCAGGTCACATGGACCCCGAAGGCTCAGAGATGGTTGGGGGAGGGGACCCACAGGAACAGCTGTTGGGAGACAGATAGTAGCCTCCAATCAAGGACATCCATCGTGTTCTTTAACGTGCACAGGGTATGGCTCTACCGCACACGGGGCCACGGCTTAACGTCCCATCCGACGGACGGCGGCCTTTCCAAGCCCATCGGTGTCCCCTACTAACCGTGGAGATAAATCTCAACGCTGACCCAGCTGGGACTCGAACCTGGGAACTACAGGTTACGAGCTTGGCGCGCTACTGACTGAGCCATCCCCAGCCCCATCGAACCTGGGAACTGCAGGTTATGAGCCTGGCGGACGATCGACCGTGTAACGCCTGCACCAATATGTATTGTTGCATAAAAGGGCTATTATCAAGAGTTGTTAAGCTTGAATATAATTACATATTAATCCAGATTATTGTTTTGGGGGGAGCTTAATTTTATGATGTAGAAAGTTTTACGTTGCACTAAGCTACGATGATATGAAGCTTATACCAAATTTATTGATCCTATCTCTTACCGTTTAATACTTCTTGAACGGAGAGTTGGGTTGGGTTGTTTTACCTCTGAGCGGCACTTTTTTGCACACCATGGGCTAAATGGCCAGGTCACAAAGACCCCGAAGGCTCAGAGAAGGTTGGGGAAGGGGACCCACAGGAACAGCTGTTATGAGAGAGATGGTAGCCTCCCGTCAAGGCCATCCAGCATGTTCTTTAACGTTGGGTTGTTTTACCTCTGAGCGGCACTTTTTTGCACACCATGGGCTAAATGACCAGGTCACAAAGACCCCGAAGACTCAGAGAAGGTTGGGGAAGGGGACCCACAGCAACAGCTGTTATGAGACAGATGGTAGCCTCCCGTCTAGGCCATTTACCATGTCCTTCTTTACCATGTCCATTTACCATGTTACTTATGTCTCATGCCGAGGTTGGGTTGTTTTACCTCTGAGCGACACTTTTTTGCACAAAATGGGCTAAATGGAAAGGTCACAAAGAAACCGAAGGCTCAGAGAAGGTTGGGGAAGGGGACCCACAGGAACAGCTGTTATGAGACAGATGGTAGCCTCCCGTCTAGGCCATTTATCATGTCCTTCAATGCGCAGAGGGTGTGACTCTCCTGAAATACAGGGTGACGGTTTTATGTCTCATACGCCGGTTGGGTTGTTTTACCTCTGAGCGGCACTTTTTTGCACAGAATGGGCTAAATGGCCAGGTCATAAAGACACCGATGGCTCAGAGAAGGTTGGGGAAGGGGACCCACAGGAACAGCTGTTATGAGACAGATGGTAGCCTCCCGTCTAGGCCATTTAGCATGTCCTTCAATGCGCAGAGGGTGTGACTCTCCTGAAATACAGGGTGACGGTTTTATGTCTCATGCCGAGGTTGGGTTGTTTTACCTCTGAGGCTCACTTTTTTTACACAGTGGGCTAAATGGCCAATGGACCCCGAAGTCTCAGAGAAAATTGGGGGAAGGGTTTCGAAAGGAACTTCATCGCTATGGTTTCTAAATAAATTATCGAAATTTAAAATATTTTTAATATTCTAATTTTTCATCTTAAAGTTCCGATGAACGTGGGGGGGCACATTAATTCAATTCCCCCACGTTAAGGAGCGGGGATTGATTCAATCGATAGCGCTCCAGGCTCGTAATCTGCAGTTCGTAGGTTCGGGTTGGGATGGGTTATTTTACCTCTGAGTGGAACTTTAACATGATCACACTAAAACATGATCAACATCTTAGAAGAACCGTTTTCACGAACATTTGGATAAAGTCAAAAACGAAGAAATGATGAACGAAAACGGTAAAAAATATTTGAAAGATATTTTAAAAAACTACCACCCAATTTATAATCTAATTTAATTTAATACAATACCTCTCGTTTAATGGTGACGGATCTTTTGTTCACGCCAAAGTACTACATTACAGATATGTCTTTGCGATATATCTAAATTTAAAGAAAAATATATTTTACTTGAAACATATCAATGATGCTTTTCTACATCCCTAGTGGATGTACGATGGTATCATCACTCTGGCTGCATGTATTAGAGAGCTTTTTTTTCCTCATTCAAGTTTCACTAATTTACCTTTTGAAGTTTCATCATATATGGTAGTACGTCGAATGATCATGTTTTAGTCCACTGATTAAGACTTTCCGTAAAATAGCAATTGTTTGATTTCGATTCTGTAGAAAAACAAATAAAATCACATTCGAAATAGGTTTCAAATGTGATCGTTTTATTTTCAACCAAAGATCATATTTGTGTATTATAATTTCATACAAAACTAGTGGTTTAGATAGTGGTATTCGGCATTTCCTGCAGCCATGAGTTTCAGTTGGGTTGATTTACAGTCGCTCAAAAAATATCCGAACACTATGGTTTATTACAAAATTCTGAAAAAATATCTGGGAACGATTTTTTTGGAAATTAGTAATCTGGCAACCAGTACACGAAAGTTGCCAGATAACTAATTTCTAAAAAAATCGTTGCCAGATATTTTTTCTGAATTCTGTAATCAATCATAGCGTTCGGATATTTTTTTGAGCGACTGTACCTTAAAACCAACTTTTCTAAAACAATTAAAATGACATCTATCTTATTAGATCAACATGTATTGGGTTGGATAATTTTACCTCTGAGTGGCACATTTTGTTTACCAAATGGGCTGATTTGGAAACAAGGACCCAGAAAGCTCAGAGAAGGTTGGGGGAGAGGACCCATTTATAGCTGTTGGGAGACACACAGATGATAGTCTCCCGTCAAAGCCATCCAGCGTGTTCTTTAACGTGCACAGGGTGTGTCTCACCCACACACGAGGCCACAGCTTAAAGTTCCATCCGAAAAGTCTAACGGTATCCTCTACTGACGGTTGGCAGGGCGGGGAGTTTTGCGCAGATAAATTTCACACTGATCTTTGATGAATCTCACGCTGATTATTGAGCTGGAACTCGAACCTGGGTTGGGTTGTTTTACCTCTGAGCGGCACTTTTTTGCACACCATGGGCTAAATGACCAGGTCACATGGACCCCAAAGGCTCAGAGAAGGTTGGGGGTGGGGACCCACTGGAACAGGCTGTTGGGAGACAGATGGTAGCCTCCCGTCAAGGCCATCCAGCGTGTTCTTTAACGTGCACAGGGTATGGCTCTCCCAGACACGGGGCCACGGCTTAACGTCCCATCCGACGGACGGCGTCCTTTCCAAGCCCATCGGTGTCCCCTACTGACCGTGGAGATAGATCTCAACGCTGACCCAGCTGGGACTCGAACCTGGGAAATACAGATTACGAGCCTGGCGCGCTACCGACTGAGCCACCCCCGCCCCTAAGTGGTCAGATTAACTGAAATGTTATCAAGAGGTCGTAGGTTCAGATCATACCTGTCTAATGAAATATTGTTTTAACAAATTACTACCAAGTATATATATAAGAAATCCTATTATATCAAAAATTGTTTTTTTCCAAATTGCATCATATCACTTCTGCAAATTTATTCTCTAATGTATACCGGTCTTTGGATACAAAGCGGAAAGTGCATTAAATATTTTTTCCATTTATCAAAGAGGAGAAAAAATAAAAAAATATGGGGGGTCATGAAACATTTTAAACACATTAAAATAAATATTTTAATTTCAGGCTTAAATTTTTAGTGTAAAATAAACTGCTAGAAATATAACAAATAAAAAAATCGTCAAATTGAATCATGTGAATTTCATAACTATAATTTCTATTCTTATAACAACCAGACATTACTGATATTTCGAGAGAAAGTTTTAATCAAATCGTTTACCGCGTGGTGATCGCAGCCGAAACTGATCATGTGGTGAGATAAATTTAAAATACTGCGATATTTAGAGACTTATTCCGCATTCTGCTTCATCAAGAACTACTACTAAATAGTGAGACCATCAAATTCGGCTTATTTCACATTCCTTTCATCGTAACCTAGAGCAGGGCTTCAAACGAGGGAGGAAGTTGATTTAAAAATTTGTGGGAATGTTTCCTCCGGTTTTTTTTTTCTCTAGACATAGATCAAATTGAATATCGAATACTTCATATATCAGGTGCCGAAAAACTTGTGCCTTTTTGGCGAATTATAAATAACTTGTTTTCCAAAAGGAAATGTAGATGGCGCCAGTCAACTGATATAAGTCAAAAGTATAAAAATAAGCGCATCAATTGGTATTAACCAACATCACCTACAGCAGAAGGTCGGAGGAAGAAATTATGTGGTCAAGTTGGTAATCCTGATTTCTTTAATTAATTTTATGAGCTCCAAGCCTAGGGCTTATCTCTCGAAGTCTAATATAGTGCCTGATTGGCAAAACCAAAAGTTCAACAGATGAAACCTGAAGGGGTCACAAGGGCAAAACGATTTGCTGAAAAAGCACAACTAAAAGGTAAACATCCGGGTGTCAAAAACTATAACTTTGAACGTTTGGATTAGTTTAAAACCAGGGGATCGTAATTGATCAAGGATCTCATTTTATCATAAGGATGATCTTCCACTGCTGCAAAAAAGGTCTGCGCGAGCTTCCGAATATGTGGTCAGTGCTCAAATAAGTGTGAATGATCTTGTTTTTAACAAACCGGGTAGCACTGACCACAGTTTTCAGATTTTTATTTTGGAAGCTCTGAAGCCTCCTGATATTGCTGTTGGTAGTATTACGAACACTGGTGAGGATTATGTCAGGACTGGCCGCAGAAGAGTCTTATAAAGAAATAATTCCTTTTCTGGAGGCTGTTTGGATCTCCACCCTATCAGGAGGCAAGTTTACAATGATTATTAGGCACATTACAACTAAATTTTTTTTATGTAGAATGACACCAAGGTATTTCACTGTTGGTGTCCAGCATGTATCAATCCCAAAAATGTTAAAACTGAGCCACCCCCGCCAGTAATAAACAATAAAGATGAGTATTAAAGTACAGTAAGAATAATAGAAAACAATATGTAAGAAATGTGTAGATTTCCAAGTGTTTATGTTGAACTCATAATTTAGTTGTGCGTCATTCTGTTATAGCAGGTGTTGCCTACGACCACAAAATTCCTAAAATATCTTCTTCTCAGCGTAACCTAAAGTGACGAAAGGTTTGTTCCACCAACGTTCTTCCACCCCTAGAAAAAGTCCTCTCGGAAGATTGCGTTGTTTTACATCTGAACGGCAATTTTTTGCACACAATGAGATCTATGACCAGGTCACATGGACCTAGAGAGTTAGGAGAAGGGGAACCCACTGGACATCTGTTAGGTGACAGATGGAAGCCTCCCGTCAAAGCCATTTAGCGTATACTTCAATGCGAACAGGGTGTGACTCTCCTGGATTGGGTTGTTTTACCTCTGAGCGGCACTTTTTTGCACAAAATGGGCTAAATGGCCAGGTCACAAAGATCCCGAAGGCTCAGAGAAGGTTGGGGAAGGGGACCCACAGGAACAGCTGTTATGAGACAGATGGTAGCCTCCCTCTAGGCCATTTAGCATGTCCTTCAATGCGCACAGGGTGTGACTCTCCTGAAATACAGGGTGACGGTTTTATGTCTCACACGGCGGTTGGGTTGTTTTACCTCTGAGCGGCACTTTTTTGCACAGAATGGGCTAAATGGCCAGGTCACAAGAATTCCGTGGGCTCAGAGAAGGTTGAAGGAGGAGACCCACTGTACAACTGTTAGGAGACAGATGGTAGCCTCCCGTCAAGGCCATCCAGTGTGTTCTTTAACGTGCTCTCCCGCACACGGAGCCACGGTTTAACGTCCCATCCGACGGACGGCGTCCTTTCCAAGCCCATCGGTGTCCCCTGCTGACCTAGGCAGGGCGGGGAGGCCATTTAGCCTGTCCTTCAATGCGCACAGGGTGTGACTCTCCTGATATACAGAGTGACGGTTTTATGTCTCATACGGCGGTTGGGTTGTTTTACCCCTGAGCGGCACTTTTTTACACAGTGGGCTAAATGGCCAATGGATCCCGAAGGCTCAGAGAAAATTGGGGGAAGGGTTTCGAAATGAACTTCATCGCTATGGTTTCTAAATAAATTAACGAAATTTAAAATATTTTTAATATTATAATTTTTAATCTTAAAGTTCCGATGAACGTGGGGGGGGCACATTAGTTCAATTCCCCCACGTTAAGGAGCGGGGGTTGATTCAATCGATAGCGCTCCAGGCTCGTAATCTGCAGTTCGTAGGTTCGGGTTGGGACGGGTTATTTTACCTCTGATTGGCACTTTTTTATATACAATGGGCTAAACTGAGAAGTCACAGAAGCTCCGATTGCTCAGAGAAGTTTGGAAAGAGGGGACCTTCTGCACAACTGTTAGAAAGCATTAAAATGAAGAATTAAAAAAAGAAATTAAAATCAAAATTATTAGGAAGCATCGAAAAGGGAATTTTCGTAACGTGGAAATCGTTAATCTCGTACTTCGCGTTTCGAAAATATTGTGACAAGGGAAAAGCGCAGTTGTTCGTGTTTTCTTTCTACTGAGGTCCCGCCATCCTCACAGACCTTCTACAATGGGATATGAACTGACATGTTCCTGACACCTTTCTGGATAGCAGCTGCTTCGCGGATTTTTATTTATTATTTAAATAGTCAAATTAAATTGGGGAACTTTTTTAAAATACATCACCCTCCTATATAATAGTCTTTTATTTGATAAGTAGCATGTTGCAAGTGATCAACGTCTTAGAAGAACCGTTTTGACGAACATTTTGATAAACTCAAAAACGAACAAATGATGAAGGAAAACGGTAAAAAAAATTGAAAGATATTTTAAAAAACTACCACCCAATTTATAATGTAATTTAATTTAAATTAATACCTCTCGTTTAATCGTTATGCTATAACCGCAGGCCAGAAGAAATACATTATAGATATGTCTTTGCGATATATCTAGATTTAAAGAAAAATATATTTTATTTAAAAGGTATCTTTGATGCTCTCTTACATCCCTAGTGGATGTACGATGGTATCATCACTCTGGCTGCTTGTATTAGATAACTTTTATTTCCTCATTCAAGTTTCACTAATTTACCCTTTGAAGTTTCATCATATATGGTAGTACGTCGAATGATCATGTTTTAGTCCACTGATTAAGACTTTCCGTAAAATAGCAATTGTTTGATTTCGATTCTGTAGAAAAACAAATAAAATCACATTCGAAATAGGTTTCAAATGTGATCGCTTTATTTTCAACCAAAGATCATATTTCTGTATTATAATTTCATACCAAACTAGTGGTTTAAATAGTGGTATTCGGAATTTCCGACAGGTATGAGTTTCAGTTGGGTTGATTTACAGTCGCTCAAAAAATTTCCGAACATTATGGTTTATTACAAATTCAGAACAAATATCTGGGAACGATTTTTTTAGAAATTGGTGATCTGGCAAGCAGTACACGAAAGTTGCCAGATCACTATTATCTGGCAAAAATTTCTAAAAAATCGTTGCCAGATATTTTTTCTGAATTCTGTAATAAACCATAGTGTTTAGATATTTTTTTTGAGCGACTGTATCTCTGAGCAGCACTTTTTTCCACACCATGGAATAAATGGCCAGGTCAAAAGGACCCCGATAGCTCAGAGAAGGTTGCAGGAGGGGACCCACTGGAACAGCTGTTGGGAGACAGATGGTAGCCCCCCGCCGAGACCATCCAGCGTGTTCTTTAACGTTGGGTTGTTTTACCTCTGAGCGGCACTTTTTTGCACACCGTGGGCTAAATGACCAGGTCACATGGACCCCAAAGGCTCAGAGAAAGTTGGGGAAGGGGACCCACTGGAACAGCTGTTGGGAGACAGATGGTAGCCTCCCGTCAAGGCCACCCAACGTGTTCTTCAACGTGCACAGGGTATGGTTCTCCCGCACACGGGGTCACGGCTTAACGTTCCATCCGACGGACGGCGGCCTTTCCAAGCCCATCGGTGTCCCCTACTGACCGTGGGCTGGGTGGGGAATTTTGCGGACTGATTAGAGGTAAAACATCCCAATCTTTATTTTTCTGCGATTAGCAAACAGCGAAGCATTTCCAAAATCGATTATAAGAACTTATGCATAGAATAATCAATTTCTGTTCTCACCAGATCGAGTCATTACAAAAATTTGTGAGAGAGACATTTTCCTTACATAGTTTAAAATGAGTTGAGACTGCAGCCTACAGAATGTGCGCAGTAAATGTAATTTAGCATATATTTTAGAGACCGTATATTTGCTCCTCTGTTTGATCAAGGTCTTAAACTGATCATCAAATTCGGTTTATGGCTTTCTCTTATTAAAACTGAAAAAAAGTAACAAATTTTTTCCCTCAAATATCGTCTAACACCCTCTCCCCCCCCCCCCCCCAAAAAAAAAGCAAATACGAAAAACTTATAAATAGTAAGATAAATGCGTTATAGGGCTCGTGTTGTTTTACCTCTGAGCGGCACTTTTTTTTTGCACACAATGGATTAAATAGCCAGGCAACAATGACCCCGAAGGGTCACAGACGGTTGGGGAGGGGAGCTAAAATTTTGTAATAGAATATTTTACTTCAGTGGGAACAGTCAGGATGTTAGATCTCTGATTATTACATCCTCTCTTTCTTGAAGAACTTCTCTTAAACTGTAAAAATTATGAACACTTAATTCGGAATATAGTTTCACTTATTGAAAGGTAAAGTTACGTCCCCCCCTCCCCCATCCCCCAAAGAAAAAAAAATCGGCGAACAACTTAAAATTAACAAAATATAGCATAACCAAATTCGGGGCGGGGGTGGCTCAGTCGGTAGCGCGCCAGACTCGTAATCTGTAGTTCCCAGGTTCGAGTCCCAGCTGGGTCAGCGTTGAGATTTATCTCCACAAAATTCCCCGCCATGTCCACGGTCAGTAGGATACACCGATGGGCTTGGAAAGGCCGCCGTCCGTCGGATGGGACGTTCAGCCTTGGTCCCGTGTGCGGGAGAGCCATACCATGTGCACGTTAAAGAACACGCTGGATGGCCTTGACGGAGGCTACCATCCGTCTCCCAACAGCTGTTCTAGTGGGTCCCCTCTCCCAACCTTCTCTGAGCCTTCGGGGTCCATGTGACCTGGCAATTTAGCCCATGGTGTGCAAAAAAGTGCCGCTCAGATGTAAAACAACCCAACGTTAAAGAACACGCTGGATGGCCTTGACGGGAGGCTACCATCTGTCTCCCAACAGCTGTTCCAGTGGGTCCCTTCCCCCAACCTTCTCTGAGCCTTCGGGGTCCTTGTGACCTGGCCATTTAGCCCATGGTGTGCAAAAAAGTGGCGCTCAGAGGTAAAACAACCCAACGTTAAAGAACACGCTGGATGGCCTTGACGGGAGGCTACCATCTGTCTCCCAACAGCTGTTCCAGTGGGTCCATTCCCCAACTTTCTCTGAGCCTTCGGGGTCCTTGTGACCTGGCCATTTAGCCCATGGTGTGCAAAAAAGTGCCGCGCAGAGGAAAAACAACCCATCCGAATCTTTTTTTTTCTCCCGTATATATCTGAATAAGTTCTATAAAAATTGAACGGAAGAATTAATAAGTTTCATTGCTACATGACTAAAACGCGGTAATGCTTCTCTCATCATGTACAGGCTCATGTGGAGCTCTGTGGCAAGCAGCTGCTTCAGGATATATTTATTATCATATTAGATTTTACCTGGGTTGGGTTGTTTTGCTTCTGAGCGGCACTTTTTTGCACACCATGGGCCACAAGGCCACAAGGACCCCGAAGGCTCAGAGAAGGTTGGGGGAGGGGACCCACTGGAACAGCTGTTGGGAGACAGATGGTAGCCTCCCGTCAAGACCATCCAGCGTGTTCTTTAACGTGCACAGGGTATGGCTCTCCCGCACACGGGGCCACGGCTTAACGTCCCATCCGACGGACGGCGGCCTTTCCAAGCCCATCGGTGTCCCCTACTGACCGTGGGAAGGCGGGGAATTTTTGCGGAGATAAATCTCAACGCTGACCCAGTTGGGACTCGAACCTGGGAACTACAGATTACGAGCCTGGCGCGCTACCGACTGAGCCACTCCCGCCCCAAGATTTTACCTGATTTCATTAAATCAATTTCAGAAACTTTTATCGATAACGTGAATAACAAGGTTATTTTCGAAAAGTAAAAAATCGTTAAGTAACGGTGGAGCTTAATAAAAAAACGGTAACTAATTTTTTTAGAGACATGAGAAATACTTATAGACATTAATTATTTTAACTGCCAGCTTAAATTTGCAGTGAAAAATAAATAGCTAACAAGTAAACTAATGTTATGTAGTATTTGTTATTATTTGGTATAAGTACGGAGAAAACGAAATTTTCAAATTCATTAGCATGAATTTGAAAAATATAATTTCTAGTATTATAACAACCAGATAAATACTGATATTTCGGGGGCGGGGGTGGCTCAGTCGGTAGCGCGCCAGGCTCGTAACCTGTAGTTCCCAGGTTCGAGTCCCAGCGTGGTCAGCGTTGAGATTTATCTCCGCAAAGTTCCCCGCCCTGCCCACGGTCAGTAGGGGACACCGATGGGCTTGGAAAGACCGCCGTCCGTCGGATGGGACGTTAAGCCGTGGCCCCGTGTGTGGGAGAGACATACCCTGTGCACGTTAAAGAACACGCTGGATGGCCTTGACGGGAGGCTACCATCTGCCTCCCAACAGCTGTTCCAGTTGGTCCCCTCCCCCAACCTTCTCTGAGCCTTTGGGATCCTTGTGACCTGGCCATTTAGCCCATGGTGTGCAAAAAAGTGTCGCTCAGAGGTAAAACAACCCAACCCAACAACTGATATTTCGAGAAAACTTTTTAAACATATCATTTTCCGCGTGGTGACCGCAACCGAAACTGATCATGTGGTGAGATAAATTTAACATACTGCGATATTTAGAGACTTTGTCTGCATCCTGTTTCATTAAGAACTCCTTCTAAGCAGTAAGACCATCAAATTCCGCTTATTTCATATTCCTTTCATCGTAACTTAAAGCAGGGTTTCCAACGAGTGTGCAGCCGCGTCCTAGAAGTTGTTTTAAAAATTTATGGCAATGTTTCCTTCGGTTTTTCTGTAGACTTAGGTTAAGTTCCCGTCAAAGGGTTAGGTTAACTTAGGTTAAGTTCCCGTCAAGGCCATCCAGCGTGTTCTTTAACGTGCACAAGGTATGGCTCTTCCGCACACGGAGCCACGGCTTAACGTCCCATCCGACGGACGCCGGCAAAAATACGGTTAGTAGCGCATCAGTTGGTATTAACATGTGATTAGATGCTGTTTAAGAAAACAAGTGAACATTACGGATAATGGCTACCAGTCTAAAGATATCTGTCGACGTAGACGAAAATCTGTCACAGATACACTAACCATCATTCATAAAGTTCCCTTTTTTCGTTTCTTAAACAGCATCTAACCACCAGTTAATACCAACTCATGCGCTACTAATTGTACTTTTCACATATTAATTGATGTTGGCCATCTTCATTTTCTTTTAGAAACCAATTAGAACGTTTTAAAGTGAAAGCTTCTCAGATGAAGAGTATTAAGGGCACTTCATGGGGGGGGGGAGATAGGATACAAGGGTGATAAGCCTTGTTTCGTACCTCCCCAAAAAATAAAAATAATAATTAATAGCAATTTATAGTTTTTTATAAAAATAGTTTATAATAACAAATAGTCCTTAAAATATTTTTTAGTAAAATTCTAATATACCATTGTAAAGCAAACTGAATCATTTAATTGGTACAAAAGCACTAATATCTGAATAATAAATCAATAATAACAGATTACCGGTTGATATAGAATTCAATAAATATTTAAGCGGAAGAAATTAATTTTACCCACAACGTAATGTCAAATTGAAAGTCCCCCCCCCCACGCTGTCGGCAAAACTCCATTTTTTTTCACCATTTTAAAACATCTCAATAAGTTCTAATAATAATAGAATAGTATAGAGCAGAAATTGTAATTAGCCGGGTGGGATCTGAAATCATGACCTCCTCTAATATGTCAGGAGTTGTGACTACTGATTATTCTAACAAATTACTACCAGGTGTATATCTGAGAAATCCTATTATTTCAACAATATGGTAGCTCGATATTCGACGTGTTTGGTTAAAAAATATCATATTGTTCGACATGAGTTGGTATATAAAGTTTAGTTTTGACATGGGCCGATAGCTAAGTGGCCAGAGTTGGGTTGTTTTACCTCTGAGCGGCACTTTTTTGCACACCATGGGCTAAATGGCCAGGTCACATGGACCCCGAAGGCTCAGAGAAGGTTGGAGGAGGGGACCCACTGGAACAGCTGTTGGGTGACAGATGGTAGCCTCCCGTCAAGGCCATCCAGGGGGTTCTTTAACGTGCACAGGTTATGGCTCTCCCACACACGGGGCCACGGCTTAACGTCCCATCCGACGGACGGCGGCCTTTCCAAGCTCATCGGTGTCCCCTACTGACCGTGGGCATGGCGGAGAATTTTTGCGGAGATAAATCTCAACACTGACCCAACTCGAACCTGGGAACTACAGATTGCGAGCCTGGCGCGCTACCGACTGAGCCACCCCCGCCCCTAAGTGGTCAGATTAACTGAAATGTTATCAAGAGGTCGTAGGTTCAGATCATACCTGTCTAATGAAATATTGTTTTAACAAATTACTACCAAGTATATATATATATAAGAAATCCTATTATATCAAAAATTGTTTTTTTCCAAATTGCATCATATCACTTCTGCAAATTTATTCTCTAATGTATACCGGTCTTTGGATACAAAGCGGAAAGTGCATTAAATATTTTTTCCATTTATCAAAGAGGAGAAAGAATAAAAAAATATAGGTGGTCATGAAAAAAATTTAAACACATTAAAATAAATATTTTAATTTCAGGCTTAAATTTTTAGTGTAAAATAAACTGCTAGAAATATAACTAATAAAAAAAATTGTCAAATTAAATTATGTGAATTTGATAATTATAATTTCTATTCTTATAACAACCAGACATTACTGATATTTCGAGAGAGCGTTTTAATCAAATCGTTTACCGCGTGGTGATCGCAGACGAAACTGATCATGTGGTGAGATAAATTTAAAATACTGCGATATTTAGAGACTTATTCCGCATTCTCCTTCATCAAGAACTACTACTAAATAGTGAGACCATCAAATTCGGGTTATTTCACATTCCTTTCATCGTAACCTACAGCAGGGCTTCAAACGAGGGAAGAAGTTGATTTAAAAATTTGTGGGAATGTTTCCTCCGGTTTTTTTTTTCTCTAGACATAGATCAAATTGAATATCGAATACTTCATATATCAGGTGCCGAAAACTGTTCCTTTTTGGCGAATTATAAATAACTTGTTTTCCAAAAGGAAATGTAGATGGCGACTGTCAACTGATATAGGTCAAAAGTATAAAAATGAGCGCATCAATTGGTATTAACGAACACCACCTACAGCAGAAGGTCGGAGGAAGAAATTATGTGATCAAGTTGGTAATCCTGATATCTTTAATTAATAGACCTAGAGAGTTAGGAGAAGGGGGACCCACTGGACATCTGTTAGGTGACAGATGAAAGCCTCCGGTCAAAGCCATTTAGCGTATACTTCAATGCGAACAGGGTGTGATTCTCCTGGATTGGGTTGTTTTACCTCTGAGCGGCAATTTTTTGCACAGAATGGGCTAAATGTCCAGGTCACAAAGACCCCGAAGTCTCAGAGAAGGTAGGGGAAGGGGACCCACAGGAACAGCTGTTATGAGACAGATGGTAGCCTCCCGTCTAGGCCATTTATCATGTCCTTCAATGCGCAGAGGGTGTGACTCTCCTGAAATACAGGGTGACGGTTTTATGTCTCATGTCGAGGTTGGGTTGTTTTACCTCTGAGCGACACTTTTTTGCACACAATGGGCTAAATAGCCAGGTCACAAAGACCCCGAAGTCTCAGAGAAGGTAGGGGAAGGGGACCCACAGGAACAGCTGTTATGAGACAGATGGTAGCCTCCCGTCTAGGCCATTTATCATGTCCTTCAATGCGCAGAGGGTGTGACTCTCCTGAAATACAGGGTGACGGTTTTATGTCTCATGTCGAGGTTGGGTTGTTTTACCTCTGAGCGACACTTTTTTGCACACAATGGGCTAAATAGCCAGGTCACAAAGACCCCGAAGTCTCAGAGAAGGTAGGGGAAGGGGACCCACAGGAACAGCTGTTATGAGACAGATGGTAGCCTCCCGTCTAGGCCATTTATCATGTCCTTCAATGCGCAGAGGGTGTGACTCTCCTGAAATACAGGGTGACGGTTTTATGTCTCATGTCGAGGTTGGGTTGTTTTACCTCTGAGCGGCACTTTTTTGCACACAATGGGCTAAATGGCCAGGTCACAAAGACCCCGAAGGCTCAGAGAAGGTTGGGGAAGGGGACCCACAGGAACAGCTGTTATGAGACAGATGATAGCCTCCGGTCTAGGCCATTTAGCATGTCCTTCTATACGCACAGGGTGTGACTCTCCTGAAATACAGGGTGACGGTTTTATGTCTCATACGGCGGTTGGGTTGTTATACCGCTGAGCGGCACTTTTTTGCACAGAATGGGCTAAATGGCCAGGTCACAAAGACCCCGAAGGCTCAGAGAAGGTTGGGGAAGGGACCCACAGGAACAGCTGTTATGAGACAGATGGTAGCCTCCCGTATAGGCCATTTAGCATGTCCTTCAATGCGCACAGGGTGTGACTCTCCTGAAATACAGGGTGACGGTTTTATGTCTCATACGGCGGTTGGGTTGTTTTACCTCTGAGCGGCACTCAGCACAGTGGGCTAAATGGCCAATAGACCTCGAAGTCTCAGAGAAAATTGGGGGAAGGGTTTCGAAAGGAACTTCATCGCTATGGTTTCTAAATAAATTAACAAAATTTAAAATATTTTTAATATTCTAATTTTTCATCTTAAAGTTGCGATGAACGGGGGGGGGCACATTAATTCAATTCCTCCACGTTAAGGGGCGGCGGTTGATTCAATCGATAGCGCTCGAGGCTCGTAATCTGCACTTCGTAAGTTCGCGTTGGGATGGGTTATTTTACCTCTGAGTGGCACTTTAACATGATCACACTAAAACATGATCAACATCTTAGAAGAATCGTTTTCACGAACATTTTGATAAACTCAAAAACGAAGAAATGATGAAGGCAAACACTAAAAAAAATTTGAAAGATATTTTAAAAAACTACCACCCAATTTATAATCTAATTTAATTTAAATTTGTATCTCTCGTTTAATTAGTATTGCTCATTCGCACAGACGAAAGCACTACATTACAGATATGTCTTTACGATATATCTAAATAAAGAAAAATATATTTTACTTGAAAGGTATCAATGATGCTTTCCTACATTCCCTATTGAACGTACGATGGTATCATCACTCTGGCTGCATGTATTAGATAGCTTTCATTTCCTCATTCAAGTTTCACGAATTTATCCTTTGAAGTTTCATCATATATGGTAGTAGATCGAATGATCATGTTTTAGTCCACTGATTAAGACTTTCCGTAAAATAGCAATTGTTTGATTTCGATTCTGTAGAAAAACAAATAAAATCACATTCGAAATAGGTTTCAAATGTGATCGTTTTATTTTCAACCAAAGATCATATTTCTGTATTATAATTTCATACAAAACTAGTGGTGCGAACCCACCCATCTAGTTTTCTACACTGGTATCCCAACAGCTTGCCATATTATTTTCCCCTCTCTAGAGGGTTCAAACACCACTGACGTTCACAATACTTGAAACACCGGTTTTCCGCTCAAATGCATAGACCAATCTTTCGTTTAATTAGAAGGAACTGCGATGGCTAATTAAACTCCTTTGCTCACTTCACTTTCCATCTGACGTTCTGCTTGCTGTCTAACATCGTCGTCTCCTGCAAGTCCCCATTGTTTGCTTCCTACAGCTATCCGACATATTCTTGCAGCAGTTATTTTTACAAAACTAGTGGTTTAAATAGTGGTATTCGGCATTTCCTGCAGCCATGAGTTTCAGTTGGGTTGATTTACAGTCGCTCAAAAAATATCCGAACACTATCGTTTATTACAAAATTCAGAAAAAATATCTGGGAACGATTTTTTTAGAAATTAGTAATCTGGCAACCAGTACACGAAAGTTGCCAGATCACTAATTTCTAAAAAAATCGTTGCCAGATATTTTTTCTGAATTCTGTAATCAATCATAGCGTTTGGATATTTGTTTGAGCGACTGTACCTTAAAACCAACTTTTCTAAAACAATTAAAATGACATCTATCTTTCCATACGTCATTAATCCGTGATTCTGTGGTTAACATGACCTAATTATTAGATCAACATGTATTGAGTTGGATAATTTTACCTCTGAGTGGCACATTTTGTTTACCAAATGGGCTGAATTGGAAACAAGGACCCAGAAAGCTCAGAGAAGGTTGGGGGAGAGGACCCATTTATAGCTGTTGGGAGACAGACAAATGATAGTCTCCCGTCAAAGCCATCCAGCGTGTGGTGCACAGGGTGTGGCTCTTCCACACAGGAGGCCACAGCTTAAAGTTCCATCCGAAAAGTCCAACGGTATCCTCTACTGACCGTAGGCAGGGCGGGGAGTTTTGCGCAGATAAATTTCACACTGATCTTTGATGAATCTCACGCTGATTATTGAGCTGGAACTCGAACCTGGGTTGTTTTACTTCTGAGCGGCACTTTTTTGCACACCATGGGCTAAATGGCCAGGTCACATGGACCCCGAAGGCTCAGAGAAGGTTGGGGCAGATGGTAGCCTCCCGTCAAGGCCATCCAGCGTGTTCTTTAACGTGCACAGGGTATGGCTCTCCTGCACACGGGGCCATGGCTTAACGTCCCATCCGACGGATAGCGGCCTTTCCAAGCCCATCGGTGTCCCCTACTAACCGTGGAGATAAATATCAACGATGACCCAGCTGGGACTCGAACCTGGGAACTACAGATTACGAGCCTGGCCCGCTACCGACTGAGCCACCCCCGCCCCCCTCGAACCTGGGAACTGAAGGTTATGAGCCTGGCGGACGATCGACCGAGTAACGCCTGCACCAGTATGTATTGTTGCATAAAAGGGCTATTATCAAGAGTTGTTAAGCTTGAATATAATTACATATTAATCCTGGTTATTGTTTTGGGGGGAGCTTAATTTTATGATGTAGAAAGTTTTATGTTGCACTAAGCTACGATGATCTGAAGCTTATACCAAATTTATTGATCCTATCTCTTACCGTTTAATACTTCTTGAACGGAGAGTTGGGTTGGGTTGTTTTACCTCTGAGCGGCACTTTTTTGCACACCATGGGCTAAATGGCCAGGTCACATGGACCCCGAAGGCTCAAAGAATGTTGGGGGAGGGGACCCACTGGAACAGCTTTTGGGAGACATATGGTAGCCTCCCGTCAAGGCCATCCAGAGTGTTCTTTGACGTGCACAGGTTATGGCTCTCCCGCACACGGGGCCACGGCTTAACGTCCCATCCGACGAACGGCGGCCTTTCCAAGTCCATCGGTGTCCCCTACTGACCGTGGGCAGGGCGGGGAGTTTTGCGGAGATCTTGAACGGAGAGACAAGCTCATTAAAATATATTATGAATTACCAATATTTTTCAAGAAATTTGTTACTGATAACAAAAACGGAGAGCTTAAGTTGTTTTAGCCTTGAACGACACTTTTTTGCAAACAATGGGCTAAATGTCCAGGTCACAAGGATCCCGAACGCTCAGAGAACTTCGGGGGAGGAGACTCACAAGACAACTGTTAGGAGAGACATGGTAACCTCCCATCAAGAGCATTCAATATGTAATTTAACGCGCACAGGGTCTGGCAACCGGCACATGTGATCACGGATTAACATTCCATCCGACGGACGGCGGTTTTTCCAAGCACAACGGTATCCCCTTTTTCACCGAGGACTGAACTGTAGTCAGCGGAGAAAATTCTCAGTGCATGCGAAACAGAGACTCAAAGCTGGGGACTAAAAATTACGATGAAAGGAAATAACTATCCTTAAACAGCAAAAACTGGAACCTCCATATTTGGAATACAACTTCTTCTCATCAAAACATATGGGGGCGGGGGTGGCTCAGTCGGTCGCGCGCCAGGCTCGTAATCTGTAGTTCCCAGGTTCGAGACCCAGCTGGGTCAGCGTTGAGATTTATCTCCACAAATTCCCCCCCCCCTGCCCACGGTCAGTAGGGGTCACCAATGGGCTTGGAAAGGCTACCGTCCGTCGTATGGGACTTTAAGCCGTGGCTCCGTGTGCGGGAGAGCCATACCCTGTGGACGTTAAAGAACACGCTGGATGGCCTTGACTGGAGTCTACCATCTGTCTCCCAACAGCTGTTCCAGTGGGTCCCCTCCCCCAACCTTCTCTGAACCTTCGGGGTCCATGTGACCTGGCCATTTAGCCCATGGTGTGTAAAGAAGTGCCGCTCAGAGGTAAAACAACCCAACCCAACCCATCAAAACATAAAACAATATACGTGTTTGACATTTAAATTTTAAGCTATTGTAGTCCGCCGTATCTCCAGAGAAAAAAATCACATTATCGAATAATGTATGCATGAACGAGTGCAGAGGACATTTATTTCCCAAATGAAAGCTTTTGTCATCGAGAATATCATGGAGTTCATCAAATAAAACTGAAAAAAAAGTAACGATTTTTTCCCTCAAATATCGTCTAACCCCCCCCCCCCTAAAATAAAAATGCGAAAACTGATAAATAGTAAGATAAATGTGTTATAGGGCTCGTGTCGTTTTACATCTGACCGCACTTTTTTTTTGCACACAGTGGATTAAATGGCCAGGCAACAATGACCCCGAAGGATCACAGACGGTTGGGGAGGGGAACTAAAATTTTGTGATAGAATATTTTACTTCAGTGGGTACAGTCAGGATGCTAGATCTCTGATTATTACATCCTCTCTTTCTTGAAGAACTTCTCTTAAACTGTAAACACTAGGAACACGAAATTCGGAATATAGTTTCACTTATTGAAAGGTAAAATTACGCCCCCCCCCCATCCCCCAGAGAAAAAAAAATCAGCGAACAACTTATAATTAACAAAATATAGCATAACCAAATTAGGGGCGGGGGTAGCTCAGTCGGTAGCGCGCCAGGCTCGTAATCTGTAGTTCCCAGGTTCGAGTCCCAGCTGGGTCAGCGTTGAGATTTATCTCCGCAAAATTCCCCGCCCTGCCCACGGTCAGTATGGGACACCGATGGGCTTGGAAAGGCCGCCGTCCGTCGGATGGGACGTTAAGCCGTGGCCCCGTGTGCGGAGAGCCATACCCTGTGCACGTTAAAGAACACGCTGGATGGCCTTGACGGAAGGCTACCATCTGTCTCCCAACAGCTGCTCCAGTGGGTCCCCTCCTCCAACCTTCTCTGAGCCTTCGGGGTCCATGTGACCTGGCCATTTTGCCCATGGTGTGCAAAAAGTGCCGCTCAGAGGTAAAACAACCCATCCCGTAACGAAATTCCTTATACATACATGTTGGGTTGTTCTCCCTCTGAGCGACAATATTTTTGCTCACAATGAACTAAATGGTCAGGTTACAAGAACCCCGAGGGTTCCGAAAAAGTGGAAGGAAAGGTAAATAATAATAAAAATAAATAAATACCCCCTCAAGCAATGAGATTTATCCCTTTTCGGAGATAAATCTCAATGCTGACCCAGCTGGGACTCGAACATGGGAACTAGAGATTACGAGCCTGGCGCGCGACCGACTGAGCTACCCTCGCCCCAGCAATTTTAATAAATATTGTTATAGATCGTTAAATTTAAAACGGCAGAACTATTCACGCCTTTTGCAAATAATATGTAAACAATAGAAATTTTAATAAATTTAGATGTTGGCTTTTCAAGGGCTATTCCACCGACAGCAATAATCTACACACTTTTTTAAGAGAGGTGTGAAAAATGAACTTTTTAAATTTAAGAAAAAAAATATGTAGTTTTTATATTGCATAATTACTATTTGTTTTTTCCCATCATCCACTAGCTGAAATTAAACTTTTATTGTAAAAACCTTTTAGGTAAAAGAAAAACTTCATTCTCTTTGAAAACGAGATTCTCGTATGCGTCAGAGATGATATGCGTTCTTCTAATTTTATTTGAAAACCATTAGCATTCTATACCAGCCCCTGAAAGTCATCTTTTCCTTATTACTGTTTGAACTCTCGAGTGAAATTTGCCTCGAGAGTTGGGGCGGGGGTGGCTCAGTCGGTAGCGCGTCAGACTCGTAATCTGTAGTTCCCAGGTTCGAGTCCCAGCTGGGTCAGCGTTGAGATTTATCTCCACAAAATTCGCCGCCCTTCCTCACGGTCAGTGGGGGACACCGATGGGCTTGGAAAAGCCGCCGTCCGTCGGATGGGACGTTAAGCCGTGGCCCCGTGTGCGGGAGAGCCATACCCTGTGCACGTTAAAGAACACGCTGGATGGCCTTGACGGGAGGCTACCATCTGTCTCCCAATAGCTGTTCCAGTGGGTTCCCTCCCCCAACCTTCTCTGAGCCTTCGGGGTCCTTGTGGCCTGGCCATTTAACCCATGGTGTACAAAAAAGTGCCGCTCAGAGGTGAAACAACCCAACGTTAAAGAACATGCTGGATGGCCTTGACGGGAGGCTACCATCGGTCTCCCAACAGCTGTTCCAGTGGGTCCCGTTCCCCAACCTTCTCTGAGCCTTCGGGGTCCATGTGACCTGGCCATTCAGCCCATGGTGTGCAAAAAAGTGCCGCTCAGAGGTAAAACAACCCAACCCATAGACTTCCAACTATGGCGTATTTAACTGGCAGGCTCCTGTCAGACCTCTGTGGCAAACAGCTGCTTGAGGGAATATTTATTTGTTTATTATATTCTTTATTGCAGAGACTCGTAAATTTCCTCCACCAGTGACGTCACCTTGTATGTATAGTTTGGTTGGGCTGTTATAACTCTGATCGACAGTTTTTTGCGGACAATGGATTAAATGGCCAGGTCACAAGGACCCCGAAGTCTCAGAGAAGGTTGGGGAAGGGGACCCACTGAACAGCTGTTGGGAGGCAGATAGTAGCCTCCCGTCAAGGCCATCCAGTGTGTTTTTAACGTGCACAGGATATGGCACTTCTCCCGTACATGGAGCCACGGCTCAACACCCCACCCGACGGACGGCGGTCTTTCTAAACCCATCGGTGTCCCCTACTGACTCTAGGAAAGGCGGAAAGTTTTGCGGCAATAAATTTCAATACTGAGGCAGTTGGGACTCGAACCTGGGAACTACAGATTACCAGCCTGGCACTCTACCGAATGAGCCCCCCTGCCCCTTGTATGTAGAAGAAACGTGTGTGTAATGTACATGCGCTCGTTCGCACATCTTCCTGTCCTTTCGGAATACACTTATTATATAATAAATAACGATAACTTCAACATCTATCTTTGTCCATAATTAAAATGGGTAAGCCTGAGTAAGGACCACCCAACATGTGTAACGTAGAACAACAACAACAACATTCAACATCTATCAAATATTATCTCTCGAGATATGTTAATAGCTTCCGTTTATTAAATAATTTAGGATTTTATACTTTCCTAAAGTATAGTAAACTTTGGCCAGAGCTACCAAAGAAGGTCTAAAGAAAAGAAGGCTAGCTTCGCACAAGTTTAAGTGGCGCCTTTCTGTGGAATTTTACCGAAGCTGAACGTGGCAAATTGATGTGCAGGCACAAAAACAACTGTAAGGGGCGATCTGCGCATGCGCAGTGCAATCATTTTAGCCCAATGCAGCTATGGTTTGTCTTACTATTGGTATGTGTATTGCGATTTAACCAGTGTTTCCAAATGTCTAACAGACATGGCTGTTTGGCACAGTGGTAGCTGACCCTAAAGTTATTCAATGAGTGTTTTATCCCGTTCAGGAGTACATTTTACGATACCTGGAAAAACCGTTGTATGTTTATTTTGAGTAAATTTGCAGAATTTTTTAAATTAATATGTAAATTAATACATTTAATCATCTTGCGAGCATGTAACTCAATGTATGTTGCAGTTTTGTGTTCTCTGGAGCATATCGATGTATATAGATGTCTACAGTTTGTTCTAATAGTATATTTTTTGGCCTTGACGGGAGACTACCATCAGTCTCCCAACAGCTGTTCCAGTGGGTCCCGTCCCCCAACATTCTCTGAGACTTCGGGGTCCATCTGACCTGGCCATTTAGCCCAAGGTGTGCAAAAAAGTGCCGCTCAGGGGTAAAACAACCCAACCCAACACGTTTACGTGTAGGATAGAGAAGGATCGAATAAATAACCCTTTACCATCTTCTTTTACAAGGGCAACCGCAGCCAGTCACTGCTAATAACCGCTTTAATTATAACTACGTCTAAGGGAATTTCAAATGTAAAGCTCTGAAAAGAAAATTAAAATTTTTTTTCAATATACTATACTTTACTATACAACAGAGTATTTCTTTTGTACACCACTGTAGATCAAATTGAAATATCTCAAATTGGATGTACTCAAGTTGCTTCCTATGTGTGTTGACTGCAGCCAGCAGTCAGTATGTGGTAAGATAATTCTCATACACTGTGCATTTTCAATATTTTGTCTCTATATTTCATTAAGAACTCCTCGAAAACAGAAGGGTAAGAGTTATCTTAGTCGGTTGTGCGCCAGGCTCGTAGTTTGTAATTCCCAGGTTCAATACCACCGGTGCCAGCTTTGAGAAAAAAATAACAATAGATCTTCTTTTAAGTAGAACTTAAATGACAGTAAATTATTTACCCCAATCTTTCTGACTCGTCCCCCAAGTTTAAACATCACCCATAAATTATATATATATATATTAATCTTATATATAAAATACGGTCTCTTCCTGAGAAATCCGTAAAGAGCTTTTTTTAAACTGTAAGTTTACGATCACGGAATTCTGGATAGAGCTTCCTCTCATCGTAAGTTGCATGAAATTAACGATTTGGTTCCTCAAAATTTCATTCCCTCCAAAAAAAGAAATGATTGTATAAAATTAGTGCTTGATAGTAAGAGCTACGATCACCAAATTCGATATCTAACTTCCTCTATGTATGTCCTGGAATTTCTTTGTCACCAAAGAAAACGAGAATTTCCTTCTTTGCACTCTCAGAGTTGGAATCACGAAGTTCAGTATGCAAATTGCTCTCATATTAATTGAAAGCAGCTTATGGGATTAGTATCCAAAACTTTCTTTTCCCCTACTCAAAATATGCCCAATAAATAAGTTAATCAATAACCAGATTTCATTAAATCGATTCCAGAAACTTTTATCGATAACGTAAATAAGGATATTTTCGAAAAGAAAAAAATAATAAGTAACTGTAGTGCTTAATAAAAAAAGCGGTAACTAAATTTTTTACAGACATGAGAAATACTTATATACATTAATTATTTTAACTGCCAGCTTAAATTTGCAGTGAAAAATAAAGAGCTAACAAATAAACTAATGTTACGTAGTATTTGTTATTATTTCGTACAAGAACAGAGAAAACGAAATTTTTCAAATTCATTAACATGAATTTGAAAAATATAATTTCTAGTATTATAACAACCAGATAAATACTGATATTTCGGGGGCGGGGGTGGCTCAGTCGGTAGCGCGCCAGGTTCGTAACCTGTAGTAACCAGGTTCGAGTCCCAGCTGGGTCAGCGTTGAGATTTATTTCCGCAAAATTCCCCGCCCTGCCCACGGTCAGTAGGGGACACCGATGGGCTTGGAAAGGCCGCCGTCCGTCGGATGGGACGTTAAACCATGGCCCCGTGTGCGGGAGAGCCATACCCTGTGCACGTTAAAGAACACGCTGGATGGCCTTGACGGGAGGCTACCATTTGTCTCCCAACAGCTGTTCCAGTGAGTCCCCTCCCCCAACATTCTCTGAGCCTTTGGGGTCCTTGTGACCTGGCCATTTAGCCCATGGTATGGAAAAAAGTACCGCTCAGAGGTAAAACAACCCAACCCAACAACTGATATTTCGAGAAAACGTTTTAAACAAATCATTTTCCGCGTGGTGACCGCAACCGAAACTGATCATGTGGTGAGATAAATTTAACATACTGCGATATTTAGAGACTTTGTCTGCATTCTGTTTCATTAAGAACTCCTTCTAAGCAGTAAGACCATCAAATTCCCCTTATTTCATATTCCTTTCATCGTAACTTAAAACAGGGTTTCCAACGAGTGTGCAGCCGCGTCCTAGAAGTTGTTTTAAAAATTTATGGCAATGTTTCCTTCGGTTTTTCCGTAGACTTCGGTTAAGTTCCCGTCAAAGGGTTAGGTTAACTTAGGTTAAGTTCCCGTCAAGGCCATCCAGCGTGTTCTTTAACGTGCACAGGGTATGGCTCTTCCGCACACGGGGCCACGGCTTAACGTCCCATCCGACGGACGGCGGCAAAAATACGGTTAGTAGCGCATCAGTTGGTATTAACATGTGATTAGATGCTGTTTAAGAAAACAAGTGAACATTTCGGATAATGGCTACCAGTCTAAAGATATCTGTCAACGTAGACAAAAATCTGTCACAGATATCAGATCAATACACTAACCATCATTCATAAAGTTCCCTTCTTTTGTTTCTTAAACAGCATCTAACCACCTGTTAATACCAACTCATGCGCTACTAATTGTACTTTTCACATATTAATTGATGTTGGCCATCTTCATTTTCTTTTGGAAATTAATTAAAAGGTTTTAAAGCGAAAGCTTCTCAGATGAAGAGTATTAAGGGCACTTCATAGGGGGGGGGGGGGGGGGAGATAGGATACAAGGGTGATAAGCCTTGTTTCGTACCTCCCCAAAAAATGAAAATAATAATTAATAGCAATTTATAGTTTTTTATAAAAATAGTTTATAATAACAAATAGTCCTTAAAATATTTTTTAGTAAAATTCTAATATACCATTGTAAAGCAAACTGATTCATTTAATTGGTACAAAAGCACTAATAAAAGCAATAATAACAGATTATAAAAAAAAAATAAATACCCCCTCAAGCAGCTGCTTGCCACAGAGGTCTGACAGGAGCCTGTCAGTTTACCGATTGATATAGAATTCAATAAATATTTAAGCGGAAGAAATTAATTTTACCCACAACGTAATGTCAAATTGAAAGTCCCCCCCGCTGTCGGCAAAACTCCCTTTTTTTTTCACCATTTTAAAACATCTGAATAAGTTCTAATAATAATAGAATAGTATAGAGCAGAAATTGTCATTAGCCGGGTGGGATCTGAAATCATGACCTTCTCTAATATGTCAGGAGTTGTGACTACTGATTATTCTAATAAATTACTACCAGGTGTATATCTGAGAAATCCTATTATTTCAACAATATGCTAGCTCGATATTCGACGTGTTTGGTTAAAAAATACCATATTGTTCGACATGAGTTGGTATATAAAGTTTAGTTTTGACATGGGCCGATAGCTAAGTGGCCAGAGTTGGGTTGTTTTACCTCTGAGCGGCACTTTTTTGCACACCATGGGCTATATGGCCAGGTCACATGTTCCCCGAAGGCTCAGAGAAGGTTGGGGGAGGGGACCCACTGGAACAGCTGTTGGGAGACAGATGGTAGCCTCCCGTCAAGGCCATCCAGCGTGTTCTTTAACATGCACATTGTATGGCTCTCCCACACACGGGGCCACGGCTTAACGTCCCATCCGACGGACGGCGGCCTTTCCAAGCCCATCGGTGTCCCCTACTGACCGTGGGCAGGGAATTTTACGGAGATAAATATCAACGCTGACCCAGCTGGGACTCGAACCTGGGAACTACAGATTACGAGCCTGGCGCGCTACCGACTGAGCCACCCCCACCCCTAAGTGGTCAGATTAACTGAAATGTTATCAAGAGGTCGTAGGTTCAGATCATACCTGTCTAATGGAATATTGTTTTAACAAATTACTACCAAGTATATATATATAAGAAATCCTATTATATCAAAAATTGTTTTTTTCCAAATTGCATCATACCACTTCTGCAAATTTATTCTCTAATGTATACCGGTCTTTGGATACAAAGCGGAAAATCCATTAAATATTTTTTCCACTTATCAAAAAGGAGAAAAAATAAAAAAATATGGGGGGTCATGAAAAAAATTTAAACACATTAAAATAAATATTTTAATTTCAGGCTTAAATTTTTAGTGTAAAATAAACTGCTAGAAATATAACTAATAAAAAAACTGTCAAATTGAATTATGTGAATTTGATAATTATAATTTCTATTCTTATAACAACCAGACATTACTGATATTTCGAGAGAGCGTTTTAATCAAATCGTTTACCGCGTGGTGATCGCAGCCGAAACTGATCATGTCGTGAGATAAATTTAACATACTGCAATATTTAGAGACTTATTCTGCATTCTGCTTCTTCAAGAACTACTACTAAATAGTAAAGACCATCAAATTCGGCTTATTTCACATTCCTTTCATCGTAACTTAGAGCAGGGCTTCAAACGAGGGAAGAAGTTGATTTAAAAATTTGTGGGAATGTTTCCTCCGGTTTTTTTTCTCTATAGACATAGATCAAATTGAATATCGAATACTTCATATATCAGCTGCCGAAAAACTTGTGCCTTTTTGGCGAATTATAAACAACTTGTTTTCCAAAAAGAAATGTAGATGGCGCCAGTCGACCGATATAAGTGAAAAGTATAAAAATAAGCGCATCAATTGGTATTAACCAACACCACCTACAGCAGAAGGTCGGAGGAAGAAATTATGTGGTCAAGTTGGTAATCCTGATTTCTTTAATTAATTCTATGAGCTCCAAGCCTAGGGCTTATCTCTCGAAGTCTAATACAGTGCCTGATTGGCAATAACAAAAGTTCAACAGATGAACCCTGAAGGGGTCACAAGGGCAAAACCATTTGCTGAAAAAGCACAGCTAAAAGGTAAACATCCGTGTGTCAAAAACCACAACTTTGGACTTTTCAATTGGTTTAAAACTAAGGGATCGTAATTGATCAAGGATCTTATTATATCATAAAGATGATCTTCCACTGCTGCAAAAAATGTCTGCGCGAGCTTCTGAATATGTGGTCAGTGCTCAAATAAGTGTGAATGATCTTGTTTTTAACAAACCGGGTAGCCCTGACCACAGTTTTCAGATTTTTATTTTGGAAGCTCTGAAGCCTCTTGACATTAATGTTGGTAGTATTACGAACACTGGTGAGGCTTATGTCAGGTCTGGCCGCAGAAGAGTCTTATAAAGAAATAATTTCTTTTCTGGAGGCAGTTTGGATCTCCACCCTATCAGGAGGCAAGTTTACATTGATTAATATGCACATTACAACTAAGTATTTTTTTATGTACAATGACACCAAGGTATTTCACTGTTGGTGTCCAGCATGTTTCAACCCCAAAAATGTTAAAACTGAGCCACCCCCGCCCCTAATAAACAATAAAGACTAGTATTAAAGTACAGTAAGAATAATAGAAAACAACATGTAAGAAATATCTAGATTCCCAAGTCTTTATGTTGAAGTCATAATTTAGTTGTGCGTCATTCTGTTATAGCAGGTGTTGTCTACGACCACAAAATTCCTAAAATATCTTCTTCTCAGCGTAGCCTAAAGTGACGAAAGGTTTGTTCCACCAACGTTCTTCCGCCCCTAGAAAAAGTCCAATCGGAAGATTTTACATCTGAACGGCAATTTTTTGCACACAATGAGATCTATGACCAGGTCACATCGACCTAGAGAGTTAGGAGAAGGGGGACCCACTGGACATCTGTTAGGTGACAGATGGAAGCCTCCGGTCAAAGCCATTTAGCGTATACTTCAATGCGAACAGGGTGTAACTCTTCTGGATTGGGTTGTTTTACCTCTGAACGGCACTTTTTTGCACAGAATGGGCTAAATTACCAGGTCAAAAAGACCCCGAAGGCTCAGAGAAGGTTGGGGAAGGGGACACACAGGAACAGCTGTTGGGAGACAGATGGTAACCTCCCGTCAAGGCCATACAGCGTGTTCTTTAACTTTGGGTTGTTTTACCTCTGAGCGGCACATTTTGCACCCAATGGGCAAAATTACCAGGTCACAAAGACCCAGAAGGCTCAGAGAAGGTTGGGGAAGAGGATCCACCGGAACAGCTGTTATGAGACAGATGGTAGCCTCCCGTCTAGGCCATTTAGCATGTCCTTCAATGCGCACAGGGTGTGACTCTCCTGAAATACAGAATGACAGTTTTATGTCTCATACGGCGGTTGGGTTGTTTTACCTCTGAGCGGCACTTTTTTGCACAGAATGGGCTAAATGGCCAGGTCACAAGGAATCCGAGGGCTCAGAGAAGGTTGAAGGAGGAGACCCACTGTGCAACTGTTAGGAGACAGATGGTAGCCTCCCGTCAAGGCCATCCAGTGTGTTCTTTAACGTGCACAGGGTATGGCTCTCCCGCACACAGGGCCACGGTTTGACTTCCCATCCGACGGACGGCGGCCTTTCCAAGCCCATCGGTGTCCCCTACTGACCGTGGGCAGGGCGGGGAGGCAATTTAGCATGTCCTTCAATGCGCACAGGGTGTGACTCTCCTCATATACAGAGTGACGTTTCTATGTCTCATACGGCGGTTGGGTTGTTTTACCCCTGAGCGGCACTTTTTCACACAGTGGGCTAAATGGCCAATAGACCCCGAAGGCTCAGATAAAATTGGGGGAAGGGTTTCGAAAGGAACTTCATCGCTATGGTTTCTAAATAAGTTAACGAAATTTAAAATATTTTTAATATTATAATTTTTCATCTTAAAGTTCCGATGAACGGGGGGGGGCACATTAGTTCAATTCCCCCACGTTAAGGAGCGGGGGTTGATACAATCGATAGCGCTCCAGGCTCGTAATATTCAGTTCGTAGGTTCGGGTTGGGACGGGTTATTTTACCTCTGAGTGGCACTTTTTTATATACAATGGGCTAAACTGACAAGTCACAGAAGCTCCGAGTGCTCAGAGAAGTTGGGGAAGAGGGGACCTTCTGCACAACTGTTAGAAAGCATTAAAATGAAGAATTAAAAAAAAAGAAATTAAAATCAAAATTATTAGGAAGCATCGAAAGGCACTTTTCGTAACGTGGAAATCGTTAATCTCGTACTTTGCGTTTCGAAAATATTGTGACAAGGGAAAAGCGCAGTTGTTCGTGTTTCCTTTCTACTGAGGTCCCGCCATCCTCACAGACCTTCTACTATGGGGTATGAACTGACATGTTCCTGACATCTTTCTGGATAGCAGCTGCTTGACGGATTTTTATTTATTATTTAAATAGTGAAATTAAATTGGGGAATTTTTTAAATTACATGACCCTCCCACATATCAAAAATGAGTCTTTTATTTGATAAGTAGTATGTTGCCAGTGATCAGCATCTTAGAAGAACCGTTTTGGCGAACATTTTGATAAACTCAAAAATGAACAAATGATGAACGAAAACGGTAAAAAACATATTTGAAAGATACTTTAAAAAACTACCATCCAATTTATAACCTAATTTAATTTAAATTAATACCTATCGTTTAATCATCTTTCGACTATAATTTCACCTACAATAATGCATTACAGATATATCTAAATTTAAACAAAAATATATTTTATTTAAAAGATATCAATGATGCACTCCTACATCCCTAGTGGATGTACGATGGTATCATCACTCTGGTTGCATGTATTAGATAGCTTTTATTTCCTCATTCAAGTTGCACGAATTTACCCTTTGAAGTTTCATTATATATGGTAGTACGTCGTCGAATGATCATGTTTTAGTCCACTGAATAAGACTTTCCGTAAAATAGCAATTGTTTGATTTCGATTCTATAGAAAAACAAATAAAATCTCATTCCAAATAGGTTTCAAATGTGATCGTTTTATTTTCAACCAAAGACCATATTTTTGTATTATAATTCCATACAAAACTAGTGGTTTAAATAATGATATTCGGAATTTCCGGCAGGTATGAGTTTCAGTTGGGTTGATTTACAGTCGCTCAAAAAAATATCCGAACATTATGGTTTATTAAAAATTCAGAACAAATATCTGGGAACGATTTTTTTAGAAATTGGTGATCTGGCAAGCAGTACACGAAGGTTGCCAGATCACTATTATCTGGCAAAAATTTCTAAAAAATCGTTGCCAGATATTTTTTCTGAATTCTGTAGTAAACCGTAGTGTTTAGATATTTTTTTGAGCGACTGTATCTCTGAGCAGCACTTTTTTCCACACCATGGAATAAATGGCCAGGTCAAAAGGACCCCGAAGGCTCAGAGAAGGTTGGAGGAGGGGACCCACTCGAACAGCTGTTGGGAGACAGATGGTAGCCCCCCCGGCAAGGCCATCCATCGTGATCTTTAACGTTGGGTTGTTTTACCTCTGAGCGGCACTTTTTTGCATACCATGGGCTAAATGGTCAGGTCACATGAACCCCGAAGGCTCAGAGAAGGTTGGGGGTGGGGACCCACTGGAACAGCTGTTGGGAGACAGATGGTAGCCTCCCATCAAGGCCATCCAACTTTATCTTTAACGTACACAGTGTATGGCTCTCCCGCACACATTGCCACGGCTTAATGTCCCATCAGATTAATTTTAGCAATATAAAGCTCACATTTAAAAATAAAAAATTTACACAAATGAAATTTGAATTAAAATTAGTTACGCGATAATTTCATTCTTAAAGTGTGGTACAATTATCGGATGCTTTGCCATACCACTACCAAAAGTAAAATGTGTAGTGTAAGCTCCTGGGTTTGGGTTGGGTTGTTTTACCTCTGAGCGGCACTTTTTGCACACAATGGGCTAAATTGCCAGGTCACAAGGACCCCCGAAGGCTCAGAGAAGGTTGGGGGAGGGGACCCACTAGAACAGTTGTTGGGAGACAGATGGTAGCCTCCCGTCAAGGCCATCTAGCGTGTTCTTTCACGTGCACAGGGTATGGCTCTCCCGCACACGGGGCCACGGCTTAAAGTACCATCCGACGGACGGCGGCCTTTCCAAGCCCATCGGTGTTCCCTACTGACCGTGGGCAGGGCGGATAATTTTGCGGAGATAAATCTCAATATTGACCCAGCTGGGACTCGAACCTGGGAACTACAGATTACGAGCCTGGTGCGCTACCGACTGGGCCACCCCCGTCTCCCAATCCAACGGGTAACAATTAAGACCATCAAGTACAGATTCCTCTCATCATAACTTGGAGCAATGAGAAGATTTAAATCATCATATTTTGCCTTCCCCCGCCACTTCCCCCACAAAAAACTGCATACGTTGTTGGGTTATTTTTACCTTTGTGCGGCACTTTTTGCACATAACGGGCTAATTGGCCAGGTTACAAGGACCCGAAAGTTTTCGGAGAATATTGGGGGAGTGGGCTTACTGGTACGGCTATTGAGAGACATATGGTAGCTTGCTCTCAAGGCCATCCAGTGAGTTCTTTAACATGCACAAGCATGGGCGTCCGCGGAAAATTTTTCAGCGGGTGGGGGGCAAAGATTGGACACAAATAATTACATCAAGGAAAAAGAGCGGTGACCATCGTTGCAGGTGGTCGAGTTTGTTGAGGCTGGTGTAAGATTGTTTTAGCGAGTGTACCTAGTGAGAGAGTGGACATAAAGCCACAAATTAAAATTGAAAATGGCCGTTGGCGGCAATAGGAAAAAGAAATCATCACCAGGCAACGGAAAAATAAAAGTGAAAAGAAACAAGTACCAGGACATGCCGGAAATTAACCCTAAAATGGAGGACATTAAAAGCAGTAAGACTAGTGACTTTACCATATTAAATGAAGATTTGAAGCTATCTTCTGACTCAGAATCATCGCCAACAAAATCGGTTGAGGATAATAATGTGTCTGACAAAGTCTTAGTAAAGGATTTGGATAAAAAAGAACAGGTAATTGTTAATGATACTAATCATGACAAATATAATAATAAAATGGAAAATGAGATCGGTAAAACTAATGAGGTAAAAAAACAATATACTGTAATAACAAAGATTGATTGTGAATTTTCCAAATTCCCCCAAATTATCGAAAAATCTATTAATAACAAGAATGACTTATCACTTTGCATTAAAGGAATCAATACTGATATAAGTAAACTAGATATATGTAAAGTAACATCATTTTTCTTTAATCTATTGAAGGAGCATATTGATGGAAAGTTTATATCTCAGGGAAGATTGCTTGTCTTTCCCAAATCAAAGGAACAGCAAAACTTATTATTAAATCTTAAAGAAATTCTTAATACACCAGTTAAGGTGGAATTTCCGGACTTCAAAAAATCTGTTCTGGGAACGATTATAGGAGTTCCTATACATTGGGATGATGACTTCATTCTAGATAATCTGGAAAGTCAGAAAGTAATAAGTATGCGCCGAATGTGGCACTATGAAAAAGACATTGATAAAATGAGTGAGACATATTCTAATCCTACACATAAAATAGTATTAGAATTTGAAGGTGAAATCCTTCCACCCCATGTTTTTATTGGTTTTACTAGGCATTCAGTAAAGAATTATAATCTCCCCCCACATCTTTGTTTAAAATGCTACATTTTTGGGCACTTAATGTACGCATGTAAAGGAAAAATTACATGTAAGAAATGTGGTGGAAGACATAATTATAAATATTGTACAGCCAAGAACTTTAACTGTCCAAATTGTAGAGGTAAACATCCTGCAACTTTTGCAGGATGCCCAGTAAGAATTATAGCTTGTAAAGCCAGGGAGATACAGCTAAATGAAAATATTACATGGAATCAAGCATTTACTAAAGCAAAAATTCAATCGGAAAACAAATTTGGAACATCTTTCAATAAAACAAATCATTTAACGCAAACGGCGGAATTGCGTCAAAGCTTGAAAACTGAAAGGATTGAAAACCCGATTTATGCGGACCAGACAGAGAGCTCCACATTTAACTTAGAAGAGGACGACACAGAAAACTTCCCAAATTTGCCTACAAGCTCTAAATCGATGAACTTGAATGAAGCTGAAAAGAACTTGTATACACCTAAGAATGACTATGCTATGAAAGTAAAGAAACATATAACGGGACATAAATCTTCTAATAAAACAGAAATACACTATGAATCGACAAATAAAGGTAACATGATAAGAGAAAATGATAAACAGAGTGCTACTACTAGCGGAGGAATCTCGAGTAACGGCAAAAGACAAATGATTGAACTTTTGATTAAGCTTTTCGATTACATATTACCAAGTTGTCCAGAAGCTAATCTAATTAAGGACTTACTTATAACTATTATAAATGCTGGTTCATGGACTTGAATCCACTTATCTGCCAATGGAATTGCCGGGGAATCGGCAATAAAAAACACTTGATTAAACATCTTTTATTAACTAAAAATATACAAGCTATATGCATTCAGGAAGCAACATCAGGTAATATACCAGAATTCAATAATTTTATCACTTATAAACAAAAAAATAATCAGCATACCAAAGGAATTATAACATATATCAACAAATTTTTACCTCAAAGAAGATTAAAAACAGAAATAATTAATGATAAATTAGAATGCATAATAGTTCAAATTAAAATATTAAATTTGACAATTAATATTGTAAATATATATAATCCTGGAATTTTAATTACTTTTAACCAATACTTAAAATTATTAGAGGATCTGGAAGGAGAAACCATTATTTGTGGAGACTTCAATACACACAACAAAACATGGTTCTCTTATAAAAATGATTACAAAAGTACACATTTATTAAAATATATAGAATATAGAAATTTAATTATACTAAACACAGATCAAACTACAAGATTAAACAAAAATGACAGAAATTCAGTAATTGATTTATCATTATGTACTGAAAAAATAGCAAAAGAAATAGAATGGAATATCTCTCCAGACAATTTGAGTAGTGACCATTATCCAATCTATATTAAATTTTTAAAAAAACAGAAACTAAAGACTTTTGTAAAAATTACTAACTGGAATAATTACAAAAATGAACTAAAAAATGAAGAAATAAAAGAAAATATAAATTTAGATTATATTACTATTATAGATAAAGTGAAAAACATAAGAGAAAATTGTACACAGTCTGTACACAAAAAAATACCAAAAAATAACATTCACACTATCTTCATAAATAAATTAATAGCAATTAGACGAAAAGCAGAAAGAGATATGTTAAACAAAAAAAATTTATAGCATGTGAAATATTTAAAAGATTAGAGAAAGCAATTTCAAAAAAAATTATTAATATACAAAAACAAAACTGGAAAATATTTACAGAAAAACTTTCACCATTGACATCTACAACAAACTTATGGAGAATCTATAAAAAATTACATAATGAAAAAGAACCAACAAATCCATTACAATCCATAGCTCTCAAAAATAAGGAAAGTTTACAAGAAACAACTGAAAGATTAGCAGCATATTTTATTAATCTACACCATAAACCAAATAATAAAATTGATAACAAATATAACAACTCGAATATAATGCATCAATTCTACACAAACAAAAATACAGAATATTTAAATAAACCATTTACATTTTATGAATTAAATTTTGCTTTAAGATCCTTAAAATCAAAAACAACAGCAGGACCAGATGGTATCACAAATAAGGAATTAAAAAATTTACCAAATAATTGGAAAAAAATACTATTGAATAATTTTAATGAAATTTGGAATTCTAAAACTTACCCAAACAGTTGGTTTGAAAACTTAATGATATTTATAAAAAAACCTAGAAAAAATGCAGACAACTTAAATTCATATAGACCTATATGTCTAGGATCTAATGTATTAAAACTTTTTGAAAGATTACTCATAAACAGATTAAATTGGCACATTGAAAATAACAAAATATTGAACAATCATATTTATGGATTTAGACAAGGAAGATCTGCTAATGATCTTCTACTAAATATAATTACTGATGCTGAATATGCAATTAATAATAAATTATTTTTAATTATACTTAGTATTGACATCGAAAAAGCTTTTGACTCAGTGCCTCATAATGGTATCTTACACAAAGTTAAAGAATTAAATATTTGCGGTAACATGTATAGATTTTTATTTAATATTATTAAAGGAAAAAATTTTAAAATTAAAATAGGAAAAAACTTTTCTACACAATATCAATTTAATAATGGACTTATTCAGGGAGACATCTTGTCCCCTTTATTATTCAACTTATATTTAAATGATCTACAAAATATTATACCAGAAAATGTAAAATTTGGAACTTTTGCAGATGATTTGATCTTCTGGTCTTTCATCAAACATCCTGAAAACATACAAAAAACATTTCAAAAATTAACTAATGATATCATTAAATATTGCAGCACATGGAACCTTTCAATTTCTATTGAAAAAACCATATTAACTTATATTCATAAAAATAAAAAATTGCCAACTGATTTTGAAATTAAATTAAATAATAACAACATAACAATTGTAGATAATTTTAAATTTCTAGGATTACAAATAGATTCAAAATTATCATGGAATAATTATATAGAAACAGCAAAAGACAAAGCAAACAAACTATTTAACTTTCTCAGATATTTGGGAAGTTCAAAATGGGGATGTGAAAATAAATATCTTTTACAAATATACAATGCAATAATTTTTCCAAAATGTTTATATGGAATAGAACTAATTAATAACATAACAAAAACTAAACTAAAAATATTAGAGAATATACAAGTAAAAATATTAAAATTTTGTATAGGACTTCATCAATATACAAATAACTTAAATATTTATGCAGAAACTGCTATACCACCTATAAGTATTAAAAAAAGATACTTATTAAATAATCTAATTTTCAGAATTTCATCAAAAAATAATAAACATCCAATCATTGATAAAATATTAAATAATTTTAATGACACTTTTTCGAATAACTTAATAAACAAGAATGAATTAACTGAATTAATTTTAAATAAGAAAAGTGGCGACTATAATATACAAATTCCATATTGGACTTCAACTTTCCCTATTTTAAACACAAATATTGATAATATACAAACCAAAAAAGCACATGATATTGATACTCTTAAACTACTTTCAGAACTGCAAATAAATAATAGATATAAAGATTTTATACACATATACACGGACGGATCTCTTAGTGAAGATAGAAATAAATTAGCTGGAGCTTTTATATGCCCAGAAGAAAATTATGAATATCTTTTTAAATTTAACAAACCTAATCCCATTTTAACTGCAGAAATATCTGCAATCATTTTAGCATTAAACTGGGCTTTAAAATTTAAAAATAAAAATATTGTAGTTTTCACTGACAGTAAAGCATCGATAGAAACAATATATAATGATCCCTCAAAAAGTAATTTTAAAATCTTTATAAATGACATTCTTATCATAACAAAAAATCATATAATCAACAGAAATATTATACATATACAATGGATACCTAGTCATGTGGGAATAAAATATAATGAAATAGTAGATAAAAAAGCAAAAACAGCAATAAATATAACTCCTAACTACAACACACCCTTTTTTATATTTTTATATAAAAAATTAAATAAAGTAAATATTATAAATGATACACAAAAATGGTATGAAACAAATGCAAATGACACATTTAGATATAATATTTCACATGCTATAAATAAATTCAACAATTATGGTCTAAATAAGAAAGAAATAAATATAATTCTGAAAATTAAAACAAATTCAGCAATCACAAAGGCAAGATTATATACAATGAAAAAAAAAGATTCCCCGGCATGTGATCAATGTATGGAGTATGAGAATCTTGAACATATATTGTTCAAGTGTAAAAAATATGTTCAAGAAAGAGAAAATTACTTTAATGACTTGAGAAAATTTAATATTTCAAATTTTAACTTTAAAAGCATTTTGGAGCCTGAAAATTCAAAAAAAAAGGCTAAATATTATAAATTATTAATAAAATATATAAAACAAATACATATGTTTAATATACTATAAAAAAAAAGAAAAAAAAAAAATGAAAAAAAAAAATGATAAAAAAGATATAAAAAAAAAAGATAAAAAAATGAAAAATGAAAAAAAAAATGATAAAAAAAAGATATAAAAAAAAAAAAATTCTTTCATTCACTGATTATAAAATGTTTCTGAATGAGTTTGCTACTGGGTGGGATTCCTGGTAGCAAGAAGATTCAAATGGTGATATGTTTGTATTGTATTGTATTATTACATCAATAAATTTTATTTAATTTTTTAGAGGTTATTTTTTCACAAGCAGATTATACAATACAGTATTGCATGAATACAAAAACACATACAAAATGTATATGTTATCGCTAAAGTGCAGAAATCAGTTATTCTACAGATTACCTAGGTATTGTGCAGATTACCAACTAGGGTGATCTGTTAACGTGCGGAAAATTGTTTCCTTTCTCAAATTACCTAGGTAATCTGCAAATTACCTACTAGGCACTCGTTAAAGTGAAAATAAGATCGTTGCTGGAACAAAAGGAACGTTTCTGTACGCTTTAATTAACATAATGTTATTTATCTAGTGTCCGAGAATAGAGTTGAAACCAGGGTCATCTCTCTGTCAACATGAATCAGTCGTCCGAATTATAAAAAAACGCCCCCAAAATGAGCAGGCCAAGTGAGAACGAATCATTTTAGTGATTCGTTATGAAGAATGAATCACTTTACCGATTCGTTCTCACTTGGCCTCCGCTCATCCGGGACGTTTTTTATAATGCGGACGAGTGAATCACGTGACACGAAGATTCATATTCAAGAGATTCACCACTATGAGAGAAACAAACTTTTGAACTTTAACGATACGGAAGCCGTTAATGTGCACATTACGTAGGTAAAATGCGGAAAACTCTTGATTTCGCACGTTAACGGAGCAAATCAGCTAATCTACAGATTAGCTAGGTAATGTGCACATTAACGACTTTCGAGCTTTACCGGTAACATATATAAATTAATTACGTTTAAATTGTTACGATTATAATTGTGCCCCGTTTGCCTACATTCGGCATACCGCTGTTAATCTCTGATCTGAGAGAGCACCAAGGATCACCTCGTCAGAGAGGAAGGTTTCAATATTCTCCATGAGGCCAAGGGGCTGACAATATGAAACTGGGTATCAACAGTTACGGGGAACCCAGAATGGAGGGAGTGGCCAGAAGCTTATTATCAGCAAGGTCAGGATGGCTGGTCTTGACCAATAAGTTTCCCGTCTCCGTGTAGGAGGATTCCACAATCCACTCGCCAAGAATCTTAATTTTCTCCACAAAGATAGGATTTGGATGTAGAATCCTGAGGGATGGCAGTTGGCTGCCGAGAATCTTAACCCTTTCAGGACCATAAGGTTTCTAGGAGTAAATATTAGTATGTAACTGTTTATTTTAGTTTCTTTAGACGTAAAATAAATAAAAATCATAAGAAAAATACATAACAATGTGTAGTTTTTTTTGGAATTTTATGGGAAATATTTTTCCCAATGGACTCTAAAGGTAACACAAATTATAGTTAGGCTTATTATGCAATGTCTTTTATTTATTGGTTTATTAGAACAAAATGTTAACTAAAATAATACAAAATTATGAAATAAAATTACTATACAAAATGATGTGCTAATTATGATATTCTGCGAAGCAATTTCTTTTGGTTGTGAAGCAAAGATGGACATTGCACAGATGCAACATTATTGCAAAGATGGACATGGACTAAACGTTCCCGTTTACGTAATTGCTGTCGGCATACGTTCTATTTAGACATTCTGTATAAAAAATATAGATAAGGTTATAATTAAATACGACAATCACCAATTTTAAAATGGGAAAAAGGTTTCCCTTAGTCGTGAAAGGGTTAATTATCTCCACAAAGATGGGATTCGGATTGTAGAAACCTGAGGGATGGGAGTTGGCTGCTGAAGATCTTAATTATCTTCACAAGGTATATCCCATGTGCACAAGGTATATGGCTCTCCCGCAAATGTGCCACGGCATAACGTTCCATACGACATAAGGCGGCCTTTCGAATCCCATCGGTATACCATACTGACCAAGGGTTGGGTTGTTTTACCTCTGAGCGGCACTTTTTTGCACACCATGGGCTAAATTTTCCAGGTCACATAGAGAAGGCTCAGAAAAGGTTGGGGGAGGGGACCCACTGGAACAGCTGTTGGGAGACAGATGGTAGCCTAACGTCAAGACCATCCAGCGTGTTCTTTAACGTGCAGAGCGTATGGCTCTCCCACACACGGAGCCACGGCTTAACGTCCCATTCGACGGACGGCGGCCTTTCCAACCCCATCGGTGTCCCCTACTGACAGTGGGCAGGGTAGGGAATTTTGCGGACATAAATCTCAACGCTAACCCAGCTGGGACTCGAACCTGGGAACTACAGATTGCGAGCCTGGCGTGCTACCGACTGAGCCATCCCCGCCTCACTGACCAACGGCAGGCGGGAGTTTTGCGGAGGTAAATCTCGTCGCTGAAATAGCCGAGACTCGACCTGGGAACTGCAGATTACGAGCATGGCACGTTAGCGACTGAGCCACTCCCTCCCAAAAGATAATATTAATAATAATGAATCTTTATTTTCTCATAATGATGTGATACAGAATGATTTACAGTTATCCCACAAAGCTACATCTGCAGCAAATGTAACAGTTGCAATATTCACTTAAATATTTGTCTCCACGAAATATAACAGTTACAATATTTACTTATATTAAATGATTTGTGAGTGAAAAAAGTGTAAAAGAAAAATAAACGAATAAAATTAAACTCAAATAAAAGGATAGTAGAATCATCTGGCAAATAAATATATGTGATATAAAACATTTGTGTCAAAAATCTATAGGAATGAATTAAAATATCAAATTGACAACTGATAAGGTATGGGTTTTAGGGAGTTTGTTGTTTACTCTCTATGTCTCATTCATCAAGAATTCCTTAAAGGTAATGCCATCAAATTCTGAAAGAGATTCCTCTCATGGTATCGCCAGGCTCGTAATCTGTAGTTCCCAGGTTCGAGTCCCAGCTGGGTCAGCGTTGAGATTTATCTCCGCAAAATTCCCCGCCCTGCCCACGGTCAGTAGGGGACACCGATGGGCTTGGAAAGGCCGCCGTCCGTCGGATGGGACGTTAAGCCGTGGCTCCGTGTGCGGGAGAGCCATACCCTGTGCACGTTAAAGAACATGCTGGATGGCCTTGACGGGAGGCTACCATCTGTCTCCCAACAGCTGCTCCAGTGGGTCCCCTACCCCAACCTTCTCTGAGCCTTCGGGGTCCATGTGCCCTGGCCATTTAGCCCATGGTGTGCAAAAAAGTGCTGCTCAGAGAAAAAACAACCGAACGTTAAAGAACAAGCTGGATGGCCTTGACGGGAGACTACCATCTGTCTCGCAACAGCTGTTCCAGTGGGTCACCTCCCCCAACCTTCTCTGAGCCTTCGGGGTCCATCTGACCTGGCCATTTAGCCCATGGTGTGCAAAAAAGTGCCGCTCAGAGGTACAACAACCCAACCCAACACGTTTACGTGTAGGATAGAGAAGGATCGAATAAATAACTCCTTACCATCTTCTTTTACAAGGGCAACCGCAGCCAGTCACTGCTAATAACTGCTTTAATTATAACTACGTCTAAGGGAATTTCAAATGTAAAGCTCTGTAAAGAAAATTAAAATTTTTTTACAATAAAATATACTTTACTACACAACAGAGTATTTCTTTTGCACACCACTGCAGATCAAATTGAAATATCTGAAATTGGATGTACTCAAGTTGCTTTCTATGTGTGTTGACTGCAGCCAGCAGTCAGTATGTGGTAAGATAATTCTCATACACTGTGTATTTCCAATATTTTGTCTCTATATTTCATTAAGAACTCCTCGAAAACAGAAGGGTAAGAGTTACCTTAGTCGGTTGTGCGCCAGGCTCGTAGTTTGTAATTCCCAGGTTCAATACCACCGGTGCCAGATTTGAGAAAATAATATCAATAGATCTTCTTCTAAGCCGAACTTAAATGACAGTAAATTATTTACCCCAATCTTTCTGACTCGTCCCCCACGTTTAAACATCACCCAAAAATTATATATATATATTAATCTTATATATAAAATAAGGTCCCTTCCTGAGAAATCCGAAAAGAGCTTTCTTTTAAACGGTAAGTTTACGATCACGGAATTCTGGATAGAGCTTCCTCTCATCGTAAGTTGCATGAAATTAACGATTTTGGTTCCTCAAAATTTCATTCCCTCCAAAAAAAGAAATGATTGTATAAAATTAGTGCTTGATAGTAACAGCTACGATCACCAAATTCGATATCTAACTTCCTCTGATCGCACAGTAAATGTATGTCCTGGAATTTCTTTGTCACCAAAGAAAACGAGAATTTCCTTCTTTGCACTCTCAGAGTTGGAATCACGAAGTTCAGTATGCAAATTCCTCTCATATTAATTGAAAGCAGCTTATGGGATTAGTATCCAAAATTTTCTTTTCCCCTACTCAAAATATGCCCAATAAATAAGTTAATCAATAACCTGATTTCATTAAATCAATTCCAGAAACTTTCATCGATAACGTAAATAACAAAGTTATTTTCGAAAAGAAAAAAATATTTAAGTAACTGTAGTGCTTAATAAAAAAAGCGGTAACTAAATTTTTTACAGACATGAGAAATACTTATATACATTAATTATTTTAACTGCCAGCTTAAATTTGCAGTGAAAAATAAAGAGCTAACAAATAAACTAATGTTACGTAGTATTTGTTATTATTTCGTACAAGAACAGAGAAAACGAAATTTTTCAAATTCATTAGCATGAATTTGAAAAATGTAATTTCTAGTATTATAACAACCAGATAAATACTGATATTTCGGGGGCGGGGGTGGCTCAGTCGGTAGCGCGCCAGGTTCGTAACCTGTAGTAACCAGGTTCGAGTCCCAGCTGGGTCAGCGTTGAGATTTATTTCCGCAAAATTCCCCGCCCTGCCCACGGTCAGTAGGGGACACCGATGGGCTTGGAAAGGCCGCCGTCCGTCGGATGGGACGTTAAACCGTGGCCCCGTGTGCGGGAGAGCCATACCCTGTGCACGTTAAAGAACACGCTGGACGGGAGGCTACCATCTGTCTCCCAACAGCTGTTCCAGTGAGTCCCCTCCCCCAACTTTCTCTGAGCCTTTGGGGTCCTTGTGACCTGGCCATTTAGCCCATGGTATGGAAAAAAGTACCGCTCAGAGGTAAAACAACCCAACCCAACAACTGATATTTCGAGAAAACTTTTTAAACAAATCATTTTCCGCGTGGTGACAGCAACCGAAACTGATCGTGTGCTGAGATAACTTTAACATACTGCGATATTTAGAGACTTTCTGCATTCTGTTTCATTAAGAACTCCTTCTAAGCAGTAAGTCCATCAAATTCCGCTTATTTCATATTCCTTTGATCGTAACTTAAAACAGGGTTTCCAACGAGTGTGCAGCCGCGTCTTAGAAGTTGTTTTAAAAATTTATGGCAATGTTTCCTTCGGTTTTTCCGTAGACTTCGGTTAAGTTCCCGTCAAAGGGTTAGGTTAACTTAGGTTAAGTTCCCGTCAAGGCCATTCAGCGTGTTCTTTAACGTGCACAGGGTATGGCTCTTCCGCACACGGTGCTACGGCTTAACGTCCCATCCGACGGAAGGCGGCAAAAATACGGTTAGTAGCGCATCAGTTGGTATTAACATGTGATTAGATGCTGTTTAAGAAAACAAGTGAACATTACGGATAATGGCTACCAGTCTAAAGATATCTGTCGACGTAGACGAAAATCTGTCACAGATATCAGATCAATACACTAACCATCATTCATAAAGTTCCCTTTTTTTGTTTCTTAAACAGCATCTAACCACCTGTTAATACCAACTCATGCGCTACTAATTGTACTTTTCACATATTAATTGATGTTGGCCATCTTCATTTTCTTTTAGAAACTAATTAAAACGTTTTAAAGCGAAAGCTTCTCAGATGAAGAGTATTAAGGGCACTTCATGGGGGGGGGGGAGAGAGGATACAAGGTTGATAAACCTTGTTTCGTACCTCATCAAAAAATGAAAATAATAATTAATAGCATTTTATAGTTTTTTATTAAAATTGTTTAAAATAACAAATAGTCCTTAAAATATTTTTTAGTAAAATTCTAATATACCATTGTAAAGCAAACTGAATCATTTAATTGGTACAAAAGCACTAATATCTGAATAATAAATCAATAATAACAGATTACCGGTTGATATAGAATTCAATAAATAATTAAGTGGAAGAAATTAATTTTACCCACATGTAATGTCAAATTGAAAGCCCCCCCCCCGCTGTCGGCAAAACTCCTTTTTTTTCACAATTTTAAAACTTCTGAATAAGTTCTAATAATAGAATAGTATAGAGCAAAAATTGTCATTCGCCCGGTGGGATCTGAACCCATGACCTCCTTAAAGTATGTCAGGAGCTGTGATCACTGATATTCTAACAAATTACTACCAGGTGTACATCTGAGAAATCCTATTATTTCAACAATATGCTAGCTCGATATTCGACGTGTTTCGTTAAAAAATATCATATTGTTCGACATGAGCTAGTATATAAAGTTTAGTTTTGACATGGGCCGATAGCTAAGTAGCCAGATTAACTGAAATGTTATCTAGAGGTCGTAGGTTCAGATCATACCTGTCTAATGAAATATTGTTTTAACAAATTACTACCAAGTATATATACAGGGTGATTCAAAACTTATCGTTCAAATTTCGTGGGGAGGTAGGGAATACGTCAGGAAACCGATTTCACATACGAAAGTATGTCCGCAAATGTACGCATGCGTATGTAGAGGGCGCTGTGTGTACCCAACCAGTGTACAGCTCGCCCGACCACTCCCGCTGTCATCAGTGTACGAGCTAACTTACTAGTGATAAGATGAATCGTTTTAGTAGGAGGACATGAAATACCATGTGTACGACACCCCCGTCGACAGTGAAATGGACCTTGTGGCACGAATAGTGGTCGCCACAGGCATTGTCCGTGATATGCCGGGGCAGGGGTGGCTCAGTCGGTAGCGCGCCAGGCTCGTAATCTGTAGTTCCCAGGTTCGAGTCCCAGCTGGGTCAGCGTTGAGATTTATCTCCGCAAAACTCCCTGCCCTGCCCACGGTCAGTAGGGGACACCGATGGGCTTGGAAAGGCCGCCGTCCGTCGGATGGGACGTTAAGCCGTGGCCCCGTGTGTGGGAGAGCCATACCCTGTGCACGTTAAAGAACACGCTGGATGGCCTTGACGGGAGGCTACCATCTGTCTCCCAACAGCTGTTCCAGTGGGTCCCCTCCCCCAACCTTCTCTGAGCCTTCGGGGTCCTTGTGACCTGGCCATTTAGCCCATGGTGTGCAAAAAAGTGCCGCTCAGAGGTAAAACAACCCAACCCAACCCGTGATATGCCAGGCGTTTTTGAAAATATTCGGCGGTCAATACAACGGCGCTGTGAATCCTGTGTCCGTGTAAATGATCGCAATTTTGAGCACCTACTGTGAACCTGTACTTTACCTTGTTGGAATAAAAGTCACATTCGTTACCACTTAACTGTACTGTTTCCTTGTGTTCACTTCTCCATTTTGTTCATGTAGATGACGTTTGCGGACATACTTTCCTATGTGAAATCGGTTTCCTGACGTATTCCCTACCTCCCCACGAAATTTGGACGATAAGTTTTGAATCACCCTGTATAAGAAATCCTATTATATCAAAAATTGTTTTTTAAGCGGAGAGTGCGTTAAATATTTTTTCCATTTATCAAAAAGGAGAAAAAATAAAAAATATGGGGGGGTCATGAAAATTTCTAAACACATTAAAATAAATATTTTAATTTCAGGCTTAAATTTTTAGTGTAAAATAAACTGCTAGAAATATAACTAATAAAAAAGATTGCCAAATTGAATCATGTGAATTTGATAATTATAATTTCTATTCTTATAACAACCAGACATTACTGATATTTCGAGAGAGCGTTTTAATCAAATCGTTTACCGCGTGGTGATCGCAGCCGAAACTGATCATGTGGTGAGATAAATTTAACATACTGCGATATTTAGACACTTATTCTGCATTCTGCTTCTTCAAGAACTACTACTAAATAGTAAAAACCATCAAATTCGGCTTATTTCACATTCCTTTCATCGTAACTTAGAGCAGGGCTTCAAACGAGGGAAGAAGTTGATTTAAAAATTTGTGGGAATGTTTCCTCCGGTTTTTTTTTTCTCTAGACAGAGATCAAATTGAATATCGAATACTTCATATATCAGCTGCCGAAAAACTTGTGCCTTTTTGGCGAATTATAAATATCTTGTTTTCCAAAAGGAAATATAGATGGCGCCAGTCAACTGATATAAGTCAAAGGTATAAAAATAAGCGCATCAATTGATATTAACCAACACCACCTACAGCAGAAGGTCTGAGGAAGAAATTATGTGGTCAAATTGGTAATCCTGATATCTTTAATAAATAGACCTAGAGAGTTAGGAGAAGAGGGACCGACTGGACATCTGTTACGTGACAGATGGAAGCCTCCGGTCAAAGCCATTTAGCGTATACTACAATGCGAACAGGGTGTGACTCTCCTCGATTGGGTTTTTTTACCTCTGAGCGGCACTTTTTTGCACAGAATGGGCTAAATGGCCAGGTTACAAAGACCCCGAAGGCTCAGAGAAGGTTGGGGAAGGGACCCACAGGAACAGCTGTTATGAGAGAGATGGTAGCCTCCCGTCTAGGCCATTTATCACGTCCTGCAATGCGCAGAGGGTGTGACTCTCCTGAAATACAGGGTGACGGTTTTATGTCTCATACGGCGGTTGGGTTGTTTTACCTCTGAGCGCCACTTTTTTGCACAGAATGGGCTAAATGGCCAGGTCACAAAGACCCCGAAGGCTCAGAGAAGGTTGGGGAAGGGGACCCACAGGAACAGCTGTTATGAGACAGATGGTAGCCTCCCGTCTAGGCCATTTATCATGTCCTTCAATGCGCAGAGGGTGTGACTCTCCTGAAATACAGGGTGACGGTTTTATGTCTCATACGGCGGTTGGGTTGTTTTACCTCTGAGCGGCAGTTTTTTTTACACAGTGGGCTAAATGGCCAATGGACCCCGAAGTCTCAGAGGAAATTGGGGGAAGGGTTTCGAAAGGAACTTCATCGCTATGGTTTTTAAATAAATTAACGAAATTTAAAATATTTTTAATATTTTAATTTTTCATCTTAAAGTTCCGATGCACGGGGGGGGGGGGCACATTAATTCAATTACCCCACGTTAAGGAGCAGCGGTTCATTCAATCGATAGCGCTCCAGGCTCGTAATCTGCAGTTCGTAGGTTCGGGTTGGGATGGGTTATTTTACCTCTGAGTGGCACTTTAACATGATCACACTAAAACATGATCAACATCTTAGAATAACCGTTTTCACGAACATTTTGATAAACTCAAAAACGAAGAAATGATGAAGGAAAACGGTAAAAAAAATATTTGAAAGATATTTTAAAAAACTACCACCCAATTTATAATCTAATTTAATTTAATACAATACCTCTCGTTTAATGGTGACGGATCTTTTGTTCACGCCAAAGTACTACATTACAGATATGTCTTAGGGATATATCTAAATTTAAAGAAAAATATATTTTACTTGAAGATATCAATGATGCTTTCCTACATCCCTAGTGGATGTACGATGGTATCATCACTCTGGCTGCATGTAATAGATAGCTTTCATTTCCTCATTCAAGTTTCACTAATTTACCCTTTGAAGTTTCATCATATGTGGTAGTACGTCGAATGATCATGTTTTAGTCCACTGATTAAGACTTTCCGTAAAATAGCAATTGTTTGATTTCGATTCTGTAGAAAAACAAATAAAATCACATTCGAAATAGGTTTCAAATGTGATCGTTTTATTTTCAACCAAAGATCATATTTGTGCATTATAATTTCATACAAAACTAGTGTTTAAATAGTGATATTCGGCATTTCCTGCAGCCATGAGTTTCTGTTGGGTTGATTTACAGTCGCTCAAAAAATATCCGAACACTAAGGTTTATTACAAAATTCAGAAAAAATATCTGGAAACGATTTTTTTTAGAAATTAGTAATCTGGCAACCAGTACACGAAAGTTGCCAGATCACTAATTTCTAAAAAAATCGTTGCCAGATATTTTTTCTGAATTCTGTAATCAATCATAACGTTCGGATATTTTTTTGAGCGACTGTACCTTAAAACCAACTTTTCTAAAACAATTAAAATGACATCTATCTTTTGATACGTCATTAATCCGTGATTCTGTGGTTAACATGACCTAATTATTAGATCAACATGTATTGGGTTGGATAATTTTACCTCTGAGTGGCACATTTTGTTTACCAAATGGGCTGAATTGGAAACAACGACCCAGAAAGCTCAGAGAAGGTTGGGGGAGGGACCCACTGGAACAGCTGTTGGGAGACAGATGGTAGCCTCCCGTGAAGGCCATCCAGTGTGTTCTTTGACGTGCACAGGTTATGGCTCTTCCGCACACGGAGCCACGGCTTAACGTCCCATCCGACGGACGGCGGCCTTTCCAAGCCCATCGGTGTCCCCTACTGACCGTGGGCAGGGCGGGGAATTTTGCGGAGATCTTGAACGGAGAGACAAGCTCTCTAAAATATATTATGAATTACCAATATTTTTCAAGAAATTTGTTAGTGACAACAAAAACGGAGAGCTTAAGTTGTTTTAGCCTTGAACGGCACTTTTTTGCAAACAATGTACTAAATGTCCAGGTCACAAGGATCCCGAACGCTCAGAGAACTTCGGGGGAGGAGACTCACAGGACAACTGTTAGGAGAGACATGGTAACTTCCCATCAAGAGCATTCAATATGTAATTTAACGCGCACAGGGTCTGGCAACCGGCACATGTGATCACGGATTAACATTCCATCCGACGGACGGCGATTTTCCAAGCACAACGGTATCCTCTTTCTCACCGAGGACTGAACTGTAGTCAGCGGAGAAAATTCTCAGTGCATGCGAAATAGAGACTCAAAGCTGGAGACTAAAAATTACGATGAAAGTAAAATAACTATCCTTAAACAGCAAAAACTGGAACCTCCATATTTGTAACACAACTTCTTCTCATCAAAACATATTGGGGCTGGGGTGGCTCAGTCGGTCGCGCGCCAGGCTCGTAATTTGTAGTTCCCAGGTTCGAAACCCAGCTGGGTCAGCGTTGAGATTTATCTCCGCAAATTTCCCCCCCCCCTTGCCCACGGTCAGTAGGGGTCACCGATGGGCTTGGAAAGGCTACCGTCCGTCGTATGGGACTTTAAGCCGTGGCTCCGTGTGCGGGAGAGCCATACCCTGTGCACGTTAAAGAACACGCTGGATGGCCTTGACTGGAGGCTACCATCTGTCTCCCAACAGCTGTTCCAGCGGGTCCCCTCCCCCAACCTTCTCTGAACCTTCGGGGTCCACGTGACCTGGCCATTTAGCCCATGGTGTGTAAAGAAGTGCCGCTCAGAGGTAAAACAACCCAACCCATCAAAACATAAAACAGTATACGTGTTTGACATTTAAATTTTAAGCTATTATAGTCCGCCGAAGCCGTCCCGTGGCCGAGTGGTTAGCGCGCTTGGCTACTGATCTACGGGACCTGGGTTCGAGCCCCGGGTAAGGCATGGATGTTCGTGTTGTTTTTCTGCTGAGGTCCTGCCATCCTCTCAGATCTTCTACTGTGGCATATAAACTGACAGGCTCCTGTCAGACCTCTGTGGCAAGCAGCTGCTTGAGGGGGTATTTATTTTTTATTTTTTATTTATAGTCCGCCGTATCTCCAGAGAAAAAAATCACATTATCGAATAATGTATGCATGAACGAGTGCCGAGGACATTTATTTCCCAAATGAAAGCTTTTGTCATCGAGAATATCATGGAGTTCATCAAATAAAACTGAAAATAAAGTAACGATTTTTTTCCCTCAAATATCGTCTAACCCCCCCCCCCCTCAAAAAAAATGCGAAAACTTATAAATAGTAAGATAAATGCGTTATAGGGCTCGTGTCGTTTTACCTCTGACCGCACTTTTTTTTTTGCACACAGTGGATTAAATGGCCAGGCAACAATGACCCCGAAGGATCGCAGACGGTTGGGGAGGGGAACTGAAATTTTGTGATAGAATATTTTACTTCCGTGCCTACAGTCAGGATTTTAGATCTCTGATTATTACATCCTCTGTTTATTGAAGAACTTCTCTTAAACTGTAAAAACTAGGAACACCAAATTCGGAATATAGTTTCACTTATTGAAAGGTAAAGTTACGTCCCCCCCCCCTCCCCCATCCCTCAGAGAAGAAAAAATCAGCGAAAAACTTATAATTAACAAAATATAGCATAACCAAATTCGGGGCGGGAGTGGCTCAGTCGGTAGCGCGCCAGGCTCGTAATCTGTAGTTCCCAGGTTAGAGTCCCAGCTGGGTCAGCGTTGAGATTTATCTCCACAAAATTCCCCGCCCTGCCCACGGTCAGTAGGGGACACCGATGGGCTTGGAAAGGCCGCCGTCCGTCGGATGGGACGTTAAGCCGTGGCCCCGTGTGCGGAGAGCCATACCCTGTGCACGTTAAAGAACACGCTGGATGGCTTTGACGGGAGGCTACCATCTGTCTCCCAACAGCTGTTCCAGTGGGTCCCCTCCCCCAACCTTCTCTCATCCTTCGGGGTCCTTGTGACTTGGCATTTAGCCCATGGTGTGCAAAAAAGTGCCGCTCAGAGGTAAAACAGCCCGACCGAACCTTTTTTTTTTCTCCCGTATATATCTGAATAAGTTCTATAAAAATTGAACGGAAGCATTAATAAGTTTCATTGCTACATGACTAAAACGCGGTAATGCTTCTCACATCATTTACAGGCTCATGTGGAGCTCTGTGGCAAGCAGCTGGTTCAGGATATATTTATTATCATATTAGATTTTACCTGGGTTGGGTTGTTTTACCTCTGAGCGGCACTTTTTTGCACACCATGGGCTAAATGGCCAGGTCACATGTTCCCCGAAGGCTCAGAGAAGGTTGGGGGAGGGGACCCACTGGAACAGATTTTGGGAGACAGATGGTAGCCTCCCGTCAAGGCCATCCAGCGTGTTCTTTAACGTGCACAGGGTATGGCTCTCCCGCACACGGAGCCACGGCTTAACGTCCCATTCGACGGACGGCGGCCTTTCCAAGCCCATCGGTGTCCCCTACTGACCGTGGGCAGGGAATTTTACGGAGATAAATCTCAACGCTGACCCAACTCGAACCTGTGAACTACAGATTGCGAGCCTGGCGCGCTACCGACTGAGCCACCCCCGCCCCTAAGTGGTCAGATTAACTGAAATGTTATGAAGAGGTCGTAGGTTCAGATCATACCTGTCGAATGAAATATTGTTTTAACAAATTACAACCAAGTATATATATATATAAGAAATCCTATTATATCAAAAATTGCTTTTTTCCAAATTGCATCATATCACTTCTGCAAATTTATTCTCTAATGTATACCGGTCTTTGGATACAAAGGGGAAAATCCATTAAATATTTTTTCCACTTATCAAAAAGGAGAAAAAATAAAAAAATATGGGGGGTCATGAAAAAAATTTAAACACATTAAAATAAATATTTTAATTTCAGGCTTAAATTTTTAGTGTAAAATAAAGTGCTAGAAATATAACTAATAAAAAAATTGTCAAATTGAATTATGTGAATTTGATAATTATAATTTCTATTCTTATAACAACCAGACATTACTGATATTTCGAGAGAGTGTTTTAATCAAATCGTTTACCGCGTGGTGATCGCAGCCGAAACTGATCATGTGGTGAGATAAATTTAACATACTGCGATATTTAGAGACTTATTCTGCATTCAGCTTCTTCAAGAACTACTACTAAATAGTAAAAACCATCAAATTCGGCTTATTTCACATTCCTTTCATCGTAACTTAGAGCAGGGCTTCAAACGAGGGAAGAAGTTGATTTAAAAATTTGTGGGAATGTTTCCTCCGGTTTTTTTTTCTCTAGACATAGATCAAATTGAATATCGAATACTTCATATATCAGCTGCCGAAAAACTTGTGCCTTTTTGGCGAATTATAAATAACTTGTTTTCCAAAAGGAAATGTAGATGGCGCAAGTTAACTGATATTAGTCAAAAGTATAAAAATAAGCGCATCAATTGGTATTAACCAACACCACCTACAGCAGAAGGTCGGAGGAAGAAATTATGTGGTCAAGTTTTTAATCCTGATTTCTTTAATTAATTTTATGAGCTCCAAGCCTGGGGCTTATCTCTCGAAGTCTAATATAGTGCCTGATTGGCAATAATAAAAGTTCAACACATGAACCCTAAAGGGGTCACAAGGGCAAAACCATTTGCTGAAAAAGCACAACTAAAAGGTAAACATCCGGGTGTCAAAAACCATAACTTTGAACGTTTGAATTGGTTTAAAACCAAGGGATCGTAATTGATCAAGGATCTCATTTTATCATAAGGATGATCTCCCACTGCTTCAAAAAAGGTCTGTGCGAGCTTCCGAATATGTGGTCAGTGCTCAAATAAGTGTGAATGATCTTGTGTTTAACAAACCGGGTAGCACTGACCACAGTTTTCAGATTTTTATTTTGGAAGCTCTGAAGCCTCCTGATATTGCTGTTGGTAGTATTACGAACACTGGTGAGGATTATGTCAGGACTGGCCGCAGAAGAGTCTTATAAAGAAATAATTCAGGAGGCAAGTTTACAATGATTAATAGGCACATTACAACTAAGTTTTTTTTTTATGTAGAATGACACCAAGGTATTTCACTGTTGGTGTCCAGCATGTTTCAAACCCAAAAATGTTAAAACTCAGCCACCCCCGCCACTAATAAACAATAAAGACTAGTATTAAAGTACAGAAAGAATAATAGAAAACAATATGTAAGAAATGTCTAGATTCCCCAGTCTTTATGTTGAAGTCATAATTTAGTTGTGCGTCATTCTGTTGTAGCAGGTGTTGCCTACGACCACAAAATTCCTAAAATATCTTCTTCTCAGCGTAGCCTAAAGTGACGAAAGGTTTGTTCCACCAACGTTCTTCCACCCCTAGAAAAAGTCCTCTCGGAAGGTTGCGTTGTTTTACATCTGAACGGCAATTTTTTGCACACAATGAGATCTATGACCAGGTCACATGGACCTAGAGAGTTAGGAGAAGGGTAACCCACTGGACATCTGTTAGGTGACATATGGAAGCCTCCCGTCAAAGCCATTTAGCGTATATTTCAATGCGAACAGGGTGTGACTCTCCTGGATTGGGTTGTTTTACCTCTGAGCAGCAATTTTTTGCACAGAATGGGCTAAATGGCCAGGTCACAAAGACCCCGAAGGCTCAGAGAAGGTTGGGGAAGGGTACCCACAGGAACAGCTGCTATGAGACAGATGGTAGCCTCCCGTCCAGGCCATTTAGCATGTCCTTCAATGCGCACAGGGTGTGACTCTCCTGAAATACAGGGTGACGGTTTATGTCTCATATGGCGGTTGGGTTGTTTTACCTCTGAGCGGCACTTTTTTGCACAGAATGGGCTAAATGGCCAGGTCACAAGGATTCCGAGGCTCTGAGAAGGTTGAAGGAGGAGACCCACTGTACATCTGTTAGGAGACAGATGGTAGCCTTCCGTCAAGGCCATCCAGTGTGTTCTTTAACGTGCACAAGGTATGGCTCTCCTGCACACGGGGCCACGGTTTAACGTCCCATCCGACGGACGGCGGCCTTTCCAAGCCCATCGGTGTCCCCTACTGACCGTGGGCAGGGCGGGGAGGCCATTTAGCATGTCCTTCAATGCGCACAGGGTGTGACTCTCCTGATATACAAAGTGACGGTTTTATGTCTCATACGGAGGTTGGTTGTTTTACCCCTGAGCGGCACTTTTTTACACAGTGGGCTAAATGGCCAAGGATCCCGAAGGCTCAGAGAAAATTGGGGGAAGGGTTTCGAAAGGAACTTCATCGCTATGGTTTCTAAATAAATTAACGAAATTTAAAATATTTTTAATATTATAATTTTTCATCTTAAAGTTCCGATGAACGTGGGGGGGCACATTAGTTCAATTCCCCCACGTTAAGGAGCGGGGGTTGATTCAATCGATAGCGCTCCAGGCTCATAATCTGCAGTTCGTAGGTTCGGGTTGGGACGGGTTATTTTACCTCTGAGTGGCACTTTTTTATATACAATGGGCTAAACTGAGAAGTCACAGAAACTCCGATTGCTCAGAGAAGTTTGGAAAGAGGGGACCTTCTGCACAACTGTTAGAAAGTATTAAAATGAAGAATTAAAAAAAGATATTAAAATCAAAATTATTAGGAAGCATCGAAAGGCAGTTTTCGTAACGTGGAAACCGTTAATCTCGTACTTCGCGTTTCGAAAATATTGTGACAAGGGAATTTCTTTCTACTGAGGTCCCGCCATCCTCACAGACCTTCTACTATGGGGTATGAACTGACATGTCTCTGACTCTTTTCTGGGAAGCAGCTGCTTGACGGATTTTTATTTATTATTTAAATAGTCAAATTAAATTGCGGAATTTTTTAAATTACATGACCCTCCCACATAATAGTCTTTTATTTGATAAGTAGCATGCTGCAAGTGATCAACATCTTAGAAGAACCGTTTTGACGAACATTTTGATAAACTCAAAAACGAACAAATGATTAAGGAAAACGGTAAAAAATATATTTGAACGATATTTTAAAAACCTTCCACCCAGTTTATAATCTAATTTAATTAATATTTATACCCTCGTTCAAACATTAGTTGTTTTATCCTATCCTTGATATAGTAAGTACATAACAGATATGTCTTTACGATATACCTAGATTTAAAGAAAAATGCATTTTATTTAAAAGGTATCAATGATGCTCTCTTACATCCCTAGTGGATGTACGATGGTATCATCACTCTGGCTGCGTGTATTACATAGCTTTTATTTCCTCATTCAAGTTTCACTAATTTACCCTTTGAAGTTTCATCATATATGGTAGTACGTCGAATGATCATGTTTTAGTCCACTGATTAAGACTTTCCGTAAAATAGCAATTGTTTGATTTCGATTCTGTAGAAAAACAAATAAAATCACATTCGAAATAGGTTTCAAATGTGATCGTTTTATTTTCAACCAAAGACCATATTTTTGTATTATAATTCCATACAAAACTAGTGGTTTAAATAATGATATTCGGTATTTCCGGCAGGTATGAGTTTCAGTTGGGTTGATTTACAGTCGCTCGAAAAAATATCCGATCATGGTTTATTACAAATTCAGAACAAATATCTGGGAACGATTTTTTTAGAAATTGGTGATCTGGCAAGCAGTACACGAAGGTTGCCAGATCACTATTATCTGGAAAAAATTTCTAAAAAATCGTTGCCAGATATTTTTTCTGAATTCTGTAATAAACCATAGTGTTTAGATATTTTTTTGAGCCACTGTATCTCTGAGCAGCACTTTTTTCCACATAATGGAATAAATGGCCAGGTCAAAAGGACCCCGAAGGCTCAGAGAAGGTTGCAGGAGGGGATCCACTGGAACAGCTGTTGGGAGACAGATGGTAGCCCCCCCGTCGAGACCATCCAGCGTGTTCTTTAACGTTGGGTTGTTTTACCTCTGAGCGGCACTTTTTTGCACACAATGGGCTAAATGGCCAGGTCACATGGACCCCGAAGGCTCAGAGAAGGTTGGGGGAGGGGACCCACTGGAACAGCTGTTGGGAGACAGATGGTAGCCTCCCGTCAAGGCCATCCAGCGTGTTCTTTAACGTTGGGTTGTTTTACGTCTGAGCGGCACTAGTTTTGCACACCATGAGCTAATTGGCCAGGTCACATGGACCCCGAAGGCTCAGAGAAGGTTGGGGAAGGGGACCCACTGGAACAGCTGTTGGGAGATAGATGGTAGCCTCCCGTCAAAGCCACCCAACCTGTTCTTTAACGTACACAGGGTATGGTTCTCTCGCACACGGGGTCACGGCTTAACGTCCCATCCGACGGAAGGCGGCCTTTCCAAGCCCATCGGTGTCCCCTACTGACCGTGGGCTGGGTGGGGAATTTTGCGGACTGATTAGAGGTAAAACATCCCAATCTTTATTTTTCTGCGATTAGCAAACACAGAAGCATTTCCAAAATCGATTATAAGAACTTATGCATAGAATAATCAATTTCTGTTCTCACAAGATCGAGTCATTACAAAAATTTGTGAGAGAGACATTTTCCTTACATAGTTTAAAATGAGTTGAGACTGCAGCCTACAGAATGTGCGCAGTAGCTGTAATTTAGCATATATTTTAGAGACCGTATATTTGCTCCTCTGTTTGATCAAGGTCTTAAACTGATCATCAAATTCGGTTTATGGCTTTCACTTATTAAAACTGAAAACAAGTAACGAATTTTTTCCCTCAAATATCGTCTAACACCCTCTCCCCCCCCCCCCAAAAAAAAAAAAAACAAATACGAAAAACTTATAAATAGTAAGATAAATGCGTTATAGGGCTCGTGTTGTTTTACCTCTGAGCGGCACTTTTTTTTGCACACAATGGATTAAATAGCCAGGCAACAATGACCCCGAAGGGTCACAGACGGTTGGGGAGGGGAACTAAAATTTTGTAATGGAATATTTTACTTCAGTGGGAACAGTCAGGATTACTACATCCTCTCTTTCTTGAAGAACTTCTCTTAAACTGTAAAAACTAGGAACACGAAATTCGGAATATAGTTTCACTTATTCAAAGGTAAAGCTACGTCCCCCCCCTCCCCATTCCCCAAAGAAAAAAAAATCGGCGAACAACTTAAAATTAACAAAATCTAGCATAACGAAATTCGAGGCGGGGGTGGCTCAGTCGGTAGCGCGCCAGACTCGTAATCTGTAGTTCCCAGGTTCGAGTCCCAGCTGGGTCAGCGTTGAGATTTATCTCCGCAAAATTCCCCACCCTGGGATGGGACGTTAAGCCGTGGTCCCGTGTGCGGGAGAGCCATACCATGTGCACGTTGAAGAACACGCTGGATGGCCTTGACGGGAGGCTACCATCCGTCTCCCAACAGCTGTTCCAGTGGGTCCCCTCTCCCAAACTTCTCTGAGCCTTCGGGGTCCATGTGACCTGGCCATTTAGCCCATGGTGTGCAAAAAAGTGCCGCTCAGAGGTAAAACAACCCAACGTTAAAGAACACGCTGGATGGCCTTGACGGGAGACTACCATCTGTCTCCCAACAGCTGTTCCAGTGGGTCTCCTTCCCCAACCTTCTCTGAGCCTTCGGGGTCCATGTGACATGGCCATTTAGCCCATGGTGTGCAAAAAAAGTGCCGCTCAGAGGTAAAACAACCCAAAGTTAAAGAACACGCTGGATGGCCTTGACGGGAGACTACCATCTGTCTCCCAACAGCTGTTCCAGTGGGTCCCCTTCCCCAACCTTCTCTGAGCCTTCGGGGTCTATGTGACCTGGCCATTTAGCCCATGGTGTGCAAAAAAAGTGCCGCTCAGAGGTAAAACAACCCAACGTTAAAGAACACGCTGTATGGTATTGACGGGAGACTACCACCTGTCACCCAACAGCTGTTCCAGCGGGTCCCCTCCCCCAACCTTCTCTGCGGGAGACTACCATCTGTCTCCCAACAGCTGTTCCAGTGGGTCTCCTTCCCCAACCTTCTCTGAGCCTTCGGGGTCCATATGACATGGCCATTTAGCCCATGGTGTGCAAAAAAAGTGCCGCTCAGAGGTAAAACAACCCAAAGTTAAAGAACACGCTGGATGGCCTTGACGGGAGACTACCATCTGTCTCCCAACAGCTGTTCCAGTGGGTCCCCTTCCCCAACCTTCTCTGAGCCTTCGGGGTCTATGTGACCTGGCCATTTAGCCCATGGTGTGCAAAAAAAGTGCCGCTCAGAGGTAAAACAACCCAACGTTAAAGAACACGCTGTATGGTATTGACGGGAGACTACCACCTGTCACCCAACAGCTGTTCCAGCGGGTCCCCTCCCCCAACCTTCTCTGAGCCTTCGGGGTCCATGTGACCTGGCCATTTAGCCCATGGTGTGCAAAAAAGTGCCTCTCAGAGGTAAAACAACCCAACCCATAACGAAATTCCTTGTACATACATGTTGGGTTGTTCTCCCTCTGAGCGACATTTTCTTTGCGCACAATGAACTAAATGGCCAGGTCACAAGAACCCCGAGGGCTCCGAAAAAGTGGAAGGAAAGGTAAATAATAATAAAAATAAATAAATACCCCCTCAAGCAACTGCTTGCCACAGAGGTGTCACAGGAGCCTGTCAGTTTATACGACATAATAGAAGGTCTATGAGGATAGCGGGGCCTCAGTAGAAAAACGACCTGACGCATGCATCCACACCGTACACGGAGCTCGAACCCAGGTCCCTTATCAGATGAGTAACCAAGCACGCTAACCACTCGGCCACAGACGTCTAGGTGAAATGTGAAGGTCACGAAATTTACTTTACCAACAATAATTGGCGCTTTAGACCCAGGGGATGGGAAATCAAAACTTTTTTTTTTGTTTTAGAAAATATTTGCTTATTTTTAGAAATAAATGAAAAATTCGTTTTTTGGATTCGATAGTTCGAAATCTTCCGAAAGCTATAATTGCGCCATCTAACGGTGGAAATTTTTGAAAATTGCAAAATCTTAAAGCTTTGGGTTATTTTGCCTCTGAGCGGCACTTTTTTTGCACACCATGGGCTAAATGGCCAGGTCACATGGACCCCGAAGGCTCAGAGAAGATTGGGGGAGGGGACCCACTGGAACAGCTGTTGGGAGACAGATGGTAGCCTCCCGTCAGGGCCATTCAGCGTGTTCTTTAACGAGCACAGGGTATGGCTCTCCCGCACACGGGGCCACGGCTTAACGTCCCATCCGACGGACGGCGGCCTTTCCAAGTCCATCGGTGTTCCCTACTGACCGTGGGCAGGGCGGATAATTTTGCGGAGATAAATCTCAATGTTGACCCAACTGGGACTCGAACCTGGGAACTACAGATTACGAGCCTGATGCGCTACCGAGAGCTACATTTCTGAAATATGAAGCTACCTAGGATTGATTTTATAAAGTCAGTTAAAAATTCATATAAAGGTAGAAATATGAATTTACTTGCAAAAGAAGGTGAATATATTTACGAACATTTTAGAAGTTTGCCTTGGTTAGACCTAACTGTTTAATCCAAAGATTCTCAAAACGTGGGCCACGACCCTCAAAGTGTTCTCAAACAGCTTGGAAAAGGATGGCATAGCTCTGAAAATTATGTTTAAAATATTTAATTTTTCTTCCGCGAATGAAATAATAACCGTAGCATCCCATCACTCTAACCCCTATTTGAAGTTGACTGCGACCCAGATAGGAAAATTCCCCTCATTTCTAAGTTCTACTGCCAGAAATAGCAGTCAACAATTTTTAGCTCTCCAACACCAGTATATCGAAATTTGACCTTCGACCTCGAATGCCCATCGCATCCAAAATTTGATGAAATTAGGGTGCCGCCCACCTATTTCTTCTTCATACGAGATGAAGTTCTGGTACGACTCAAAATTCCCCCATCACCAATATTTAACTTTCTAGCACTACCCACACAACCGCAATCTCTAGAAAATATCTATAAGATATCTGAGATGTCCAATGGATATCCATTTGCCATCTTAAATATCTTCTTAATTTTACTTTTTTAGAAATTGTGATAGTTGGTCGTATAAAAGTAATACAGCAACAACCACTTCAATCTAGAAAAAAAGTTGAGGAGGGGGCCAAATATAACAATCGAGCCAAAAAAACTGAAAAAGGAGACTAGATCTCCAATGCAGTATGATATTTCCCCTTTGTTTTTACAGGTCTTTAAAACTTTCTTGAAAAATGCATTAAATATAAATATGTTTCATAAATTTTTGCCTCTTTTACCATTATTAGAACTTTGAAAGGGAGTATCTCTATTAATCGTTATCCCCCCGCAGATCCGACCCTGTTCATTACTAAGAATCGACGTAAGTTCTAATTATAGGGGAGGTTGATGAGTAGGGATAGGTCAAATTCCGACTTAAGGGTTTGCAGAAAGGAACTTTTACGTAAGTTTTTTTTTTTTTTTTTTTTTTTTTTTTTTTGGGGGGGGGGGCTCAGTCGGTAGCGCGTCAGGCTCGTAATCTGTAGTTCCCAGGTTCGAGTCCCAGCTGGGTCAGCGTTTAGATTTATATCCGCAAAAATTCCCCTCCCTGCCCACGGTCAGTAGGGAACACCGATGGGCTTGGAAAGGCCGCCGTCCGTCGGATTGGACGTTAAGCCGTTGCCCCGTGTACGGGAGAGCCATACCCTGTGCACGTTAAAGAACACGCTGGATGGCCTTGACGGGAGGCTACCATCTGTCTCCCAACAGCTGTTCCAGTGGGTCCCCTCCCCCAACCTTCTCCGAGCCTTCGAGGTCCATGTGACTAGGCCATTTAGCCCATGGTGTGCAAAAAGTGCCGTTCACAGGTAAAACCACCCAACCATACGTAAGTTTTGGAGTTACTGTATTTAAAAGTAAATCTCCTAGGATTGGAAAGTTTCATATACAACAAATAGATGGCAGCACCAGCTAACAATCGCCTGTTGATAGTGGAAGAATGAGATTGGCAAACTCCACTATAACTTCGCTGCCATTCCAAAGATGTTTGCTTCATTATTTGTTCTCTTTATTGACATGACAGTAAATGAAATATTTACGTGCTAAGATTATAATCACTGCCTTCTAAGATTTTATTCGTCCTAAACAATCCTGGAATCAGGAGATTCGCGACTTTTTCCATGAAATGGGCAGAGGCATACTGATATGACACGTTTCATATCGGTATTACCCCTGTATATCACTCATTAGAATTTTACTCTGGATTAATCTTACCTCTGTGAATTATTCATTAGAATCTTACCTCTATTAATAGTTAGAAACCACGATGAGTTAATCATTATAAACTTACTCTGTGAATTATCATAAGAAACTAACCTCTCTGAATTATTCATTTAGAATCTTACCTCTGTAATTAATCATTAGAATCTTACCTCTATTAATCGTTAGAAACCACGGTGAATTAATCATTAGAAACTTACTCTTTGAATTATCATAAGAAACTTGCGTCTCTGAATTATTCATTTAGAATCTTACCTCCGTTAATTAATCATTAGAATCTTACCTCTATTAATCGTTAGAAACCACGGTGAATTAATCATTAGAAACTTACTCTGTGAATTATCATAAGAAACTTGCCTCTCTGAGTTATTCATTTAGAATCTTACCTCCGTTAATCAATCATTAGAATCTTACCTCTATTAATCGTTAGAAACCACGGTGAATTAATCATTAGAAACTTACTCTGTGATTATCATAAGAAACTTGCCTCTCTGAGTTATTCATTTAGAATCTTACCTCTGTTAATCAATCATTAGAATCTTACCTCTATTAATCGTTAGAAACCACGGTGAATTAATCATTAGAAATTTACTCTGTGAATTATCATAAGAAACTTGCCTCTCTGAATTATTCATTTAGAATCTTACCTCTGTTAATTAATCATTAGAATCTTACCTCTATTAATCGTTAGAAACCACGGTGAATTAATCATTAGAAATTTACTCTGTGAATTATCATAAGAAACTTGCCTCTCTGAATTATTCATTTAGAATCTTACCTCCGTTAATTAATCATTAGAATCTTACCTCTGCGAACTAACCATTAGAATCTTACTTCTGTCAATTATTCATTTGAATCTTACCACAGTTAATTAATCATTACAATCTTACCTCTATTAATTAATCATTAGAATCTTACCTCTATTAATTAATCATTAGAATCTTACCTCTATTAATTAATCATTAGAATCTTACCTATATTAATTAATCATTAGAATCTTACCTCTATTAATTAATCATTAGAATCTTACCACGGCGAATTAATCCTTACAGTCATATCCCTGTGAATTATCATTAGAAACTTATTTCTCTGAAATTAATCATTGCAATATTCCTCTGAATTAATCTTTAGAATTTTACATCTGTGAATTTGTCATTAGGTTTTTATTTCTGTTAATGGGGCGGGGGTGGCTCAGTCGGTAGCGCGCCAGGCTCGTAATCTGTAGTTCCCAGGTTCGCGTCCCAGCTGGGTCAGCGTTGAGATTTATCTCCGCAAAATTCCCCTCCCTGCCCACGGTCAGTAGGGGACACCGATGGGCTTGGAAAGGCCGCCGTCCGTCGGATGGAACGTTAAGCCGTGGCCCCGTGTGCGGGAGATCCATACCCTGTGCACGTTAAAGAACACGCTGGATGGCCTTGACGGGAGACTACCATCTGTCGTCCAAATGGCCAGGTCACATGGACCCCGAAGGCTCAGAGGGTCCCCTCCCCCAACCTTCTCTGAGTCTTCGGGGTCCATGTGACCTGGCCATTTAGCACATGGTGTGCAAAAAAGTGCCGCTCAGAGGTAAAACAACCCAACTTCTGTTAATTAATCATTGGAATCTTACACCTCTGTGAACTAACCAATTAGAATCTTACTTCTGTGAACTAACCAATTGGAATCCTACCTCTATGAATTATTCGTTAGAAACTTACTTCTGTGAATCAGTCATTTGAATCATCCACGGTTAATTAATCGTTAGAATCTTACCATGGTTAATTATTAGAATCTTACCATGGTTAATTAATCGTTAGAATCTTATCTCTGTGAATTAATCATTAGGTGTAACATTCCATCCATCGACTCCGTATCTGTGTGCAGGATAGAACCATACCCCGTGCATTTTAAAAACACAGTGGATGGTTCTTCGATTCATTTTAACTTTCGTCGTTATTATTACGTTTTTATAACTTATTTAAAATATTGTTTATTTCATTTTTATAACTTATTCAAACGGAAAAAAATTCTGTCCGGTTGTTTTGCCTCTGAGCAATACTTTTTTTTGCACACAGTGGACTAAATGGCTAGGTCACAAGGGTTGGGTTGTTTTACCTTTGAGCGGCACGTTTTTGCACACCATGGGCTAAATGGACAGGTCACATGGACCCCGAAGGCTCAGAGAAGGTTGGGGGTTCTAAATGGCCAGGTCGAAATAACCCCGAAATGCTCAGAGAAGATTTGGGGAGGAGACCCACTGGAACAGCTGTTAAAGAGACAGATGGTAGCCTTCCGTCAAGGCCATTCAGCGTGTTCTTTAAAACGCTCAATTGGTAAGGTCACATGGCCAGGTCAATGGCCAGGTCACATGGACCCCGAAGGCTCAGAGAAGGTTGGAGGAGGGGACCCACTGGAACAGCTGTTGGGAGACAGATGGTAGCCTCCCGTCAAGGCCATCCAGCGTGTTCTTTAACGTGCACAGGGTATGGCTCTCCCGCACACGGGGCCACGGCTTAACGTCCCATCCGACGGACGGCGGCCTTTCCAAGTCCATCGGTGTCCCCTACTGACCGTGGGCAGGGCTTGGAATTTAGCGGAGATAAATCTCAATGCTGACCCAGCTGGGACTCGAACCTGGCGCGCTACCGACTGAGCCCCCCCCCCCCCCAATTGCAGTCGTTTAATAGCCAGACTGGAGCTTAGTGACGGAGACATCAAAGCAATATCATCGGCGTAAAGTGCCATTGTGCTCGGTTTAAGATCAGGAAGATTATGAGTGTAAAAATTGACTAAAGCAGTGCCCAGCAAGGAACATTGTGGGACACCTGCATCAATCTGTCTCTCAGTAGACATGCTGTTGCCAATCTTGCCACAGAAAGTCCTTCTATTCAAATATTACTGGGTGATATAAGTCGTACCCGAAGGGAAGTCAACTTTGATCATTTTGAAAATGAGATCGTCTGTCCACACCTTATCAAATGCTTTTTCTACATTCAAAAAAGCGGACGCGACTGTCTCCTAAAGATTAAATTTTTTTTTCAACTACTCTCAGTAGTTGTTGCATAGTAGATCGCTTCCGCGTAAAGCCAAACTTTTCCTCTGGAATTAGGAAGTTAAAGACATAAAAATATTTGTCTGTGTTCTAGAAAATTACCGATTTATATTAGTCAAAACTTTCAGTAAATGAACATGAATGAATCACGGGCTACTTCAGTGTCTCAATGGTTTCGCAATGGCTCGCGAAGACACTGTCGGGGTCCGATTAGAGTCGTTTGTTTTCCATATATACTGAGTGATCATTACATTATGACCACTCATCCCCATGTTATGTGAATGGGGTTGGGTTGTTTTACCTCTGAGCGGCACTTTTTTGCACACCATGGGCTAAATGGCCAGGTCACAAGGACCCCGAAGGTTCAGAGAAGGTTGGGGGAGGGGACCCACTGGAACAGCTGTTGGGAGACAGATGGTAGCCTCCCGTCAAGGCCATCCAGCGTGTTCTTTAACGTGCACAGGGTATGGCTCTCCCGCACACGGGGCCACGGCTTAACGTCCCATCCGACGGACGGCGGCCTTTCCAAGCCCATCGGTGTCCCCTACTGACCGTGGGCAGGGCGGGGAATTTTTCGGAATAAATCTCAACGCTGATCCAGCTGGGACTCGAACCTGGGAACTACAGATTACGAGCCTGGCGCGCTACCGACTGAGCCACCCCCGCCCCTGGTTGCTGAGAACCAATACACATAAATTTAGTTTTTTCCCGTTTACACTCAGGTGTGTTAACCCTTTCACGCCAAGGGAAATATTTTTCCCATTTTAAAATTGGTGATTGTCGTATTTAATTATAACCTTATCTGCATTTTTTTATACAGAATGTCAAAATAGAAGGTATGCCGAACGCCATTACGTAAACGGGAACGTTTAGAAAACAAAAACAGAACTGTCAGGGCGCATAATATATGTACTATGTGCAATGTCCATCTTTGTCTCACTTCCAAAAGAAATTGCTTCGCAGAATATCATAATTAGCACATCATTTTGTATAGTAATTTTATTTCATAATTTTGTATTATTTTAGTTAACATTTTGTTCTAATAAACCAATAAATAAAAGACATTGCATAATAAGCCTAACTATAATTTGTGTTACCTTTACAGTCCATTGGGAAAAATATTTCCCATAAAATTCCCAAAAAACTACACATTGTTATGTATTTTTCTTATGATTTTTATTTATTTTACGTCTAAACAAACTAAAATAAACAGTTACATACTAATATTTACTCTTAGAAACCTTATGGTCCTGAAAGTGTTAAGAGCAAACCATTTAATTGCTTTATTAAAATCATTTTGTAGATTGCAAATAGCGTATTTTAAATCACAGTGGTAGTTGATTATAGCACTGTAACATCAGCATACATTTATAATTTACTATTGAAATTAATATTAGCCAAATCATTCATGTATATTTGGAATATCATAGGGCCGAGAATAGATCGTTGAGGAACTCCAAATTCGATCTGAAATTTATCTAAACACTAAAAGAAAATTATGAATATCAATATTTAGATAAAACTGATTTAGATCTTTATTTTACATTTCGTCACATTTTCCCATAAAACGCTTATTTTAAAACTTATAGCCCTTCGAATTTAGAGTTCCATTGACACAACATGGGGTGGTCATAATTCGATATGGGGCGGGGGTGGCTCAGTCGGTAGCGCTCCAGGCTCGTAATCTGTAGTTCCCAAGTTCGAGTCCCAGCTGGGTCAGCGTTGAGATTTATCTCCGCAAAACTCCCCGCCCTGCCCACGGTCAGTAGGGAACACCGATGGGCTTGGAAAGGCTGGAGTCCGTCGGATGGGGCGTTAAACCGTGGCCCCGTGTGCGGGAGAGCCATACCCTGTGCACGTTAAAGAACACGCTGGATGGCCTTGACGGGAGGCTACCATCTGTCTCCCAACAGCTGTTCCAGTGGGTCCCCTCCCCCAACCTTCTCTGAGCCTTTGGGGTCCATGTGACCTGACAATTTAGCCCATGGTGTGCAAAAAAGTGCCGCTCAGAGGTAAAACAACCCAACCCATAATTCGATGAGCGTAATTCAATAATCATAACACAAAAAAGTTCACTTTATTGATATGCCAAAAAAACCTATGTTCTCACATTGGGACATAAGACAAATATTGTTATTAAGCCTAAACAACTGATTTGAAAAAAAAAATGACGAATGAACATTTTATTTTAGATACTGACAGGCTCCTGTCAGACCTCTGTGGCAAGCAGCTGCTTGAGGGGGTATTTATTTATTTTTTTTATTTAGGAAACATATTTTTGCATATATTTACTTGTTTGCAAGAAAACTATTTTTTTTGTAATATATGTGCTTATTTATTCTGCCAGCAATAATATAAAATTGTTGCACCTATTAAAACTATTTCTTCCATTAAATCTTCTTTAAATTTAGCTCACCAACTCCCCGAGTATGTTTTCTGTTAAATAACTGTGTTGTAAAGTTACTTATCCGCTATAAACAGTAAATTCCCATGCTACCGATAGATGGCGGCAGAAGCATTTTTTAAACACTATTTCCAATCAACTCCACCAGATGGCAGTACTCTCATCCTAAACAATGCCAACTCACCTTGTGAGAGGCGAAAGTTCATCACGTTAAATTGTGACTTTTTGTGTGTCTATTAGTTAAGCATAAGCGGCCAGTTCTGGTCCATCGGATGTCCCGAAGTGCAGAAAAGAAAGGCTACAGGCCTTTAGACATGTCGGATAACTACAACTCCTACGAACAGGTAAGTAGATTCCTTTTTCTTACGAGACTATTGTTTTCTGAAGCACCTGTTAATCTCTTTGAACGGTTGAGTTACATCGCCACGACTGACGGTGGTGTACCGGTGTGTTGTTGACCTTCCACGTGCTTCCTGCTGACATTAGTTGGAGTACATCCAATAATGGAACATGCAACAAGTGGCAATTGTACAACTCTGTTTTCTGATAACTCGAATAGTGGGATTTCTATCTTTAATCTTCCAATGTATAGATTTTCAAAGAAATATTTGTTGAAGTTAATATGTATTCCATTTGTTATTTCCGTACATATTAAAAAGGTATTTAGTTTATGTTAAAATATTTTAAGCATGTGATAATCATTTCTTTTCGAATAGTGATGATTAATAATCTCTTTCAAATTGTCAAAATTTAAGGGCATTATTAGAACTTAAATTTCTTTTTGGCAAACCCCACAAGAACATGAGGAATTTCATTAGTATGTTGTTATAAAAAAAACGAGGGGGAAGCGCTTAAAATGCAACCCCCCCAGCCAATTGAAAGATTGAAATTCAAACTGAAAGTTCAACGATCCACACATTGAACTTCAGTAGGGTACCAACACATTCATCTTTCTAATGCCTTTGAGTTTCTTGAAAATGAATTTTTGATCATATCACTTGTAATTATGTACCCTGTATGCTCCTGCGTTTTGCCGGTACATAGCATTGGGGCTCAACTCTTTTCAAAAGTTTTCTAATAACATTTTTTAAACTTACATATGAAACAGCACAAAAATACAATGTTGGTGGTATAACAATAAACCAGAGCAAAGTCACCTGGGGCAGGGGTGGCTCAGTCGGTAGCGCGCCAGGCTCGTAATCTGTAGTTCCCAGGTTCGAATCCCAGCTGGGTCAGCGTTGAGATTTATCTCCGCAAAATTCCCTGCCCACGGTCAGTAGGAGACACCGATGGGCTTGAAAAGGCCGCCGTCCGTCGGATGGGACATTAAGCCGTGGCCCCGTGTGAGGGAGAGACATACCCTGTGCACGTTAAAGAACACGCGGTATGGCCTTGACGGGAGGCTACCATCTGCCTCCCAACAGCTGTTCCAGTAGGTCCCCTCCCCCAACCTTCTCTGAGCCTTCGGGGTCCATGTGATCTGGCCATTTAGCCCATAGTAAAAATAATAAAAAAGTGCCGCTCAGAGGTAAAACAACCCAACCTTTATACACCAGGTCTGGATAGCCGTTGAGCAAAATGAGGGAAAACCTGGGGATAAATTACATATGGATAAAAATTTTGGATATTTAATTTGCCTCATTTTTTATTTAAAATTACATATATATTGAAAAAAGTTAAATAATTTATCCATTATAATTTTATTAAAATATTTATAAATATTTTAAAATTAATTAACCTGTTTTAAAAATAAAATCTACCAATTGAAGTTTTGGAAATATATATTAATTTAAATATCTATTATTAAAAGCCAATATGTAAGTTATTACACTGTCCAGGCTTGATGAAACATGGGAGGTTTTGCTAGACACGTAGGAAAAAAATGTTTGCGTGAGGAGGGGATAATCAAATTTTAAGGTGTCAGGTGTATAATTAACGTAGTAGTGATAAAACAAACAGGTATTGGTGCAATATCCTTTTTTACTACTGGAAAAGTATATAATTGCGTATAATAGAATCAAACATATTGTTAAATCAAGTTAATGCACAAAAAATATTTGCCTTTTAAATCCTCAGTTCTTAAATTGATCTTGTTAAATAAAATGAAATTGAAATTAATATTACCCAATTATAAATTATAAATTATTTTTAATTATTAATTTTTAATTATTAATTCTTTCAATTATAAATTATTTTTTAATGTTTGATTAAATTATATTCTTGAATTAATAATTGATTTGGCTAATATTAATTTCAAGAACATCATAAGAAAGAAATTCAATTCAAGAAAATAAACACCCCCTCAAGAATAAATACCTCCTCAAGTATTGTTCCTCACTATGTACATAAGAAATTCAAAAGAAAGAAATTCAAGAAAATAAATACCTCCTCAATTATTGTTCCTCACTATGTACATTCAAGTATTGTCCCTCACTATGTACATAAGAAATTCTTAAGAAAGAAATTCAATTCAAGAAAATAAATACCCCCTCAAGTATTGTTCCTCACTATGTACATTCAAGTATTGTTCCTCACTATGTACATAAGAAATTCAATTCAAGAAAATAAATACCTCCTCAAGTATTGTTCCTCACTATGTACATTCAAGTATTGTTCCTCACTATGTACCTAAGAAATTCATAAGAAAGAAATTCAATTCAAGAAAATAAATACCTCCTCAAGTATTGTTCCTCACTTTGTACATTCAAGTATTGTTCCTCACTATGTAAAGTCTCTCAAATAAATATCCGAACACTAAGGTTGAATACAGAAATAAAAAAATATCTGGCAACGAATTTTTTAGAAATTAGTGATATGGAAACCTTTCGTGCACTGTACACGAAGGTTGCCAGATCACTAATTTCTAAAAAAATCGTCTTTAGATATTTTTTTCTGAATTCTGTAATCAACCTTAGTGTTCGGATATTTATTTGAGCGACTGTACATAAGAAATTCATAAGAAAGAAATTCAATTCAAGAAAATAAATACCTCCTCAAGTATTGTTCCTCACTATGTACATTCAAGTATTGTTCCTCACTATGTACATTCAAGTATTGTTCCTCACTATGTACATAAAAAATTCATAAGAAAGAAATTCAATTCAAGAAAATAAATACCTCCTCAAGTATTGTTCCTCACTATGTACATAAAAAATTCATAAGAAAGAAATTCAATTCAAGAAAATAAATACCTCCTCAAGTATTGTTCCTCACTATGTACATTCAAGTATTGTTCCTCACTATGTACATTCAAGTATTGTTCCTCACTATGTACATAAGAAATTCATAAGAAAGAAATTCAATTCAAGAAAATAAATACCTCCTCAAGTATTGTTCCTCACTATGTACATTCAAGTATTGTTCCTCACTACGTACATTCAAGTATTGTTCCTCACTATGTACATAAAAAATTCATAAGAAAGAAATTCAATTCAAGAAAATAAATACCTCCTCAAGTATTGTTCCTCACTATGTACATAAAAAATTCATAAGAAAGAAATTCAATTCAAGAAAATAAATACCTCCTCAAGTATTGTTCCTCACTATGTACATTCAAGTATTGTTCCTCACTATGTACATTCAAGTATTGTTCCTCACTATGTACATAAGAAATTCATAAGAAAGAAATTCAATTCAAGAAAATAAATACCTCCTCAAGTATTGTTCCTCACTATGTACATTCAAGTATTGTTCCTTCACTATGTACATAAAAAATTCATAAGAAAGAAATTCAATTCAAGAAAATAAATACCTCCTCAAGTATTGTTCCTCACTAAGTACATAAGAAATTCATAAGAAAGAAATTCAATTCAAGAAAATAAATACCTCCTCAAGTATTGTTCCTCACTTTGTACATTCAAGTATTGTTCCTCACTATGTACATTCAAGTATTGTTCCTCACTATGTACATAAAAAATTCATAAGAAAGAAATTCAATTCAAGAAAATAAATACCTCCTCAAGTATTGTTCCTCACTATGTACATAAGAAATTCATAAGAAAGAAATTCAATTCAAGAAAATAAATACCTCCTCAAGTATTGTTCCTCACTATGTACATTCAAGTATTGTTCCTCACTATGTACATAAAAAATTCATAAGAAAGAAATTCAATTCAAGAAAATAAATACCTCCTCAAGTATTGTTCCTCACTATGTACATAAAAAATTCATAAGAAAGAAATTCAATTCAAGAAAATAAATACCTCCTCAAGTATTGTTCCTCACTAAGTACATAAGAAATTCATAAGAAGGAAATTCAATTCAAGAAAATAAATACCTCCTCAAGTATTGTTCCTCACTATGTACATTCAAGTATTGTTCCTCACTATGTACATAAAAAATTCATAAGAAAGAAATTCAATTCAAGAAAATAAATACCTCCTCAAGTATTGTTCCTCACTAAGTACATAAGAAATTCATAAGAAGGAAATTCAATTCAAGAAAATGAATACCCCTCAAGTATTGTTCCTCACTATGTACATTCAAGTATTGTTCCTCATTATGTACATAAGAAATTCATAAGAAAGAAATTCAATTCAAGAAAATAAATACCTCCTCAAGTATTGTTCCTCACTATGTACATAAGAAATTCATAAGAAAGAAATTCAATTCAAGAAAATAAATACCTCCTCAAGTATTGTTCCTCACTATGTACATTCAAGTATTGTTCCTCACTATGTACATAAAAAATTCATAAGAAAGAAATTCAATTCAAGAAAATAAATACCTCCTCAAGTATTGTTCCTCACTAAGTACATAAGAAATTCATAAGAAAGAAATTCAATTCAAGAAAATGAATACCCCTGAAGTATTGTTCCTCACTATGTACATTCAAGTATTGTTCCTCATTATGTACATAAGAAATTCATAAGAAAGAAATTCAATTCAAGAAAATAAATACCCCCTCAAGTATTGTTCCTCACTACGTACATTCAAGTATTGTTCCTCACTATGTACATAAGAAATTCATAAGAAAGAAATTCAATTCAAGAAAATAAATACCTCCTCAAGTATTGTTCCTCACTATGTACATAAGAAATTCATAAGAAAAAAATTCAATTCAAGAAAATAAATTCCCCCTCAAGTATTGTTCCTCACTATGTACATTCAAGTATTGTTCCTCATTATGTACATAAGAAATTCATAAGAAAGAAATTCAATTCAAGAAAATAAATACCCCCTCAAGTATTGTTCCTCACTATGTACATGTATCAGATCTTTATTTTATCTTGTTAGTATTACCGCGAAAAAGTTTGTTTAGCGTCCCCGACGGTGTAGTAGTATAGGGCGGAGATGAGATTTCACTGTCGAGACAGATGCGGGTGCCACGTGTGTTTGTCATTGTGTACTCATCGCATGTAATTTCAGTTGCTTAATAATGTCTAATTCGCAGATTCTCCCTAGACTACCTTGACTCTAAGTCTCATCTGTTACTTAAAAAAAATTGAAATCAAGAAATGAAACGAGTAAGAAGAGTATATTACACACACACCCATGAGACCATCTTCAATACCAATATTAATGTTAGTTTGTAACATTTATATTGGTATTAAAGAGGGTACTGCCATAGGGGGGTATGCAATATATTCTCCTTAAGTGTTTATTTTTCGATTTTAATTTTTTTTTGCAAAATAAAAAAATTAAGTACGTTAATTGGGTAACCATAATTCTACAGTATTCTGCATCAGATATGTTTGTGAATCAGAGAGACTTAATTAGTAGAGTTCTGTTGGGTTATTTTACCTCTGAGAGGCCCTTTTTTTTTGACACCATATGCTAAAGGCCAGGTCATAAAGACCCCGAAGGCTCAGAGAAGGTTGGGGGAAGGAATCCAATGAAAAAGCTGTTTGGAGACAGATGGTAGTCTCCCGTCAAGGCCATCCAGCGTGTTCTTTAACGTTCACAGGGTATGGCTCTCCCACACACGGGACCATGGCTTAACGTCCCATCCGACGGACGGCGGCCTTTCCAAGCCCATCGGTGTCCCCTACTGACCATGGGCAGAACGTGGAATGTTGCGGAGATAAATCCCAATGCTGTCCCAGCTAGGACTCGAACCTGAGAACTACAGATTACGAGCCTGGCGCGCTACCGACGAGCCACCCCCGCCTCTTTGTGTGTTGAGTTAGCTCTAACTGAAGCAGTGGTCAGCATTGACTTCGGTCTTAGTAGAGCATGTCCTTGCATGAGAAGGCCCCTCTCAGCTCTGCCCTTTGTCAGTAGGGGATATAGATGGGTTTGGAAAGGCCGATGTCCGTCGGATGGGACGTTAAGCCGTGATTCCGTGTGCGGGAGAGCCATACCCTGTGCACGTTAAAGAACACATTGGATGGCCTTGATGGTAGGCTACCATCTGTCTCCCAAAAGCTGTCCAGTAGGTTCCCTTTCTTCCAACATTCTCTAAACCCTCTGGGCACTTGTGACCTGGGGCGGGGTGGCTCAGTCGGTAGCGCACCAGTCTCGTAATCTGTAGTTCCCAGGTTCGAGTCCCAGCTGGGTCAGCGTTGAGATTTATCTCCGCAAAAATTCCCCGCCCTGCCCACGGTCAGTAGGGGACACCGATGGCTTGGAAAGGCCGCCGTCTGTCGGATGGGACGTTAAGCCGTGGCCCCGTGTACGGGAGAGCCATACCCTGTGCACGTTAAAGAACACGCTGGATGGCCTTGACGGGAGGCTACCATCTGTCTCCCAACAGCTGTTTCAGTGGGTCCCCTCCCCCAACCTTCTCTGAGCCTTCGGGGTCCATGTGACCTGGTCATTTAGCCCATGGTGTGCAAAAAAGTGCCGCTCAGAGGTAAAACAACCCAACAACCCAAGCACTTGTGACCTGGGCATTTAACCCATGGTGTGCGAAAAACTTCCCCTCAGAAGTAAAACAATCCAACCCAAAAAACTTCTGTTATAAGAGGTGTTGCAGTAGGTCAACTACGATCAATTCAAGAATATACTGAACAGCTTATATGGGATATGATCTAGAAAAAAAATAAAGGGGTGAAGAAAAAGGACTGGCTTTCCATTGCAGTAGAATTACGATATAATGAAGAAAATGTGATTATTTTTTTTAATTATTTTTAGTGATTAGCACGCTTGGCTACTGATCTAAGGGAGCTGGGTTCGAGCCCCGAGTAAGGCATGGCTGTTTGTGTCGTTTTTCTGCTGAGGGCCTGCCATCCTCTCAGACCATCTACTATGGCATATAAACTGACATGCTCCTGTCAGACCTCTGTGGCAAGCAGCTGCTTGAGGGGGTATTTATTTTTATTTTATTTTAGTTATTGTTCATTCTCGCGAAGTCTTGGCAATGCACGCTTTATAAACACAGGTAGAGAACGGTCTTTCTGGTTTAGCATCGCCATAAGGTAGCATAGATTGCTTTTGTTTAAGGTCTGTTCAATAAATATCAACTATTCTGTTGAGAATTTGATCAAAACGGAAGCTTAAATGCAATTTTTATTAACACCACCTAGAACATTGTTTGAGAAATAAAATTGATGGTTTCATATACAAAAATGCATAATCCACTAAGTTATGACATCAGCGTATACGGATTTAAAAAATAAATACCCCTCAAGCAGCTGCTTACCACAGAGGTCTGACAGGAGCCTGTCAGTTTATACGACAAAGTAGGAGGTCTGTGAGGATGGCAGGACTTCAGCTGGAAAACAAACATCCATGCCTTACTCGGCGCTCAAACTCATGTCTCTTAGGTCAGTAGCCAAACGCGATAACCACTCTAGATATCTACAAAAATCATTTATATTTATTTTTCTCATTTTTACTGGTAAGTTTTAAAATGAATCTCTATACTAATTTATGTTTATAAACATACATTGTTTGAAAAAAATATTCATACTCATTAGCATTTCCACGATGTTTATACATGCGATAATTTTATTCTATATATATTAATGTATATTTATAAATATAAATGCTTTAAAGATTGATTTTAATACTTACCAGTAAAAACAACAGAAATAAATGTATAAGGATATTGTAGTTGTTTATTTTTTTTTTCTTACTTTCGTTGTCTTGTATCCTGCTCACATTTATTCATGCTGACGTCATAATTTAGTGGAAAGGTTTGCAGTTGCAGGTGGTGTTGGTTTCGTGCACTTGAAGTTCAAAGATTTCGCTTTGAGAAAAGCTTCATAAGGATAATAGCAAACGTTTTAAAACATTAAAGCCTTTTATTCAAACTCACTTGATTCTGAAGTGAACTAAGCATTCAATATAAACAGAAAATTCGGTGATACAGTTTAGCGCAACGTGGCGGAAGGAAACTCAGTTTGAATTTACCTTACAGGTAACGCCAAGCAGTGAGTTGGTAAAAGAGGAAATTGAATGCTTCATTTGTTTTATCTTGTACATCCTGTTTGATATATCTAGCAACAAGGAAATGCATCGGATGTCTGTTACATAGATTATTTTTATTTTCTATTAGCTACCGCTGACGAAATTAGTGCAGTAGATATTTTCATATGTGTTTTTTCGGTTGTGAAGTAGTTTTTTTGAATTTAAAGATAACGAAGAGGAATAAATTTTAATTTTTAAAACATTCGTCAAGTACTTTAAGAGTTATGGAAGATGAGAAATTTAATGACCAAGCTCATTAAGTAAAAATTTTAAAGATTAGCAAAGCAAAAAGAAAATTACATTAAATGTTAAAAATAATTTTTATATTTTAGCAAAGTTTGATAATACAAAATTGCTTTATTTCAATTTGACAAAATTTATTTGGCACATCAGTTATTTTAGCTGACGTGGTTGTTGTTAAATATTGTAACGTCCATAACATTCAAATTCCTGAATAACATTGTTCAGAATTGAATTAGAAGGATTTGAGTCTTTAAACTTTAGATGAATTTTTTTTCTATTAAAAGTTTATTAAGAAGCTTTGAAGCTTCCAGTTTGATTCACCATTGGCATAGCATTCATATATTCATATTACAATAGTTACAAAATAGACATTTAATTTCAGTTATTAGGATTTCCGAAAACTACCGTTTGGTTAATAAACAATAGAATTTTAATTTAAAATAGTGCACCTAAAGTAATATTTAAAGAGACAGTATCATCTTTTACAAGATCAAAATTCAAGATTAAATAATTATTCTACGATCTTTTATAAATTAATCCGAAAAGCTATATTTTACTCTTTCTTTCTTCTCGAGTTTAAATGTTCAGCAGAGATTGTGCTGATTAATCTTTTATGTCTTTGGGGATCATTACTACTACATCCGTCAGGGTAGGCTAATTAGACTTCCACTGTTACTCTCTATGTATGATATACATCGAATGGAGCTCAAGCCAAAACCGGTTTATCAGCTAATTTTGGTAAATGCAACCTGCTTCAATAGTGAATGGAATTTGGACGGAAAATTCGCCATGAAACGTCCAAGGCAGACTGCTTTTGTTTTGTTGTCTACGATTGAAATGGCTGGCTGAATAAATTGGCAGAGTTCAATTTAATGCGGCTTCATGGATGTTCGTGTTGTTTTCTGCTGAGGTCCTGCCATCCTCTCAGATCTTCTACTGTGGCATATAAACTGACAGACTCCTGTCAGACCTCTGTGGCAAGCAGCTGCTTGAGGGGGTATTTATTTTTTTTACATGATTGAATGAAGCAAATAGAAAACAAATTCAAACTTCAGATATCAAACATGAGTTAATTAGGGAGAATAGCTTTCTGGATTATTTAGTTTTGGATTAATCCATCTAAATACAACTTCAAAAATGATTGTTCACTATTTACAGTAAAAGATAGAATAACTTTTCAGAGAATAGGCGGATTTGGAAAATCTAATTTCGTCGTTGAACTGATGGTTATTCCATCACAAAAAATTTCGTTCATTCCAAATATGTAGGTTGCATATTCAATTCTTACTAGGAATGTATAAAAGCTTAATGTACGCTTATTACTTTAAATGTGTAGGAACTTATTGCTTATTTATTACATATTGTAAATGTATAAAATTATTGCTTACTCAGTGTAAATGCACAAGAACATATTGCTTACTTATTATAAATGTATAAGAACTTATAATTTACTTATTGCAAATGCATAAGAACTTATAAATTTACTTATTGCAAATGTGTAAGAACATAATTTACTTATTGCAGATGTAAAAGAACTTTTTAATTTTCTTATTGCAAATGTATATGGATTATTCTTTACTTATTGCAAATGCATAAGAACGCATTGTTTACTTATTGCAAATGCGTAAGAACGTATTGTTTACTTATTGCAAATGTATGAGAACTTAACGCTTACGGTAAATGTATAGAAACCTGTTTATCGGCCTTTCTTCCAAAGTGACAACATTTAACTTATCCGACGAACTCTCATTTCTTAAAACCAAGGCCGGTGCAGGCAGCGTATTTAACAGATTGCCAAAAAACAGCATCTGACAAATCAGATTTATAGTTCGTCAGAGTACGCGCGTAACACTACAGGCAGCTTGCAATTGATAAAATAAATATTCCATAACGTATAAAAAATTGTGTAACTCAAGTGATGAAAAAAAAATGACAGCAATGGGTGAAATTCTCGTTCGTTTAAAGTGACAAAAAGTTTGATATCATCAACGCTTAAAACGTTGATGGAAATGAGCATATATTCCGCATTCTTCAGGTACATAAGGATGAGGGATAAACATGGTAAGGTGACTTGTGATGGCTAGGTGGGCTGAGACAACACCTAGAACAGAAGGCCATTCCACTGAGTTCTGACGTCAACATTAGTGGATCTAAAATTATACAGATTTCTCATTTTTTATTTCTGCTATTTCTACTGGTAAATTTTAAAATTAAACGTCATACTAATTTATATTTATAAATATATATTATTTTTAAAAAATATTATTCATATGTATTAGCATTTCGATAACGCTTATATATTTGAATATTTTTTTCTGAATAATGTATATTTGTAAATGTAAACTAGTACAATGATACTTATATTTTAATTTTAAAACTTCCAGTAGAAATAACAGAAATAAATGGATAAGAAATTTATATACTTTTAGGTCCACTAATGTTGACATCAAAACTCAATGGAATGGCCTTCTGTTCTAAGTGCTGTTGACTGAGCATTTCAGAGATGTTTTAAACCAGGCGTGTCCAACCTTTTGACTTCCCTGGGCCACATTGAGTTGGGTTGGGTTGTTTTACCTCTGAGCGGCACTTTTTTGCACACCATGGGCTAAATGGCCAGGTCACATGGACCCCGAAGACTCAGAGAAGGTTGGGAGAGGGGACCCACTGGAACAGCTGTTGGGAGACAGATGGTAGCCTCCCGTCAAGGCCATCCAGCGTGTTCTTTAACGTGCACAGGGTATAGCTCTCCCTCACACGGGACCACGGCTTAACGTCCCATCCGACGGACGACGGCTTTTCCGAGCCCATCGGTGTCCCCTACTGACCGTGGGCAGGGCGGGGAATTTTGCGGAGATAAATCTCAACGCTGACCCAGCTGGGACTCGAACCTGGGAACTACAGATTACGAGCCTGGCACGCTACCGACTGAGCCACCCCCGCCCCCACCACATTGAGTGAAGATGAATTGTTTTGGGTCGAACATAAAATATATAATATAGTTAATGTGTATGAATAATAAAACTTCATTTATTTTCTTTTGTTTTTTATTATAAAATTAAAAAAGGGCAACATAAAACTAGTGGGATATCAAAAACTCGCTGAAAATCATATAATCATGTTGAAAGCTTATGTCGTAAACACGTAAACTTTACGATTTTGTGGGCCGCATTACTAGCTGTCATGGTCTCATAAGGCCCGCAGGATGGACACGCATGTTCTAAACAGTGCAACAATAATAATTTATATTTGTTTCGAAATCCAGAACAGTTGTCTTTGTATATTTTTATTTTAACCCCATATTTTATATCCGACACTATAAATAAATTTAAAAACAAAATCTAAAATCTCATTCCATATAAAATTTCATTTTTACATTTCCTGTTTGGTGGAATATGTTAGAAATTGGGAAATCCCACTCAAGTCCTATTCTCAACATAAATTTATGTTAAAAAATGATAATTATTTTAATGCAACATAATACGAAAAAATAGAAAAAAAATTACGTATGCAGAAATGCATAATACGGCATGCATTTCTTATATAATTTATGATGTGTCATGAACTTTTTTCCCATCGTGGCAGAATGGATATCGCACTTGGCTGCTGATCTAAGGGACCTGGGTTCGAGCCCTGGTAAGGCACGGATTGGGTTGGGTTGTTTTACCTCTGAGCGGCACTTTTTTGTACACCATGGGCTAAATCGCCAGGTCACATGGACCCCGAAGGCTCAGAGAAGGTTGGGGGAAGGGGACCCACTGGAACAGCTGTTGGGAGACAGATGGTAGCCTCCCGTCAAGGCCATCTAGCGTGTTCTTTAACGTGCACAGGGTATGGCTCTCCCGCACACGGGGCCACGGCTTAACGTCCCATCCGACGGACGGCGGCCTTTCCAAGCTCATCGGTGTCCCCTACTGACCGTGGGCAGGGCGGGCAATTTTGCGGAGATAAATCTCAACGCTGACCCAGCTGGGACTCGAACCTGGGAACTACAGATTACGAGCCTGGCGCGCTACCGACTGAGCCACCCCCGCCCCTTATATGTAGATTTCTAAATTCTATCTACTCTTAGTTATATAATCAACTGATAAATAATAATAATTAACACTCCTTCAAATAACTTATTTCCTTAAAAGACTCATCACAGAGCTGTTTGGTTTACCGCTAATCAAAGATTAATATAACTATGTAAAGATACGAGAGGGGCGGGGGTGGCTCAGTCAGTAGCGCGCCAGGCTCGTAATCTGTAGTTCCCAGGTTCGAGTCCCAGCTGGGTCAGCGTTGAGATTTATCTCCGCATAATTCCCCGCCTTGCCCACGGTCAGTAGGGGACACCGATGGGCTTGGAAAGGCCGCCGTCCGTCGGATGGGACGTTAAGCCGTGGCCCCGTGTGCGGGAGAGCCATACCCTGTGCACGTTAAGAACACGCTGGATGGCCTTCATCGCTGGGAGTCTACCATCTGTCTCCCAACAGCTGTTCCAGTGGGTCCCCTCCCCCAACCTTCTCTGAGCTTTTGGGGTCCATGTGACCTAGCCATTTAGCCCATGGTGTGCAAAAAAGGGCCGCTCAGAGGTAAAACCACCCAACTCATCGTTCTCTGAGCCTTTGGACTCCCTGTGAACTGACCATTTAACCCATTGTGTATACAAAAGTGCAGCTCAGAGTTAACCTTAGTTCAATCTTAATATTTTTAACGCTCATTTTGAACAAATATTAAAGAATACTATGATTTAATAAGGAAATTTCTGAAAGAAAAACACAGCAGAACGTTCCAACTCAATCCAGACTGTAGTTCATCATCCCAAGGCCACTTGATATATCAGGCCAGGACAAAATAAAAAAAATACTCCTTCAAGCAGCTGCTTGCCACAGAGGTCTGACAGGAGCCTGTCAGTTTATATGCCACAGTAGGAGATCTGAGAGGATGGCAGGACCTCAGCAGAAAAACGACACACACATCCATGCCTAATCTGGGGCTCGAACCCAGGTCCCTTAGATCAGTAGCCAAGCGTGCTAACCACTCGGCCACGGGACGGCGAAATAAATACCCCCTCAAGCAGCTGCTTGCCACAGAGGTCTGACAGGAGCCTGTCAGTTTATATGCCACAGTAGGAGATCTGAGAGGATGGCAGGACCTCAGCAGAAAAACGACATACACATCCATGCCTAATCTAGGGCTCGAACCCAGGTCCCTTAGATCAGTAGCCAAGCGTGCTAACCACTCGGCCACGGGACGGCGAAATAAATACCCCCTCAAGCAGCTGCTTGCCACAGAGGTCTGACAGGAGCCTGTCAGTTTATATGCCACAGTAGGAGATCTGAGAGGATGGCAGGACCTCAGCAGAAAAACGACACACACATCCATGCCTAATCTGGGGCTCGAACCCAGGTCCCTTAGATCAGTAGCCAAGCGTGCTAACCACTCGGCCACGGGACGGCGAAATAAATACCCCCTCAAGCAGCTGCTTGCCACAGAGGTCTGACAGGAGCCTGTCAGTTTATATGCCACAGTAGGAGATCTGAGAGGATGGCAGGACCTCAGCAGAAAAACGACATACACATCCATGCCTAATCTAGGGCTCGAACCCAGGTCCCTTAGATCAGTAGCCAAGCGTGCTAACCACTCGGCCACGGGACGGCGAAATAAATACCCCCTCAAGCAGCTGCTTGCCACAGAGGTCTGACAGGAGCCTGTCAGTTTATATGCCACAGTAGGAGATGTGAGAGGATGGCAGGACCTCAGCAGAAAAACGACACACACATCCATGCCTAATCTGGGGCTCGAACCCAGGTTCCTTAGATCAGTAGCCAAGCGTGCTAACCACTCGGCCACGGGACGGCGAAATAAATACCCCCTCAAGCAGCTGCTTGCCACAGAGGTCTGACAGGAGCCTGTCAGTTTATATGCCACAGTAGGAGATCTGAGAGGATGGCAGGACCTCAGCAGAAAAACGACACACACATCCATGCCTAATCTGGGACTCGAACCCAGGTCCCTTAGATCAGTAGCCAAGCGTGCTAACCATTCGGCCACGGGACGGCCAAGGCCAGGACAGCCTTGAGGAAAAGAGGGAAAAAGCGAAATTATGCCTAAATATATAATTGATTTAATTAATTATAATATTTAAAATTTAAGTTAAAGACATTTATTTTAAATCCAGTTAAAATAAAATAATTTATTCATTAGGATTTTATCAAAATATTTGAGAATATTATAAAACTAATTATCAATTTTTTTTTTTTAAATAAATAACTACCAGATGAATTTTAAGGAAAACAGTTATAATTAAAACTGCAGTATAAGTGAACATCGATGTCTCTTTTTATGCGTATCTTTTTTTTGCGGTTTTGAAGTTATGCGGTGCGCATATTTCATGCAAATTTGTGGGTTCCCCGTTGTGACTCGTATTTACATACAAGTAGTGAACGTGTAAGCAGTGAGCGTTCGATAAGTTTAATGTACAATTTTTTATGTGATCGGTGTTTGTCTTTTCATTATCGGAAGTATAAATTTACATAAAAGTAGTGTACGTGTAAGCAGTAACTGTCCGTGAAGTTTAATTTTGCATGTAAGTAGGTGTTTTTCATTTCATTATCGTAAGTCTAAATGTTGCTATTTTTAAAAAATATTACGTTAAGCGCACTTATCAATTTATATTGGATAAACTAGAAAATGAGTCATTAACAGTAACTGACGTTTGGAAAAAAATTTCTATTTTGAACTGTTTAAATCATATTGCATCTGCTATCGCTGAAATAAGACCACAAACTTTTTTTGCAACACATCCAGGCCAAGGTGCTTTCCAGGAGCTTGGATGGGGCGTGGGTGGCTCAGTCGGTAGCGCGCCAGGCTCGTAATCTGTAGTTCCCAGGTTCGAGTCCCGCTGGGTCAGCGTTGAGATTTATCTCCGCAAAAATTCCCCGCCCTGCCCACGGTCAGTAGGGGACACCGATGGACTTGGAAAGGCCGCCGTCCGTCGGATGGGACGTTACGCCGTGTGCGGGAGAGCCATACCCTGTGCACGTTAAAGAACACGCTGGATGGCCTTGACGGGAGGCTACCATCTGTCTCCCAACAGCTGTTCCAGTGGGTCCCCTCCCCCAAACTTCTCTGAGCCTTCGGGGTCCATGTGACCTGGCCATTTAGCCCATGGTGTGCAAAAAAGCGCCGCTCAGAGGTAAAACAACCCAAAAGCTATCGATGAAATAAGACCACAAACTTTTTTTGCAACACATCCAGGCCAAGCTGCTGGAAAGCAGCTTGGCCTGGATGTGTTGCAAACAATTAAACCATTCAAACATCGACTTATCAACTGAAATCATTACTTTGGCACATGAAATTGGTGGAGAAGGTTTTGATACATTTAGCAGGAATGATATCGACGAACTGCTTGTGGATAATGCCTTAAGTGGCGATGATATTATTGATATTACTTTGGATATTGTCGAAGAACCAGAAAACGATAGTGAAGTGGAAGAAGAATGCTCACTAGATGGGTATTGTACTGCTCACTAGATGGATATTGTATGTATCATTCCCCCTCACTGCGGGGGCGGGGGTGGCTCAGTCGGTAGCCCGCCGGGCTCGTAATCTGTAGTTCCCAGGTTCGAGTCCCAGCTGGGTCAGCGTTGAGATTTATCTCTGCAAAATTCCCGGCCCTGCCCACGGTCAGTATGGGACACCGATGGGCTTCGAAAGGCCGCCGTCCGTCGGATGGGACGTTAAGCCGTGGCCCCGTGTGCGGGAGAGCCATACCCTGTGCACGTTAAAGAACACGCTGGATGGCCTTGACGGGAGGCTACCATCTGTCTCCCAACAGCTGTTCCAGTGGGTCCCCTCCCCCAACTTTCTCTGAGCCTCGGGGTCCATGTGACCTGGCCATTTAGCCCATGGTGTGCAAAAAAAAGTGCCGCTCAGAGGTAAAACAACCCAACCCCCTCACTGCAAATATAATTCGAAAAGGTCTTCAACTTTGTAATAAATTGGAAAATTATTTTCTTGTTAATGACACAAATTCTGAACGAGCCTTCAAATTCCAACGTGAGCTGAAGAATTGTATGTCTGGATATCGCGAACTGCATAAGAAATTAGTGCAATCATAAAGCAAAGTTTAATCACTGATTACATTATAAGAGGACAAAAATCAACACAGAACGAGCGTGACGATGACGCTAATTCTATTCGTGAAGAACCATTGTCTTTATCATGCAGATCTGATGCCTGATGCATTGACCACCAGTTCAGAAATGCTGCCGAGTATTGTCAGATAGCGACGATAATTCTGATGAAAAAATGTAAAAAGAATTATTAGTTTTCAATAAAATTAAATGGATACAATTTTGAAACAAACCTAGTTTAAGTTTTATATCAATTTCTTTCTGATTTTCGAAAGAATTTTCTCACTTTTTTTTACGCATTTTTAGTTTTCTGAATTTTCATAAACTTTTTTATGCGATTTTCCGTTTATTTTAACTCATTGCTTTGGTTTTATGCGGTTTTAGAAAATTATGGAACGTATTCCTAATTTTGCAACGTAAGCGATGTCTGTTTTTGGGCGACTTTTTTTTATATGCGTTTTTCTGTGGAACGTATCTACCGCATAAAAAGAGTTGGGTTGGGTTGTTTTACCTCTGAGCGGCACTTCTTTTGCACACCATGGGCTAAATTGCCAGGTCACATGGACCCCGAAGGCTCGGGGAAGGTTGGGAGAGGGGACCCACTGGAACAGCTGTTGGGAGACAGATGGTAGCTTCCCGTCAAGGCCATCCAGCGTGTTCTTTAACATGCACAGGGTATGGCTCTCCCGCACACGGGGCCACAGCTTAACGTCCCATCCGACGGACGGCGGCCTTTCCAAGCCCATCGGTGTTTTTTTGGGGGGGAGGGGACCCAATGGACAGCTGTTGGTAGACAGATGGTAGCCTCCCGTCAAGACCATCCAGCGTGTTCTTTAACGTGCACAGGGTATGGCTTTCCTGTACACGGGGTCATGACGTAACGTCTCATCCGACGGACGGCGGCCTTTCCAAGCCCATCGGTGTCCCCTACTGACCGTGGGCAGGGCGGGGAATTTTGCGGAGATAAATCTCAACGCTGACCCAGCTGCGACTCGAACCTGGGAACTACAGATTACGAGCCTGGCGCGCTACCGACTGAGCCACCCCCGCCCCACATGAAAAGAGACTCGAGTGTATATAGAAGTGGATTTGATCATCCTCCATCCCAATTATCACAACCATGTAAACAGCTACACAGAATTTAAACAAGGAACTCTGTCTGGATAGTGACAGCATAATTTGTTTCCATTATTTCGCAATGCACAGCTGTCTGAGAAATTGAAACTCACTTTTGTAATTCTAGAAACGCCATCTCGCCAGTGAAGGGTTAGTTCGGAGCCTTATCATCCAATTAGGAAGCCAAGTGTAAGTGTGTGAGCAACGTTATTGCCAAGCTCATATGATACGTTTCCTATTTCCTGTTTGTGGACAGCATTTGCATACGCTATCTCAAAAATCGCATGCATCATTCAAGTAGTATTCGGAGTAAGGCACTGAGTAAAATACCATGCCAGAATGCAGAAAACAAATAGGAGGGGGAAAAAGGATTTTGGTTGGCTTATTTTATCTCTGAGAACATTTTTTGTACAAAATGGGTTAATCCACGTTACAAGAACCCCAGGACTCGGATAAGGTTGGAAAAGATCCACCAGACATCTGTTAACAGACAGATGAAAGAGCTTCCCGCCAAGTTGAGTTGTTTTACCTCTGAGAGGCACGTTTTTGTACACATAGGGGAAATGCACAATGGGTTAATTGGCCAGGTCACAAGACTTTCAAGGTTTCAAAGAAGGTTTGGAAAGGGGACCTGCGGGACTGCTGTTAGCAGACAGAGGGGAGAGATTCCGTCAAATTGGGTTGCTTCAGCTCTGAGCGGGTTGGGTTGGGTTGTTTTACCTCTGAGCGGCACTTCTTTGCACACCATGGGCTAAATGGCCAGTTCACATGGACCCCGAAGGCTCAGAGAAGGTTGGAGGAGGGGACCCACTGGAACAGCTGTTGGGAGACAGATGGCAGCCTCCCGTCAAGGCCATCCAGAGTGTTCTTTAACGTGCACAGGATATGGCTCTCCCGCACACGGGGTCACGGCTTAACGCCCCATCCGATGGACGGCGGCCTTTCCAAGCCCATCGGTGTCCCCTACTGACCGTGGGCAGGGCGGGGAATTTTGCGGAGATAAATCTCAACGCTGACCCAGCTTGGACTCGAACCTGGGAGCTACAGATTACGAGCCTGGCGCGCTACCGACTGAGCCACCCCCGCCCCGCTCTTAGCGGTACTTTTTGTGCAGAATACGTTAGATAGCCAGGTCACAAGAACCCACAGAGCTCAGAGAAGGTTAGTAAATAGGACCCACTGGACAGCTGTTAGGAAGAGCCTCCTGTCAAGGTCGTGCGGGGTGTTTTTTAACGTGCAGAGTGTATGGCTGTCCTGTACACGGAGTCATGACGTAACGTCTCATCCGACGGACGGTGGTCTTTCCAAGCCCATCAGTGACCCCTTTCTCACCGAGGACAGGTTTACAGAGGTTAATGGGCATAAATCTAAACAATTGGGACAGTTTGGACTCGAACTGGGAAACTGCAAATTACGAGCCTGGTACTCTACCGCCTGACTAACTCCTCCCCCGAGAGGAGAATACAAATTAGAAAAGAAAAATTGCTCTAGAGGTAGGGGTGGTTCAGTCGGCAACGTTCCTCACTCGTAAGGTTAGAGCGTTGAGATTTATCTATGCTAATCTCCTCCTTGCTCTAGGTGACTAAGGAGGCATCGACGGGCTTATGAAGACTGTCGTCCGTTGGATGCATTAGTATTAATTCCGTTGGATGTTGGATGGGTTGGGTTGTTTTACCTCTGAGCGGCACTTTTTTGCACACCATGGGCTAAATGGCCAGGCCACAAGGACCCCGAAGGCTCAGAGAAGGTTGGGGGAGGGGACCCACTGGAACAGCTGTTGGGAGACAGATGGTAGTCTCCCGTCAAGGCCATCCAGCGTGTTCTTTAACGTGCACAGGGTATGGCTCTCCCGCACACGGGGCCACGGCTTAACGTCCCATCCGACGGACGGCGGCCTTTTCAAGCCCATCGGTGTCCCCTACTGACCGTGGGCAGGGCGGGGAAATTTTGCGGAGATAAATCTCAACGCTGACCCAGCTGGGACTCGAACCTGGGAACTACAGATTACGAGCCTGGCGCGCTACCGACTGAGCCACCCCCGCCCCAATGGATGTTGGATGTATTAGTGTTACCGCTAAAGTGCAGAAATCAGTTATTCTACAGATTATCTAGGTATTGTGCAGATTAACTAGGGTGATCCGTTAACGTGCGGAAAATTGTTTCATTTCTCAAATTACCTAGGTAATCTGCAAATTACCTGGATAATCTGCACCTTACCTACTAGGCACTCGTTAAAGTGAAACTAAGATCTTTGCTGGAACAACAGGAACGTTTCTGTACGCTTAAATTAACATAATGTTATTTATCTAGTGTCCGAGAGTAGAGTTGAAACCAGGGTCATCCCTCTGTCAACATGAATCAGCCGTCCGAATTATGAAAAATCGCCCCCAAAATGAGCAGGCCAAGTGAGAACGAATCATTTTAGTGATTCGTTATCAAGAATGAATCACTTTACCGATTCGTTCTCACTTGGCCTCCGCTCATCCGGGGCGTTTTTTATAATGCGGACGAGTGAATCACGTGACACGAAGATTCATATTCAAGAGATTCACCACTATGAGAGAAACAAACTTTTGAACTTTAACGATACGGAAGCCGTTAATGTGCACATTACCTAGGTAAAATGCGGAAAACTCTCGATTCCGCACGTTAACGGAGCAAATCAGTTAATCTGCAGATTAGCTAGGTAATGTGCACATTAACGGCTCTCGAGCTTTAGCGGTAACATTAGTATTAAGTAGCTGGCCCATATGCAGGAGGGCGGGGGGGGGGGGCTCAGTCGGTAGCGCGCCAGGCTCGTAATCTGTAGTTCCCAGGTTCGAGTCCCAGCTGGGTCAGCGTTGAGATTTATCTCCGCAAAAATTCCCCGCCCTGCCCACGGTCAGTAGGAGACACCGATGGGCTTGGAAAGGCCGCCGTCCATCGGATGGGACGTTAAGCCGTGGTCCCGTGTGCGGGAGAGCCATACCCTGTGCACGTTAAACAACACGCTGGATGGCCTTAACGCGAGGCTACCATCTGTCTTCCAACAGCTGTTCCAGTGGGTCCCCTCCCCCAACCTTCTCTGAGCCTCCGGGGTCCATGTGACCTGGCCATTTAGCCCATGGTGTGCAAAAAAGTGCCGCTCAGAGGTAAAACAACCCAAACAAACAACCCCTCCCCCAACCTTCTCTGAGCCTTCGGGGTCCATGTGACCTGGCCATTTAGCCCATGGTGTGCAAAAAAGTACCGCTCAGAGGTAAAACAACCCAACCCATATGCAGGACAGTCATTCTCTCTGCACATTAAAGAACACATTGGATGGCCTTGGTTAAACATAAATGTGTTTACTAATAAATTTTGAATAAAAATGTGGTACCACTCGTTTTATATAAAAAAAAATATTATAATGCATTGAAGCATTCAATTACCATGGGAAATGTTTGTGACCTCTTCATTTCTACATATTACCTTAATGGGTAAAAATGTATATTGTAAAGCGAGTTTTAACTTAATGAGTAAAACAAAATATATAATATAGTTATAAATCGTGTTTTAACTTAATGGGTAAAACAAAATATATATGGTTCTAAAGCGTGTTTTAACTGCTCATAAGCACGGTTGTAGTTAAGGGATAATTTATTTGTTGTGTTTCGTTCTCTGTATTAAAATGTGTGGATCTTAATTATAAAACTTAACAAAATATAAAAGTACAGTGTGATCCAAAAATCAGAAAAATTTCGTTTAATGGCGTGAAAGTGAAAATATATTGATGTATAAAATAATGTAATAGATTAATACGTAGCTCCTAGATCGTATTTTACTAGTTGTTCAAGCTTTTCAATCGTCCTGTATAATTATTTCTTTATAAACAACGTTTCAAAAATTTCATTTTCACATAGTTTGCATTGCTTAAATATCGAAATTAACGATCTTTAAGGGCGGGGGTGGCTCAGTCGGTAGCGCGTCAGGCTCGTAATCTGTAGTTCCCAGGTTGAGTCCTAGCTGGGTCAGCGTTGAGATTTATCTCCGCAAAATTCCGCGCCCCACCCACGGTCAGTAGGGGACACCGATGGACTTGGAAAGGCCGCCGTCCATCGGATGGGACGTTAAGCCGTGGTCCCGTGTGCGGGAGAGCCATACTCTGTGCACGTTAAAGAACACGCTGGATGGCCTTGACGGGAGGCTACCATCTGTCTCCCAACAGCTGCTCCAGTGGGTCCTCTCCCCCAACCTTCTCTGAGCCTTCGGGGTCCTTGTGACCTGGCCATTTAGCCATGGTGTGCAAAAAAGTGCCGCTCAGAGGTAAAACAACCCAACCCAACGATCTTTAAAATATATAACTATACCAATGTTCTCTAACTTGTTCAACTTCAGCGCATCGTCACAACTAACAAATTATTTCTAGTTAAATCAACATCTCCTACAACAGAAGGCCGATGAACCAAGTTATGACGTCATATTAATAATTCCATAATCCAGAAAATTCTTATATATCTCTTACTGTTACTGGTTTACTTCTGTGCTAATATCTATATTAATGTTATTTACAAATATATTATACTAGAAAGAAAATTATTCGTATGTATTAGCGTTATAATAATTTCCAAAAAATACTAGTAACTTTCATTCTAAATAAGGTATACCTGTATATAAATAAATACTGTTATTACTATTATTATTCATAATAGTACACCAGTAATAAAATTAGAAATAAGTTTCAAAGAGTTTTTCTAGACATAAGACTACCTACGATGATGGGGCGGGGATGGCTCAGTCGGTAGCGCGCCAGGCTCGTAATCTGTAGTTCCCAGGTTAGAGTCCCAGCTGGGTCAGCGTTGAGATTTATCTCCGCAAAAATTCCCCGCCCTGCCCACGGTCAGTAGGGGACACCGATGGGCTTGGAAAGACCGCCGTCCGTCGGATGGGACGTTAAGCCGTGGCCCCGTGTGCGGGAGAGCCATACCCTGTGCACGTTAAAGAACACGCTGGATGGCCTTGACGGGAGGCTACCATCTGTCTCCCAACAGCTGTTCCAGTGGGTCCCCTCCCCCAACCTTCTCTGAGCCTTCGGGGTCCTTGTGATCTGGCCATTTAGCCCATGGTGTGCAAAAAAGTGCCGCTCAGAGGTAAAACAACCCAACCTACGATGACGTCATACCTTGGTTCACCGGCCTTCTGTTATAGGTATTGGTTAAACGTTATAGGTGTTGGTTAAACCCACGCCAAAAGTTTGGCGCCAAACTTATGTCCTTTCATAAATCGTATTTCATTCACAACTTTCCACTCTACTATTCTTTTTTATGACAACGTACTACTCCATTCTAAATGTAGGCGACGGCTGCGGCTGCGTCTACCTTTAGGAAACTTTTCGAAGCATTACTCCCGACCTACGGCAGCTACGAACCCGATCTATCATTAACCCGATATTATTATATACTCTTTCATTTATAGCGCAAATAATTAATAGTCGTATGTTAAGTGTCATAAGCATGCGGAACATTATTTTCAATCTGTTACCTCACTGAATTCAGAAGTGATCCTACAAGTTGGTAAAGGAAGAAGGTGCCTTGTTAAGTGTCATGAACATGCAGATCATTGTTTTCAATCTGTTACCTCACTGAATTCAGATAGTTTTCCTAAAAGTTCGTAAAGGAAGAAGGTGCCTTGTTAAGTATCGCAAACATGCAGACCATTATTTTCAATCTCTTACCTCACTGAATTCAAATAGTTTTCCTAAAAGTTCGTAAAGGAAGAAGGTGCGTGGTTAAGTATCACAAACATGCAGATCATTGTTTTCAATCTGTTACCTCACTGAATTCAGATAGTTTTCCTAAAAGTTCGTAAAGGAAGAAGGTGCCTTGTTAAGTATCGCAAACATGCAGACCATTATTTTCAATCTCTTACCTCACTGAATTCAAATAGTTTTCCTAAAAGTTCGTAAAGGAAGAAGGTGCGTGGTTAAGTATCACAAACATGCAGATCATTGTTTTCAATCTGTTACCTCACTGAATTCAGATAGTTTTCCTAAAAGTTCGTAAAGGAAGAAGGTGCCTTGTTAAGTATCGCAAACATGCAGACCATTATTTTCAATCTCTTACCTCACTGAATTCAAATAGTTTTCCTAAAAGTTCGTAAAGGAAGAAGGTGCGTGGTTAAGTATCACAAACATGCAGATCATTGTTTTCAATCTGTTACCTCACTGAATTCAGATAGTTTTCCTAAAAGTTCGTAAAGGAAGAAGGTGCCTTGTTAAGTATCGCAAACATGCAGACCATTATTTTCAATCTCTTACCTCACTGAATTCAAATAGTTTTCCTAAAAGTTCGTAAAGGAAGAAGGTGCGTGGTTAAGTATCACAAACATGCAGATCATTGTTTTCAATCTGTTACCTCACTGAATTCAGATAGTTTTCCTAAAAGTTCGTAAAGGAAGAAGGTGCCTTGTTAAGTATCGCAAACATGCAGACCATTATTTTCAATCTCTTACCTCACTGAATTCAAATAGTTTTCCTAAAAGTTCGTAAAGGAAGAAGGTGCGTGGTTAAGTATCACAAACATGCAGACCATTATTTTCAATCTCTTACCTCACTGAATTCAAATAGTTTTCCTAAAAGTTCATAAAGGAAAAAGGTCCCTTGTTAAGTATCACAAACATGCAGACCATTATTTTCAATCTCTTACCTCACTGAATTCAAATAGTTTTCCTAAAAGTTCATAAAGGAAAAAGGTCCCTTGTTAAGTATCACAAACATGCAGACCATTATTTTCAATCTCTTACCTCACTGAATTCAGATAGTTTTCCTAAAAGTTCGTAAAGGAAGAAGGTGCGTTGTTAAGTGTCCTGAACATGCAGACCATTGTTTTCAATCTGTTACCCCACTGAATTCAGATAATGTTCCTACAAGTTGGTGAAGAAAGAAGGTGCCTTGCTAAATGTCAGAAATTCCTTTTCGCAGCAATAAATATCCCGTTAAAAAACTCATTACGTCTTGCTGAAGTGCTTAAAGACCATGTCTCGAGATGACGAAGACCATTTATACTTCTGCGGAAAAAAGACTAAAAGAAAATCCCTTAATTAAGGCTGCTACTTGATAAAGAACCACATACTTGTGCGTCGTACAGCAACCTATTTGTTCTCCTGCCTCTACCGATCTCTATCAGAAGAGCGAGAGTAGCCACGAGGCAAAGCATAACGATCTGCAGAATCCTCTTCTCTCTACGATTACGTAAGAGAATGCTTTGCCTGAGACGGCCAAAGCTGCTTTCGGAAAATAATGGAAGGCGTCCAAACCCTCCAAGGCATCAGTTTGATGACGTAGTTAATAAATGCGGCAGCTGGTGAGGCATGAAAGCTTTCTCGCTCTATCGCTAATGGATGGTTGATGCTGGTACTTCTTGCTCCACCAACCTGGCAGAACACGTCTCAATCACTTGCGGCTTTCATATATTCTTTTTAATTTTCGCTGTAAATGAATGGATGCTTCTTATCGTAACTGGAAGAGGTGATTTAGGATTTCTGTCAAATGTTTTACCGCTTTGGATAATAAAATGGATCTTGAATGTACTTAGACCTGTGCGCCTGTGGGGCGGCTCAGTCGGTAGCGCGCCAGGCTCGTAATCTGTAGTTCCCAGGTTCGAGTCCCAACTGGGTCAGCGTTGAGATTTATCTCCGCAAATTTCCCCGCCCTCCCCACGGTCAGTAGGGGACACCGATGGGCTTGGAAAGGCCGCCGTCCGTCGGATGGGACGTTAAGCCGTGGCCCCGTGTGCGGGAGAGCCATACCCTGTGCACGTTAAAGAACACGCTGGATGGCCTTGACGGGAGGCTACCATCTGTCTCCCAACAGCTGTTCTAGTGGGTCCCCTCCCCCAACCTTCTCTGAGCCTTCGGGGTCCATGTGACCTGGTCATTTAGCCCATGGTGCCCAAAAAAGTGCCGCTCAGAGGTAAAACAACCCAACCCTGACTGAAGGGTAGGGTGTTTTGCGGAAAAAAATCTCAATGCTGACCCAGCTGGGACTCGAACCTGGGAACTGCAGATTACGAGTCTGGACCGCTACCACACATAACCCCCCCCCCCCCCCCCTTAGAGATGAAACAAGACTGTCGCCCACATGTTAGTACCAAATAGTGTCACTAAGTGACATGAGTCATCACTGTGAGATATCCATGCTGTGAAGCGCAGATTCGGAGTGAACATGGTGAAGATTCTACAAGTATGTAAGAAGCTGCAGATCTCCGCAACAATCCAGTTTGTATGGACACAGAAGGCCCAACAGGTGAAAATCCATCGATACCTTATAGCAGTTGGGTTGTTTTACCTCTGAGCGGCACTTTTTTGCACACCATGGGCTAAATGGCCAGGTCACATGGACCCCGAAGGCTCAGAGAAGGTTAGGGGAGGGGACCCACTGGAACAGCTGTTGGGAGACAGATGGTAGCCTCCCGTCAAGGCCATCCAGTGTGTTCTTTAACGTTGGGTTGTTTTACCTCTGAGCGGCACTTTTTTGCACACCATGGGCTAAATGGCCAGGTCACATGGACCCCGAAGGCTCCGAGAAGGTTGGGGGAGGGGACTCACTGGAACAGCTGTTGGGAGACAGATGGTAGCCTCCCGTCAAGGCCATCCAACGTGTTCTTTAATGTTGGGTTGTTTTACCTCTGAGCGGCACTTTTTTGCACACCATGGGCTAAATGGCCAGGTCACATGGACCCCGAAGGCTCAGAGAAGGTTAGGGGAGGGGACCCACTTGAACAGCTGTTGGGAGACAGATGGTAGCCTCCCGTCAAGGCCATCCAACGTGTTCTTTAATGTTGGGTTGTTTTACCTCTGAGCGTCACTTTTTTGCACACCATGGGCTAAATGGCCAGGTCACATGGACCCCGAAGGCTCAGAGAAGGTTGGGGGAGGGGACCCACTGGAACAGCTGTTTGGGAGACAGATGGTAGCGTCCCGTCAAGGCCATCCAGCGTGTTCTTTAACGTGCACAGGGTATGTCTCTTCTGTACACGGGGCCACGGTTTAACGTCCCATCCGACGGACGGCGGCCTTTCCAAGCCCATCGGTGTCCCCTACTGACCGTGGGCAGGGCGGGAAGCTAATAGCAGTGTACGGACATAAACCACACTGATACACCAGGCTTCGCAGCCGTTAAGCACAAGGAGGGGGGAAAAAAAGGGATCTAAATATATAAAAATTAACTAAAATATATATTTTTTTTAATAAATAAATAAATACCCCCTCAAGCAGCTGCTTGCCACAGAGGTCTGACAGGAGCCTGTCAGTTTATATGCCACAGTAGGAGATCTGAGAGGATGGCAGGACCTCAGCAGAAAAACGACACACACAACCATGCCTTACCCGGGGCTCGAACCCAGGTCCCTTAGATCAGTAGCCAAGCGTGCTAACCACTCGGCCACGATAAAGTAGAATAATTTATTTATTTTGCTACATTAATGTATTTTGGAATATTTTAAAATTAGTTAACATACTTTTTAAATTTTATAGCTACCAATGAAAGTTCAAATATTTAGAGCAAATTTTTCTTGTTTCACTTTCTAGGCTAGATACGCTATGCGCATATTAACGGATATCTTGCCAGTGAAACATGTGAGGAAATGGGTCATGAGTTCGAAGATAGTCGTGTGATTGTAATGGATGAGGACCTCTGCACCTGGCGATAAACAACGGTTTATCACCCACCATACGGTCCAGACCTGGCACAGTTGAAGTTCACTGGTTTGGGAAGCTGAAAAAACATCTCCAAGATCGGATTTGGGTTGTTTTACCTCTGAGCGGCACTTTTTTGCACACAATGGGCTAAATGGCCAGGTCACATGGACCCCGTAGGCTCAGAGAAGGTTGGGGGAGAGGACCCACGGAATAGCTGTTGGGAGACAGATGGTAGCCTCCCGTCAAGGCCACTAAGCGTGTTCTTTAACGTGCACAAGGTATGGCTCTCCCGTACACGGGGCCACGGCTTAACGTCCCATCCGACGGACGGCGGTCTTTCCAAGCCCATCGGTGTCCCCTACTGACCGTGGGCAGGGGCGGGGAATTTTGAGGAGATAAATCTCAACGCTGACCCAGCTGGGACTCGAATCTGGGAACTACAGATTACGAGCCTGACGCGCTACCGACTGAGCCACCCCCGCCCCTCCAAGATCGGAAACTTTTCATCGGATGATGCCACCAGGAGAGGTGAAACAAAGTGGCTTCAAGAGCAAGAACCAGTTCTTCTATTGACATGGCTTCGATACGCTGATCAACCATTACAACAAGTGTCTCGCCAACTCTGCTGATTAAGTGGAAAAAACAATACAATTTCATGTATAATGCCTTTGGTGTGATTGCCTGAAATCTACACAATTAAATAGGGAACCTTACTTTCTGAAATCTCCCTGTCTGTCCTTTGTCAATAGGGGACACCGATGATCTTGGAAAGGCCGCCGTCCCTCGGGTTGGGTTCGGTTGTTTTATCTCTGAACGTCACTTTTTTGCACACCATGGGCTAAGTGGCCAGGTCACATGGACCCCGAAGTCTCAGAGAAGGTTGCGGGAGAGGACCCACTGGAACAGCTGTTGGAAGACAGATGGTAGCCTCCCGTCAAGGCCATCCAGCGGTGTTCTTTAACGTTGGGTTGTTTTACCTCTGAGCGGCACTTTTTTGCACACCATGGGCTAAATGGCCAGGGCACATGGTCCCCGAAGGCTCAGAGAATATTGGGGGAGAGGTCCCAAAAATCCTCCCTCAATCAGCACATAATTTCTCTTCTTTGTCTCTTTCTTTCTTTGGCAAGAAGAAAGCGTCTGCGTCTTATCATCGCGCGCCATTTCGAGCGCCAAACGTTTCCACTTCAGCAGAGCGCGGGAAATGTCTTAGATCACATGAAGCGAATTTCTTCTTTCGATTCTTTTCATGTTTCTCCCGGAAAACTGAATCAGCACTGAAAGCATCAAAACTCTTTCTACTAATGGAGAAAACTCCTGCTATTGGTTTTTCGCTTTTTGTCTAATGTGATCGTTTTTTCTAAGGTACAGTCGCTCAAAAAAACATCCTAACACTATGGTTGATTACAGAATTCATAAAAAACATATGGCAACGATTTTTTTTGAAATTAGTGATCTGGCAACTTTCGTGTCATGTGATTACAGAATTCAGGAAAAATATCTGGAGCGTGTACAGCACTGTACACGCTCCAGTTACCGTTCACAGCAAACTGGAGCGTGTGCAGTTACTGCACACACTCCAGTTTGCTGTGAACGGTAACTGCACACGCTCAATATTTCCGTGAGTGAGCCCACACGATCTAGTATCAAAATAATGTGACCACCTACAGTCGCTCAAAAAAATATCCGAACACTATGGTTGATTACAGAATTCAGAAAAAATATCTGGCAACGAATTTTGTACAAATTAGTGATTTGGCAACCTTCGTGTCACGTGATTACAGAATTCAGGAAAAATATCTGGAGCGTGTACAGCAACTGTACATGCTCCAGTTACCGTTCACAGCAAACTGGAGCGTGTGCAGTAACTGCACACGCTCCAGTTCGCTGTGAACGGTAACTGCACACGCTCAATATTTTCGTGAGTGAGCCCACACGATCTAGTATCAAAATAATGTGACCACCTACAGTCGCTCAAAAAAGTATCCGAACACCATAGTTTATTACCATAATAAAATATAACATATAATTATACATATTAATTATAATAAAATATATATATAATTATTACCATAATAAATAATAAATACCCCCTCAAGCAGCTGATTGCCACAGAGGTCTGACAGTATCCTGTCAGTTTTATATGCCACAGTAGAAGGTCTGTGAAGCTGGCAGGACCTCAGCATAAAAACAACACGAACATCCATGCCTTAGCCGGGGCTCGAACCCAGGTCCCTTAGATCAGTAGCCAAGCGCGTTAACCACTCGGCCATGGGACGGCTTAGTGTTCGGATATTTTTTGAGCGACTGTACTTAGTTAATTTTTCATTTCTTTTTTTCCACTTTTTCCTCACTTTCTCTCACTTTAGTGGGGTGGCTCAGTCGCTAGCGCGCCAGGCTCGAAATCTATAGTTTCTAGGTTCGAATCCCAGCTGGGTCATAGTTGAGATTTATTTCCGCAAAACTCCCCGCCCTGCCCACGGTCAGTATTGGACACCGATGGACTTGGAAAGGCCGCTTTCCGTCGGAAGGGACGTTAAGCCGTGGCCCCGTGTGCGGGAGAGCCCCTGTGCACGTTAAAGAACACGCTGGATGGCCTTGACGGGAGGCTACCATCAGTCTCCCAACAGCTGTTCCAGTGGGTCCCTTCCCCCAACTTTCTCTGAGCCCTCGGTGTCCTTGTGACCTGGCCATTTAGTCCATGGTGTGCAAAAAGGTGCCGCTCAGAGGTAAAAGAACCCAACTGTTCACTTCAGTTGCCTCCAGTACCAAATGAACAATGGTGAAGCTTCCGTGTAAGCAAGAGAAAATTTGCTGTTAAAAAATAGAAAATGTATTAAATTTAATACGCAACTAAGTAAGCTGCAAACCTACTGATATAAAAAAATTGACGTGTTTTGTTAATATTCATAATGCTTTTAATGTCTATATCGGAGATATAAAATTACATTTTTATTAGTAAACCATTTGGTAACTAACTGAGCCTAGTACTTTTATCTACTTATCAAAAGAATCTGTATCTGAGGTATGTAAAAGGTATTCGCCACATAAAGCCACGGTATAACATTTCATCCAACGACATTACAAGCTATTTAATTTTAAATAAATAAAAATATTTATTACGCCTTTATTAAAACATTTAATATTTTAGAGCATTTTGTTTTTGAAAATATATCTACCAGTAGAATTTTAATTAATATAATTACGTAAAAATAGTGAGTAACTGCCACATGTTAAAGTGTTTTGGGTTTTCTCGATCTAGTTCGCATCAGATACAATTTTTCCGATGACATACTCTATTCTCTTCATCCCTGAGTCCCAGCCTGGCCATCAAAAGGCTGCAGCTTGGGATGGACAAAGTAGAGCCAAAGAACGTATAAGGAAAAGAAGTTCAGTTTGACAAAGCGTAAGTGGCGACCTCAAGTGGTGTTTCGATTCGTATCATGCATTTGTTTCAACTAGGAAGCAAACAATAAGGGGCAAAGGAATTATGCATCAAAAAATTTATATTTTAAAAAAGGGAAAAAAAATAACTGCACTTTGTATTTGAAAAAAATAATATCATGATTTTAATAAAGGTTTATTTTCTCCATTGGAATTATTTTTCGTTGAACCAACAATTATAAATTGAACGGATAGAGAAGATTTGAAATTAGCCTGAAGTTAATTTATAGAATAAATTACTACAATTAGATGCTTTCTTGGTTGCATAGAAACGGAATAGAATTGATATTAATATATTCTGCAAGGATATCAATGGGAAATTATTACATAGGAAAAGCGAAGAGAATGGAAGTTGACAGTAACATGTAATTACAAAAGCGTTCGTCCCCTGTAATGTTCGTTTCACCTCTACCCCAAATGCACGATACTCGATTTTACATTAATCTCTATGGAAGCATAACTTCTTCTCCCTCTACATTCTTTGATAGAGCACTGGTACTCCAAATGAAAAATCCAAGATTAATCCAGATAAAAGCAAGTCAGTTCTCTAAAAAGAAGATTGTTAATCCTGATTCTCCTAAAATATTTGCAGTTGAGACATCCTGGACACCAACCGTGAAATACTTGGTGTCATTCTACTTAAAAAAAAAACTTTGTTGGAATGCACATATTGATCATTGCTCTCAAAGGCTCAAATCATCAGAAGATGTACACTTGCACCCCTGATAGGGTAGATCGCGAAACTGCCTCCAGGAAAGAAATTATTTCTTTATAAGACTCTTCTGCGGCCAGTCCTCACATATGCATCACCAAGTATGGGGTAATACTACCAACACCAATGTCAGAACGCTTCAGAGCTTCCAAAATAAAATCCTCAGATTTGTGGTCAGTGCTCCCTGGTTGCGAAAAACAAGACAATTCACACTGATTTGAGCACTGACCACATATACACCCATATTCGAAAGCTCGCGCAGACCTTTCTCGAAGCATTGGAAGATAATTCTTATGATATAATTAGAACTTTGATTGATTATGGGGGGCGGGGGGTGGCTCAGTCGGTAGCGCGCCAGGCTCGTAATCTGTAGTTCCCAGGTTCGAGTCCCAGCTGGGTCAGCGTTGAGATTTAACTCCGCAAAATTCCCCGCCCTGCCCACGGTCAGTAGGGGACACCGATGGGCTTGGAAAGGCCGCCGTCCGTCGGATGGGACGTTAAGCCGTGGCCCCGTGTGCGGGAGAGCCATACCCTGTGCACGTTAAAGAACACGCTGGATGGCCTTGACGGGAGGCTACCATCTGTCTCCCAACAGCTGTTCCAGTGTGTCCCCTCCCCCAACCTTCTCTGAGCCTTCGGGGTCCATGTGACCTGGCCATTTAGCCCATGGTGTGCAAAAAAGCGCCGCTCAGAGGTAAAACAACCCAACCCAAATGATTGATTATGATCCATTGGTTTTAAACCAATTCAAGCGTCCTAAGATTGCGGTGTATGACAGCCGCATGTTTAACTTTTAGTTGTGCTTTTTTTAGCAAATTTGTTTTGTCCTTGTTGCCCCTTTGGGGTTCCGAGTGGTTAGCGCGCTTGGCTACTGATCTACGGGACCTGGGTTCGAGCCCCGGATAAGGCATGGATGTTCGTGTTGTTTTCTGCTGAGGTCCTGCCAACCTCTCAGACCTTCTACTATGGCATATAAACTGACAGGCTCCTGTCAGACCTCTGTGGCAAGCAGCTGCTTGAGGGGGTATTTATTTATTTTTTTATTTTATAACTTTGTTATTGCCAAACAGGTACTATTTTAGACTTCGAGATATAAGCCCTATTCTTGGAGCTCAAAAAATTAAAGATAACAGATATCAAGTGCCACGAAACAAATTATTGAGATCTGCGGTCAATGCCCCTTGGTTTGTTATTAAAAGACAACTTTGTCTTGGGCTTGGGCATCGACCACATATATACTCATATTAAATGCATCTCAAAAATGTTTTTTGGGGCTGTTGAAAATAATCCTAATGAGATTATTTCTTCTTTGCTTAATTATGATCATAATGTTTTTAATAAGTACAAGAGGCCTGAAATGATAGCTTTCTCTGAGGAAAGCTACTCGTTTTAGGTCTCTTGTGCATGATATATGCTATTTTTAGCTTGTTTTATGCTAGTCTTTAGAGGCCCACCCATTGGTAGTTTACTTGTTATATGTTTTTACTTATGGGTTGCGTTGTTTTACCTCTGAGCGGCACTTTTTTGCACACCATGGGCTAAATGGCCAGGTCACATGGACCCCGAAGGCTCAGAGAAAGTTGGGGGAGGGGACCCACTGGAACAGCTGTTGGGAGACAGATGGTAGCCTCCCGTCAAAGCCATCCAGCGTGTTCTTTAACGTTGGGTTGTTTTACCTCTGAGCGGCACTTTTTTGCACACCATGGGCTAAACGGCCAGGTCACATGGACACCGAAGGTTGGGGGAGGGGACCCACTGGAACAGCTGTTGGGAGACCGATGGTAGCCTCCCGTCAAGGCCATCCAGCGTGTTCTTTAACGTGCACAGGGTATGGCTCTCCCGCACACGAGGCCACGGCTTAACGTCCCATCCGACGGACGGCGGCCTTTCCAAACCCATCGGTGTCTCCTACTGACCGTGGGCAGGGCGGGGAATTTTGCGGAGATAAATCTCAACGCTGACCCAGCTGGGACTCGAACCTGGGAATTACAGATTACGAGCCTCGCGCGCTACCGACTGAGCCATCCCCGCCCCGTTTTTACTTATGGCAACTGAGCACATTCTCAGATGGAGTTGGTAATGGATAACGTTTTACCTGGAACATCGCATATCCATACACGATCTACGAACTCTCACAGCACCATCAACACGAACGATAGAAGACTACAGAGTTTCCAAAACAAATTTTTAAGATCAGTGGTCAGTACACCATGATTTGTGAAGAATAAAAATCATTCACAATGACTTGGGCATTGACCACATATATACATACATCAGGAAACTCTCGCAGACCTTTTTCGCGACAGTGGAAGACCACCCTTACGAAATTATAAATTCTTCACTCAATTATGATCCTTTGGTGCTGAACAAGTTCAAACGCCCAAAGTTAATGTTCCCAGGTTCGAGTTCCAGCTAGGTCGGCGTTGAGATTTATCTCCGCAAAATTTCCCCGCCCTGCCCACGGTCAGTAGGGGACACTGAGGGGCTTGAAAAGGCCGCCGTCCGTCGGATGGGACGTTAAGCCGTGGCCCCGTGTGCGGGAGAGCCATACCCTGTGCACGTTAAAGAACACGCTGGATGGCCTTGACGGAAGGCTACCATCTGTCTCCCAACAGCTGTTCCAGTGGGTCCCCTACCTTCTCTGAGCCTTCGGGGTCCTTATGGCCTGGCCATTTAGCCCATGGTGTGCAAAAAAAGTGCCGCTCAGAGGTAAAACAATCCAATCCAAAACCCAAAGTTAATTGTGTTTGAGGACCGTGTTTTTACACTATGATATAAGTCAACACTTTTGTTGTTTTGTTAGTTGTTTTTAACCTTTATAATTTTTATGTTGCGTTTTAAGTAAACATCTTGTTTTTGCCCATTGGGCCCCTTCGGGGTTGTTTCTTTTTATTGTCATTACCATGATTTTAAGGCCTAAGGCCAGGAACTTAATGAATGTTAATTAAGATGAAATGATGAGCTGAAAAAAATTTGGTTTTTGCCATGAGTGGGTTTCGAACCCACGTCTCCAGGTTGTTTGGGTTGTTTTACCTCTGAGCGGCACTTTTTTGCACCCATGGGCTAAATGGCCAGGTCACATGGACCCCGAAGGCTCAGAGAAGGTTGGGGGAGGGTACCCACTGGAACAGCTGTTGGGAGACAGATGGTAGCCCCCCGTCAAGGCCATCCAGCGTGTTATTTAACGTGCACAGGGTATGGCTCTCCCGCACACGGGGCCACGGCTTAACGTCCCATCCGACGGACGGCGGCCTTTCCAAGCCCATCGGTGTTCCCTACTGACCGTGGGCAGGGCGGGGAATTTTGCGGAGATAAATCTCAACGCTGACCCAGCTGGAACTCGAACCTGGGAACTACAGATTACGAGCTTGGCGCGCTACCGACTGAGCCACCCCCGCCCCTACGTCTCCAGGAAACATGCCTGTTATGCTAGACCACTACACCATCAATGGCTAACCTTTTCTCAGCTTAGTGACCTTATAATCTCTGAATTTTATTGCACTACTGGCGCCATCTATCCAGGAAGTGGACAACTCTGTGATTATTTACTACTGATTAATTAAGATATCAGATATCAGGCTGCCACGGTGGCTCAGTGGTATCGCATTGGCACGTGGTGACTCTGGGACTGCCGGGGTCAGAGTTCGAGTCCCAGGGACGGATGGATGAATAGCATGGTCATTTGTTCTGCCTTATATGTTGTGTTTGTCCCTCAGTAATCATATCAATTGTCAATATGTCAGAAAAATATATGTTCATTCATTCGGACATAAAGCGATATTGGCTATAAGTCCCAGCATCCAACTTGAAAGAAAAAATTAATGAATAATTCATTCGTTAGTCTACTGTTTAGTCTAACTATAGTATAGTCTAACGTAGTGTTTTTCAACCTTTTTCTTTATCTCACGGCACACCTTGTCAAATCGCGCCATCTATGGACGTGTCGCGAAAACTCATTTTTCATGGCTACACCCCACCCACTTTAGAAATAAGCCGGTGTTATGCACATATATTTTTGTTTATGCATATATATTTTTTACTATATTATGTATACGTTTATTATAACAATGATATTCTCGTATAATCAATTTAAAGAGGTTGTAATTTTAATATGTACACTTATTGTGCTTTGGACTTCTTTCAAAAATAATTTAATTAATGATCTTTAAAAATTTTCGCGGCACACCAGTTCAAAATCAGTTATCTAACGGGTACAGTCGCTCAAAAAATATCCGAACACTATGGTTGATTACAGAATTCAGAGGGGCGGGGGTGGCTCAGTCCGTAGCGCGCCAGGCTCGTAATCTGTAGTTCCCAGGTTCGAGTCCCAGCTGGGTCAGCGTTGAGATTTATCTCCGCAAAAATTCCCCGCTCTGCCCACGGTCAGTAGGGGACACCGATGGGCTTGGAAAGGCCGCCGTCCGTCGGATGGGACGTTAAACCGTGGCCCCGTGTGCGGGAGAGCCATACCCTGTGCACGTTAAAGAACACGCTGGATGGCCTTGACGGGAGGCTACCATCTGTCTCCCAACAGCTGTTCCAGTGGGTCTCCTCCCCCAACCTTCTCTGAGCCTTCGGGGTCCATGTGACCTGGCCATTTAGCCCATGGTGTGCAAAAAAGTGCCGCTCAGAGGTAAAACAACCCAACAGAATTCAGAAAAAATATCTGGCAACGATTTTTTTAGAAATTGAATATATTTATTCATCATCATCGTCTTCTCACAAAACACAGATGTAGAGAAATTTTATACATTTGACCCGCAAAGCTAATAGCTTATCTGCAGGAATTGATGAACATTAGTTTTCATACATAAGTGAACATATTAAAAAAGAACACAAGTCATATACAGATTTTCTCAGGAATACAGATTAACAGACATTCTTTAAATAGTTTTTAACCTTTAACTTAATGTCACTAAAATTAGTTAGATATATGATTTCTCTTGGTAACTGGTTAAAGATTTCCGGCACTTTATACTCTTTAAAATTTTTACCGTATTTATTAACAAAATTCGGGATTTGAAAATAATTATTGGTCTGAAATCTGGTATTCTTATCATGTGTAATTTGTACGTTATATGTGTCATTGAAAAAGTTGTCCAGAATAATGCCATATCTATAGAGATTTTGGACTGATAGAATATTGAGGAATGAAAATCTTTCACTTGCTTTTGAAAAATTATTTCTAAGCTAGTATGGAATTATATTTTTTGCTATAGATGATTGCAATTTTTCAATTTTTTTAGGTTAGTGATGCCAGTTGTTCCATATATTGTCATTCCACACCTGATTAAAGATTCACAAATTGCCTTGTAGACCATAATAACAAATGTCGGTATCGACTATGAGTTGCAATTTGTAAATTTTAGCGGCGCGATATCGGAGACTTTCACATAACTTCAAAACGTGATTTTTCCATCGAAAGGTTAACTCCAAGTATAAACCCAGTGATTTGGCATGTCACTAATTTTTTGCTAGATCACTAATTTCTAAAAAAATCCTTCCCAGATACTTTTTCCGAATTCTGTAATCAACCGTAGTGTTCGGATATTTTTAGAGCGATTGTACAATTCTCACACTTCCGATGCAAGAAATACCTATTCTCGGTGTAAACTTAAACACAATACTCTACCACCAAAAGTTCTTCTTTTGGGGCGGGGGTGGCTCAGTTGGTAGCGTGCCAGGCTCGTAATCTGTAGTTCCCAGGTTCGAGTCCTAGCTGGGTCAGCGTTGAGATTTATCTCCGCAAAATTTCCTGCCCTGCCCACGGTCAGTAGGGGACACCGATGGGCTTGGAAAGGCCGCCGTCGGATGGGACGTTAAGCCGTGGCCCCGTGTGCGGGAGAGCCATACCCTGTGCACGTTAAAGAACACGCTGGATGGCCTTGACGGGAGGCTACCATCTGTCTCCCAACAGCTGTTCCAGTGGGTCCCCTCCCCCAACCTTCTCTGAGCCTTCGGGGTCCATGTGACCTGGCCATTTAGCCCATGGTGTGCAAAAAAGTGCCGCTCAGAGGTAAAACAACCCAAATCCGATGCAAGAACATAAAAATAGCGACATTTATAGAATTTTATTTCTATTCTAGAAACGTCCATGAATTCCGCCTTTGACATTGAGCGGGTGGAGATAACATTGAGAACCTGTTTAAAAAAAATATTTGATGCAGGAAGACATTGAACGTTCTTGTCTGACTACTTCAGATCTGGAACTTCTCTTTCTGCATTGAGAGTGCTCGTTTAAATTTGTTCTATTTCGTACAAGGACTTGAACAACATATTTGGTAGCTGGCCACACTTTTTATCTGCACTAGTAGTTTCTTTAGTTTTTAGCGAACTGCTAAGGAAATTTTGAATGGCAGCAATAAATATCTAAAGTATTTTTTTAATAAGTATTTCTAAACGGTAACTCTTTTTTTAAGGTACTCCTTGATATCAAGGGCAGATATAGCCTAGAAGCATTATAATTTGTTCTGGTTTCTCATGCAACCTACAAAATACACAAGGACATGTCAACTGGTCTGAGTACACAGGTGCGCTAATAATTAGACCACGAAGACCTTTATCTTAGGTATGTTATAAGAAGTTAATGTTAAAGCACACCTCGATGGTCTTTGTGGGAAACTAACATCTGTCTCCTAAGGACTGCGCGCTATTGACTGAGATAAATTTGCTTTAGCCATTCGGTTGGGTTGGGTTGTTTTACCTCTGAACGGCACTTTTTTGCACACCATGGGCTAAATGACCAGGTCACAAGGACCCCGAAGGCTCAGAAAAGGTTGGGGGAGGGGACCCACTAGAACAGCTGTTGGGAGACAGATGGTAGCCTCCCGTCAAGGCCATCGAGCGTGTTCTTTAACGTGCACAGGGTATGGCTCTCCCGCACACGGGGCCACGGCTTAACGTCCCATCCGACGGACGGCGGCCTTTCCAAGCCCATTGGTGACCCCTACTGACCGTGGGCAGGGCGGGGAATTTTTGCGGAGATAAATCTCAACGCTGACCCAGATGGGACTCGAACCTGGGAACTACAGATTACTAGCCTGGCGTGCTACCGACTGAGCCACCCCCGCACCAAGAATTTATCTGGAAAGCAATTAAATATGTAACTAACAACAGTTATATTTGTTTGTTATTCTAAAGTACTTGTCGAGAGGGGCCTATCCAAGCGCGGAAGGAAGGGGAATCAGGGACGTACCCAGAGGGTGGGGCGAACCCCTCCAAAAATTCTGTCGTTTTATACTAAATCTCAGACTTGTCTGCCTGCTTTGGAATCCAAAAGACTTGTTATTTACTGTATAATTTTATTTTTGCCCCATATTTATGTCCGACACTAAAAATAAATTTAAAAAATATTTTAGTAATTGGTAAAAAAAACTCGCCTTATCCACAGACAGCATCTGTCTCGAAACAACGGTTAATCCCCTACGAAGCTAAATTCTCGGAGCCTCCCCGAAACAGAATTCTCGGATGCCCTAAAATTAAATTCTCGCCTCCCGCCCCTCCCAAAGCTAAATCCTGGGTTCGTGCCTTGGGGGAGGAGGAGCGTTATGATAAAATAAAAAGTATCATATAAAAGACAGTGCCGAAAATCCCACTCTGAAAGGGGCGGGGTGTCTCCGTCGGTAGCGCACCAGGCTCGTAATCTGTAGTTCCCAGGTTCGAGTCCCAACTGGATCAGCGTTGAGATTAATCTCCGCAAAACTCATCGCCCTGCCCACGGTCAGTAGGGGACACCGATGGGCTTGGAAAGGCCGCCGTCCGTCAGATGGTATATTAAGCCGTGTCTTCGTGTGCGGGAGAGCCATACCCTGTGCACGTTAAAGAACACGCTGGATGGCCTTGACGGGAGGCTACCATTTGTCTCCCAACAGTTGTTCCAGTGGGTCTCCTCCCCCAACCTTCTCTGAGCCTTCGGGGTCCATGTGACCTGTCCATTTGGTGTGCAAAAAAGTGCCGCTCAGAGGTAAAACAACCCAACAACCCATTCTGAAATAAATCAAATCCCTCCCCCAATCTATTATACACAAACACATCAACAGTTCCCTCCCCCCCTCCGGGCGGGGGTGGCTCAGTCGGTATCGCGCCAGGCTCGTAATCTGTAGTTCCCATTTTCGAGTCCCAGCTGGGTCAGCGTTGAGATTTATCTCCGCAAAAATTCCCCGCCCTGCCCACGGTCAGTAGGGGACACCGATGGGCTTGGAAAGACCGCCGTCCGTCGGATGGGACGTTAAGCCGTGGCCCCGTGTGCGGGAGAGCCATACCCTGTGCACGTTAAAGAACACGCTGGATGACCTTGACGGGAGGCTACCATCTGTCTCCCAACAGCTGTTCCAGTGGGTCCCCTCCCCCAACCTTCTCTGAGCCTTCGAGGTCCATGTGACCTGACCATTTAGCCCATGGTGTGCAAAAAAGTGCCGCTCAGAGGTAAAACAACCCAACGTTAAAGAACACGCTGGATGGCCTTGACGGGAGGCTACCATCTGTCTCCCAACAGCTGTTCCAGTGGGTCCCCTCCCCCAAACTTCTCTGAGCCTTTGGGGTCCTTGTGACCTGGCCATTTAGCCCATGGTGTGCAAAAAATTGCCGCTCAGAGGTAAAACAACCCAACGTTAAAGAACACGCTGGATGGCCTTGACGGGAGGCTACCATCAGTCTCCCAACAGCTGTTCCAGTGGGTCCCCTCCCCCAAATTTCTCTGAGCCTTTGGGGTCCTTGTGACCTGGCCATTTAGCCCATTGTGTGCAAAAAATTGCCGCTCAGAGGTAAAACAACCCAACGTTAAAGAACACGCTGGATGGCCTTGACGGGAGACTACCATCTGTCTCCCAACAGCTGTTCCAGTGGGTCTCCTCCCCCGAACTTCTCTGAGCCTTTGGGGTCCTTGTGACCTGGTGTCCGAGTCCCAGCTGGGTCAGCGTTGAGATTTATCTCCGCAAAATTCCCCGCCCTGCCCACGGTCAGTAGGGGACACCGATGGGCTTGGAAAGGCCGCCGTCCGTCGGATGGGACGTTAAGCCGTGGCCTCGTGTGCGAGAGAGCCATACCCTGTGCACGTTAAAGAACACGCTGGATGGCCTTGACGGGAGGCTACCATCTGTCTCCCAACAACTGTTCCAGTGGGTCCCTTCCCCCAACCTTCTCTGAGCCTTCGGGGTCCTTGTGGCCTGGCCATTTAGCCCATGGTGTGCAAAAAAGTGCCGCTCAGAGGTAAAACAACCCAACGTTAAAGAACACGCTGGATGGCCTTGACGGGAGGCTACCATCTGTCTCCCAACAGCTGTTCCAGTGGGTCCCCTCCCCCAACCTTCTCTGAGCCTTCGGGGTCCATGTGACCTGGCCATTTAGCCCATGGTGTGCAAAAAAGTGCCGCTCAGAGGTAAAACAACCCAACGTTAAAGAACACGCTGGATGGCCTTGATGGGAGGCTACCATCTGTCTCCCAACAGTTGTTCCAGTGGGTCCCCTCTCCAACCTTCTCTGAGCCTATAGGGTCCATGTGACCTGGCCATTTAGCCCATGGTAAAGCTCATAGGTAAAACAACCCAACAACAACCTGTCACGACATCAGTTCGTCTCGTAAATACCACTAGCAACCGTTAAATATACAATCTTATTCTCGTGTTCATCGCAATCCACTCAGCACGTGAACAAATCTCCATCCTTTGAGTGGTTTCCTTAGCAACCGCAACGTTTCTAGTTAATTGACTTCGGCAGACAAAAAAAGAAATGTCTTTATGACTCGACTTCCTTGCTTTAGAAGCGAATTTATAGCCCTTTACTTCGAATGTCCTGCAATGGCTTTGTTGCAGAGAGCTTCTGATAATTCGCGCCATTTTGCAACAACGTAGCTATGACGTAAATTCAATGTCATCATGTGGTCAGAGAGGCTTTATTCATACGGTTACGAAACAGTCATAAAACTTAATCGCACGACTCGCATACCACTATTAAAATTAAGCAAAAGTTTCTTAAATGGATTTTTTTTCCTTCGATCTATCGCTCTAAAGTTCACTGAGCAGAAAAATTAAAACTGCAAGTGAAAAGAAAGAAATTGGCTCCATTACCCTCAAGGATTCAAAGGTTTCTTTGATGTTTGTAGATGGGGTGAAATGCAATTTTTTACACGTTAATAGTTATATTACTTTTACTTTATTCTATTCTTTTTTTTATGATAGCCGTCCCATGGCCGAGTGGTTAGCGCGCTTGGCTACTGATCTAAGGGACCTGGGTTAGAGCCGCAAAAATTCCCCGTCCTGCCCACGGTCAGTAGGGGACAACCGATGGGCTCGGAAAGGCCGCCGTCCGTCGGATGGGACGTTAAGCCGTGGCCCCGTGTGCGGGAAAGCCATACACTGTGCACGTTAAAGAACACGCTGGATGGCCTTGACGGGAGGCTACCATCTGTCTTCCAACAGCTGTTCCAATGGGTCCCCTCCTCCAACCTTCTCTGAGCCTTCGGGGTCCATGTGACCTGGCCATTCAGCCCATTGTGTGCAAAAAAAGTGCCGCTCAGAGGTAAAACAACCGAACCCAACCCTGGTTTAGAGCCCCGGGTAAGGCATGGCTGTTCGTGTTGTTTTTCTGCTGAGGAACTGCCATCCTCACAGACCTTCTACTATGTCATATAAACTTACAGGCTCTTGTCAGACCTCTGTGGCAAGCAGCTGCTTGAGGGGGTATTTATTTTTTTATTTTTTTATTTTTTTTTTGGCCGATTTATTCCATTTTATCACGACGCCGGATTACTTGTGACTTTGGCAGATTCTTATTCAATATACCTTACAAACCAAGATTTGGGCTGTTTTACTTCTGAGCGATACTTTTTTCCGCACAATGGGCTAAATACTAGGTCACAAGGATACCACGAACTAAAACGTTTGTGCAAAGGAATTCACTGAATAGCTGTAGGATACAGATGGAATCCTGCCGTCAAGCCATGCAGTGTGTTCTTTAACGAACACACATATGGCCAACAACCTGCTACAACAAAAGGCCGTACAACTAAGTTATGACGTCAGCAAGTGTAGTTCTAAAAATCTAGACCTATCTTATCTATTTATCTTTATATATTAATGTTTACTTATAAATATACATGATTTAGAAAACAATTTTTGTATGCATTATCTCTATGATAATGGTAATATATATGAAAAATTTCCCTTATAAAAGTTATATTTTTAATAAACATTATCGTAAATATTTGTATATTACTGGTGTATACCAGTAATAGCATTAATAATAGCCCCCTCCACCCCCCTATAAAAATGCTGGTAAGGGTAATAAATAAAAAAATAAATAAATACCCCCTCAAGCAGCTGCTTGCCACAGAGGTCTGACAGGAGCCTGTCAGTTTATATGCCACAGTAGAAGATCTGAGAGGATGGCAGGACCTTAGCAGAAAAACAACACGAACATCCGTGCCTTAGCCTTTATCCGGGCTCGAACCCAGGTCCCTTAGATCAGCAGCCAAGCGCGCTAACCACTCGGCCACGGGACGGCTTACAATATACCTTACTTACAATACCTTACAAACAAACTTATAGGCTTACAATTACCTTACAAACCAAGAAATAGAGGCAAAAAAATTATTGAACATATGAATTTTTCAAGAATTTTTTAAAGATGTTTGAAACGGAGAAGGGACTTATACTTATCTCTTGACTCCCCTAATTTACCTATTCCCCGCCCTGCCCACGGTCAGTAGGGGACACCGATGGGCTTGGAAAGGCTTCCCTATTCCCCGCCCTGCCCACGGTCAGTAGGGGACACCGATGGGCTTGGAAAGGCTTCCCTATTCCCCGCCCTGCCCACGGTCAGTAGGGGACACCGATGGGCTTGGAAAGACCACCGTCCGTCGGATGGGACGTTAAGCCGTGGCCCCGAGTGCGGGAGAGCCATACCTTGTGCACGTTAAAGAACACGCTGGATGGCCTTGACGGGAGGCTACCATCTGTCTCCCAACAGCTGTTCCAGTGGGTACCCTCCCCCAACCTTCTCTGAGCCTTCAGGGTCCATGTGACCTGGCCATTTAGCCCATGGTGTGCAAAAAAGTGCCGCTCAGAGGTAAAACAACCCAACGTTAAAGAACACGCTGGATAGCCTTGACGGGAGGCTACCATCTGTCTCCCAACAGCTATTCCAGTGGGTCCCCTCCCCCAACCTTCTCTGAGCCTTCGGGGTCCATGTGACCTGGCCATTTAGCCCATGGTGTGCAAAAAAGTGCCGCTCAGAGGTAAAACAATCCAACCCCTAATTTCCCTCTAAATCCCTCCAATTTCTTGATCCGGGCCAGGTTTCTACATTATAATGCACATCATATATGCTGAATTACAGGAACGTGATGTTAAACAAGAACACACAAAAAAAGTATTTTTTTAATTTGATCGTGAATAAAGACATTTAAATGGAAACTTATTTTCTTCTATAAACAAAAATTCTAGTGTGAAGGAATTTGAAACAAGAGCTGAATTTCTACAGACAGAGACAGACAACAAAATGAAAACTTGCTTGTTTTTTCTTTGATTGGGTTGTTTTACCTCTGAGCGGCACTTTTTTGCACACCATGGGCTAAATGGCCAGGTCACATGGACCCCGAAGGCTCAGAGAAGGTTGGGGGAGGGGACCCGCTGGAACAGCTGTTGGGAGACAGATGGTAGCCTCCCGTCAAGGCCATCCAGCGTTTTCTTTAACGTTGGGTTGTTTTACCTCTGAGCGGCACTTTTTTGCACACCATGGGCTAAATGGCCAGGTCACATGGACCCCGAAGGCTCAGAGAAGGTTGGGGGAGGGGACCCACTGGAACAGCTGTTGGGAGACAGATGGTAGCCTCCCGTCAAGGCCATCCAGTGTGTTCTTTAACGTGCACAAGGTATGGCTCTCCCGCACACTGGGCCACGGCTTAACGTCTAATCCGACGGACAGCGGCCTTTCCAAGCCCATCGGTGTATCCTACTGATCGTGGGCAGGGCGGGGAATTTTGAGGAGATAAATCTCAACGCTGACCCAGCTGGGACTCGAACCTGGGAACTACAGATTACGAGCCTGACGCGCTACTGACTGAGCCACCCCCCGCCCCTTTTTTTTTTCTTTGAAAACAAGTCAGAAACTGTCAAGTTAAAAAAACTGTGAATATTTTGCATCTGAAAGCTGTCTTTCAGTTGTTCGTGAATATTTTCTTCGTTGAAGTCTCCGTACTGAAAATGTTAGGGAAAAGTGAAACGAGAAGTCTGCTTTTATTAGCATTGAACGTCTATTGTCAGTGCGGTACTTCCTGTCATTTTCGAAACTTCAATGTTTGGATCAGCTCTTCGCAGAAATCCTACACAGAGAGATCATAGTTATTACCACGATGAAACGCGAAGTTGACGTCAATGTCCTCGTCATCAATGTGGCGTCTTACCACTGGCTGTTTGTCATTTGAAAGTTTATCCCCATAAAATGGAAGATCTCGGAATTCGTTGCTCCTTTCCGAAAAGTTACTATAAAATGTAAAAGGAAATTTTTCCTCCACACTAATGTTGTGATACAACTTTTGGCTTGGGTTAAATCAACACCTCTTTTACAGAAAGCCAGAAGATCAAATTTACGAAGTCAATTTTTATATTTTTAATTTTAATATTATTACTGGTGGTTCGTGTGCTAAATCTTATACTAATGTTTATCAATAAATACATTTTATTTAGAACAAAAATTATTTGTATTAATTAGCGTTATGAGATTTGGTAATAAATACGAATATTCTTTTTTCTAAATCAAATATATTTATAGAAAAAAATAAATAAATAAAATAAATACCCCCTCAAGCAGCTGCTTGTCACAGAGGTCTGACAGGAGCCTGTCAGTTTATATGCCATAGTATAAGGTCTGTGAGGATGGCAGGACATCAGAATGAAAAATATATGAATTCGTTCTATGGTATAACTACTTAAGTGACGTCATAAATTTAGTCCATTGCCTTCTGTTATAGGAGATATTGGTTAAACTTAGATGGCACTGGGTTAGGTTGGGTTACCTCTGAGCGGCACTGTTTTGCACACCATGGGCTAAATGGCCAGGTCACATGGACCCCAAAGTCTCAGAGAAGGTTGGGGAAGAGGACCCACTGGAAGAGGTGTTGGGAGACAGATAGTAGCCTCCCGTCAAGGCCATCCAGCGTGTTCTTTAACGTGCACAGGGTATGACTCTCCCGCACATGGGGCCACGGCTTAACGTCCCATCCGACGGAAGGCGGCCTTTCCAAGCCCATCGGTGTCCTCTACTGACTGTCGGCAGGACGGGGAAATTTTGCGGAGATAAATCTCAACGCTGACCCAGCTGGGACTCGAACCTGGGAACTACAGATTACGAGCCTGGAGCGCTACCGACTGAGTCACCACCGCCCCAGATGGCACTGGACCCGCTTGCCAAAGCCTCCTATATCATATCAGGCCTGAAGAGTGCAGTACTCGACAAACATAAGTATTATTTTTAAACATATATTTGACTCGTATCTAAAAAATTTTAAATATCTGGTAACAAATTTTGAAACATTCTTAAATATTTTAATATAGCGTAACGAATAGATCATTTCAAAGGGTTTTAAAATATCTAGTACTTTGATTTTACACAAATTAAATCGGTTCCAGTTTTCTGCATTTTCACAAGGACCACAAGGGCTCAGAGAAGGTTGGGTGACCCACTGGGCAGTTATCAGAAGACACGTAGTCGTCTCCTGTCAAGGATTTGGGTTGGGTTGTTTTACCTCTGAGCGGCACTTTTTTTGCACACTATGGGCTAAATGGCCAGGTCACATGTACCCCGAAGGCTCAGAGAAGGTTGGGGGAGGGGACCCACTGGAACAGCTGTTGGGAGACAGATGGTAGCCTCCCGTCAACGCCATCCAGCGTGTTCTTTAACGTTTTGTTGTTTTACCTCTGAGCGGCACTTTTCTGCACACCATGGGCTAAATGGCCAGGTCACATGGACCCCGAAAGTTCAGAGAAGGTTGGGGGAGGGGACCCACTGGAACAGCTGTTGGGAGACAGATGGCAGCCTCCCGTCAAGGCCATCCAGCGTGTTCTTTAACGTGCACAGTGTATGGCTCTTCCGCACACGGGGCCACGGCTTAACGTTCCATCCGACGGACGGCGGCTTTTCCAAGCCCATCGGTGTCCCCTACTGACCGTGGGCAGGGTGGGGAATTTTGCGGAGATAAACATTTCCCTATTCTATTCCGGAAAAACATTGGATATTCATAAAAGCCTATTGGGGTCTTTGGTTCAGTTTCAATTTTTCAGCGTCATTTTGTAATATGCTGTCTTTTCTGCGTAAGAAAAGTATTAGAAATATGAACTACTAATAATAAATTAACCTATTTTTGAATTCGTCGCTACTTATTAACTACTACCGTAATCTTTTTTTGTTTGAGATTATTCAACAAATTGAAATCTATTTCTACTGCTCCGTTTCTTCAAACAACATCAACGTTTATAAATTGCCTACCAACTTTCTCTGCTTACGAACAAAACACATCAAATTCGAAACTAGCATCAGCAAAGAGAGAGAGAGTGCATCCGTTTCTGATGTATAATGATGCTGGGATTCTCATGCTTTTCTTGTACGTCGCCATGGCAACTTTACCACTCCATCCCCCATCGCTTTAGCAATAGGTATGGAGGAACGAAGAAGAATTCAACTTGTCAGAGGAACGCTACACAGAAATCTATATGAGAGGTTTAGCGTTACGAACTTTTGCAACTTTTCGGCTTCTTCTAAAATCGAACTCTTACCAACTACGGGTGGTTTTTTTTACAAGATGTCAGAAAGTTAGCTGTGTAGCCACCTCCATTTTTAGTAAGGATTTGTTTTAAGACGCTAAAAGGTTTGGAAACTTTCATACCGATAAAACGCTGGCTGTGTGACTACAACCAGACGCTTCTGACGCTTCTGTGACATTTTGAAGACCTTGCGCCGAGTGGTTAGCATGCTTGGCTACTGATCTAAGGGACCTGGGTTCGTGCCCCGGATTAGGCATGGATGTGTGACGTTTTTCTGCTGAGGTCCTGCCATCCTCTCAGATCTCCTACTGTGGCATATAAACTGATAGGCTACTGTCAGACCTCTGTGGCAAGCAGCTGCTTGAGGGGTTTGTTTGGCGCAATATAGCCCTGTTGCTCTTGCGCCAAAAAACCCCAAACAACCAAACTGCTTGAGGGGGTATTTATTTTTTTATTTTAAGCAAGAAGAGAATGCAGGTTCTATCGCAGAAGGCCGCTACTCTTAACTCCCATGGAAAGAAAAGAAGGCCCCATAGAATATTTTCCTACTTTTTCACTTAACTCCTTCTTTTCTTCATCTGGGATGTTGAGTAGGTCAATAAATAGTAGTTGAGAAAAGTCGACAAAGAAAGAAAATATGGAGAAAATGGAAGTGACGATTGCGACGTCTATTTCATTTGATACTGGCACTAACACGTTATCTTTCATTGCAGTGGAGGATGACACACATAGCTTAATAGAGATGACTCCAGGGAATCTTTCTTTAGTCTCTGTTTTATTATACCAGAAAATCCTGTACTGATGGTTTATATTTTCGTTGCGCTTAAAACTTAATGTTTTAGATGAAGTGCTCATTACCACTGTTGCCGCTATCTCCGCAAATTTATCCGCCCTGCCCACGGTCAGTAGGGAACACGATGGGCTTAGAAAGGCCGCCGTCCATCGGATGGGACGTTAAGCCGTGACCCGTGTGCGGGAGAGCCATACTCTGTGTTTGGATGGCCTTGACGGGAGGCTGTCATTTGTCTCCCAACAGCTGTTCCAGTGGATCTCCTCCCCCAACCTTCTCTGAACCTTCGGGATCCTTGTGACCTGGACACAAGGTGTGCAAAAAGTGCCGCTCAGAGATAACCCAACCCACTGCTGCCTGTGTCAGAGTACGGCCATCTAGATGATGGCTTAGATGGACAGTGGTCGATAAAGGAGAAAAATTAGGCAGGAGTGAGAAGAATGAGAGTTCTGGGCCAATGTTAAAATATAGGGAAGTAGTAGCATAAATGAGAGTTCTGGGCCAGTAAATGGGTCCCAGAACTCTCATTTATGCTACTACTTCCCTATACTTTAACATTGGCCAGAACTCTCATTTATGCTACTACTTCCCTATACTTTAACATTGGCCAGAACTCTCATTTATGCTACTACTTCCCTATACTTTAACATTGGCCCAGAACTCTCATTTATGCTACTACTTCCCTATACTTTAACATTGGCCAGAACTCTCATTTATGCTACTACTTCTCTATACTTTAACATTGGCCCAGAACTCTCATTTATGCTACTACTTTCCTATACTTTAACATTGGCCGGAACTCTCATTTATGCTACTACTTTCCTATACTTTAACATTGGCCCAGAACTCTCATTTATGCTACTACTTTCCTATACTTTAACATTGGCCCAGAACTCTCATTTATGCTACTACTTTCCTATACTTTAACATTGGCCCAGAACTCTCATTTATGCTACTACTTCCCTATACTTTAACATTGGCCCAGAACTCTCATTTTTGCTACTACTTCCCTATACTTTAACATTGGCCCAGAACTCTCATTTATGCTACTACTTCCCTATACTTTAACATTGGCCCAGAACTCTCATTTATGCTACTATTTCCTTATACTTTAACATTGGCCCAGAACTCTCATTTATGCTACTATTTCCTTATACTTTAACATTGGCCCAGAACTCTCATTTATGCTACTATTTCCTTATACTTTAACATTGGCCCAGGACTCTCATTTTTGCTACTACTTCCCTATACTTTAACATTGGCCCAGAACTCTCATTTATGCTACTACTTTCCTATACTTTAACATTGGCCCAAGACTCTCATTTATGCTACTATTTCCTTATACTTTAACATTGGCCCAGGACTCTCATTTATGCTACTACTTCCCTATACTTTAACATTGGCCCAGAACTCTCATTTATGCTACTACTTTCCTATACTTTAACATTGGCCCAGAACTCTCATTTATGCTACTACTTCCCTATACTTTAACATTGGCCCAGAACTCTCATTTTTTCTACTACTTCCCTATACTTTAACATTGGCCCAGAACTCTCATTTATGCTACTACTTCCCTATACTTTAACATTGGCCCAGAACTCTCATTTATGCTACTACTTTCCTATACTTTAACATTGGCTCAGAACTCTCATTTATGCTACTTTCCTATACTTTAACATTGGCCCAGAACTCTCATTTATGCTACTATTTCCTTATACTTTAACATTGGCCCAGGACTCTCATTTTTGCTACTATTTCCTTATACTTTAACATTGGCCCAGGACTCTCATTTTTGCTACTACTTCCCTATACTTTAACATTGGCCCAGAACTCTCATTTATGCTACTACTTAGGGAAACCCATGTTAACCTATGGGAGAAGTTTTGGGGATGAAGGATTAAACTAATTTTCAGAAGGTGGTGTGTGTAAAAGATATGAAATGATGAGTTTTGTTGAGAAAATGTTGTAATTATCGTACACTACACACGATCATTGGGCTGTTGTTTTGTAAAAGCCAGATAAATCGGAGAAGTCGACAAAGCCAGTTTTGGGAAATTTGTTTGAAAAATATAGCAATTCAAAATCAACAGGTAAAATGAAGTTTTCGTGGACTGGGAGAGAAAAATAGGATGGAAAGATATACTTTGAAGTAATATCTGTGAATGTATGGATTTTCTTTGATCCAGTATGGATGAGAGGCTATGAGATGAATCCAGTTTCGAAAACATTGCAAGTAATGAAATTACGGTGAAATTGTGAAAAAAAAATTGCAAATTTAAGCATAACAGACCAAATGCCTCTCAATATTGTCAAAGGCGCTACTAATTATGTGTTTTTACTGTATTGAATATTTGAAGTGATGTGGGTTTGAAAAAAATGGGGGGAAGTTTCTGCAGATGAGATTTGTATTTATTTTGAAAGTGATGAGAGCATTGGATTAAGTGAAATGAAGGTGATAAAAGGGGAGTGAAATGTGGGTATGAATGATGGTATGTGTGAGATATAAAATATTTTAAAAATTGAATTTGAAGTTGGGTTGGGTTGTTTTACCTCTGAGCGGCACTTTTTTGCACACCATGGACTAAATGGCCAGGTAACATGGACCCTGAATGCTCAGAGAAGGTTGGGGGAGGGGACCCACTGTAATAGCTGTTGGGAGACAGATGGTAGTCTCCCGTCAAGGCCATCCAGCGTGTTCTTTAACGTACACAGGGTATGGCTCTCCCGCACACGGCTTAACGTCCCATCAGACGGACGGCGGCCTTTTCAAGCCCATCGGTGTCCCCTACTGACCGTGGGCAGGGCGCGGAATTTTGCGGAATCAACGCTGACCCAGCTGGGACTCGAACCTGGGAACTACAGATTACGAGACTGGCCACTACCGACTGAACCAACCGCGCCCCAGGTTGGTCAGCATTGAAATTTACCTCTGTAAAACTCCCCACCCTGCTCATGATCAGTAGGAGAACCGATGAGCTTCAAAAGACCGACGTTCGTCGGATGAGTCGTTAAGCCGTGGCCCCTTGTGCGTGAGAGCCATACCCTGTGCACGTTAAAGAACACGCTGGATGGCCTTGGCAGGAGGTTACCACCTATATCCCTACAGCTGTCCAGTGGGTTACCTGTCCCCCAACCTTCTCTGAGCCCTTGAGTTTATTGTGACTTGCCCATTTAGCCCATTGTGTGCTCCCCACCCTGCCCACGATCAGTAGGGGACACCGATGGGCTTGGAAAGGCCGCCATCCGTCGGATGGGACGTTAAGCCGTGGCCCCGTGTGCGGGAGAGCCATACCCTGTGCACGTTAAAGAACACGCTGGATGGCCTTGACGGGAGGCTACCATCTGTCTCCCAACAGTTGTTCCAGTGGGTCCCCTCCCCCAACCTTCTCTGAGCCTTCGGGGTCCATGTGACCTGGCCATTTAGCCCATGGTGTGCAAAAAAGCGCCGCTCAGAGGTAAAACATCCCAACCCAACAACCCATTGTGTGCAAAAAAGTACCGTTCAGAGGTAAAAATTCCGAATCCAACCCACATATACCAATTTATTACACAGAATATGAACATAAGAATTCAATATTCACGAAATTAAACATAAATAACGTAATTAAGCCTTGAGCCTTTTGAAAACTGCAAGCGGACAACGAACTTCCAATGACTGACATAGACAAAAGCAGATGAGCAAGACATCACCTTCATAGTTTTTCCTCTTTAAATATTTAGTGGAACTTGGAAAATAAGAAAATTATTTATCTAACACCAAAATATTACAATTTTTAAACTGCTAATATGAATGGTATTGAAATCAATTCAATAAAATGTTTTGTAGCGAAATTTAAAGCAGTAAAATAAAGGAGTAACAAAAAAAAACTGAAAATGGATAAAAAATTTCGAAGAAATTAGTAATTAGAATGTAATTGCAAAATCAACTGAATATAATGAAATGAATATCAAAAGTCACAGAAGAGAAGGAGTTATATAAACCTCTTTGTTTCTTCATAATTCTCAAATGATCAGCTTTGGGTTGGGTTGTTTTACCTCTGAGCGGCACTTTTTTGCACACCATGGGCTAAATGGCCACGTCACATGGACCCCGAAGGCTCAGAGAAGGTTGGGGGAGGGGACCCACTGGAACAGCTGTTGGGAGACAGATGGTAGCCTCCCGTCAAGGCCATCCAGCATGTTCTATAATGTGCACAGGGTATGGCTCTCCCGCACACGGGGCCACGGCTTTAACGTCCCATCCGACGGACGGTTGGCTTTCCAAGCCCATCGGTGTCCCCTACTGACCGTGGGCACGGCGGGGAATTTTGCGGAGATAAATCTCAACGCTGACCCAGCTAGGACTCGAACCAGGGTTGGGTTGGGTTGTTTTACCTCTGAGCGGCACTTTTTTGCACACCATGGGCTAAATGGCCACGTCACATGGACCCCGAAGGCTCAGAGAAGGTTGGGGGAGGGGACCCACTGGAACAGCTGTTGGGAGACAGATGGTAACCTCCCGTCAAGGCCATCCAGCATGTTCTATAACGTGCACAGGGTATGGCTCTCCCGCACACGGGGCCACGGCTTAACGTCCCATCCGACGGACGGTGGCCTTTCCAAGCCCATCGGTGTCCCCTACTGACCGTGGGCAGGGCGGGGAATTTTGCGGAGATAAATCTCAACGCTGACCCAGCTGGGACTCGAACCTGGGAACTACAGATTACGAGCCTGACGCGCTACCGACTGAGCCACCCCCGCCCCACCACACCTTAAGAATCTAGCGTAAATTAATATATATTAGAATTACAGTATATAATTACAAAAAAAAAATAAATACCCCTTCAAGCAGCTGCTTGCCACAGAGGTCTGACAGGAGCCTGTCAGTTTATATACCAAAGTAGAGGATCTGAGAGGATGGCAGGACCTCAGCAGAAAAACAACACATACAACCATGCCTTATCCGGGGCTCGAACCCAGGTCCCTTAGATCAGTAGCCAAGCGCGCTAACCACTCGGCCATGGGACGGCTAGAGAAATAATTTTTTTTAATATCTATTAATTTTATAAAAATTAATTTATATTACATCTCCTTTATTACACCTTCAGAAACGGTTAAAAAATTTCGTATCTAATATATAAAGAAGAAATCTGGGAGTCGACCCTGGGAAATGCAGATTACAAACCTGGTGTGCTGCCTATTGAGCCACCCCCGCCTCAGGGGTGGAGGGAGGATAGATCGAATCTACTTAATGAGTTTTATGTGAAATAAAATTCTGTGGCTTGGAGAGAAGCAGGTTTTATCTACTCTACATTTTAGAAAGTTTCAGACCCGAAAAACGCCGAGTAAATCTGCTAGTTGTTCTATGAACCAAAAACAGTCACCATCGATAATTTTTTTCTTCCTTTTTGAGGTGCTAAGTAGCGATTTCTAGAAGGCACCTTAGATTATAGTTCCCTAAGTGTACAGTCGCTCAAAAAAGTATCCAAACCCTACGGCTGATTACAGAATTCAGAAAAAATATCTGGCAACGATTTTTTTAGAAATTAGTGATCTGGAACCTTCGTGTCACGTGATTACAGAATTCAGGAAAAATATCTGGAGCGTGTACAGCAACTGTACACGCTCCAGTTACCGTTCACAGCAAACTGGAGCGTGTGCAGTTACTGCACACGCTCCAGTTTGCTGTGAACGGTAACTGCACACGCTCAATATTTCCGTGAGTGAGCCCACACGATCTAGTATCAAAATAATATGACCACCTACAGTCGCTCAAAAAAGTATCCGAACACTATGGTTGATTACAGAATTCAGAAAAAATATCTGGCAACTATTTTTTTTAAAAATTAGTCATCTGGCAACCTTCGTGTCACGTGATTACAGAATTCAGGAAAAATATCTGGAGCGCGTATAGCAACTGTACACGCTCCAGTTACCGTTCACAGCAAACTGGAGCGTGTGCAGTTACTGCACACACTCCAGTTTGCTGTGAACGGTAACTGCGCACGCTCAATATTTCCGTGAGTCCACACGATCTGGTATCAAAATAATATGACCACCTACAGTCGCTCAAAAAAGTATCCGAACACTGACACGAAGGTTGCCAGATCACTAATTTCTAAAAAAAATCGTTGCCAGATATTTTTTCTGAATTTTTTAATCAACCATAGTGTTCGGATACTTTTTTGAGCGATTGTACTCAGGAGGGATGGAGGAAAAACCAGCAAACGTGCCTTCCGTCTCAAGTTTCTGAACCATATCGACCAATAATGGGAAGACCGACTATTCCAAGGTCAAATTCGCGTTTCATCGATTTCTCCTGGAGCCTGTTTCGGATACTTTTTTTCCCTAACCATCCACACGTGCTTTCTGCCACTTCTCGTTTTCTGCAACCCATACACACACTCACCATCACCACGAAGTTCTCTCATGAGTCGTCATCCTCTGAATCTCTTTCTGCATTTTTTTTCCTTAAGCGCAGCTGTCGTTCCTTTGTTTCTGGGACCGGTGCCTACGTAATGGGAATGCCTTCCGATTTCCGCGAATCTTCGTGTTAGCAAGCGCGCACATGAATGCAGCACCGTTCCGCGGTAAGCTAACCTAGCTAATGGTAAGTATACAGGGGCGGGGGTGGTGGGTAATCTGTAGTTCCCAGCTGGGTCAGCGTTGAGATTTATCTCCGCAAAATTCCCCGCCCTGCCCGCGGTCAGTAGGGGACACCGATGGGCTTGGAAAGGCCACCGTCCGTCGGATGGGACGTTAAGCCGTGGCCCCGTGTGCTGGAGAGGCACACCCTGTGCACCTTAAAGAACAGGCTGGATGGCCTTGACGGGAGGCTACCATCTGTCTCCCAACAGCTGTTCCAGTGGGTCCCTTCTCCCAACCTTCTCTGAGCCTTCGGGGCCCATGGGGGCGGGGGCGGCTCAGTCGGTAGCGCGCCAGGCTCGTAATCTCCAGTTCCCAGGTTCGAGTCCCAGCTGGGTCAGCGTTGAGATTTATCTCCGCAAAATTCCCCGACCTGCCCGCGGTCAGTAGGGGACACCGATGGGCTTGGAAAGGCCACCGTCCGTCGGATGGGACGTTAAGCCGTGGCTCCGTGTGCGGGAGAGCTATACCTGTGCACCTTAAAGAACAGGCTGGATGGCCTTGACGGGAGGCTACCATCTGTCTCCCAACAGCTGTTCCAGTGGGTCCCCTCCCCCAACCTTCTCTGAGCCTTCGGGGTACATGTGACCAGGCCATTTAGCCCATGGTGTGCAAAAAAGTGCCTCTAAGAGGTAAAACAACCCAACCCAAATGGTAAGTATACAGCGATCTGGTCGAAGTCACATGGTAAATACGAGGACAAATCGAGAGAAATAAAGAATCGGACAGATGGCTAATCAAGTACAATAAACTAGAATATTAATATAATCAACGCATATATAGAAGCAAACGGGAATAATGAATCCTTAAATATTAGACGAATGCTGTTGAAAATCGAGATTTAAGTAGATAAAATTATAGTCTTGAATTTATAGTAAGATTCCCATTCACATAACACAGAAATTCTCTAATATTTTGTTATGGCAACGTAACTAAGTTCCATATATTGTAAAGATTTCTGCGATTCCAAAATACTATTTATTCAAAAGTGATCTCAGAATTTTTTTTCCAATTTCTCATGTCACAGTTACGTTGCCGACATATTAATGCAGCCACGTGTCTTGCAGATCCTGTTTGGAATAGATTCGATAGAAACTGAGTTTTGCTTCTGCAAAACATCACACAATACTGCATCATCGTTCACACTTCTATTTAAAAACAGCAGAAAGTAAACAGAATAGTAAATAATTACTTGCGAACACATCGTATCAGAATCCAATTTTGAAGCAAGCGGTAAACAGCGTAATAACTTATACTGCTACGAAGCAAGTAAAAAGCAAAACAGCGGATCGCCAGCACCAAATGGACGAAAATGTAACTAGCACTGCTGCCGTTTTAAGTCTTGAAATCGGCAGGCATTCCCATTACGTAGGCATCTCCGCAAAAATTCCGCACCCTACCCACGGTCAGTAGGGAACACCGATAGGCTTGGAGAGGCCACCGTCCGTCGGATGGGACGTTAGGCCGTGACCCCCGTGTGCGGGAGAGACCCTGTGCACGTTAAAGAACACACTGGATGGCCTTGACGGGAGGCTACCATCTGTCTCCCAACAGCTGTTCCAGTGGGTTCCCTCTCATAACCTTCTCTGAGCCTTCGGGGTCCATGTGACCTGGCCAATTAGCACATGGTATGCAAAAAAGTGCCGCTCAGAGGTAAAACAACCCAACGTTAAAGAACACGCTGAATGACCTTGACGGGAGGCTAGCATCTGTCTCCCAACAGCTGTTCCAGTGGGTCCCCTCACCCAACCTTCTCTGAGCCTTCGGGGTCCATGTGACCTGGCCATTTAGCCCATGGTGTGCAAAAAAGTGCCGCTCAGAGGTAAAATTCCCCGCCCTACCCACGGTCAGTAGGGGACACCGATGGGCTTGGAAAGGCCGCCGTCCGTCGGATGGGACGTTAAGCCGTGGCCCCGTGTGTGGGAGATCCATACCCTGTGCACGTTAAAGAACACGCTGGATGGCCTTGACGGGAGGCTACCATCTGTCTCCCAACAGCTGTTCCAGTGGGTCCCCTCCCCCAACCTTCTCTGAGCCTTCTGGGTCCATGTGACCTGGCCATTTAGCCCATAGTGTGCAAAAAATTGCCGTTCAGAGGTAAAACAACCCAACGTTAAAGAACACCTGGATGGCCTTGACGGGGGGGCTACCATCTGTCTCCCAACAGCTGTTCCAGTGGGTCCCCTCCCCCAACCTTCTCTGAGCCTTCGGGGTCCATGTGACCTGGCCATTAAGCCCATGGTGTGCAAAAAAGTGTCGCTCAGAGGTAAAACAACCCAACTCAGAAAATTTTACACACCTAATACAAAAAAAACACTATCGATTTTTTTTGCATTTTTTTTCCAGTCATTCATTAGTTCTAATTTTCATTGTTAGTGGGTACAAAACACGAAAAATTAAAAACTTCATTCGCTACTTACCAGACGCCATGTGTATCATTTTAGTTTTTTCTACAAAAAAAGGATATATATATGAAAAACGGAAAATAACGTGCACGTAGTGAAGACCTTAACAGGAGCGAACACTTTCATAAATATTTAATTCTGCGAAAAGATTGCTTTGCCAAGAATAACTGCTTTTAGATCTCTGCAGACGTAGCAGAATATTCAAGTGTGTTTTCCCGGATCGCGCATCCACTATACACTTCATAAATATTCCAAGTATTTTTTTTTACGAGTAAAACAAAAGAGCCTAGACTGTTTCCTAGGGTTGAAAGATCGAATTGCCAATATTTAACCTGAGCAGATTCAGGAGGGGTTGGTTGGTTTTACTTCTGAGCTGCACTTTTTTGCCACAATGGGCTAAATGGCCAGGTCATAAGAACCCCGTAGGCTCAGAGAAAGTTGAGGGAGGGTACCCACTGGAACAGTTGTTGAGAGACAGATGGTTGTCTTTCGTCAAGGCCATCCAGTGTGTTCTTTAACGTTCGCAGGGTATGGCTCTCACGCACACGGAGCCACGGTTTAACGTCCCATCCGACGGACGTCGGTCTATCCAAGCCCATCGGTGTCCCCTACTGACCGTGGGCAGATCGGGGAGTTTTGCGGAGATAAATCTCAACGCTGACCCAGCTGAGACTCGAACCTGGAAATTACAGATTACGAGCCTGACGCGCTACCGACTGGCCACCCCCGCACCCCGTCGGATGGGACGTAAAGCCGTAACGCCGTGTGAGGAAAAGCTTTTCCTTCTCTATGCTAAATCCAGGGCTGGATAGTCTTGATAGAAGGCTACCCTCTGTCTCCTAATAACTGTCAGTGGGTTCCATTACTCTCAACCACTTCTGAACCAACACCTCTTGTAACAGAAGGTCGGTGGATCAAGTTATCACGTCACCATAGGTAGTCATGTAATATAAATAATTCTTATACATTTGTTTTCATTATTACTGGGGCGGGGGTGGCTCAGTCGGTAGCCCGCCAGGCTCGTAATCTGTAGTTCCCAGGTTCGAGTCCCAGCTGGGTCAGCGTTGAGATTTATCTCCGCAAAATTCCCCGCCCTGCCTACGGTCAGTAGGGGACACCGATGGGCTTGGAAAGGCCGCCGTCCGTCGGATGGGACGTTAAGCCGTGGCTCTGTGTGCGGGAGAGCCATACCCTGTGCACGTTAAAGAACGCGCTGGATGGCCTTGACGGGAGGCTACCATCTGTCTCCCAACAGCTGTTCCAGTGGGTCCCCTCCCCCAACCTTCTCTGAGCCTTCTGGGTCCATGTGACCTGGCCATTTAGCCCATTGTGTGCAAAAAAGTGACGCTCAGAGGTAAAACAACCCAACCCAATTCATTATTACTACTAGTGAAGTTTTATATTAAATTTTTTATTAATGTTTATTTATAAATATATATTATTAGGAAGAAAAATTATTTGAATTGATTGCCAATCATGAAAATGCTAATAAAGGCGCATAATGTTTTTTTCTAAATAAGGCATATTTAGAAATAAGCATTAGTTTAAATGTGCACCACTGATAACAATAGAAAGAAAGGTATAAGAATTATCTACGTTGTATGACTACCTACACTGACGTCATAACTTGGTTAACAGGCCTTCTCTTGTAGGAGCTGTCCTTGCGACAAGGTCATTTAGCATAATGTGTGCAAAAAATTGTCGCTCAGGGGTAAAATGGCCCAACAATCCTAAAAAGTAACAGGAAAGACCATCAACTACAGATTCCTCTCATCTTGGAGCAAACGAAAAGATTTTGATCATTGTAATCCGCCCATCGAATAAAAATGTAGATTTTTCGGTGGTTTTTACCTCTGAGCTGCATTTTTTTTGCACACAACGGGCTAAATGGCCAGGTCACAATGACCCCAAAGGTTCAGAAAATATTATTAGTTCAGAGATTAATTGGGGAGCGTATAAGAATTTCGTTGGCCCAAATTCTTAGTTGCTTTAAATTTTGGCGAAAGGTTTCTGTAACATATCGAATTTGGTGGTAGGGTTGCCCTTATAAAAAAACACCGTAAGGAGTCGTTTTTCAGAACTTTTTCTGTCCTACACGTAGACTGAAATCAGTCACTTATATCAATTGATGGGCGCCATCATCATTTCTTTTAGAAACATGTTAATAATAATAATTTTGGCAAATTGGCACGAGCTTTTTCTATACGTGATACATGAAGTATTCGATATTCAATTTAATGTATGTCTACAGAAATCCAGAAGAAAACATTCCCATAAATTTTTAAAACAACTTCTGGGGGGCGGTTACACTTTCGTTGGAAGATCTGCTCAAAGTTAGGAAGAAAACAATTAGCATAAGCCGAATTTGATGGTCCTACCGCTTAGAAGGAGTTTCGGTGAAACAGATATGCAGAAAAATTCTCTAAATCAAGCAGTATGCTAAAATTTATCTCACCATACGATCAGTTTCGGCTACAGTCACTACGCTGAAAGCTATTTGAGTAAAATATTTTCTCGAAATATCAGTTGGGTTGGGTTGTTTTACCTCTGAGCGACATGGGCCGGGGGTGGCTCAGTCAGTAGCGCGCCAGGCTCGTAATCTGTAGTTCCCAGGTTCGAGTCCCAGCTGGGTCAGCGTTGAGATTTATCTCCGCAAAATTTCCCCGCCCTGCCCAAGGTCAGTAGGGGACACCGATGGGCTTGAAAAGGCCGCCGTCCGTCGGATGGGACGTTAAGCCGTGGCCCCGTGTGCGGGAGAGCCATACCCTGTGCACGTTAAAGAACACACTGGATGGCCTTCACGAGAGGCTACCATCTGTCTCCCAACAGCTGTTCCAGTGGGTCCCCTCCCCCAACCTTCTCCGAGTCTTCGGGGTCCTTGTGGCATGGCCATTTAGCCCATGGTGTGCAAAAAAGTGCCGCTCAGAGGCAAAACAATCCAATCCAACTCTGAGCGACACTTTTTTGCACACCATGGGCTAAATGGCCAGGTCAATGGACCCCGTAGGCTCAGAGAAGGTTGGGGGAGGGGACCCACTGGAACAGCTGTTGGGAGACAGATGGTAGCCTCCCGTCAAGGCCATCCAGCGTGTTCTTTAACGTGCACAGGGTATGGCTCTCCCGCACACCGGGGCCACGGCTTAACGTCCCATCCGACGGACGGCGGCCTTTCCAAGCCCATCGGTGTCCCCTACTGACCGTGGGCAGGGCGGAGAATTTTGCGGAGATAAATCTCAACGCTGACCCAGCTGGGACTCGAACCTGAGAACTACAGATTACGAGCCTGGCGCGCTACCGACTGAGCCACCCCGCTTAGAAGGAGTTTTGATGAAACAGATATGCAGAAAAATACTCTAAATCAAGCAGTATGCTAAAATTTATCTCACCATACGATCAGTTTCGGCTACAGTCACTACGCTGAAAGCTATTTGAGTACAACATTTTCTCGAAATATCAGTAATGTCTGGATTTTATAATAATAAACATTATATTTTTTAAATTCACGCAACTGAATTTGACAATTATATTTTTTCCCTACATGTACCAAATAATAAAGAATACAATGGAAAAAATTTGGCAATTTGTTAGGTATTTATTTTGCACTACAAGAGTGAAGCCCGAAATTGAAATATTTAATCTCTAAAGTATTATTTTATGACACAAATAAAATTAACTTCCGTATTTTTAATAAACTAAATAATTATTTAGTCCATTTTTTAGGTTTTAAAACAAGTTTGTTATGATTTCTCTTAAAATTATCGAGAACTGATTTAATGGAATCAGGTAAAAACATGAAAAAAAAAGTATATTAGTACAGAAACAGCTGTTTCCCACAGAGGTCTGATGGGGCGGAGATAGCTCAGTCGGTAGCGCGCCAGGCTCGTAATCTGTAGTTCCCAGGTTCGAGTCCCAGCTGGGTCAGCGTTGAGATTCATCTCCGCAACATTCCCCGCCCTAGCCACGGTCAGTAGGGGACACCGATGGGCTTGGAAAGGCCACCGTCCGTCGGATGGGACGTTAATCCGTGGCTCCGTGTGCGGGACAGCCATACCCTGTGCACCTTAAAGAACAGGCTGGATGGCCTTGACGGGAGGCTAACATCTGTCTCCCAACAGCTGTTCCAGTGGGTCCCCTCCCCCAACCTTCTCTGAGCCTTCGGGGTCCATGGGGGCGGGGGTGGCTCAGTTGGTAGCGCACCAGGCTCGTAATCTGTAGTTCCCAGGTTCGAGTCCCAGCTGGGTCAGCGTTGAGATTTATCTCCGCAAAATTTCCCCGCCCTGCCCACGGTCAGTAGGGGACTCCGATGGGCTTGGAAAGGCATCCGTCCGTCGGATGGGACGTTAAGCCGTGGCCCCATGTGCGGGAGAGCCATACCCTGTGCACGTTAAAGAACACGCTGGATGCCCTTGACGGGAGGCTACCATCTGTCTCCCAACAGCTGTTCTAGTGGGTCCCTTCCCCCAACCTTCTCTGAGCCTTCGGGGTCCATGTGACCTGGCCATTTAGCCCATGGTGTGCAAAAAAGTGCCGCTCAGAGGTGAAACAATCCAATCGGGGTTCATGTGACCTGGCCATTTAGCCCATGGTGTGCAAAAAGTGCAGCTCAGAGGTAAAACAACCCAACCCAAATGGTAAGTATACAGCGATCTGGTCGAAGTCACATGGTAAATACGAGGACAAATCGAGAGAAATAAAGAATCGGACAGATGGCTAATCAAGTACAATAAACTAGAATATTAATATATACAACGGATATATAGATACAAACGGGAATAATGAATCCTTAAATATTAGACGAATGCTGTTGAAAATCGAGATTTAAGTAGATAAGATTATAGTCTTGAATTTATAGTAAGATTCCCATTCACATAACACAGAAATTCTCTAATATTTTGTTATGGCAACGTAACTAAGTTCCATATATTGTAAAGATTTCTGCGATTCCAAAATACTATTTATTCAAAAGTGATCTCAGAATTTTTTTCCAATTACTCATGTCATAGTTACGTTGCCGACATATTAATGCAGCCACGTGTCTTGCAGATCCTGTTTGGAATAGATTCGATAGAAACTGAGTTTTGCTTCTGCAAAACATCACACAATACTGCATCATCGTTCAGACTTCTATTTAAAAACAGCAGAAAGTAAACAGAATAGTAAATAATTACTTGCGAACACATCGTATCAGAATCCAATTTTGAAGCAAGCGGTAAACAGCGTAATAACTTATACTGCTATGAAACAAGTAAGAAGCAAAACAACGGATCGCCAGCACCAAATGGACGAAAATGTAACTAGCACTGCTGCCGTTTTAAGTCTTGAAATCGGCAGGCATTCCCATTACGTAGGCATCTCCGCAAAAATTCCCCGCCCTGCCCACGGTCAGTAGGGGACACCGATGGGCTTGGAAAGGCCACCGTCCGTCGGATGGGACGTTAAGCCATGGCCCGTGTGCGGGAGAGCCATACCCTGTGCACGTTAAAGAACACGCTGGATGGCCTTGACGGGAGGCTACCATCTGTCTCCCAACAGCTGTTCCAGTGGGTCCCCTCCCCCAACCTTCTCTGAGACTTCGGGGTCCATGTGACCTGGCCATTTAGCCCATGGTATGCAAAAAAGTGCCGCTCAGAGGTGAAATTCCCCGCCCTGCCCACGGTCAGTAGGGGACACCGATGGGCTTGGAAAGGCCACCGTCCGTCGGATGGGACGTTAAGCCGTGGCCCCGTGTGTGGGAGAGCCATACCCTGTGCACGTTAAAGAACACGCTGGATGGCCTTGACGGGAGGCTACCATCTGTCTCCCAACAGCTGTTCCAGTGGGTCCCCTCCCCCAACCTTCTCTGAGACTTCGGGGTCCATGTGACCTGGCCATTTAGCCCATGGTATGCAAAAAAGTGCCGCTCAGAGGTGAAATTCCCCGCCCTGCCCACGGTCAGTAGGGGACACCGATGGGCTTGGAAAGGCCGTCGTCCGTCGGATGGGACGTTAAGCCATGGCCCGTGTGCGGGAGAGCCATACCCTGTGCACGTTAAAGAACACGCTGGATGGCCTTGACGGGAGGCTACCATCTGTCTCCCAACAGCTGTTCCAGTGGGTCCCCTCCCCCAACCTTCTCTGAGCCTTCGGGGTCCATGTGACCTGGCCATTTACCCATAGTGTGCAAAAAAGTGTCGCTCAGAGGTAAAACAACCCAACTCAGAAAATTTCACACACCTAATACAAAAAAAACACTATCGATATTTTTTTGCATTTTTTTTCCAGTCATTCATTAGTTCTAATTTTCATTGTTAGTGGGTACAAAACACGAAAAATTAAAAAACTTCATTCTCTCCGTAAATGACAATCCCATACTTACCAGACGCCATGTGTATCATTTTAGTTTTTTCTACAAAAAGAGGATATATATGAAAAACGGAAAATAACATGCACGTAGTGAAGACCTTAACAGGAGCGAACACTTTCATAAATATTTAATTCTGCGAAAAGATTGCTTCGCCAAGAGTAACTGCTTTTAGATCTCTGCAGACGTAGCAGAATATTCAAGTGTGTTTTCCCGGATCGCGCATCCACTATACACTTCATAAATATTCCAAGTATTTTTTTTTACGAGTAAAACAAAAGAGCCTAGACTGTTTCCTAGGGTTGAAAGATCGAATTGCCAATATTTAACCTGAGCAGATTCAGGAGGGGTTTGTTTGTTTTACTTCTGAGCTGCACTTTTTGGCCACAATGGGCTAAATGGCCAGGTCATAAGAACATCGTAAGCTCAGAGAAAGTTGGGGGAGGGTACCCACTGGAACAGTTGTTGAGAGACAGATGGTTGTCTTTCATCAAGGCCATCCAGTGTGTTCTTTAACGTTCGCAGGGTATGGCTCTCATGCACACGGGGCCACGGTTTAACGTCCCATCCGACGGACGTCGGTCTATCCAAGCCCATCGGTGTCCCCTTCTGACCGTGGGCAGATCGGGGAGTTTTGCGGAGATAAATCTCAACGCTGACCCAGCTGGGACTCGAACCTGGAAACTACAGATTACGAGCCTGACGCGCTACCGACTGAGCCACCCCCGCACCCCGTCGGATGAGACGTAAAGCCGTAACGCCGTGTGAGGGAAAAGCCTTTTCTTCTCTATGCTAAATCCAAGGCTTGGATAGTCTTGATAGAAAGCTACCATCTGTCTCCTAATAACTGTCAGTGGGTTCCATTACTCTCAACCATTTCTGAACCAACACCTCTTGTAACAGAAGGTCGGTGGATCAAGTTATGACGTCACCATAGGTAGTCATGTAATATAAATAATTCTTATACATTTGTTTTCATTATTACTGGGGCGGGGGTGGCTCAGTCGGTAGCGCGCCAGGCTCGTAATCTGTAGTTCCCAGGTTCGAGTCCCAGCTGGGTCAGCGTTGAGATTTATCTCCGCAAAATTCCCCGCTCTGCCTACGGTCAGTAGGGGACACCGATGGGCTTGGAAAGGCCGCCGTCCGTCGGATGGGACGTTAAGCCGTGGCTCTGTATGCGGGAGAGCCATACCCTGTGCACGTTAAAGAACACGCTGGATGGCCTTGACGGGAGGCTACCATCTGTCTCCCAACAGCTGTTCCAGTGGGTCCCCTCCCCCAACCTTCTCTGAGCCTTCGGGGTCCATGTGACTTGGCCATTTAGCCCATGGTGTGCAAAAAAGTGCCGCTCAGAGGTAAAACAACCCAACCCAATTCATTATTACTACTAGTGAAGTTTTACATTAAATTTTTTATTAATGTTTATTTATAAATATATATTATTAGGAAGAAAAATTATTTGAATTGATTGCCAATCATGAAAATGCTAATAAAGGCGCATAATGTTTTTTTCTAAATAAGGCATATTTAGAAATAAGCATTAGCTTAAATGTGCACCACTGATAACAATAGAAAGAAAGGTATAAGAATTATCTACGTTGTATGACTACCTACACTGACGTCATAACTTGGTTAACAGGCCTTATCTTGTAGGAGCTGTCCTTGCGACAAGGTCATTTAGCATAATGTGTGTAAAAAATTGTCGCTCAGGGGTAAAATGACCCAACATTCCTAAAAAGTAACAGGAAGGACCATCAAGTACAGATGCCTCTCATCTTAACTTGGAGCAAACGAAAAGATTTTGATCATTGTAATCCGCCCATCGAATAAAAATGTAGATTTTTCGGTGGTTTTTACCTCTGAGCTGCACTTTTTTTGCACACAACGGGCTAAATGGCCAGGTCACAATGACCCCAAAGGTTCAGAAAATATTATTAGTTCAGAGATTATAGGGGGAGGGTATAAGACATTTCGTTGACCCAAATTCTTAGTTGCTTTAAATTTTGGCGAAAGGTTTCTGTAATATATCGAATTTGGTGGTAGGGTTGCCCTTTTAAAAAAACACCGTAAGAAGTCGTTTTTCAGAACTTTTTCTGTCCTACACGTAGACTGAAATCACTCACTTATTTCAATTGATGGGCGCCATCATCATTTCTTTTAGAAACAAGTTAATAATAATAATTTTGGCAAATTGGCACGAGCTTTTTCTATACGTGATACATGAAGTATTCGATATTCAATTTAATGTATGTCTACAGAAATCCAGAAGAAAACATTCCCATAAATTTTTAAAACAACTTCTGGGGGGCGGTTACACTTTCGTTGGAAGATCTGCTCAAAGTTACGAAGAAAACAATTAGCATAAGCAGAATTTGATGGTCCTACCGCTTAGAAGGAGTTTTGATGAAACAGATATGCAGAAAAATTCTCTAAATCAAGCAGTATGCTAAAATTTATCTCACCATACGATCAGTTTCGGCTACAGTCACTACGCTGAAAGCTATTTGAGTAAAATATTTTCACGAAATATCAGTTGGATTGTTTTACCTCTGAGCGGCACTTTTTTGCACACCATGGGCTAAATGGCCAGGTCACATGGACCCCGAAGGCTCAGAGAAGGTTGGGGGAGGGGACCCACTGGAACAGCTGTTGGGAGACAGATGGTAGCCTCCCGTCAAGGCCATCCAGCGTGTTCTTTAACGTTGGGTTGTTTTACCTCTGAGAGGCACTTTTTTGCACACCATGGGCTAAATGGCCAGATCACATGGACCCCGAAGGCTCAGAGAAGGTTGGGGGAGGGGACCCACTGGAACAGCTGTTGGGAGACAGATGGTAGCCTCCCGTCAAGGCCATCCAGCGTGTTCTTTAACGTTGGGTTGTTTTACCTCTGAGAGGCACTTTTTTGCACACCATGGGCTAAATGGCCAGGTCACATGGACCCCGGAGGCTCAGAGAAGGTTGGGGGAGGGGACCCACTGGAACAGCTGTTGGGAGACAAATGGTAGCCTCCCGTCAAGGCCATCCAGCGTGTATTTTAACGTGCACAGGGTATGGGTCTCCCGCACACGAGGGCCATGGCTTAACGTCCCATCCGACGGACGGCGGCCTTTCCAAGCCCATCGGTGTCCCCTACTGACCGTGGGCAGGGCGGGAATTTTGCGGAGATAAATCTCAACGCTGACCCAGCTGGGACTCGAACCTGAGAACTACAGATTACGAGCCTGGCGCGCTACCGACTGAGCCACCCCGCTTAGAAGGAGTTTTGATGAAACAGATATGCAGAAAAATACTCTAAATCAAGCAGTATGCTAAAATTTATCTCACCATACGATCAGTTTCGGCTACAGTCACTACGCTGAAAGCTATTTTGAGTAAAACATTTTCTCGAAATATCAGTAATGTCTGGATTTTATAATAATAAACATTATATTTTTCAAATTCACGCAACTGAATTTGACAATTATATTTTTTCCCTACATGTACCAAATAATAAAGAATACAATGGAAAAAATTAGGCAATTTGTTAGGTATTTGTTTTGCACTACAAGAGTGAAGCCCGAAATTGAAATATTTAATCTCTAAAGTATTATTTTATGACACAAATAAAATTATCTTCCGTATCTTTAATAAACTAAATAACTATTTAGTCCATTTTCTAGGTTTTAAAAGTAATTTGTTAGAATTTCTCTTAAAATTATCGAGAACTGATTTAATGGAATCAGGTAAAAACATGAAAAAAAAAAGTATATTAGTACAGAAACAGCTGTTTCCCACAGAGGTCTGATGGGGCGGAGGTTGCTCAGTCGGTAGCGCGCCTGGCTCGTAATCTGTAGTTCCCAGGTTCGAGTCCCAGCTGGGTCAGCGTTGAGATTTATCTCCGCAACATTCCCCGCCCTACCCACGGTCAGTAGGGGACACCGATGGGCTTGGAAAGGCCACCGTCCGTCGGATGGGACGTTAATCCGTGGCTCCGTGTGCGGGAGAGCCATACCCTGTGCACCTTAAAGAACAGGCTGGATGGCCTTGACGGGAGGCTACCATCTGTCTCCCAACAGCTGTTCCAGTGGGTCCCTTCCCCCAACCTTCTCTGAGCCTTCGGGGTCCATGTGACCTGGCCATTTAGCCCATGGTGTGCAAAAAAGTGCCGCTCAGAGGTGAAACAATCCAATCGGGGTTCATGTGACCTGGCCATTTAGCCCATGGTGTGCAAAAAGTGCAGCTCAGAGGTAAAACAACCCAACCCAAATGGTAAGTACACAGCGATCTGGTCGAAGTCACATGGTAAATACGAGGACAAATCGAGAGAAATAAAGAATCGGACAGATGGCTAATCAAGTACAATAAACTAGAATATTAATATATACAACGGATATATAGATACAAACGGGAATAATGAATCCTTAAATATTAGACGAATGCTGTTGAAAATCGAGATTTAAGTAGATCAGATTATAGTCTTGAATTTATAGTAAGATTCCCATTCACATAACACAGAAATTCTCTAATATTTTGTTATGGCAACGTAACTAAGTTCCATATATTGTAAAGATTTCTGCGATTCCAAAATACTATTTATTCAAAAGTGATCTCAGAATTTTTTTCCAATTACTCATGTCATAGTTACGTTGCAGACATATTAATGCAGCCACGTGTCTTGCAGATCCAGTTTGGAATAGATTCGATAGAAACTGAGTTTTGCTTCTGCAAAACATCACACAATACTGCATCATCGTTCAGACTTCTAGTTAAAAACAGCAGAAAGTAAACAGAATAGTAAATAATTACTTGCGAACACATCGTATCAGAATCCAATTTTGAAGCAAGCGGTAAACAGCGTAATAACTTATACTGCTACCAAGCAAGTAAGAAGCAAAACAACGGATCGCCAGCACCAAATGGACGAAAATGTAACTAGCACTGCTGCCGTTTTACGTCTTGAAATCGGCAGGCATTCCCATTACGTAGGCATCTCCGCAAAAATTCCCCGCCCTGCCCACGGTCAGTAGGGGACACCGATGGGCTTGGAAAGGCCACCGTCCGTCGGATGGGACGTTAAGCCGTGGCCCCGTGTGCGGGAGAGCCATACCCTGTGCACGTTAAAGAACACGCTAGATGGCCTTGACGGGAGGCTACCATCTGTCTCCCAACAGCTGTTCCAGTGGGTCCCCTCCCCCAACCTTCTCTGAGACTTCGGGGTCCATGTGACCTGGCCATTTAGCCCATGGTATGCAAAAAAGTGCCGCTCAGAGGTGAAATTCCCCGCCCTGCCCACGGTCAGTAGGGGACACCGATGGGCTTGGAAAGGCCGCCGTCCGTCGGATGGGACGTTAAGCCATGGCCCGTGTGCGGGAGAGCCATACCCTGTGCACGTTAAAGAACACGCTGGATGGCCTTGACGGGAGGCTACCATCTGTCTCCCAACAGCTGTTCCAGTGGGTCCCCTCCCCCAACCTTCTCTGAGACTTCGGGGTCCATGTGACCTGGCCATTTAGCCCATGGTATGCAAAAAAGTGCCGCTCAGAGGTGAAATTCCCCGCCCTGCCCACGGTCAGTAGGGGACACCGATGGGCTTGGAAAGGCCGCCGTCCGTCGGATGGGACGTTAAGCCATGGCCCGTGTGCGGGAGAGCCATACCCTCTGCACGTTAAAGAACACGCTGGATGGCCTTGACGGGAGGCTACCATCTGTCTCCCAACAGCTGTTCCAGTGGGTCCCCTCCCCCAACCTTCTCTGAGCCTTCGGGGTCCATGTGACCTGGCCATTTACCCATGGTGTGCAAAAAAGTGTCGCTCAGAGGTAAAACAACCCAACTCAGAAAATTTCACACACCTAATACAAAAAAAACACTATCGATATTTTTTTGCATTTTTTTTCCAGTCATTCATTAGTTCTAATTTTCATTGTTAGTGGGTACAAAACACGAAAAATTAAAAAACTTCATTCTCTCCGTAAATGACAATCCCATACTTACCAGACGCCATGTGTATCATTTTAGTTTTTTCTACAAAAAGAGGATATATATGAAAAACGGAAAATAACATGCACGTAGTGAAGACCTTAACAGGAGCGAACACTTTCATAAATATTTAATTCTGCGAAAAGATTGCTTCGCCAAGAGTAACTGCTTTTAGATCTCTGCAGACGTAGCAGAATATTCAAGTGTGTTTTCCCGGATCGCGCATCCACTATACACTTCATAAATATTCCAAGTATTTTTTTTTTACGAGTAAAAAAAAAGAGCCTAGACTGTTTCCTAGGGTTGAAAGATCGAATTGCCAATATTTAACCTGAGCAGATTCAGGAGGGGTTTGTTTGTTTTACTTCTGAGCTGCACTTTTTGGCCACAATATGCTAAATGGCCAGGTCATAAGAACATCGTAAGCTCAGAGAAAGTTGGGGGAGGGTACCCACTGGAACAGTTGTTGAGAGACAGATGGTTGTCTTTCGTCAGTGTGTTCTTTCAGTGTGTTGTTTAACGTTCGCAGGGTATGGCTCTCACGCACACGGGGCCACGGTTTAACGTCCCATCCGACGGACGTCGGTCTATCCAAGCCCATCGGTGTCCCCTTCTGACCGTGGGCAGATCGGGGAGTTTTGCGGAGATAAATCTCAACGCTGACCCAGCTGGGACTCGAACCTGGAAACTACAGATTACGAGCCTGACGCGCTACCGACTGAGCCACCCCCGCACCCCGTCGGATGAGACGTAAAGCCGTAACGCCGTGTGAGGGAAAAGCCTTTTCTTCTCTATGCTAAATCCAAGGCTTGGATAGTCTTGATAGAAAGCTACCATCTGTCTCCTAATAACTGTCAGTGGGTTCCATTACTCTCAACCATTTCTGAACCAACACCTCTTGTAACAGAAGGTCGGTGGATCAAGTTATGACGTCACCATAGGTAGTCATGTAATATAAATAATTCTTATACATTTGTTTTCATTATTACTGGGGCGGGGGTGGCTCAGTCGGTAGCGCGCCAGGCTCGTAATCTGTAGTTCCCAGGTTCGAGTCCCAACTGGGTCAGCGTTGAGATTTATCTCCGCAAAATTCCCCGCCCTGCCTACGGTCAGTAGGGGACACCGATGGGCTTGGAAAGGCCGCCGTCCGTCGGATGGGACGTTAAGCCGTGGCTCTGTGTGCGGGAGAGCCATACCCTGTGCACGTTAAAGAACACGCTGGATGGCCTTGACGGGAGGCTACCATCTGTCTCCCAACAGCTGTTCCAGTGGGTCCCCTCCCCCAACCTTCTCTGAGCCTTCGGGGTCCATGTGACTTGGCCATTTAGCCCATGGTGTGCAAAAAAGTGCCGCTCAGAGGTAAAACAACCCAACCCAATTCATTATTACTACTAGTGAAGTTTTATATTAAATTTTTTATTAATGTTTATTTATAAATATATATTATTAGGAAGAAAAATTATTTGAATTGATTGCCAATCATGAAAATGCTAATAAAGGCGCATAATGTTTTTTTCTAAATAAGGCATATTTAGAAATAAGCATTAGTTTAAATGTGCACCACTGATAACAATAGAAAGAAAGGTATAAGAATTATCTACGTTGTATGACTACCTACACTGACGTCATAACTTGGTTAACAGGCCTCTTGTAGGAGCTGTCCTTGCGACAAGGTCATTTAGCATAATGTGTGCAAAAAATTGTCGCTCAGGGGTAAAATGGCCCAACAATCCTAAAAAGTAACAGGAAAGACCATCAACTACAGATTCCTCTCATCTTGGAGCAAACGAAAAGATTTTGATCATTGTAATCCGCCCATCGAATAAAAATGTAGATTTTTCGGTGGTTTTTACCTCTGAGCTGCATTTTTTTTTGCACACAACGGGCTAAATGGCCAGGTCACAATGACCCCAAAGGTTCAGAAAATATTATTAGTTCAGAGATTAATTGGGGAGCGTATAAGAATTTCGTTGGCCCAAATTCTTAGTTGCTTTAAATTTTGGCGAAAGGATTCTGTAACATATCGAATTTGGTGGTGGGGTTGCCCTTATAAAAAAACACCGTAAGGAGTCGTTTTTCAGAACTTTTTCTGTCCTACACGTAGACTGAAATCAGTCACTTATATCAATTGATGGGCGCCATCATCATTTCTTTTAGAAACATGTTAATAATAATAATTTTGGCAAATTGGCACGAGCTTTTTCTATACGTGATACATGAAGTATTCGATATTCAATTTAATGTATGTCTACAGAAATCCAGAAGAAAACATTCCCATAAATTTTTAAAACAACTTCTGGGGGGCGGTTACACTTTCGTTGGAAGATCTGCTCAAAGTTTGGAAGAAAACAATTAGCATAAGCCGAATTTGATGGTCCTACCGCTTAGAAGGAGTTTTGATGAAACAGATATGCAGAAAAATTCTCTAAATCAAGCAGTATGCTAAAATTTATCTCACCATACGATCAGTTTCGGCTACAGTCACTACGCTGAAAGCTATTTGAGTAAAATATTTTCTCGAAATATCAGTTGGATTGGGTTGTTTTACCTCTGAGCGGCACTTTTTTGCACACCATGGGGTAAATGGCCAGGTCACATGGACCCCGAAGGCTCAGAGAAGGTTGGGGGAGGGGACCCACTGGAACAGCTGTTGGGAGACAGACGGTAGCCTCCCGTCAAGGCCAACCAACGTGTTCTTTAACGTTGGGTAGTTTTACCTGTGAGCGGCACTTTTTCGCACACCATGGGCTAAATGGCCAGGTCACATGGACCCCGAAGTCTCAGAGAAGGTTGGGGGAGGGGACCCACTGGAACAGCTGTTGGGAGACAGATGGTAGCCTCCCGTCAAGGCCATCCAGCGTGTTATTTAACGTTGGGTTGTTTTACCTCTGAGAGGCACTTTTTTGCACACCATGGGCTAAATGGCCAGGTCACATGGACCCCGAAGGCTCAGAGAAGGTTGGGGGAGGGGACCCACTGGAACAGCTGTTGGGAGACAGATGGTAGCCTCCCGTCAAGGCCATCCAGCGTGTTGTTTAACGTTGGGTTGTTTTACCTCTGAGAGGCACTTTTTTGCACACCATGGGCTAAATGGCCAGGTCACATGGACCCCGAAGGCTCAGAGAAGGTTGGGGGAGGGGATCCACTGGAACAGCTGTTGGGAGACAGATGGTAGCCTCCCGTCAAGGTCATCCAGCGTGTTCTTTAACGTGCACAGGGTATGGCTCTCCCGCACACGAGGGCCATGGCTTAACGTTCCATCCGACGGACGGCGGTCTTTCCAAGCCCATCGGTGTCCCCTACTGACCGTGGGCAGGGCTGGAATTTTGCGGAGATAAATCTCAACGCTGACCCAGCTGGGACTCGAACCTGAGAACTACAGATTACGAGCCTGGCGCGCTACCGACTGAGCCACCCCGCTTAGAAGGAGTTTTGATGAAACAGATATGCAGAAAAATACTCTAAATCAAGCAGTATGCTAAAATTTATCTCACCATACGATCAGTTTCGGCTACAGTCACTACGCTGAAAGCTATTTGAGTACAACATTTTCTCGAAATATCAGTAATGTCTGGATTTTATAATAATAAACATTATATTTTTCAAATTCACGCAACTGAATTTGACAATTATATTTTTTCCCTACATGTACCAAATAATAAAGAATACAATGGAAAAAATTAGGCAATTTGTTAGGTATTTATTTTGCACTACAAGAGTGAAGCCCGAAATTGAAATATTTAATCTCTAAAGTATTATTTTATGACACAAATAAAATTATCTTCCGTATTTTTAATAAACTAAATAATTATTTAGTCCATTTTCTAGGTTTTAAAAGTAATTACTTATAATTTCTCTTAAAATTATCGAGAACTGATTTAATGGAATCAGGTAAAAACATGAAAAAAAAAGTATATTAGTACAGAAACAGCTGTTTCCGACAGAGGTCTGATGGGGCGGAGGTAGCTCAGTCGGTAGCGCGCCAGGCTCGTAATCTGTAGTTCCCAGGTTCGAGTCCCAGCTGCGTCAGCGTTGAGATTTATCTCCGCAACATTCCCCGCTCTACCCACGGTCAGTAGGGGACACCGATGGGCTTGGAAAGGCCGCCGTCCTTCGGATGGGATGTTAAGCCGTGGCCCCGTGTACGGGAGAGCCATACCCTGTGCACGTTAAAGAACACGCTGGATGGCCTTGACGGGTTGTTGTTGGGTTGTTTTACCTCTGAGCGGCACTTTTTTGCACACCATGGGCTAAATGGCCAGGTCACATGGACCCCGAAAGCTCAGAGAAGGTTGGGGGAGGGGACCCACTGGAACAGCTGTTGGGAGACAGATGGTAGCCTCCCGTCAAGGTCATCCAGCGTGTTCTTTAACGTGCACAGGGTATGGCTCTCCCGCACACGGGGCCACGGCTTAACGTCCCATCCGACGGACGGCGGCCTTTCCAAGCCCATCAGTGTCCCCTACTGACCGTGGGCAGGGCGGGGAATGTTGCGGAGATAAATCTCAACGCTGACCCAGCTGTGACTCGAACCTGGGAACTACAGATTACGAGCCTGGCGCGCTACCGACTGAGCCATCCCCGCCCCGACCTTGACGGGAGGCTATCATCTGTCTCCCAACAGCTGTTCCAGTGGGTCCCCTCCCCCAACCTTCTCTGAGCCTACGGGGTTCATGTGACCTGGCCATTTAGCCCATGGTGTGCAAAAAAGTGCCGCTCAGAGGTAAAACAACCCAACCAACCCATCTCGGATACTTTTTTGAGCCAGTGCACCCCAGGCTCGTAATTTGTATTTCCAAGGTCGAGTCCCCATTTTGTCAGAACTGAGATTTACCTCCCCTAACTTTTGCTCTGTCCTCTGTGAGAAAATAGACACCAATGAATTTTGAAAGGCCGCCGCCTCTCGTTAAGTAGTGACCTCGGTGTTGGCTATACTCTGCTGTTATTAAAGAACATGTTAGATGGCCTCTTGACGGGTGTCCTCTAGTGGGTGTCCTTTCCGCAACCTTATCTGAGAGCTTATGACCTGATATTTAACAATAGTGTGAAAAAAAACACTTCTCAGAGGCAAAAGACCTCCCGCCTTTTCTTAGCACTTCGGATCCGATGAGGCAACGCCTCCGATAACAAAAAGCCAATGTAACAAATTTTTGACGTCAAATTTTTGACGTCACATAAGTAGCCCAAATATATGCAAAATACCCCCCTCAAGAAGCTGCTTGCCAGTCAGATCTAACAGGAACCTGTCAACGTTACACACACACACATATATATATAAATATTTCTTATATTTTTTATTCTAATATTATTACTGGTAGACTCTTGTGCTAATATTTAAACTAATGTTTATCTAAAAATATATTTTATTTAGAAAAAAAATTATTCGCATTTATTATCAAATATAATAATGCTAATTAATATAAACAAATTTTCTCCTAAAGAAAATATTTTTGTAGACGAACATTAGTATATAAAGATTAGCATAGAATTTACCAGTAGTAATATTAGAATCAAAAATATAAGAAATATCTATGTGATCGAACTATACAGTTTGGAATCGTAAATTCAATCCGTTGATTTTCCTTTATAGGAGACCATGTGGGTTGCGTTACCTCTGAGCGGCGCTTTTTTGCAACAATGAGCTAAATTGCCAGGTCACATGGACCCCGAAGGCTTAGAGTAGGTTGTGGGAGGGGACCCACTGGAATAGCTGTTGGGAGACAGATGGTATCCTCCCGTCAAGGCCATCCAGCGTGTTCTTTAACGTACAGAGTATGGCTCTCCCACACACGGATCCACGGCTTAACGTCCCATCCGACGGACGGTGGACCTTCCCAAGCCCATCGGTGTCCCCTACTGACCGTGGGCAGGGCGGGTAATTTTGCGGAGATAAATCTCAACGCTGACCCAGCTGGGACTCGAACCTGGGAACTACAGATTACGAGCCTGACGCGCTACCGACTGAGCCACCCCCGCCCCTATAGGAGACCAATCAAAGCTACTTTTATACAGCCAGACCTGGAAATTGAAGCAACCTGAAAGTAAACTTTCAATTACATTTTTTAATAAAAATATAATTGATTTTTTAATAAAATAACTGGTACAAGTTATTTAAACTTAGTAATTAGTTTTAAAACATTCTTAAATATTGCATTAAAGTTGATATAAATAAATTATATCATGAGATATGAAAATAAAAAGCTTTCAGTTAAAGTTCAGACAATAAAATCAGTTAAATATTTTTGCATAATTAATTTCCATTTTTCTCCTCTTCTTTCTCTCAACTGCTTTCCAATACTTGGTGTGTCCAGGTGGCATTTACTCAACGTAGTTAACTAAGAAAAAAATTATTGTCTACTCTCATTAAGATGTAGAAAAATAGGCACTATTATTATATATGTTAATTTCTAACGTCGAAAAAGTCTGATTCCGCTCTCTTCATAACCCCATTTTTTGGGGGATGAACAGAATTTTTCCGTTCAATATCACAATATGCAACGTGAAACGACCTCTCGTTGTCCTTGCGTCGAAGTTTCCTGTCTTCAAAACTCTCAACCGTAAATGTCACCCCCTGCTTCCAATTCGCGTCGTGGTCCTGTCTCTCCATCCTCCTCTTAACAAGGCCATCGGAATCCTCGACGCATCGCTCCTTAATGGCAGATGTTGCCTAGCAACGCATCGTATTTGTACCGGATCTGTTGCCAAGGTTGAACCTGTAAGCTGTTTATCAAGGCAAAGCAGGTGCTTTCGTTTATATATGCATTCATATAAAATCGCTTTGCTCTTCTCTTTCAGTTTTTCTTTTGTCTTCATGCATTTATCTTTTTCTTGCGTCTTTATCTTTTTTAATCTATCTTAATTTTAACTTGAATATTAGATTTCTTTTAATCCAGTATTCACAAGTGGCATCACTCTAAGGTTGCTTTCACAAGTGCCTCAACATTTTAGCAAATTATTTTTAGAAAATGTTTTTAATAAATTACTGGTAGTTTTGTAAAATTAAATAGTTATAACATTAATTTAGTACTTTTTCTCATTATTAAAATGGAATCAAATCTTTCATGAAACAACGTAACAAAAATATGATATTCGTCTTTTTTCCACAAGTACGATTGATTTAATTTTTAAAGCAAATTTCTTGCGGGCCCTCACTAAGAAAGTGTAAATATTTTCAACATGCGTCTTTTGATTCGCGAGGAAAATATTTTTAAAATAAACTTAATAGTACTTGTACAAAAAAATAAATATAATATTTCAGCACATGTATATCATGTAGGATAATAAAATACATTTTATTATTGAAGAAAATAATTAATAAGTTCTCGATAAATGTTTTTTTTTTAAATTACCAATAATTTTATTAAATAATTTTTTATTTATAAAAATAATTTTTTTAAGATCATACGGTAAATGTGATGCTGTATATTGGGTAGATATACACTGAAGAGCCAAAACATTATGATCACTTGCCTAATGTGATGTTGGTCCTCCACGTGCCGCCAAAACAGCTCTTATCCGGCGAGGCATGGACGCCATAAGATTTTAAAGGTGTCATGTGACATATGGTACCAACACGTTACCAGCAGATCTTTTAACTCTTGCAAGTTACGTGGTTGAGCCGCCGAAGATCGGATATGCTGTTCCAACACAAACCACAAATGCTCGATTGGATTGATTGGGGCGGGGGTGGCTCTGTCGGTAGCGCACCAGGCTCGTAATCTGTAGTTCCCAGGTTCGAGTTCCAACTGGGTCAGCGTTGAGATTTATCTCCGCAAAACTTCCCGCCCTGCCCACGGTCAGTAGGGGACACCGATGGGCTTGGAAAAGACGCCGTCCATCGGATGGGACGTTAAGCCGTGGCCCCGTGTGCGGGAGAGCCATACCCTGTGCACGTTAAAGAACACGCTGGATGGCCTTGACGGGAGGCTACCATCTGTCTCCCAACAGCTGTTCCAGTGGGTCCCCTGCCCCAACCTTCTCTGAGCCTTCGGGGTCCATGTGACCTGGCCATTTAGCCCATGGTGTGCAAAAAAGTGCCGCTCAGAGGTAAAACAACCCAACCCAACTCGATTGGATTGATGTTTGGGGAGTTTGGAGGCCAGAGCAATACCTGGAAGTCTTCCTTATGTTCCGCGAACCATTCTCGAACAATCTGGGCAGTGTGGCATGGCTCATTATCCTGGTGAAAGAAGGCATTACTAGAGACCCCTCTAGTAAAAGTTCAAATCATATCATAAAAATCATATGCTGCTTTAGGGGTAGCGCGCCGTAGCAGATATAATATCAGCTCCTATAGGGGCGGGGGTGGCTCAGTCGGTAGCGCGCCGTAGCAAAAAGAATCATATTTTTGCTACGTTGTTTCATGAAAGATAAAAACATTCCATTTTAATAATGAGAAAAAGTACTAAATTAATGTTTTAATTATTTAATTTAATTTTATAAAACTACCAGTAATTTATTAAAAACCTTTTTAAAAATAATTTGCTAAAATGTTGTAAAGATCCATGAAATCATTTTTCATATCATTGCCATGTTCGTGGTTTTCCATATCATTGCCATGAAAAGATGTACTTGGTCTGCAATGATGTTTAGATAGGTAGTAGACGTCATAGTTTCCTGCACATGAATTGCTGGACCCAGGGTTTCTCAACAGAATATTGCCCAAAGCATTGCTCTTCCTCCACCGGCTTGTTTCCGTCCCACGATGCATCCTGTTGCCAACACTTCCCCAGGTAAATGACGCACACATACCCGGCCGTCCACATGATGCAACAGGAAACGCGATTCATCGGACCAGACCACCTTCTTCCAATCATTCAAGGTCCAGTTTTGATGCTCGTGTGTCCATTGTAGGCGTTTTAGACGGCGAACCGAGGTTAGCATGGGCACTCGGGGCGTCCTGCAGCTACGCTGCCCCATTTTCAGCAGAGTTCTATGTACTGTGTGTTGTGACACTTTACTGCCATCACCAGCATTCAAATTACGGGCGAGTTGTGCCACAGTGTCTCTTCTGTTAGCTGGTACCATACGGGATAGCCTTCGCTCACCTCTTGCATCGATGAGACGTAGTCGGCCACACCTTGCCGGCGGTTCGTGGTTTTTTCCTGGACCACTTTTTGAAAGTACTAAGCATGGCTGACCGTGAGCACTCCACAAGCCTTGCCATCTGGGAAATGCTCTGACCCAGTCGGCTGGCCATTACAATTTGGCCTTTGTCAAACTCACTTAAGTCCGTTGCCTTTCCCATCTGAAAAACAAGAATAACACTGATTAACAGAGCTCAGTATCAGGTGTCATTTATACCGTTTCATGGGGGCGGGGGTGGCTCAGTCGGTAGCGCGCCAGGCTCGTATTCTGTAGTTCCCAGGTTAGAGTCCCAGCTGGGTCAGCGTTGAGATTTATCTCCGCAAAAATTCCCCGCCCTGCCCACGGTCAGTAGGGGACACCGATGGGCTTGGAAAGGCCGCCGTCCGTCGGATGGGACGTTAAGTCGTGACCCCGTGTGCGGGAGAGCCCATACCCTGTGCACGTTAAAGAACACGCTGGATGGCATTGACGGGGGGGCTACCATCTGTCTCCCAACAGCTGTTCCAGTGGGTCCCCTCCCCCAACCTTCTCTGAGCCTTCGGGGTCTATGTGACCTGGCCATTTAGCCCATGGTGTGCAAAAAAGTGCCGCTCAGAGGTAAAACAACTCAATCCAACCGTTTCATGACCTTCACACGCGCCGTCGTTTACCGGCAATTCTGCATAAAGACGCTCTGGTCATAATGCTTTGGCTCTTCGGTGTATAACACTCAGTGGCAATTTTATTAGAGTTGGGTTGTTTTACCTCTGAGCGGCAATTTTTTCACACCTCGGACTAAATGGCCAGGTCACATGGACCCCGAAGGCTCAGAGAAGGTTGGGGGAGGGGACCCACTGGAACAGCTGTTGGGAGACAGATGGTAGCCTCCCGTCAAGGCCATCCAGCGTGTTCTTTAACGTGCACAGGGTATGGTTCTCCCGCACACGGGGGCCACGGCTTAACGTCCCATCCGACGGACGGCGGCCTTTCCAATTCCATCGGTGTCCCCTACAGACCGTGGGCAGGGCGGGGATTTTTTAAACGTTTGAGAAAAGTTAATAAACGTATGAGATCATAAAATATGCTAATTAATAAATGTTTTAAATAATGTGTTAAGTAATATTTAAAAACATTATTTATTACTTTTGTTTTGTAATACCTGTATATTTTGCAGCTCAGATCATATTAAATTTTCTTTCCATAAACGTTACATATGTCTCAAAAATTATATCCGAGGGTTACTGGTGGGTACGAAATGATTTCAAAAGATCGATTATCTATCCAAACGACGTAATATCCTTTTGGTATTTAGAAACTTCTGACGTGGGGAGAATCACATGGTACCTTGGAATATGACATTCCCCGCCCTGCCCACGGTCAGTAGGGGACACCGATGGGCTTGGACAGGCCGCCGTCCGTCGGATGGGACGTTAAGCCGTGGCCCCGTGTGCGGGAGAGACATACCCTGTGCACGTTAAAGAACACGCTGGATGGCCTTGACGGGAGGCTACCATCTGTCTCCCAACAGCTGTTCCAGTGGGTCCCGTCCCCCAACCTTCTCTGAGCCTTCGGGGTCTATGTGACCTGGTCATTTAGCCCATGGTGTGCAAAAAAGTGCCGCTCAGAGGTAAAACAACCCAACCCATCCTAATAAATTACGTGTGCTCCGTAGCCATCCGTTGCGCATGCGTATTAGGAAGGTATCAGCATCCCCTTATTCCCTGGGGAAATAAATTTGTAAACGACTGAAAATCTTTTTAGCCGATTTCCCAACATTGAAGTCCGCATCCCCAACGTTCAAAGCTTTGGTTCCATTAAATTTAAAGAAGTGGAATCCAAACGAACCCAGTCCTTCCTTTTACGTTGTTCGCTTCCACTATCAATGCATCGCTTCCAAAGCCGTTCGATAAAAAACACTTCTTGTTAGCGGAATACCGGAACTTTTATAGGAGAGTTTGAAAGATTCCTCGACATTCAAGGTTGGATTATGTTTTTTAATTTCAGACAATCTGTTCTGCTCAGGTACAGTCGCTCCAAAAAATATCCGAAATCCATGGTTGATTACAGAATTCAGAGAAAATATCTGGCAACGTTTTTTTTTTAGAAATTAGTGATCTGGCAACCTTCGTGTCACGTGATTACAGAATTCAGGAAAAATATCTGGAGCGTGTACACCAACTGTACACGCTCCAGTTACCGTTCACAGCAAACTGGAGGGTGTGCAGTTACTGCACACGCTCCAGTTTGCTGTGAACGGTAACTGCACACGCTCAATATTTCCGTGAGTGAGCCCACACGATCTAGTATCAAAATAATGTGACCACCTACAGTCGCTCAAAAAAGTATCCGAACACTATGGCTGATTACAAAATTCAGAAAAAATATCTCGCAACGATTTTTTTTATAGAAATCAATGATCTGGCAACCTTCGTGTCACGTGACACGAAGGTTGCCAGATCACTAATTTCTAAAAAAAAAACGTTGCCAGATATTTTTTCTGAATTTGTAATCAACCATGGTGTTCGGATATTTTTTGGAGCGATTGTATATAACGATTATTTTACTGTAAATGCAAAGAACAGACTACATTTTATATCCATTTCCAGGGATAGAGTTGCTATTATATATATCGAGAAATTAATATATAGGAATACCTCGTTTTCCGCGGGCGTTAAACGAGGCGTCACATACACTCTACAGTGGTGGGGGGGAGGGCTCAGTCGGTAGTGCGTTAGGCTCATAATCTGCAGCTCCCAGGTTCGTTGTTGGGTTGTTTTACCTCTGAGCGGCACTTTTTTGCACACCATGGGCTAAATGGCCAGGTAACATGGACCCTGAAGGCTCAGAGAAGGTTGGGGGAGGGGACCCACTGGAACAGCTGTTGGGAGACAGATGGTAGCCTCCCGTCAAGGTCATCCAGCGTGTTCTTTAACGTGCACAGGGTATGTCTCTCCCGCAAACGGGGCCACGGCTTAACGTCCCAACCGACGGACGGCGGCCTTTAAAGCCCATCGGTGTCCCCTACTGACCGTGGGCAGGGCGGGGAGTTTTGCGGAGATAAATCTCAACGCTGACCCAGCTGGGACTCGAACTTGGGAACTACAGATTATGAGCCTGGCGCGCTACCGACTGAGGCACCTCCGCCCCATCAGACCTCTGTGGGAAACATCTGTTTCTGTCCTAATATACTTTTTTCTTATGTTTTTACCTGATTCCATTAAATCAGTTCTCGATAATCTTCAATAGAAGCTAAATAATTTTTGCTTTTAACCTAGAAAATGGACTAAATAATTATTTACTTTATTAAAAATACAGAAGTTAATTTTATTTGTGTCATGAAAAAATACTTTAAAGATTAAATATTTCAATTTCGGGCTTCACTCTTGTAGTGCAAAATAAATACCTAACAAATTGCCTAATTCTTTCTATTGTATTCTTTATTATTTGGTACAAGTAGGGAAAAAATTTTGCGGCGCGCTACCGACCGAGCCACCCCCGCCCCCGTGGGGCGGGGGTGGCTCGGTCGGTAGCGCGCCAGGCACGTAATCTGTAGTTCCCAGGTTCGAGTCCCAGCTGGCTCAACGTTCAGATTTATCTCCGCAAGATTCCGTGCCCTGTCCACGGTCAATAGGGGACACCGATGGGCTTGGAAAGGCCGCCGTCCGTCGGATGGGACGTTAAGCCGTGGCCCCGTGTGCCGGAGACCCATACCCTGTGCACGTTAAAGAACACGCTAGATGGCCTTGACGGGAGGCTACCATCTGTCTCCCAACAGCTGTTCCAGTGGGTCCCCTCCCCCAACCTTCTCTGAGCCTTCGGGGTCCATGTGAACTGGCCATTTAGCCCATGGTGTGCAAAAAAGTGCCGCTCAGAGATAAAACAATCCAATCCAAGCCAAAAGGTGCCACTCGGAGATAAAACAACCCAACCCTATTTCATTGAAAACAGAGCCCCCAACTTCAGTCTTAGCAAGTGCTCCCAACCGTCTAGACATCGCCACAATCAACTTATCGAACGAACGAGTCGTAACTTAGCAACGCGCCATACTTCGTCCTGATAGCGCCAACAACCCGTGAAAGTTTACGAGCCAAGCAACACTCATCAAAGCACGCGAAGTATTGTGAAACGTAAACTAAGATTCGGTCTTCTGTCTTCTGTTTGAAAGACGCACATCCTGATTTTCTATTACAAGTTACGAGAGGATATACGCAGGGGGTTAGGAAAACGGAATAATGCCAGTTGCGTGAAGAAAATATCTAGAAAGAAAGGGGCTTCTATCTTCCACCTTCCTCGTTGGGGCGGGGGTGTCAGTCGGTAGCCCGCCAGGCTCGTAATCTGTAGTTCCCAAGTTCGAGTTCCAGCTGGGTCAGCGTTGAGATTTATCTCCGCAAAATTCCCCGCCCTGCCCACGGTCAGTAGGGGTCACCGATGGGCTTGGAAAGGCTGCCGTCCGTCGGATGGGAGGTTAAGCCGTGGCCCCGTGTGCGGGAGAGCCATACCCTGTGCACGTTATAGAACATGCTGGATGGCCTTGACGGGAGGCTACCATCTGTCTCCCAACAGCTGTTCCAGTGGGTCCCCTCCCCCAACCTTCTCTGAGCCTTCGGTGTCCATGTGACCTGGCCATTTAGCCCATGGTGTGCAAAAAAGTGCCGCTCAGAGGTAAAACAACCCAACGTTAAAGAACACGCTGGATGGCCTTGACGGGAGGCTACCATCTGTCTCCCAACAGCTGTTCCAGTGGGTCCCCTCCCCCAACCTTCTCTGAACCTTCGGGTCCATGTTATCTGGCCATTTAGCCCATGGTGTGCAAAAAAGTGCCGCTCAGAGTTAAAACAACCCAACCCTCCTCGTTTGTCATTGTTTTAACAGCATTCTAAAGAGCAATTGTCTGTCTTCTCTACGACTGATGGTGTTGCCATGGAAATCAGTAACGTGAAAACATCCAGATTGCTTCCGTTGCGTTAAATGTGAGAGAATTATTTATTATTTATTTTTCTTATTACCTTATTTATTCGATTCTAAGACGCACCTTAATGGCAGTACCATCAACAGAAAAAAAGCTTTGATTCTAGGGGAAAAAAATAAATAAAACTCTAAAATATATCTAACAAATATTTTTATTATAATGGAATTCAATTTACTAACAACAATAGTAGATATATATCAGTAGGTATGTAATCCATCACTTCCTTTTGAATCAATATCAGTCTGATTCTTCTGAGCCGTCGATATCTGCATCTGAATCAATATCAGAGTCTTCTTCTCATTCAGAATCTGATTCTTCTGATTCGCCTTTATCTTCATTATCCGATAATATATCGTCTTCTTAGCCATCGAGAGTGTTGATGATGCAACATTTTTTAACTGATTTTTGTCTATAATTTTTTTTTAATTGAATACAGATTTCCCATCGGAGTTCTGGGACATTTTTAATGATGTTTAATGCAGCCATAATTTATACCAATAAGAGTTAAAATAATCAAATTCGTTTCGATTATGATAATTTCTGCGAGGCAAAATATATTTGAACTGGTCATTACCCAAATAAGGGAAGGTAACCTTTTAAAATGTAATGAAACGATCAGTATTGAGATTTATCTCCGCAAAACTCCCTATCCTTGGTCAGTAGGTGAGACCGATGAGCTTGGAAGGCTCGCCGTCCTTCTGATGGGACGCTAAGCCGTGGCTCTGTGTGCGGGAGAGATCCATAACGTGTGGACGTTAAAGTTGGGTTGTTTTACCTCTGAGCGGCACTTTTTTGCACACCATGGGCTAAATGAACAGGTCACATGGACCCCGAAGGCTCAGAGAAGGTTGGGGGAGGGGACCCACTGGAACAGCTGTTGGGACATAGATGGTAGCCTCCCGTCAAGGCCATCCAGCGTGTTCTTTAACATGCACAGGGTATGTCTCTCCCGCACACGGGGTCACGGCTTAACGTCCCATTCGACGGGCGGCGGCCTTTCCAAGTCTATCGGTGTCCCCTACTGACCGTGGGCAGGGCGGGGAATTTTGCGGAGATAAATCTCAACGCTGACCCAGCTGGGACTCGAACCTGGGAACTACAGATTACGAGCCTGGCGCGCTACCGACTGAGCCACCCCCGCCCCGGTGCACGTTAAAGAAAACGAAGATAACCTTGACGGGAGCCTACCATCCCCTCCCCCAACCTTCTCTGAGCCTTCGGGGTCCTTGTGACCTGGCCATTTAGCCCATTGTGTGCAAAAAATTGCTGCTCAGAGAGGTAAAACAACCCAACTGGGCATAATATCCCAATTGTATGGAGATTGCCATCAGTCTCGTAAATGGTCACCAATCATTGCAGGGCAAGAGAAAACATGCTTTAACAAAGACAGCTTATTGGCACAAACTGTACGGCAAAACATGATTGCTAAGTTCATCAGCTTAGAGAGATGACTTCTGGAAATAATTGCAAAACCATTCCAAAGCGAACTATTCTAAGAGAATTGAAAACTTCGAATTTGCGAACTGTGCCGTCCCGTGGCCGAGTGGTTAGCGCGCTTGGCTACTGATCTACGGGACCTGGGTTCGAGCCCCGGGTAAGGCATGGTTGTTTTTCTGCTGAAGTCCTCTCAGATCTTCTACTGTGGCATATAAACTGACAGGCTCCTGTCAGACCTCTGTGGCAAGCAGCTGCTTGAGAGGGTATTTATTTATTATTTTTTACCTTAATTGTTTTTAACTAAAGTTATTACATAAAAATATTTTCTAAAAATTTTATTGATAGTCTCTTGCTAGAAGAACGGAAATTTTCTTGCATAAAAGTTTCATAATGGATTAGTTTTTTTTAGGAACGTTTATGTGTCCCTTGTTGTAATAACTGGAAAAAAAATAAATTCATAAACTTGATGGTTGTTCGTTGATTACTCTTTGAATCGAGAAGTGAAATATTTAACATCAATATTTATCAAATTTATTGTATGATCCGTTTCGATATTTTACTACCGCTACGGAAATAAATTAAAAATATCTATTAATTATTATCGATAAAAGAATTGGGTTTGTAATTGTCTCAGATGATTTAGCATTTCTAAAGCTGATTTTGATAAATCAGGTAGTAAATTGTACGAAAAATAATATTCAATGCTCTATACAAAGTATCAGAAGTGTAGATTGATTTATTATAACCGTTTATCGAGAATGTTTTCAAAATGTTGGTCACGAACAGTTTGTTGGGTTGTTCTTTTACCTCTGAGCGGCACTTTTTTTGCACACCATGGGCTAAATGGCCAGGTCAAATGGACCCCGAAGGCTCAGAGAAGGTTGGGGGAGGGGACCCACTGGAACAGCTGTTGGGAGACAGATGGTAGCCTCCCGTCAAGGCCATCCAGTGTGTTCTTTAACGTTGGGTTGTTTTACCTCTGAGCGGCACTTTTTTGCACACCATGGGCTAAATGGCCAGGTCACATGGACCCCGAAGGCTCAGAGAAGGTTGGGGGAGGGGACCCACTGGAACAGCTGTTGGGAGACAGATGGTAGCCTCCCGTCAAGGCCATCCAGCGTGTTCTTTAACGTTGGGTTGTTTTACCTCTGAGCGGCACTTTTTTGCACACCATGGGCTAAATGGCCAGGTCACATGGACCCCGAAGGCTCAGAGAAGGTTGGGGGAGGGGACCCACTGGAACAGCTGTTGGGAGACGGATGGTAGCCTCCCGTCAAGGCCATCCAGCGTGTTCTTTAACGTGCACAGGGTATGGCTCTCCCGCACACGGGGCCACGGCTTAACGTCCCATCCGACGGACGGCGGCCTTTCCAAGCCCATCGGTGTCCCCTACTGACCGTGGGCAGGGCGGGGAATTTTGCGGAGATAAATCTCAACGCTGACCCAGCCGAATAGTTTGTAAATTCAGGTTTGTAAGTTCAGACTCGTATCTCTGAAGGCCTATGTACACCCATCCCTCGATTTTCACGGCAAATCAATTCTCAGAAGTTATGGAAAAAACGAATCGGTTCCAGAAAATATTTGTTATTAATAAAACGTACATTGAATTTTCTATTTCAAAAAATTTACCTTAAATTTTAGTTCAGCAGTAATGTAAACATTAACATCAAATTATTTCTTATTTTGTTGTTTATTAATTTAGGAAAGCATGTATTAATTTCTCATGGAATATTATTCTTTCGGTCGTAAAAAAAAAACTCATCGTTAATGCTAAACATATACTACGTTATTTGAAAGAAGGATGTTCATCATCATCATCCTCAAGCAGCCATGGGCTACGGAGGTCCAACCAGACCGTGCAGTTTAATTCTCCAAGCATATCTGTCCTGAGCTATATCTGCTGCATCTGGCCACTGCACACCAATTCTAACAAGGTCCTGTTTGACATTGTCTGCTCACCGCATCCTAGGTCTCCCCCTCCTTCTGAGGCCTCTAGACACACTGTTCATAACCCTATTCGCCAATCTATAATTATCCATACGGGCATCATGGCCAAACCAGCGGAGTCTCTCTCTGCACAATATGCTGCCTAAAGGAGGTTGCAGACTCCTTTGCCTAACCTCATCATTAGTTACAAAGTTGAACCACCTAATACTCAAGATACTTCGTAAGCATCTAGAATTAAGCATTTGGACCAATACTATTTATTATTTGGAATTTTTCACATTACATGGTTTTCGGCAATCCACATATCTGTACATAAATTCTTTTTCTCCATTCATTTCTCTTAATACAATCTTCATCTCTAAAATTCTTTTCTACCATCGCTTGTTATATTCCTTCGATCCCATTTTTTAGACCCTTCCTCTAATCTTAATTCCTTCTGGTTCTAATCCGCAAAACTCCCCGTACTGCCTACGGTCAGTAAGGTACACCGATAGACTGGAAAGGCCGCCGTCCTTCAGATTAAACGTTAAGCCTTGGCGGCGTGTGCGAGAGAACCATACCCTGTGCACGTTAAAGAACACGCTGACTAGCCTTGACGGGAGGCTACCATCTGTCTACCAACAGCTGTTCCAGTGGGTCCCCTTTCGCCAACCTTCTCAGAGCCTTCGGGTTCCTTATGACCAGCCTGATTGGTTGGAAAAAAGTTCCACTCAGAGATAAAACAACCCAACCCGTCTTTCTCTGAACCCTCAGGGTCCTTGTAACCTGGGGGCGGGGGTGGCTCAGTCGGTAGCGCGCCAAGCTCGTAATCTGTAGTTCTCATGTTCGAGTCCCAGCTGGGTCAGCGTTGAGATTTATCTCCGCAAAATTCCCCGCCCTGCCCACGGTCAGTAGGGGACACCGATGGGCTTTGGAAAGGCCGCCGTCCGTAGGATGGGATGTTAAGCCGTGGATCCGTGTGCGGGAGAGTCATACCCTGTGCACGTTAAAAAACACGCCGGACGGCCTTGACGGGGGCTACCATCTGTCTCCCAACAGCTGTTCCAGTGGGTACCCTCCCCCAACCTTCTCTGAGCCTTCGGGATCCATGTGACCTGGCCATTTAGCCCATGGTGTGCAAAAAAGTGCCGCTCAGAGGTAAAACAACCCAACCCTTGTGACCTGGCCATTTGGCACATTATTTAAAAAAAAATTGCCACTTAGAAATAACAACCGAAAGCAGTTAAAGACCAGCATTCTATCCCAGCAATCCTTTCCCATTCTGCATTCCAAATTAATTCGAAATCAACAACGCTTATTCAAATTCGTTTCATTATGCATAGCCTCGTTCCGTTCTCAGCAAACAATCAAGATCTGATTGGAGTAAAGGCCCTCGCTCTACTCTGACGTAGATAGTGACGTGTTGTTAATGACTTCGCCCATTTGCCAGAACAAATGTTTATTATTTATTCTCGTGCTAGGCCCATGGATTATTCAGAACAGGTTCTCGTGGGCATGGTTCCTCTTAGACATCGCAGAAGATTAAATTTGCATGCTTATCAAAGCTTCAGATTTGATCGAACGTAATTTGTGTGAGTTTAAATCCAAGTCGGTGATTGTTCATTTTTGTTTGCCTTTGAAGTATGAATGCTTAAGTTAAACAGCCTAGGACAAATACTATTAACACTTTCAGGACCATAAGGTTTCTAAGAGTAAATATTAGTATGTAACTGTTTATTTTAGTTTGTTTAGACGTAAAATAAATAAAAATCATAAGAAAAATACATAACAATGTGTAGTTTTTATGGAATTTTATGGGAAATATTTTTCCCAATGGACTATAAAGGTAACACAAATTATAGTTAGGCTTATTATGCAATGTGTTTTATTTATTGGTTTATTAGAACAAAATGTTAACTAAAATAATACAAAATTATGAAATAAAATTACTATACAAAATGATGTGCTAATTATGATATTCTGCGAAGCAATTTCTTTTGGTTGTGAAGCAAAGATGGACATTGCACATAGTACATATATTATGCGCCCTGACAGTTCTGTTTTTGTTTTCTAAACGTTCCCGTTTACGTAATTGCGTTCGGCATACGTTCTATTTTGACATTCTGTATAAAAAATACAGATAAGGTTGTAATTAAATACGATAATCACCAATTTTGAAATGGGGAAAAATGTTACCCTTAGTCGTGAAAGGGTTAACAGCATTTTGTTCCTTCAAGCAAATGGGATGGATTTTACTTAAACGCGTTAAAAAATATCAATAGAAGTTTAAAATAAATCTACAGTCGCTCAAAAAAGTATCCGAAAACTATGGTTGATTACAGAATTCAGAAAAAATATCTGACAACGATTTTTTTAGAAATTAGTGATCTGGCAACCTTCGTGTCACGTGACACGTAGTGTGTGTTTAGGTATATCAACCATAGTGTTCGGATATTTATTTTGAGCGTCTGTAGCTCTATTGCACACAGACCATGGCTTAACCTCTCATTCGTCGGACGGCGGCCTCTCCAAACCAGTGGCGGGGGTGGCTCAGTCGGTAGCGCGCCAAGCTCGTAATCTGGAGTTCCCAGGTTCGAGTCCCAGCTGGGTCAGCGTTGAGATTCATCTCCGCAAAATTCCCCGCCCTGCCCACGGTCAGTAGCGGACACCGATGGGCTTGGAAAGGCCGCCGTCCGTCGGATGGGACGTTAAGCCGTGGCCATTTAGCCCATGGTGTGCAAAAAAGTGCCACTCAGAGGTAAAACAACCCAACGTGAAAGAACACGCTGGATGGCCTTGACGGGAGGCTACCATCTGTCTCCCAACAGCTGTTCCAGTGGGTCCCCTCCCCCAACTTTCTCTGAGCCTTCGGGGTCCATGTGACCTGGCCATTTAGCCCATGGTGTGCAAAAAAGTGCCGCTCAGAGGCAAAACAACCCAACGTTAAAGAACACGCTGGATGGCCTTGACGGGAGGCTACCATCTGTCTCCCAAATGCTGTTCAAGCGGGTCTCCTCCCCCAACTTTCTCTGAGCCTTCGGGGTCCATGTGACCTGGCCATTTAGCCCATGGTGTGCAAAAAAGTGCCGCTCAGAGGCAAAACAACCCAACGTTAAAGAACACGCTGGATGGCCTTGACGGGAGGCTACCATCTGTCTCCCAACAGCTGTTCCAGTGGGTCCCCTCCCCCAACTTTCTCTGAGCCTTCGGGTCCATGTGACCTGGCCATTTAGCCCATGGTATGCAAAAAAGTGCCGCTCAGAGGTAAAACAACCCAACGTTAAAGAACACGCTGGATGGCCTTGACGGGAGGCTACCATCTGTCTCCCAACAGCTGTTCCAGTGGGTCCCCTCCCCCAACTTTCTCTGAGCCTTCGGGGTCCATGTGACCTGGCCATTTAGCCCATGGTGTGCAAAAAAGTGCCGCTCAGAGGTAAAACAACCCAACGTTAAAGAACACGCTGGATGGCTTTGACGGAGGCTACCATCTGTCTCCCAAACAGCTGTTCCAGTGGGTCCCCTCCCCCAACTTTCTCTGAGCCTTCGGGGTCCATGTGACCTGGCCATTTAGCCCATGGTGTGGAAAAGAGTGCCACTCAGAGGTAAAACAACCCAACCCTCTCCAAACCCATCGCTATTTACCTTCTGACCGATGGCAGGATGAGGAGTTTAGTGGAGATAAATCTCAACGCTTGCCAAGGTGGGACTCGAACCTGTGAACTACCAGATTTCGGCGAGGGCGCTCAGCCGGTAGCGGGCCAGGCACGTAATCTGCCGTGAACCAAGTTCGAATCGCGCCTGGTCCAGCGTTGAGATTTATCTCCTCAAAATTCCTCGTCATGCCACGGTCAGTAGGGGACACCGATCATTTTGGAAAAGCCGCCGTCCGTCGGATGTGATGTTAAACCGTGGCTCCGTGTGTTTGAGAGCCATGCCCTGTTCACATTAAAGAACACGCTGGATGGCATTGACGGGAGGCAAACATCTGTCTCCCAACAGCTGTTCTAGTGGGGCTCCACCCCCAACCTTCTCTGAGCCTTCGGGGATACTTGTGACCTGGCCATTTAGCCCATGGTGTTCAAAAAATGCCGCTCAGAGGTAAAACAACTCAACAAGCTGAATGAACACCGGCCCCTCCTTTGTAAACAGGGGCGGGGGTGGCTCAGTCGGTAGCGCGCCAGGCTCGTAATCTGTAGTTCCCAGGTTCGAGTCCCAGTTGGGTCAGCGTTGAGATTTATCTCCGCAAAATTCCCCGCCCTGCCCACGGTCAGTAGGGGACACCGATGGGCTTGGAAAGGCCGCCGTCCGTCGGATGGGAAGTTAAGCCGTGGCCCCGTGTGCGGGAGAGCCATACCCTGTGCACGTTAAAGAACACGGATGGCCTTGACGGGAGGCTACCATCTGTCTCTCAACAGCTGTTCCAGTGGGTCCCCTCCCCCAACCTTCTCTGAACCTTTGGGGTCCATGTGACCTGACCATTTAGCCCATGGTGTGCAAAAAAGTGCCGTTCAGAGGTAAAACAACCCAACCCAACCTTTGTAAATAACATCACCTACTAGGTGTAGCAGACTATATTTGGCACAAATTCTCTCCTTACTATTATTATGTCAGGGTTGGGTTGTTTTACCTCTGAGCGGCACTTTTTTGCACACCATGGGCTAAATGGCCAGGTCATATGGACCCCGATGGCTCAGAAAGTTGGGGGAGGGGACCCACTGGAACAGCTGTTGGGAGACAGATGGTAGCCTCCCGTCAAGGCCATCCAGCGTGTTCTTTAACGTGCACAGCGTATGGCTCTCCCGCACACGGGCCAAGGCTTAACGTCCCATCCTACGGACGGCGGCCTTTCCAAAGCCCATCGGTGTCCCCTACTGACCGTGGGCAGGGCGGGGAATTTTGCGGAGATAAATCTCAACGCTGACCCAACTGGGACTCGAACCTGGGAACTACAGATTACGAGCCTGGCGCGCTACCGACTGAGCCACCCCCACCCCTGTTTACAAAGGAAGGGCCGGTGTTCATTCAGCTTGTTGAGTTGTTTTACCTCTGAGCGGCATTTTTTGAACACCATGGGCTAAATGGCCAGGTCACAAGTACCCCCGAAGGCTCAGAGAAGGTTGGGGGAGGGGACCCACTGGAACAGCTGTTGGGAGACAGATGTTTGCCTCCCGTCAATGCCATCCAGCGTGTTCTTTAATGTGAACAGGGCATGGCTCTCCAACACACGGGGTCACGGTTTAACATCACATCCGACGGACGACGGCTTTTCCAAAATCATCGGTGTCCCCTACTGACCGTGGGCAGGGCAAGGAATTTTGCGGAGATAAATCTCAACGCTGACCCAGCTGCGACTCGAACTATTATGTCAGAACAGATGAAGGAGTGGGATAATCAGCAGAGATTTTGACTCATCCTACACTCTCTTCCCTAAGTGACAAAAATCGAAAGAAATTTAACCACCAGTTTTTCCTCCCAAAAGAAACTATCATTTTCGATTTATCGAGAAAACGTTTCGTTTGAGGCAAGTTTCCTTTAAGCCCATTTTCGGAAATCGAAACTTTTTCCTCGTTGCTTAAGTTTCTGAGAAAGTTTTTCCTTTTTTCTTTTCTCCCCTTTTAGTTATCGACGTGGGAACATCTTTGTTTTAGCAGATGAAAAAACATCCATTTCGTATTTTCCCTCTCGACCAATAAGATGATAATAATGCCATTCCAGACAGAAGTTTTGTTTCCGTGGTTTCGTTTTTTCCTAATCCGTTGGAGTTCAACTTAAAATAGCTTTGCGAACGTGAAGAATGGAACAGAGGCAAATGACAATTCTTCTGAGGGAGAAATTTAATTCGAGATTTGTTAAACTTCTCTGCAAAGGAATAAAATAACTTGGGAAATGAAAGAAAGAGAGAGAATTCTTGTATAAATGATAAAATTCTGCGAATGAGTTGGGTTGCTCTGAGCGGCACTTTTTTGCACACCATGGGCTAAATGTCCAGGTCACATGGACCCCGAAGGTTCAGAGAAGGTTGGGGGAGGGGACTCACTGGAACAGCTGTTGGGAGACAGATGGTAGCCTCCCGTCAAGGCCATCCAGCGTGTTCTTTAACGTTGGGTTGTTTTACCTCTGAGCGGCACTTTTTTGTACACAATGGGCTAAATGGCCAGGTCACATGGACCCCGAAGGATCAGAGAAGGTTGGCGGAGGGAACCCACTGGAACAGCTGTTGGGAGACAGATGGTAGCCTCCCGTCAAGGCCATCCAGCGTGTTCTTTAACGTGCACAGGGTATGGCTCTCCCGCACACGGGGCCACGGCTTAACGTTCCATCCGACGGACGGCGGCCTTTCCAAGCCCATTGGTGTCCCCTACTGACCGTGGGCAGGGCGGGGAATTTTGCGGAGATAAATCTCAAAGCTGACCCAGCTGGGACTCGAACCTGGGAACTACAGATTACGAGCCTGGCGCGCTACCGACTGAGCCACCCCGCCCCCAAAGCAATTTTACATACATACCAAATACTCAAGTAGCCATGTGCTACTGCGAATGAAGTTCGTAAAGATGCGATACACACTGCTCTAATAAAATATTACAGTTGGTTGTTTTATCTCTGAACGGGACTTTTTTTTTGCACACAATGTGCTAAATGACCAGGTCACAAGGGCCCCGAGGGCTCAGAGAAGGTTGGGGGAGGGGACCCACTGGATGGCTGTTAGAAGACAGATGATAGTCTATCATCTAGGTCATCCAGCGAGTTCTTTAGCTTTTTCAAAGTATGACATTTGGGTCGGGTTGTTTTACCTCTGAGCGGCACTTTTTCAGAGCGTCATTTTTTCGTACACAATGGACTGAATTGGAAACAAGGACCCAGAAGACTCAGAAAAGGTTGGGGTAGAGAACCCATTTGATAGTTGTTGGGAGACAGATGGCAGCCTCCAATCAAGGAAATTCTGGTGTGTTCTTTAACGTGCACAGAGTATGGCTCTCCCACAGATGGAGCCACTGCTCAACGTCCCATCCGACGGACGGAGGCCTTTCCAAGCCCATCGTTGTCACCTACTCACCGCGGGGCAGGGTGGGGAGTTTTGCAGAGAACCCCATCAGTGTCCCTACTGATGGTGGGTTTGGGTTGTTTTACCGGTCATCATCTCATCTGTCGTATGAGACGTTAAAGCATGGCCTCGTTTGCTGGAGAGCCATACCCTGTGCACGTTAAAAAACACACTGAAATGACCCTGACTGGAGGCTACCCTATGTCTCTCAACAGCGGTCCAGTGCGTACCCCTCCCCCAACCTTCTCTGAGTCTTCAGGATCCTTGTGACCTGGTCATTTAGCCCATTGTGTGCCCATGTAATTTAAAACTTGGTGTTCTGATCTTCTGTTATATTAGTGTAGGGTCAGGATGAACTTACCTTGATAGCTATCATAAGTAGCTAAAATTTAACTATAATTTACTTTGTTTAGAATAGCATAAGGAAACTTAATTTATTCATTAAAATTTTATTCAATATTTTGAAATTACTAAAATATTTAAAAATAAATCACTACCAGAAGTGTTTTAAAGTGGTTGAAGTTTAATTAAAGTACCTATATACAACTAACTATATATATATTATTTTCTTTTGTTCGCTGTCTATATTTCGGAGGAGTTCAATATTTGTAAAACATAAAAATCTGGGAAAAAAGTTACAGTGAAACAATTTTGTATTTAAGAGGTTAGATATCACTGATATGTAACGCTGGTTTTTATTTATTTATTCATAGTCTTTTTTAAATATTCTCTTATTGATTTTTTTTTTCAATATATGCTTATTGGTTGTTTTTTGTTATTTATTTGCTGATTGCGATTTTAAAAAACTCTTGAAAAAATTAACGCCCAAATATACAGTACTGTGCGAATTAGTTGGGACAAGCGAAGCCTGGAGAACCTCTTCGATCCGGCCACATCCAGCAATCCCCCAAACACCCACCCAAGGTCATGTTTTGGGGATGTTTCACAGCTTCAGGCCACAGATGCTTCACCCCATTGCAGGAATGATGGACAACAAACATAGGCGTTCTGGAGGCGAAAATGGTCCCAACACTGCAGAAGCTGTTTCCTAAAGGCGAAGGGGTATCTCAACAGGATCTGGCTCCATGCCACAATTCTAAGCTTGCTAAGAGCTTCTTTACCCAGCAACATTTGAAGGTATTGGAGTGGGCAGGAAATTTACCCGATCTAAACCCCATTGAAAATTTGTGGGCCATTATTAAAGCGCGCATATCTAAGATGGATTGCACGACGAAAACCAAAATGATAGAAAGTGTCATCAAAGTGTGGGTGCCACGACCCTGAAGTGAAGGAGATGTGTGGAAAGCTAGTGGCATCAATGGTTGAGAGGGTGGAAGAAGTAATTAAAGCTAAGGGGGGTCACATTCACTATTAACTACACTATTAAGCAAATAAATATTTTAGTTGTGTCTTTGTTACTGCATTTTCCTATTGTCCCAGGGGCGGAGGTGGCTCAATCGGTAGCGCGCCAGGCTCGTAAATCTGCAGTTCCCAGGTTCGAGTCCCAGCTGGGTAAACGTTGAGATTTATCTCTGCAAAATTCCCCGCCCTACCCACGGTCAGTAGGGGACACCGATGGGCTTGAAAAGGCCGCCGTCCGTCGGATGGAACGTTAAGCCGTGGCCCCGTGTGTGGGAGAGCCATACCCTGTGCACGTTTTAGAACACGCTGGATGGCCTTGACGGGAGGCTACGATCTGTCTCCCAACAGCTGTTCCAGTGGGTCCCCTCCCCCAACCTTCTCTGAGCCTTCGGGGTCCCTGTGACCTGGCCATTTAGCCCATGGTGTGCAAAAAAGTGCCGCTCAGAGGTAAAACAACCCAACCTATTGTCCCAACTAATTTACACAGTACTCTAGGTTTAAATATGCCATTCTTTGGGGCCGTTTGGTCTTAACCATTTAGTTTATGGTTCGATTTAGCTTTCGGTCAGTAAGGAAAACAGATGTCCATCGGATGGGACATTAAGCCGAGTTCCTGTGTGCGAGATAGAGCCATATCAGGTGCACGTTAAAGAACACTATGGATGGGCTTGACGGAACATTACCTTCTGTCTCCTAACAGCTGTCCAGTTGGTCCCTTACCCTAACCTTCTCTGAGCTATTGGGGCTGGGGCGGGGGTGGCTCAGTCGGTAGCGCGCCACGCTCGTAATCTGTAGTTCCCAGGTTCGAGTCCCAGCTGGGTCAGCGTTGAGATTTATCTCCGCAAAATTCCTCGCCCTGCCCACGGTCAGTAGGGGACACCGATGGGCTTGGAAAGGCCGCCGTCCGTCGGATGGGACGTTAAGCCGTGGCCCCGTGTGCGGGAGAGAAATACCCTGTGCACGTTAAAGAACACGCTGAATGGCCTTGACGGGAGGCTACCATCTGTCTCCCAACAGCTGTTCCAGTGGATCCCCTCCCCCAACCTTCTCTGAGCCTTCGGGGTCCATGTGACCTGGCCATTTAGCCCATGGTGTGCAAAAAAGTGCCGCTCAGAGGTAAAACAACCCAAACAACCCAAAGCTATTGGGGCCCTTGTGACCTGGCCATTTAGTCCACTGTGTGCAAAAAAAAATGCGCTCAGAGGTAAAACACCCATCTAAACCTTGCACTCTATCAGAAGCAAACGTGAATTCCAAAGAAAACAGAATTAGAAATATTGTTTACTTCCTTTAACAGTAGATGGCGCCACACTATCGTAGGAAAAGTTATTTTAATGGCAAAACCACACACGAAATTAACAGGAGAACTTAGAAAATAAATACCGCGTTTAATTTTTCAATTTAAATAGCGGTTTCACTGCCACTAATATTCATCTCTTCTTACGCATTTAAATGTCATTTAAATTACCGTATTTTAACGCGTATAAGGAACCCTCGTGTATAAGGAACCCCCTGATTTTTCATCAAAGATATTTTTATTTTAAGATATAATCATTTATTTAAGAATACTATCCATGTATAAGCAACCCCTCTATTTTTGGGACCCAATTTTTGGCAAAAAGGGGTTCCTCATACACGTTAAAATACGGTAGATAGATAGATCCAATGTTGCATTAACTGAACTTTTTACAATTATTATTTATTAAACAATTCTTAAGTTTTTAACGAACTGGTGATCTCAAAAATTCAAAATCATTTCCCTTGCAACAGCATTAAAATATCTACTGGATAAATAAATATAATGCCTCTCTCTTAAGAGATGTTGCAATATTTATGTAACAATAATTGATTTGATAATCTCGTGTACATTTCAGATTTTATAGTTTCTTGATGTCCTCAGGTTTTTCTCTTTATCAATTTGATCATTTGGAATATATACAATACAAGCATTTGGTACACAGTAGTATTTTTTTGGGGGGGAAGTGTCCAGTGGTGCCAATTATTAACAACCGATTTCCACACCGAAAGGTGGGGGGGTAGGCAATTTAGTTTGTTAGACACTGGTACCACATTCTGGGGAGGGGCAATTTAGTCTGTTAGACACTGGTACCACATTTTGGGGAGGGGCAATTTAGTTTGTTAGACACTGGTACCACATTCTGGGGAGGGGCAATTTAGTTTGTTAGACACTGGTACCACATTCTGGGGAGGGGCAATTTAGTTTGTTAGACACTGGTACCACATTCTGGGGAGGGGCAATTTAGTCTGTTAGACACTGGTACCACATTCTGGGGAGGGGCAATTTAGTTTGTTAGACACTGGTACCACATTCTGGGGAGGGGTAATTTAGTCTGTTAGACACTGGTACCACATTCTGGGGAGGGGCAATTTAGTTTGTTAGACACTGGTACCACATTCTGGGGAGGGGCAATTTAGTCTGTTAGACACTGGTACCACATTCTGGGGAGGGGCAATTTAGTTTGTTAGACACTGGTACCACATTCTGGGGAGGGGTAATTTAGTCTGTTAGACACTGGTACCACATTCTGGGGAGGGGCAATTTAGTTTGTTAGACACTGGTACCACATTCTGGGGAGCGCCAATTTAGTTTGTTAGACACTGGTACCACATTCTGGGGAGGGGCAATTTAGTTTGTTAGACACTGGTACCACATTCTGGGGAGGGGCAATTTAGTTTGTTAGACACTGGTACCACATTCTGGGGAGGGGCAATTTAGTTTGTTAGACACTGGTACCACATTCTGGGGAGGGGCAATTTAGTTTGTTAGACACTGGTACCACATTCTGGGGGATTTAGTTTGTTAGACACTGGTACCACATTCTGGGGGATTTAGTTTGTTAGACACTGGTACCACATTCTGGGGGATTTAGTTTGTTAGACACTGGTACCACATTCTGGGGGATTTAGTTTGTTAGACACTGGTACCACATTCTGGGGGATTTAGTTTGTTAGACACTGGTACCACATTCTGGGGAGCGCCAATTTAGTTTGTTAGACACTGGTATCACATTGTGGGGAGGGGCAATTTAGTTTGTTAGACACTGGTACCACATTCTGGGGAGGGGCAATTTAGTTTGTTAGACACTGGTACCACATTCTGGGGAGGGGCAATTTAGTTTGTTAGACACTGGTACCACATTCTGGGGAGGGGCAATTTAGTTTGTTAGACACTGGTACCACATTCTGGGGAGGGGCAATTTAGTTTGTTAGACACTGGTACCACATTCTGGGGAGGGGCAATTTAGTTTGTTAGACACTGGTACCACATTCTGGGGAGGGGCAATTTAGTTTGTTAGACACTGGTACCACATTCTGGGGGATTTAGTTTGTTAGACACTGGTACCACATTCTGGGGGATTTAGTTTGTTAGACACTGGTACCACATTCTGGGGGATTTAGTTTGTTAGACACTGGTACCACATTCTGGGGGATTTAGTTTGTTAGACACTGATACCACATTCTGGGGGGGGGATTTAGTTGTTAGACACTGGTACCACATTCTCGGGGGATTTAGTTTGTTAGACACTGATACCACATTCTGGCGGGGGGTGGAAATTTAGTTGTTAGACACTGATACCACATTCTGGGGAGGGGGGGGTGAATACTCCCCTGGGAAAACGTTTGAAAATATTACATTTGAGATTGCATGATAGGTAAGTATCAGTATACTACAACTAACTTTATCTACAAAAGTTCTATCTCAAATAAAGCATCACACAGAATGCAGAGCCTGTCTCAAAATATTAAAAACTAACCCCTACCGGGATAAACTGCAATTAGTGACAGTGATTCTGTAAGTAAATAAATATAACTGTAGATACGAGCAATATATTTTATTTTTCATTCAACTGTAGGATACATATGAAAAACATAACATAAATGATTAAAGCAAACTCCAAATTGCCAGCTGGGTTGGGTTGTTTTACCTCTGAGCTGCACTTTTTTGCACACCATGGGCTAAATGGCCAGGTCACATGGACCCCGAAGGCTCAGAGAAGGTTGGGGACCCACTGGAACAGCTGTTGGGAGACAGATGGTAGCCTCCCGTCAAGGCCATCCAGCGTGTTCTTTAACGTGCACAGGGTATGTCTCTCCCGCACACGGGCCACGGCTTAACGTCCCATCCGACGGACGGCGGCCTTTCCAAGCCCATCGGTGTCCCCTACTGACCGTGGGCAGGGCGGGGAATTTTTGCGGAGATAAATCTCAATGCTGACCCAGCTGGGATTCGAACCTGGAAACTACAGATTACGAGCCTAGCTCGCTACCGACTGAGCCACCCCCGCCCCGTGTAGCAAGTAGCAGAAGAGATAATTCTTCAAGAACATCTATCATCAGGGTCAAATCCTCAATCAAATATATATTTTCCATTCTCTGCTTCGTGCCATTCATATTTTTTTTAGAAAAGTGTTCGTGCAGTGCGGGATACGTTCGCCACATAGGCAACGACGAAATTTCAAAATTTTCTTTTGTAGTTTTATAACACGTAATATTATGCCATAATATTGAAAAGTAGCCTTTTTAAAGACCCGCAAGGTAATTTAACACCATAATTATACAAATTTTAATAAAATAAACGTAAAATACAATGACCACACCATATACATTTTTGACAAGACGCTAAACTTTCATCTATGGCATATCACTCCTCCTAGTCCATAGTAATGGCATTACTTTTTTTTTCTTTAGGGTTGGGGTGGCTATGTCGGTAGCGCGCCAGGCTCGTAATCTGTAGTTCCCAGGTTCGAGTCCCAGCTGGGTCAGCGTTGAGATTTATGTCCGCAAAATTCCCCGCCCTGCCCACGGTCAGTAGGGGACACCGATGGGCTTGGAAAGGCCGCCGTCCGTCGGATGGGACGTTAAGCCGTGGCCCCGTGTGCGGGAGAGCCATACCCTGTGCACGTTAAAGAACACGCTTGATGGCCTTGACGGGAGGCTACCATCTGTCTCCCAACAGCTGTTCCAGTGGGTCCCCTCCCCCAACCTTCTCTGAGCCTTCGGGGTCCATGTGACCTGGCCATTTAGCCCATGGTGTGCAAAAAAGTACCGCTCAGAGGTAAAATTACCCGCCCTGCCCACGGTCAGTAGGGGACACCGATGGGCTTGGAAAGGCCGCCGTCCATCGGATGGGACGTTAAGCCGTGGCCCCGTGTGTGGGAGAGCCATACCCTTTGCACGTTAAAGAACACGCTGGATGGCCTTGACGGGAGGCTACCATCTGTTTCCCAACAGCTGTTCCAGTGGGTCCCCTCCCCCAACCTTCTCTGAGCCTTCGGGGTCCATGTGACCTGGCCATTTAGCCCATGGTGTGCAAAAAAGTGCCGCTCAGAGGTAAAACAACCCAACCCAACTTTTTTTCTTTTTCAAACACGGATGCCACATGGTGATGTAAGTGTCAATTGTTATGGTCCAGAGTCAAGATACTCGTACTTAAAATCTTGGAAACGATTCGTTTATTTTTTGTGAAGTGTCATAAATCTTTCTGAGATATTTGGGGAGATATTCTAATGTTTGTCGCCTTTCCATGGCCGAGTGTTTAGCACGCTTGGCTACTGATCTAAGGGACCTGGGTTCGAGCCCCGGGTAAGGCATGGTTGTGTGTATTGTTTTTCTGCTGAGGTCCTGCCATCCTCTCAGATCTCCTACTTTGGCATATAAACTGACAGGCTCCTGTCAGACCTCTGTGGCAAGCAGCTGCTTGAGGGGGTATTTATTTATTTATTTTATTTTGTCCAAATGATTCGCGGAGAATTCTGTGTAGTGCGTGGCAACATTTCATGAGCAGCGCGGCCGCGCAGCAATGCATCTTCCAGTTTCCGAGATGGGTTGTTTTACCTCTGAGGGCGTACTTTTTTTGCACACAAAGAGGTAAATGGTCAGGTCACAAGGACCCCGAAGAATCAGAGAAGGTTGGGGGAGGGGACCCACTTTAACAGCTATTGGGAAACAGATGGTAACCTCCCGTGAAGGCCATCCCCCTTGTTCTTTAACGTGCATATGGTATGGCTCTCCCGCACACGGATTCACGGCTTAACGTCACATCCGAAGGACGGCGTCCTTTCCAAACCCATAGGTGTCCCCTACTGACAGAGGGAGAATTTTGCTGAGATAAATCTCAACGCTGGCCCAGCTGGGACTCGAACCTGGGAACTGCAGAGTACCAGTTTGGCGCGCTACCGACTGAGCCACACCCGTCCTTTCAGTTTCCAGAAACCGGCGTAAATTTTAACAACTGGTTTCCGTAAACCGTCTGGGTGACACCACTGGTGGTGTCTCAGAATAAGACTTGAGTAGGGTTTCCCAATTACTAAAGGGGCGGGGGTGGCTCAGTCGGTAGCGTGCCAAGCTCTCAATCTGCAGTTCCCAGATTCGTGTCAGGGGCGGGGGTATCTCAGTCGGTAGCGCGCCAGGCTCGTAATCTGTAGTTCCCAGGTTCAAGTCACAGCTGGGTCAGCGTTGAGATTTATCTCTGCAAAATTCCCCGCCCTACCCACGGTCAGTAGGGGACACCGATGGGCTTGGAAAGGCCGCCGTCCGTCGGATGGGACGTTAAGCCGTGGCCCGTGTGCGGGAGAGCCATACCCTGTGCACGTTAAAGAACACGCTGGATGGCCTTGACGGGAGGCTACCATCTGTCTCCCAACAGCTGTTCCAGTGGGTCCCCTCCCCCAACCTTCTCTGAGCCTTCATGGTCCATGTGACCTGGCCATTTAGCCCATGGTGTGCAAAAAAGTGGCGCTCAGAAGTAAAACAAACCAACCCAAATCCCTTAACCTTCTCTGAGTCCTTGGGGTCCTTGTAACCTGGCCTTTAAAAGAAACTGGATGCCAATTAGAGGCAAAGCAATCCAACTGTGTGAACAAAGGAAAAAAATAAATTAAAAGACCCATTTACAGATTTTTTTTCTAACGCAAAATTTCTGTGTGTATTTTTGTCGTTTTCTCGAAACTTATTAAACTGTTCATAAAACTAATCAATTTTTACTGAACTTAGTAAATATTTATACTCCACCAGTTTTTTCCAGTATTGATTTATCGCCTTTCAAAAATGTATCAACGGGAGACGTTTGTGATGTGCACTGTTGTCGATGGTGCCATCTGTTGGCATAAATGTAAAAGTATTAGTTAACCATCGCTGGTTCTTCCTATACGAAATTAATTTTAATCCAAAAAAAGGTTGCTATACTAATACATCAATCAATATTGCATTATAATGTTAAAGTATAATAATTTTGCTATGTAATCAATCATTACTTTTTACAATGTGGATTATTCTTATTTTTCAACTAATAAGTACCAGTAGAATAGAAAAAAAATGGTTTTGGGTTGGGTTGTTTTACCTCTGAGCTGCACTTTTTTGCACACCATGGGATAAATGGCCAGGTCACATGGACCCCGTAGGCTCAGAGAAGGTTGGGGAAGGGGACCCACTGGAACAGCTGTTGGGAGACAGATGGTAGCCTCCCGTCAAAGCCATCCAGCGTGTTCCTTAACGTTGGGTTGTTTTACCTCTCAACGGCACTTTTTTGCACACCATGGGATAAATGGCCAGGTCACATGGACCCCGAAGGCTCAGAGAACGTTGAGGGAGGGGACCCACTGGAACAGCTGTTGGGAGACAGATGGTAGCCTACCGTCAAGGCCATCCAGCTTGTTCCTTAACGTTGGGTTGTTTTACCTCTTAGCGGCAGTTTTTTGCACGCAATTGGCTAAATGGCCAGGTCACATGGACCCCGAAGGCTCACAGAAGGTTAGGGGAAGGGGCACACTGGAACAGCTGTTTTGAGACAGATGGTAGCCTCCCGTCAAAGCCATCCAGCGTGTCTTTAACGTGCACAGGGTATGGTTGTCCCGCACACGGGGCCACGGCTTAACGTCCCATCCGACGGACGGCGGCCTTTCCAAGCCCATCGGTGTCCCCTACTGACCGTGGGCAAGGCGGGGAATTTTGCGGAGATAAATCTCAAAGCTGACCCAGCTGTGACTCGAACCTCCCCCCCCCCCTATCGGGGGGGGGGGGTCTTGGGGGGGGGGCCTAGGGCCCAGCAACCCGGCTGAAGGCTGTGCCGACCGGATTGGTGTCCCGGTTGGACATGGCTAAGGCCAACCGAGGTTGAAGATGCTGCTGGCTGGCTTGATTGCCGGTCGGATGGTGACGGCGTCGGAGACCTCACCTCTCAGGAGACCTGTGTGGTCTGTTCGACGGCTCTGCCGAAAGGTCTGAGCCCGCCTTGTAGGCACGAGCTGCGGTTGTCGCGAATCTTATTCGTTGTCCAAAAAGTCTGGGTCTTACTAAGAGTCTCCACCCCGGGTGCCGATCGAGCTTGGATCTTTATATCCATGCACATTTGCAAACCGGGGAATAGATTAAAGTAAGATTTCTTCCGGTGGTCAGCTTTCCTTCTATAGGACTGCTGCCATGTGAGGCTGGGGTTGAGGTGCGCCTATAGGGCGTATTCCTTGCCCCCGGCTCTAGATGGTCATGGCTTTTCATAACCAGGTAGTGCTGTACAAGCGGAACCGGGAATTGCCGTGGTTGCATAAGATCGCAACAAAAGAGATTCATTGTGACTCGAACCTGGGAACTACAGATTACGAGCCTGGCGCGCTACCGACTGAGCCACCCCCGCTCCAGAAATCTCAGGATCTTAATGTAGTTTCCCTTTTTCACGTCACGCTGTTTTTCTTCTCTTTTGCATATTCTAATTTTTCGTTGTAGCGCAGAATCAATACCTCTTATAACCGAAGGCCTTACAACTATGCAAGTTATGACGTCAGCTACAAGTAACGAAAAAAAAGAAAATACTTTTATATGTCCGTTTATATTATTACTACTGGTGAATATTATTACTAATTTTCATAATATTGTTTATAAATATACGTTATTTAGATGAATTTTTGGTATGTTTTACCGTTATGATAATATTAATAATTTTTCGTCTAAAATAGTATATTTGAAAATAAACATTAACATAAAGATTCGTATTACAATTCTCCAGTAAAAACAATTGAAATACGTATATAAAAATATTTAGATGATTTCGGAAGACTTCACTCCGTTTTTCATTTCCCTCAATTTTCTCTCATTCCGGTTGGGAAAAGTTATGCTGACGTCATAAACTAGTTCTATGGGTTTTTTTGTTTTTGGAGGTGCAAGATGAAAGAGATTATGGACTAACCCTAGTGGAGTGCTCTATAGTGTTATAACTATGACATGTTACTAAAACATTTTCCTTTTCTTCGGGTTGGGTTGTTTTTCCTCTGAGCGGCACTTTTTTGCACACAATGGGCTAAATGGCGAGATCACATGGACCCCGAAGGCTCAGAGAAGGTTGGGGGAGGGGATCCACTGGAACATCTGTTGGGAGACAGATGATAGCCTCCCGTCAAGGCCATCCAGCGTGTTCTTTAACGTTGGGTTGTTTTACCTCTGAGCGCACTTTTTTGCACACCATGGGCTAAATGGCCAGGTCACATAGACCCCGAAGGCTCAGAGAAGGTTGGGGGAGGGGACCCACTGGAACAGCTGTTGGGAGACAGATGGTTGCCTCCCGTCAAGGCCATCCAGCGTGTTCTTTAACGTTGGGTTGTTTTACCTCTGAGCGGCACTTTTTTGCACACCATGGGCTAAATGGCCAGGTTACATGGACCCCGAAGGCTCAGAGAAGGTGGGGGGAGGGGACCCACTAGAACAGCTGTTGGGAGACAGATGGTAGCCTCCCGTCAAGGCCATCCAGCGTGTTCTTTAACGTGCACAGGGTATGGCTCTCCCGCACACGGGGCCACGGCTTAACGTCCCATCCGATGGACGGCGGCCTTTCCAAGCCCATCGGTGTCCCCTACTGACCGTGGGCAGGGCGGGGAATTTTGCGGAAATAAATCTCAACGCTGACCCATCTGGGAACTACATATCACGAGCCTGGCGCGCTACCGACTGAGCCACCCCCGCCTCAGGTCTGTGAGGAAGGCGGGATCTCATTAAAAGACAACACAAATATCCATGGCTTACCAGGGGCTCGAACCCAGGTCCCTTTGATCAGTAGCCAAACGCTCTAACCACTCCGCCAGGCTAACAATAAAATAAATAAATACCCCTTCAAGCAGTTGCTTGCCATAGAGATGTGACAGCAAAACTGTTAAAATAATAAAAATATCAATTTTGATTTTTGATTAACAAGACTAAAGGTTTGTAATTTGGATAACAGTTATTGCAATGCATTTTTTTTCCATGCGTTAGCTACCTTCATAGATTTAAGGTGCTCAACCAAGAAATTCCAGACAACACAGATCAAAATTTAGCTAAGTTTAACGCTCACACTCTTACAAGCTATTCGATTTCTATTACACCATGCTTTTACCTATTTCGGAGGAAATTCTTTGGAGATATGTGTTCTTTGTGTATGTGTATGTTCGGGGTGAATATGAACTTGAACATGCACCAAGTGTCCGAAAGTCTGAAGTATCTGTGAGGGCGCTGCCATCGCCTACTTTATGAATGGAGAGTTCTTTAAACAATCGCCCGGGAAACTATAAACAGTTGTAGATTGCGTTGGGTTGTTTTACCTCTGAGCGGCACTTTTTTGCACACAATGGGCTAAATAGCCAGGTCACAAGGACCCCGAAGGCTCAGAGAAGGTTGGGGGAGGGGACCCACTGGAACATCTGTTGGGAGACAGATGATAGCCTCCCGTCAAGGCCATCCAGCGTGTTCTTTAACGTTGGGTTGTTTTACCTCTGAGCGGCACTTTTTTGCACACCATGGGCTAAATGGCCAGGTCACATGGACCCCGTAGGCTCAGAGAAGGTTGGGGGAGGGGACCCACTGGAACAGCTGTTGGGAGATAGATGGTAGCCTCCCGTCAAGGCCATCCAGTGTGTTCTTTAACGTGCACAGGGTATGGCTCTCCCGCACACGGGGCCACGGCTTAACGTCCCATCCGACGGACGGCGGCCTTTCCAAGCCCATCGGTGTCCCCTACTGACCGTGGGCAGGGCGGGGAATTTTGCGGAAATAAATCTCAACGCTGACCCAGCTGGGACTCGAACCTGGGAACTACAGATTACGAGCCTGGCGCGCTACCGACTGAGCCACCCCCGCCCCCAAACTGTGGTTCAAACGTATAGCTTCTTTTTTTAGATAAAATATTTTTTTTTAATTTCAATAGCAGATTTTTACATTTAAGAAATTTGCAATTAATCTTGAAATATTTAACGATATTCGAATAGAATTAAAATAATATATATATATATAAAATAATTTAGTTCTAACTAAATTATTTTATTTGTACCATTTTAAGCTAAATAACTTGAAGGTAAATTTGCGCTGTATTGTCTTAAAGCCGTAGCCGAGTGGTTAGCGCGCTTGGCTACTGATCTACTGGACCTGGGTTCGAGCCCCGGGTATGGCATGGATGTATGTGTCGTTTTTCTGTTGAGGTCCTGCCATCCTCTCAGACCTTCCACTTTGGCATATAAAGTGACAGGCTCCTGTCAGACCACTGTGGTGGCAAGCAGCTGCTTGAGGGGGTATTTATTTTATTATTTCTTGTCTTAAAACATGTGCATATATTTATTACCTCTCCTTTCCCACAGTTGTTCTTGATCAGTCTTACCTAGGTAGCTTTGGCCAGCTTCGCCCAGAATCATGGGTCAACATCAGAGGTTCCCAAACTTATTTGTCCCACCGCCCACTTTTCAGAAAAAAAATTACTCAGCGCCCGCCCCCCTGGAAATCTACCTTCTTTAAGCGAACAAACAGAAAGATACAGTGACAAATTTGCGTTCTTTTATGTATCTATATTTCTACCTAAGTCCTACAACATAATGGGGCGGGGGTGGCTCAGTCGGTAGCGCGCCAGGCTCGTAATCTGTAGTTCCCAGGTTCGAGTCCCAGCTGGGTCAACGATGATATTTATCTCCGCAAAAATTCCCCGCCTTGCCCACGGCAGTAGGGGACACCGATGGGCTTGGAAAGGCCGCCATCCGTCGGATGGGACGTTAAGCCGTGGTCCCGTGTGCGGGAGAGCCATACCCTGTGCACGTTAAAGAACACGCTGGATGGCCTTGACTGGAGGCTACCATCTGTCTCCCAACAGCTGTTCCAGTGGGTCCTCTCCCCCAACATTCTCTGAGCCTTCGGGGTCCATGTGACCTGGCCATTTAGCCCATGGTGTGGGAAAAAGTGCCGCTCACAGGTAAAACTACCCAACGTTAAAGAACACGTTGGTTGGCCTTGACGGGAGGCTACCGTCTGTCTCCCAACAGCTGTTCCAGTGGGTCCCCTCCCCCAACCTTCTCTGAGCCTTCGGGGTCCATGTGACCTGGCCATTTAGCCCATGGTGTGCAAAAACGTGCCGCTCAGAGGTAAAACAATCCAATCCAATCCTACAACATAGTGCAGAAAGATGTTGTTGTAAATAAGACACCTTGAAGCTCGAAATTATAAAATTATTTATTAAAATCAACCATAGTAACATTCGCATTACACACAGAAAATTAAGTTAACGAAGGATAATTTTATGTGTTTATTTGGAAAATAAAATAATCACTACGACTTTAACTCTTTGTTACTCAACAGATGAAAAATGTACGAACGGATTTTCAAAATTTTCTTTCTTCCCTTTTTTCTTTATGCTTCCACCGCCCCCCAATTCCACCGGGGCTACTACCGACCCCCTGGATCATTCCAGCGACCCCCAGGGAGCGGTATCACCCACTTTGGGAAACATTGGTCTACATAATCTTAGTAAATCCAGAAACAATATTCAACCTACATCTCATTCATTGGGGCGGGGGTGGCTCAGTCGGTAGCGCGTCAGGCTCGTAATCTGTAGTTCCCAAGTTCGAGTCCCAGCTGGGTCAGCGTTGAGGTTTATCTCCGCAAAATTCCCCGCCCTGCTCACGGTCAGTAGGGGCACCGATGGGCTTGGAAAGGCTGCCGTCCGTCGGATGAGACGTTAGGCCGTGGCCCCGTGTGCGGGAGAGCCATACCCTGTGCACGTTAAAGAACACGCTCATCTGGCCTTGACGGGAGACTACCATCTGTCTCCCAACAGCTGTTCCAGTGGGGTCCCTCCCCCAACCTTCTCTGAGCCTTCGGGGTCCATGTGACCTGGCCATTTAGCCCATGGTGTGCAAAAAAGTGCCGCTCAGAGGTAAAACAACCCAACGTTAAAGAACACGTTGGATGGCCTTGACGGGAGGCTACCATCTGTCTCCCAACAGCTGTTCCAGTGGGGCCCCTCCCCCAACCTTCTCTGAGCCTTCGGGGTCCATGTTATCTGGCCATTTAGCCCATGGTGTGCAAAAAAGTGCCGCTCAGAGGTAAAACAACCCAACCCATCTCATTCATTTAACCATTCTTTTTTCCGTTAAAAAATATGCTCCAATTTTAAAACTAACTATTATCCATCAGTGCCTAACTTAAATCATAACATTTCAGTAATATTGATGAAATAAATTTTGCGCCAATAGTGTGATTAGCCCCGAAACTTGATTTACCCCGGGGGACTCCCGACACGTTGATCTGCTTAGGAATGCTTGCAACTAACCAATAAGACACCTTCGGCCATACTCTCCAACCAGCTTGGCATCCAAGTGGTGGTAGTGTTGCCACTCATGATGTTTCTCCCTGCGGAAACTCGACGCTCTTGTATCGATCGTTAGAACAGTGCGCATGTGCAAGCTACGTCCGCTATTGTCATGGGAACGAAAACGTTTTCTCTTTAGGCAACGTGATGCGGAGACCGAGACACAAAAGGGGAAATTCAGACAAAGTCAAGCCCTGATTCCCAGAAGATTATTCACTGCTACAAATATGACTCAGTGTCACACTGTTATTAGTTATCAGTGTGCTTTAACTGCAGAAAGATTATCAGTTCATAGGCCTTTGAAGAAAATGGCGGAGAGTTCTCAAGGGTTTAAATCCAACAAAGTGGTTGTTTATTCTTAAGGGATCCTGATGTCAAAAATTATTTCATTGCCAACATTATATGTAGCTACACCATCATTTTGGGAAATGGGGCGGGGGTGGCTCAGTCGGTAGCGCGCCAGGCTCGTAATCTGTAGTTCCCAGGTTCGAGTCCCAGCTGGGTCAGCGTTGAGATTTATGCCTGCAAAATTCCCCGCTCTGCCCACGGTCAGTAGGGGACACCGATGGACTTGGAAAGGCCGCCGTCCCTCGGATGGGACGTTAAGCCGTGGATCCGTGTATGGGAGAGCCATACCCTGTGCACGTTAAAGAACACACTGGATGGCCTTGACGGGAGGCTACCATCTGTCTCCCAACAGTTGTTCCAGTGGGTCCCCTACCCCAACGTTCTCTGCGCCTTCGGGGTCCATGTGACCTGGCCATTTAGCCCATGGTGTGCAAAAAAGTGCCGCTCAGAGGTAAAACAACCCAAAATTCTGGGAAGCGGTTCTCAAACGTTTCGAATTAAATGTCACCTTTTACCAGGTATTATTTTAATTTCCCCCTTTTACTAAGTACGAATTTCTAACTCACCTTTTTTCTTAGTATGATCTTCTAATTCTCCTTTTTTACCAGATATTATTTTTAACTTCCCTTTTACCAGATATTATTTTCTAATTCCACTTTTTTTTCTATGTATTACTTCCTACACCCCCCCTCCCAAAATTTTACTCAATTTTTTTCTAATTCCCCTTTAACTAAGTATTATTTTCTATCCCTCTTTTCGGGGCGGGGGTGGCTCAGTCGGTAGCGCGCCAGGCTCGTAATCTGTAGTTCCCAGGTTCGAGTCCCAGCTGGGTCAGCGTTGAGATTTATTTCCGCAAAATTCCCCGCCCTGCCCACGGTCAGTAGGGGACACCGATGGGCTTGGAAAGGCCGCCGTCCGTCGGATGGGACGTTAAGCAGTGGTCCCGTGTGCGGGAGAGCCATACCCTGTGCACGTTAAAGAACACGCTGGAAGAACACGCGGGAGGCTACCATCTGTCTCCCAACAGCTGTTCCAGTGGGTCCCCTCCCCCAACCTTCTCTGAGCCTTCGGGGTCCATGTGACCTGGCCATTTAGCCCATGGTGTGCAAAAAAGTGCCGCTCAGAGGTAAAACAACCCAACCCTATCCCTCTTTTCCCAGCTGGGTCAGCGTTGAGAATTATCTCCGCAAAATTCCCCGCCCTGCCCACAGTCAGTAGGGGACACCGATGGACTTGAAAAGGCCGCGTCCGATGGGCTTGGAAATATATATAATTTTATAATTCATATAATTTGATGACATTGTTTTAAACTATATCTTATGTATTTTCATGTAACGTTATTATTCTTCTCTCCTGCAGATAAGCAAATGCTTTGCGGGTCATTTGTTTAAAATTTTGTATAACTAACATGAATATGAATAAAGATTATTATTATTAAAAAAAAAAAAAAAAAAAAATACCGCCGTCCGTCGGATGGGACGTTAAGCCGCGGCCCCGTGTATGGGAGAGCCATACCTTGTGCACGTTAAAGAACACGTTGGATGGCCTTGACGAGAGGCTACGATCTGTCTCCCAACAGCTGTTCCAGTGGGTCCCCTCCCCCAACTTTCTCTGAGCCTTCGGGGTCCATGTGACCTGGCCATTTAGCCCATGGTGTGCAAAAAAATGCCGCTCAGAGGTAAAAGTCCCCGCCCTGCCCACGGTCAGTAGGGGACACCGATGGGCTTGGAAAGGCCGCCGTCCGTCGGATGGGACGTTAAGCCGTGGCTCCTGTGTGGCAGAGACATACCCTGTGCACGTTAAAAAACACGCTGGATGGCGTTGACGGGAGGCTACCATCTGTCTCCCAACAGCTATTCCAGTGGGTCCCCTCCCCCAACCTTCTCTGAGCCTTCGGGGTCCACGTGACCTGGCCATTTAGCCCATGGTGTGCAAAAAAGTGCCGCTCAGAGGTAAAACAACCCAACGTGAAAGAACACGCTGGATGGCTTTGACGGGAGGCTACCATCTGTCTCCCAACAGCTATTCCAGTGGGTCCCCTCCCCCAACCTTCTCTGAGCCTTCGGGGGCCACGTGACCTGGCCATTTAGCCCATGGTGTGCAAAAAAGTGCCGCTCAGAGGTAAAACAACCCAACGTGAAAGAACACGCTGGATGGCTTTGACGGCAGGCTACCATCTGTCTCCCAACAGCTATTCCAGTGGGTCCCCTCCCCCAACCTTCTCTGAGCCTTCGGGGGCCACGTGACCTGGCCATTTAGCCCATGGTGTGCAAAAAAGTGCCGCTCAGAGGTAAAACAACCCAACGTGAAAGAACACGCTGGATGGCTTTGACGGCAGGCTACCATCTGTCTCCCAACAGCTATTCAGTGGGTCCCCTCCCCCAACCTTCTCTGAGCCTTCGGGGGCCACGTGACCTGGCCATTTAGCCCATGGTGTGCAAAAAAGTGCCGCTCAGAGGTAAAACAACCCAACCCAAACCTTAAGAATCTAACTACGTATACAAAAATTCTGCAACGCAATTCAACTTATTTTTGGAACATCTCTTCTTTTGTGTGAAGGACATAGGTCCACTTGCATTACTGATGCTATAAAGGACAACGACACATTCACGGATCAGGGTTAATATCGATAGATACGAATCAAAGCACATCTACTAGAAATTTAATGAATCATCGGAAGTAACTAATGTGCAGAATCTGATCCTCTACATGTCTAACCTATGTATGACTTGCCAATTTACCAGGAATTTACCTTCATTGTTTGAAAATGCCGAAATCATCTCTTTTAATGATTTGCATTTTTATGCTAATGGAGCAAAAGTCTCTTATTTTACTGGAATAGTGATGCACAAACGTTTGGGATTGTTTTACCTCTGAGCGGCGCTTTTTTGAAACACAATCGGCAAAATGGATAGGTTGGGTTATTTTACCTCTGAGCAGCACTTTTTTTGCACACCATGGGCTAAATGGCCAGGTCACAAGGACTCCGAAGGCTCAGAGAAGGTTAGGGGAGGGGACCCACTGGGATAGCTGTTGGGAGACAGATGGTAGCCTCCCGTCAAAGCCATCCAGCGTGTTCTTTCACGTTGTGTTGTTTTACCTCTGAGCGGCACTTTTTTGCACACCATGGGCTAAATGGCCAGGTCACGTGGCCCCCGAAGGCTCAGAGAAGGTTGGGGGAGGGGACCCACTGGAATAGCTGTTGGGAGACAGATGGTAGCCTCCCGTCAAAGCCATCCAGCATGTTCTTTAACGTTGGGTTGTTTTACCTCTGAGCTGCACTTTTTTGCACACCATGGGCTAAATGACCAGGTGACAAGGACTCCGAAGGCTCAGAGAAGGTTGGGGGAGGGGACCCACTGGGACAGCTGTTGGGAGACAGATGGTAGCCTCCCGTCAAGGCCATCCAGCATGTTCTTTAACGTTGGGTTGTTTTACCTCTGAGCTGCACTTTTTTGCACACCATGGGCTAAATGGCCAGGTCACAAGGACTCCGAAGGCTCAGAGAAGGTTGGGGGAGGGGACCCACTGGAACAGCTGTTGGGAGACAGATGGCAGCCTCCCGTCAAGGCCATCCAGCGTGTTCTTTAACGTTTGGTTGTTTTACCTCTGAGCGGCACTTTTTTGCACACCATGGGCTAAATGGCCAGGTCACAAGGAACCCGAAGACTCAGAGAAGTCTGGTGAGGGGACCCACTGGCACAACTGTTGGGAGACAGATGGTAGCATCCCGTCAAGGCCATCCAGCGTGTTCTTTAACGTTGGGTTGTTTTACCTCTGACCGGCACTTTTTTGCACACCATGGACTAAATGGCCAGGTCACAAGGACCCCGAAGGCTCAGAGAAGGCTGGGGGAGGGGACCCACTGCGACAGCTGTTGGGAGACAGATTGTAGCCTCCCGTCAAGGCCATTCAGCGTGTTCTTTAAAGTGCACAGTGTATGGCTCTCCCGCACACGGGACCACGGCTTAACGTCCCATCCGACGGGCGGCGGCCTTTCCAAGTCTATCAGTGTCCCCTAGAAAGGAAGCGTGGAGGAAGGTTTCGCGGAGATAAATCTCAATGCTGGAACTCTAACCTGGGAACTGAAGATTAGAAGCCTGCTGCGCTACCGACTGAGCCACCCCTGCCTGGCAAACGTTTTGGTATCGGACCTAATAGAAAAAAATTGTTTGTTGAGAACCACTAGTTGGCAGAAGAGGAGGGTTGTTGGGTTGTTTTACCTCTGAGCTGCACTTTTTTGCACACCATGGGCTAAATGGCCAGGTCACATGGACCCCGAAGGCTCAGAGAAGGTTGGGAGAGGGGATCCACTGAAACAGCTGTTGGGAGACAGATGGTGGCCTCCCGTCAAGGCCATCCAGCGTGTTCTTTAACGTTGGGTTGTTTTACCTCTGAGCGGCACTTTTTTGCACACCATGGGCTAAATGGCCAGGTCACAAGGACTCCGAAGGCTCAGAGAAGGTTGGAGGACGGGACCCACTGGGACAGCTGTTGGGAGACAGATGGCAGCCTCCCGTCAAGGCCATTCAGCGTGTTCTTTAACGTTGGTTTTTTTTACTTCTGAGCGGCACTTTTTTGCACACCATGGGCTAAATGGCCAGGTCACAAGGACTCCGAAGGCTCAGAGAAGGTTGGGGGAGGAGACCCACTGGGACAGCTGTTGGGAGACAGATGGTAGCCTCCCGTCAAGGCCATCCAGCGTGTTTTTTAACGTTGGGTTGTTTTACCTCTGAGCGGCACTTTTTTGCACACCATGGGCTAAATGGCCAAGTCACAAGGACTCCGAAGGCTCAGAGAAGGTTGGGGGAGGGGACCCACTGGGACAGCTGTTGGGAGACAGATGGTAGCCTCCCGTCAAGGCCATCCAGCGTGTTCTTTAACGTTGGGTTGTTTTACCTCTGAGCGGCACTTTTTTGCACACCATGGGCTAAATGGCCAGGTCACAAGGACTCCGAAGGCTCAGAGAAGGTTGGAGGACGGGACCCACTGGGACAGCTGTTGGGAGACAGATGGCAGCCTCCCGTCAAGGCCATTCAGCGTGTTCTTTAACGTTGGTTTTTTTTACTTCTGAGCGGCACTTTTTTGCACACCATGGGCTAAATGGCCAGGTCACAAGGACTCCGAAGGCTCAGAGAAGGTTGGGGGAGGAGACCCACTGGGACAGCTGTTGGGAGACAGATGGTAGCCTCCCGTCAAGGCCATCCAGCGTGTTTTTTAACGTTGGGTTGTTTTACCTCTGAGCGGCACTTTTTTGCACACCATGGGCTAAATGGCCAAGTCACAAGGACTCCGAAGGCTCAGAGAAGGTTGGGGGAGGGGACCCACTGGGACAGCTGTTGGGAGACAGATGGTAGCCTCCCGTCAAGGCCATCCAGCGTGTTCTTTAACGTTGGGTTGTTTTACCTCTGAGCGGCACTTTTTTGCACACCATGGGCTAAATGGCCAGGTCACAAGGACTCCGAAGGCTCAGAGAAGGTTGGAGGACGGGACCCACTGGGACAGCTGTTGGGAGACAGATGGCAGCCTCCCGTCAAGGCCATCCAGCGTGTTCTTTAACGTTGGGTTGTTTTACCTCTGAGCGGAACTTTTTTGCACACCATGGGCTAAATGGCCAGGTCACAAGGACTCCGAAGGCTCAGAGAAGGTTGGGGGAGGGGACCCACTGGGACAGCTGTTGGGAGACAGATGGTAGCCTCCCGTCAAGGCCATTCAGCGTGTTCTTTAAAGTGCACAGTGTATGGCTCTCCCGCACACGGGACCACGGCTTAACGTCCCATCCGACGGGCGGCGGCCTTTCCAAGTCTATCAGTGTCCCCTAGAAAGGAAGCGTGGAGGAAGGTTTCGCGGAGATAAATCTCAATGCTGGAACTCTAACCTGGGAACTGAAGATTAGAAGCCTGGTGCGCTACCGACTGAGCCACCCCTGTCTGGCAAACGTTTTGGTATCGGACCTAATAGAAAAAAATTGTTTGTTTAGAACCACTAGTTGGCAGAAGAGGAGGGTTGTTGGGTTGTTTTACCTCTGAGCGGCACTTTTCTGCACACCATGGGCTAAATGGCCAGGTCACATGGACCCCGAAGGCTCAGAGAAGGTTGGGAGAGGGGACCCACTGGAACAGCTGTTGGGAGACAGATGGTAGCCTCCCGTCAAGGCCATCCAGCGTGTTCTTTAAAGTGCACAGGGTATGGCTCTTCCGCACACGGCGCCATGGCTTAACGTCCCACCCGACGGACGGCGGCCTTTCTAAGCCCATCGGTGTCCCCTACTGACCGTGGACAGAGCGGGGAATTGTTGCGGAGATAAATCTCAACGCTGACCCAGCTGGAACTTGAACCTGGGAACTACAGATTACGAGCCTGGCGTGCTACCGACTGAGCCACCCCCGCTGAAAAAAGGGGAGGGAGGGCAGATGAAATAAAAGAGAAAAATTAATTTTATTACATTTTTCTTCTCATATGTATAGATGCAAAATTATTTTTATTATGCAAAAATTTATTATAATTATGCAAAACCATTTTTATTTTAAGGTTAAAATTGAAGTTGTCTTATTGAAGCTGTATATTCCCCTGGCCGAGTGATTAGCGCGCTTGGCTACTGATCTAAGGGACCTGGGTTCGAGCCCCGGGTAAAGGCATGGCTGTTTGTGTCGTTTTTCTGCTGAGGTCCTGCCATCCTCTCAGACCTTCTACTATGGCATATAAACTGACAGGCTCCTGTCAGACCTCTGTGCCAAGCAGCTGCTTGAGGGGTTTTTTATTTTTTTTTTTTTATTTATATAAGAACGGGACTGAATACCAAAAAATGAGCTGCTGAATATTCGGATGTCATTGTAACCAGTTATAGCTGCTATTCAAATTTTAAACTTTTCTGATATTAAAACGCCATTCACTTTAGTGGAATCAGATTTTTTTTAAAAATTAATAACCAAATTTTACTCTGGCAGAACTAAATTACTAAATGGCTTGTTTGTACTAGTCCATTTAATTCTTATTTTGCATTAATTAAGTAAATCCTCGATTAAGTGATTTTCGATTTTCCGGCTATTGGTTTAACTGACAAGCCAACGGAGAATTTTGATCACATTACCCCTATAGTAACTTGCGGTTCTAATGGTAAGCTGTCTAGCATCCCATTCGTTCTCAATGGAGGCTTTTACAGATTTGTGGGCGCGTTTGATTTGTCATATCAATAACGGGTACGTCTCGGCATCTAGTTTCTATCTGGTTTTATACAGGATTGGATTGGATTCTTTTACCTCTGAGCAGCACTTTTTTGCACACCATGGGCTAAATGGCCAGGTCACATGGACCCCGAAGGCTCAGAGAAGGTTGGGGGAGGGGACCCACTGGAACAGCTGTTGGGAGACAGATGATAGCCTCCTGTCAAGGCCATCCAGCGTGTTCTTTAACGTTGGGTTGTTTTACCTCTGAGCGGCACTTTTTTGCACACCATGGGCTAAATGGCCAGGTCACATGGACCCCGAAGGCTCAGAGAAGGTTGGGGGAGGGGACCCACTGGAATAGCTGTTGGGAGACAGATGGTAGCCTCCCGTCAAGGCCATCCAGCGTGTTCTTTAACGTGCACAGGGTATGGCTCTCCCGTACACGGGGCCACGGGTTAACGTCCCATCCGACGGACGGCGGCCTTTCCAAGCCCATCGGTGTCCCCTACTGACCGTGGGCAGGGCGGGGAAATTTGCGGAGATAAATCTCAACTCTGACCCAGCTGGGACTCGAACCTGGGAACTACAGATTACGAGCCTGGCGCGCTACCGACTGAGCCACCCCCGCCCCAGTGGTTTTATACAGGAAAACGTTTTTGGGTTGGGTCCGGTTGCTTAACTGTGAGTGTCACTTTTTTGCACATAATGAGCTAAATAGCCAGGTCACAAGGACGCCAAAGGTTCAGAGAATGTTAGGGGGAAGGGACGCACTGGACAGGTGTTGGGAGACAGATGTAGCCTCCCGTCAAGGCCATCCAGCGTATTCTTTAACGTGCACAGGGTATGGCTCTCTCGCACACGGGACCATGACTTAATGTCCCATCCGACAGATGGCGGCCTATCCAAGCCCATCGGTGTCGCCTATGACAGAATGAAGGACGGGGAGTTTTATGGAGATAAATCTCAACGCTAGCCCAACTGGGACTCGAATATGGAGGGCGGGGGTGGCCTTCAGTCGGTAGCACGCCAGGCCCGTAATCTGTAGTTCCCAGGTTCGAGTCCCAGCTGAGTCAGCGTTGAGATTTATCTCCGCAAAACTCCCCGTCCTGCCCACGGTCAGTAGGGGACACCGATGGGCTTGGAAAGGCCGCCTTCCGTTGGATGGGACGTTAAGCCGTGGCCCGTGTGCGGGAGAGCCATACCCTGTGCACGTTAAAGAACACGCTGGATGGCCTTGACGGGAGACTACCATCTGTCTCCCAACAACTGTTCCAGTGGGTCTCCTCCCCCAACCTTCTCTGAGCCTTCGGGGTCCATGTGACCTGGCCATTTAGCCCATGGTGTGCAAAAAAGTGCCGCTCAGAGGTAAAACAACCCAACGTTAAAGAACACGCTGGATGGCTTTGACGGGAGACTACCATCTGTCTCCCAACAACTGTTCCAGTGGGTCCCCTCCCCCAACCTTCTCTGAGCCTTCGGGGTCCATGTGACCTGGCCATTTAGCCCATGGTGTGCAAAAAAGTGCCGCTCAGAGGTAAAACAACCCAACGTTAAAGAACACGCTGGATGGCTTTGACGGGAGACTACCATCTGTCTCCCAACAACTGTTCCAGTGGGTCCCCTCCCCCAACCTTCTCTGAGCCTTCGGGGTCCATGTGACCTGGCCATTTAGCCCATGGTGTGCAAAAAAGTGCCACTCAGAGGTAAAGCAACCCAACGTTAAAGAACACGCTGGATGGCCTTGACGGGAGACTACCATCTGTCTCCCAACAACTGTTCCAGTGGGTCCCCTCCCCCAACCTTCTCTGAGCCTTCGGGGTCCATGTGACCTGGCCATTTAGCCCATGGTGTGCAAAAAAGTGCCGCTCAGAGGTAAAACAACCCAACGTTAAAGAACACGCTGGATGGCCTTGACGGGAGACTACCATCTGTCTCCCAACAACTGTCCAGTGGGTCCCCTCCCCCAACCTTCTCTGAGCCTTCGGGGTCCATGTGACCTGGCCATTTAGCCCATGGTGTGCAAAAAAGTGCCACTCAGAGGTAAAGCAACCCAACGTTAAAGAACACGCTGGATGGCCTTGACGGGAGACTACCATCTGTCTCCCAACAACTGTTCCAGTGGGTCCCCTCCCCCAACCTTCTCTGAGCCTTCGGGGTCCATGTGACCTGGCCATTTAGCCCATGGTGTGCAAAAAAGTGCCGCTCAGAGGTAAAACAACCCAACGTTAAAGAACACGCTGGATGGCCTTGACGGGAGACTACCATCTGTCTCCCAACAACTGTCCAGTGGGTCCCCTCCCCCAACCTTCTCTGAGCCTTCGGGGTCCATGTGACCTGGCCATTTAGCCCATGGTGTGCAAAAAAGTGCCACTCAGAGGTAAAACAACCCAACGTTAAAGAACACGCTGGATGGCCTTGACGGGAGACTACCATCTGTCTCCCAACAGCTGTTCCAGTGGGTCCCCTCCCCCAACCTTCTCTGAGCCTTCGGGGTCCATGTGACCTGGCCATTTAGCCCATGGTGTGCAAAAAAGTGCCGCTCAGAGGTAAAACAACCCAACGTTAAAGAACACGCTGGATGGCTTTGACGGGAGACTACCATCTGTCTCCCAACAACTGTTCCAGTGGGTCCCCTCCCCCAACCTTCTCTGAGCCTTCGGGGTCCATGTGACCTGGCCATTTAGCCCATGGTGTGCAAAAAAGTGCCACTCAGATGTAAAGCAACCCAACGTTAAAGAACACGCTGGATGGCCTTGACGGGAGACTACCATCTGTCTCCCAACAACTGTTCCAGTGGGTCCCCTCCCCCAACCTTCTCTGAGCCTTCGGGGTCCATGTGACCTGGCCATTTAGCCCATGGTGTGCAAAAAAGTGCCGCTCAGAGGTAAAACAACCCAACGTTAAAGAACACGCTGGATGGCCTTGACGGGAGACTACCATCTGTCTCCCAACAACTGTCCAGTGGGTCCCCTCCCCCAACCTTCTCTGAGCCTTCGGGGTCCATGTGACCTGGCCATTTAGCCCATGGTGTGCAAAAAAGTGCCACTCAGAGGTAAAGCAACCCAACGTTAAAGAACACGCTGGATGGCCTTGACGGGAGACTACCATCTGTCTCCCAACAACTGTTCCAGTGGGTCCCCTCCCCCAACCTTCTCTGAGCCTTCGGGGTCCATGTGACCTGGCCATTTAGCCCATGGTGTGCAAAAAAGTGCCGCTCAGAGGTAAAACAACCCAACGTTAAAGAACACGCTGGATGGCCTTGACGGGAGACTACCATCTGTCTCCCAACAACTGTCCAGTGGGTCCCCTCCCCCAACCTTCTCTGAGCCTTCGGGGTCCATGTGACCTGGCCATTTAGCCCATGGTGTGCAAAAAAGTGCCACTCAGAGGTAAAACAACCCAACGTTAAAGAACACGCTGGATGGCCTTGACGGGAGACTACCATCTGTCTCCCAACAGCTGTTCCAGTGGGTCCCCTCCCCCAACCTTCTCTGAGCCTTCGGGGTCCATGTGACCTGGCCATTTAGCCCATGGTGTGCAAAAAAGTGCCGCTCAGAGGTAAAACAACCCAACGTTAAAGAACACGCTGGATGGCCTTGACGGGAGACTACCATCTGTCTCCCAACAACTGTTCCAGTGGGTCCCCTCCCCCAACCTTCTCCGAGCCTTCGGGGTCCACGTGACCTGGCCATTTAGCCCATGGTGTGCAAAAAAGTGTCGCCCAGAGGTAAAACAACCCACAACCCAAGGTTTATTTACTTTAGAAAAATGATCTTTGCTTTTCAATTTCGCTAGTAATATTACACCATGACCTAAAGAAAATTTTGTGATTAAAGAAGAAAGTTCCGTTTTCTAAACACCTAAAAGAAATGTCATTTGAACCAACGATTATTTTCAAATCACTCTCTCCTCTGCTCCCAAAAAAAATTCTAACGTCAACTCGACCTCCAGCGCCACGCTGATGCAGCGGCCACCTTCGTAAACTGTGTTCAGCGAATGAACGACGGGCACAGTACAGTGAACTCGACGCATGGCTCTCCGTTAGTTGCTGTCGCGTGGTGGCCGCGTTACCCACTGTTGCTGGGGGTTCGCTGCCCCTCTTTATCGCATCTTCTGAACTTGGTCAAGGTTCAATATTGTCAACAGGGGGGCTTAACCCATCTGTTGCTATTTGTTGCCCTGTCATCTAGTCAACAAATGCTAACAACCGCCATTATAGAGCTCAAAGAGTCAGCTTCGTATCGATGTTGATCGTTTGTCTGGTCGCCCTTTAGTCGCGCGGCAGCTCGTTCAAGCGACTTCTGTTCCCCACGATGACGGCCGAGAGAAAAACGACTGCTACACCTCAGCCGACGACAGCTCCAGAAGTACCGGTAGGATCTTTTTTTATGTTTCTTTACTCGTTTGTGTTGGGATGAGTTTTTTTTATGTTCTGATTACACCTTACCGGATGATATCAATGAAATATTTTGTTAGATATTCCGTCAGGTTTGGGGCGGGGGTGGCTCAGTCGGTAGCGCGCCAGGCTCGTAATCTGTAGTTCCCAGGTTCGAGTCCCAGATGGGTCAGCGTTGAGATTTATCTCCGCAAAATTCCCCGCCCTGCCCACGGTCAGTAGGGGACACCGATGGACTTGGAAAGGCCGCCGTCCGTCGGATGGGACGTTAAGCCGTGGTCCCGTGTGCGGGAGAGCCATACCCTGTGCACGTTAAAGAACATGCTGGATGGCCTTGACGGGAGGCTACCATCTGTCTCCCAACAGCTGTTCGAATGGGTCCCCTCCCCCAACCTTCTCTGAGCCTTCGGGGTCAATGTGACTTGGCCATTTAGCCCATGGTGTGCAAAAAAGTGCCGCTCAGAGGTAAAACAACTCAACCAAAATTCAAAAAAATATCTGGCAACAATTTCGTTAGAAATTAGTGATCTGGCAACCTTCGTATCACGTGACACGAAGGTTGCCAGATCAACCATAGTGTTCGGATACTTTTTTGAGCGACTGTACAAATCTGGCACCAAAACGTTTTAATGCTCTGCCAGCTAACATTAGAAATGAAAGAAACATTTATGCTTTTAAAAGATTAATATGGGATTGGTTAGTGGACTCTGATGATGCAGAGAAATATCTATAGAGATAAAACTTTAGCTTAAATATTTAATTTAAGTTTTATAACACTCTTGCAGCTAAATTCTGTAAACGTTATATTCGTGAACTTCTCCATACACGAGCTTGAACTCAAGTGGAGTTCTCTTATTTCTTTACTCTTTCATATTGTTGTTTCCGCAAAATTCCCCGCCCTGCCCACGGTCAGTAGGGGACACCGATGGGCTTGGAAAGGCCGCCTTTCGACGGATGGGACGTTAAGCCGTGGCCCCGTGGATTTCCAGTGGGTTTAAGAACACGTTCCAGTGGGTCCCCTCCCCCAACCTTCTCTGAGCCTTCGGGATCCATGTGACCTGGCCATTTAGCCCATGGTGTGCAAAAAAGTGCCGCTCAGAGGTAAAACAACCCAACGTTAAAGAACACGCTGGATGGCCTTGACGGGAGGCTACCATCTGTCTCCCAACAGCTGTTCCAGTGGGTCCCCTCCCCCAACCTTCTCTGAGCCTTCGGGGTCCATGTGACCTGGCCATTTAGCCCATGGTGTGCAAAAAAAGTGCCGCTCAGAGGTAAAACAACCCAACGTTAAAGAACACGCTGGATGGCCTTGACGGGAGGCTGCCATCTGTCTCCCAACAGCTGTTCCAGTGGGTCCCCTCCCCCAACCTTCTCTGAGCCTTCGGGGTCCATGTGACCTGGCCATTTAGCCCATGGTGTGCAAAAAAGTGCCGCTCAGAGGTAAAACAACCCAACGTTAAAGAACACGCTGGATGGCCTTGACGGGAGGCTACCATCTGTCTCCCAACAGCTGTTCCAGTGGGTCTCCTCCCCCAACCTTCTCTGAGCATTCGGGGTCCATGTGACCTGGCCATTTAGCCCATGATGTGCAAAAAAGTGCCGCTCAGAGGTAAAACAACCCAACGTTAAAGAACACGCTGGATGGCCTTGACGGGAGGCTACCATCTGTCTCCCAACAGCTGTTCCAGTGGGTCTCCTCCCCCAACCTTCGCTGAGCCTTCGGGATCCATGTGACCTGGCCATTTAGCCCATGGTATGCAAAAAAGTGCCGCTCAGAGGTAAAACAACCCAACGTTAAAGAACACGCTGGATGGCCTTGACGGGAGGCTACCATCTGTCTCCCAACAGCTGTTCCAGTGGGTCCCCTTCCCCAACCTTCTCTGAGCCTTCGGGGTCCATGTGACCTGGCCATTTAGCCCATGGTGTGCAAAAAAGTGCCGCTCAGAGGTAAAACAACCCAACGTTAAAGAACACGCTGGATGGCCTTGACGGGAGGCTACCATCTGTCTCCCAACAGCTGTTCCAGTGGGTCTCCTCCCCCAACCTTCTCTGAGCATTCGGGGTCCATGTGACCTGGCCATTTAGCCCATGATGTGCAAAAAAGTGCCGCTCAGAGGTAAAACAACCCAACGTTAAAGAACACGCTGGATATCCTTGACGGGAGGCTACCATCTGTCTCCCAACAGCTGTTCCAGTGGGTCCCCTCCCCCAACCTTCTCTGAGCCTTCGGGGTCCATGTGACCTGGCCATTTAGCCCATGGTGTGCAAAAAAGTGCCGCTCAGAGGTAAAACAACCCAACGTTAAAGAACACGCTGGATGGCCTTGACGGGAGGCTACCATCTGTCTCCCAACAGCTGTTCCAGTGGGTCTCCTCCCCCAACCTTCTCTGAGCATTCGGGGTCCATGTGACCTGGCCATTTAGCCCATGGTGTGCAAAAAAGTGCCGCTCAGAGGTAAAACAACCCAACGTTAAAGAACACGCTGGATGGCCTTGACGGGAGGCTACCATCTGTCTCCCAACAGCTGTTCCAGTGGGTCCCCTCCCCCAACCTTCTCTGAGACTTCGGGGTCCATGTGACCTGGCCATTTAGCCCATGGTGTGCAAAAAAGTGCCGCTCAGAGGTAAAACAACCCAACTCTTTGACAATATCGTCAATTCTAGGACTATAAATTTTGTTTTTTTAGGACACATTATAAGTGTCGTATTTGAACGAAATTTCCTTTTCCATTTGTCATATACCTTTCCAATTTTTAAAAGAAATTTACATGCTTATAAAGCGAACCAAATGCATTTATTTTCTTAATTGGAATTATTAATATAGTAAAATTCTGAATGTAACTAATGATTATTATTTATGGTAATTACAAAAAAATCGAATTTTTAATTTTTTTCAAAGGAATTTTGGCAATAATAACATTATCAACTAGACCCTATATGTTAATTATTTAAATTTCTTTTTTTTAATTAAATTTATAAATTGAAAGTGGTCCAGCGGAAAAAATAAACCATAACTTCTTGGTTGCGTATCAAATGATCGTATCATCCGAGTTATATTATTACTTCTCTAGAATAACCAAATCCGTATTAGCTGCAGGAAAAAATATTAAATCTATTATAATACATACACAATATTTATTATTTATGATAATTATTTAAAAAAAACTAGTTTTATGCTGCAGGGGTGGTCACTACCCATGGTCTACCAAGGACAAAGACGCCGAAAACATGTTTTACTTTATGTAGACGTAGATGCTCACCATATAGAGTATCTATAAAGTTATTTTTTTTATGTTTTTTTTTTAATGTTATTCAAGATTATCCGTCCCATGATCGAGTGATTAGCGCGCTTGGCTACTGATCTAAGGGACCTGGGTTCGAGCCCCGGGTAAGGCATGGAGATGTATGTGATGTTTTTCTTCTGAGGTCCTGCCATCCTCTCAGACCTTCTACTATGGCATATAAAGTGACAGGCTCCTGTCAGACCTCTGTGGCAAGCAACTGCTTGAGGGGGTATTTATTTTTTTTATATTTTTTTTTCAAGATTGTTTTATCTGAGCGGGACTTTTTTTTTTGGGGGGGGGGGGAGGAAGGACTCTGTCACAAGGACCCTAAGGGCTCAGAGAAGGTGATTCTTTAACGTTCACAGGGTATGGTTTTCCCGCATACGGCTTAATATCCCATCCAACGGACTGCGACCTTTCCAAGCCCATCGGTGTCCTCTACTGACCGAGGGCAGATCGAGGGGTTTTGCGGAGATAAATCTCAACACTAGTCCAGGTGAGACACGAACCTGGGATTGGATTGTTTTACCTCTGAGCTGCACTTTTTTGCACACCATGGGCTAAATGACCAGGTCACATGGACCCCGAAGGCTCAGAAAAGGTTGTGGGAGGGGACCCACTGGAACAGCTGTTGGGAGACAGATGGTAGCCTCCCGTCAAGGCCATCCAGCGTGTTCTTTAACGTGCACAGGGTATGGCTCTCCCGCACACGGAGCCACGGCTTAACGTCCCATCCGACGGACGGCGGCCTTTCCAAGCCCATCGGTGTCCCCTACTGACCGTGGGCAGGGCGGGGAATTTTGCGGAGATAAATCTCAACGCTGACCCAGCTGGGACTCGAACCTGGGAACTATAGATTACGAGCCTGGCGCGCTATCGACTGAGCCACCCCCGCCCCAATGCTAAAGGAAGAAATAGGACTAAAATTGTATATGTTTATTAAAAGTTAGCAAATATTTAAGCTACCAAAACTGATAGTTATTTTTTTTCGATGATTTACAGAACTAATAATAATCGAATAAAAAGGCGCAATTTCCCTAGTGATTATCATGCTACGCTTCTAATCGAAGAGACCTGGATCTAATCCCTTGTAGGCATGACTATGTTGTTTTTCTGATGAGGTCCCACAATCCTCTCGTAATCTGTAGTTCCCAGGTTCGAGTCGCAGCTGGGTCAGCGTTGAGATTTATCTCCGCAAAATTCCCCGCCCTGCCCACGGTTAGTAGGGGACACCGATGGGCTTGGAAAGGCCGCCGTCCGTCGGATGGGACGTTAAGCAGTGGCCCCGTGTGCGGGAGAGCCATACCCTGTGTACGTTAAAGAACACGCTGGATGGCCTTGACGGGAGACTACCATCTGTCTCCCAATAGCTGTTCCAGTGGGTCCCCTTCCCCAACCTTCTCTGAACCTTCGGGATCCATGTGACCTGGCCATTTAACCCATGGTGTGCCAAAAAGTGCTGCTCAGAGTTAAAACAACCCAACGTTAAAGAACACGCTGGATGGCCTTGACGGGAGGCTACCATCTGTCTCCCAACAGCTCTTCCAGTGGGTCCCCTCTCCCAACCTTTTCTGAGCCTTCGGGGTCCATGTGACCCATGGTGTGCAAAAAAAGTGCCGCTCCGAGGTAAAACAACCCAACCCAAAATCCCACAATCCTCACAACATTCTACTGTTGCATATAAACTGATAAGATCCTATCAGAGCTTTGTGGCAAGCAGCTGTTTGATAGAATATTTATTTTTTGTAAGTTAATTAATTTTTTTTTAGTAAACTATGAAAATGTTTATTGCGAATCAAACCCTACGACTTCCTGATTACATAAGAAGTGATAATAATTATTTATTCCATGCGGGATGGAATTTTTACTTATCACCAATTCTGTAATAAAGCAACACAGGAAAATGTACTGTAGACAAGAAACACTTGAAATAAGCCATCACCGTTTTTTTTTAACTAATTATTTCAATCAGTAATTCTGTCTTCCGAATCCAATGGCAGTAAAAATCATTAAATATTTTTGGGCGAAAGATACTAAAGATTGGAGTAGAACAACTTGATTTGTTTATTAAATAACTCCAACAAAATAAAACTATTTTTTTTTCCATAAAATATTTTGCCATATTAATTACCGACCATTTTGTAAACTTTTTAAAATATAGGTAATCTCGTTTATAAGGCTTCTTGAACTAACACTGTTTCTATATAGTGTTGTTTGTTTTCATCAAGAAAAACTATTTATTTCATTTCCTTCTTTTATGAATTTATTATTGTCAGAGTAGTTGATAAGACATCCGTTAATGTTATTAAACAAAAAAAAATGCACCATACTACTTAAAATAAAAAAAAAACCCTCAAGCAGCTGCTTGCCACAGAGATCTGACAGGAGCCTGTCAGTTTATATACCATAGTAGAAGGTCTGAGAGGATGGCAGGTCCTCAGCAGAAAAACGACACAAACAGCCATGCTTTACCCGGGGCTCGAACCCAGGTCCCTTAGATCAGTAGCCAAGCGCGCTAACCACTCGGCCACGGGACGGCTTACTACTTAAACACGACACAAATTTAATGCATAAAACAAATGAATTTTTATTAAAATAAAACAAGCTGCAATTGAAATTTTGAGTGAGAACGATCCTGATTTCGAATTGGATTGGATTGTTTTACCTCTGAGCGGCACTTTTTTACACACCATAGGCTAAATGGCCAGGCCACAAGGACCCCGAAGGTTAAGAGAAGGTTGGGGGAGGGGACCCACTGGAACAGCTGTTGGGAGATAGATGGTAGCCTCCCGTCAAGGTCATCCAGCGTGTTCTTTAACGTGCACAGGGTATGGCTCTCCCGCACACGGATCACGGCTTAACGTCCCATCCGACGGACGGCAGCCTTTCCAAGCCCATCGGTGTCCCCTACTGACCGTGGGCAGGGCGGGGAATTTTGCGGAGATAAATCTCAACGCTGACCCAGCTGGGACTCGAACCTGGGAACTGCAGATTTCGAGCCTGGCGCGCTACCGACTGAGCCACCCCCGCCCCCCTGATTTCGAACGAATCTTGTTGTGTAAACCGTGGGTATTAAATGCTTTATCACTTTATACTGAATTACTAAAAGAGAAATAAAAAAGCGTAAAGCAATCAACTTTGGATAATTTTCTAAAGACCTCTGGTTAGTAAATTCTCACGTATTCTTTTAAAACTTTTAAATTTTATTAAAAATTAATTTTATTTTGAATACAAATTTAAAAATGAAATGAATAATAAATTGCAGAATTTTAAATTAAAAAAATGTGCAATTATACCAATTTAATATTCTTTTATTTTCAGACTGTGTTTAAAAATTAACAAATTATATATGTATGAAAAAATTTAACTACCGAATACTATTTAATATAGTGTGCATGAGGTCTCGTTTAATGCTCTTTTGTTTTACTCTCTTCCAAACAAAGAAAAAACAAACAGAAATGCAAAAACTCTATGACCATTTCTGGGGCTGCGGTGGCTCAGTTGGTAGCGCGCCAGGCTCGTAATCTGTAGTTCGCAGGTTCGAGTCCCAACTAGGTCAGCGTTGAGATTTATCTCCGCAAAATTCCCCCGCCCTGCCCACGGTCAGTAGGGGACACCGATGGGCTTGGAAAGGCCACCGTCCATCGGATGCTACGTTAAGCCGTTTCTCCGTGTGCGGGACACACATAACATGTGCACATTAAAGAACACACACTGAATGGCCTTGACGGGAGGCTACCATCTGCCTCCCAACAGCTGTTCCAGTGGGTCCCCTCCTCCAACCTTCTCTGAGTCTTCGGGGTCCATGTGACCTGGCCATTTAGCCCATTGTGTGCAAAAAAAGGGCCGCTCAGAGGTAAAAAACTCAACTCAACCGAGGGCAGGTTTGGAGGAAGAGGGGAGGGGGGAGAATGGAGATAATCTCAGCGCTGGTGGAGTTGAGACTCGAACCTGGGAATCTCAATTTACAACTGCAGCGTGCTATCAACCGCGCCAATTCCCACCCGCGCTGTTTGGTTTTCCCGAGTAAAATTTTCCATGTAAAATTCTTTTTCAAAGTTCTTTCCACGGATAGTGACAACGACTCATTGAAAGCAACATTAGCATCCATTTTCCTGAACATGGGCTTGGAAAGGCCGCCTTCCGTCTGATAGGACATTAAGCCGTGGCCCCGTGTGAGGGAGAGCCATACCCTGTGCACGTTAAAGAACACGCTGGATGGCCCTGACGGGAGACTACCATCTGTCTCCCAACAGCTGTTCCAGTGGGGTCCCTTCCTCCAACCTTCTCTGAGCCTTCGGGGTCCATGTGACCTGGCCATTTAGCCATGGTGTGCAAAAAAAGTGCCGCTCAGAGGTAAAACAACCCAACCCAAATCCTGAACGTGGTCAACTTCAAATACTTTAAAATAATAACTGGTATGTCGTCGAATTCCCAACAAACACTTAATTTTTAAAATTACCGTTAGAATTTTTTTTCTACGAGAGAAATAAGAAATTGCATCCGGATCTGTATTCTTTCACGTCGACAAGTAATTTTTTTTCCATCGCATGTGTAGATCTCATAAAGAACCAAAATGTCGACTTGGTTCTTCACCGTGTTGGTTTGAATGGACCATTGCACAATGCAGAGAATTAAAGATATATCAGGCAGTCTCTGAGTGGACCTCCGAGGGTCCATCTTGGTCGAAGCTCATTTCCATGTAAAGTATTATCGATCCTTATCATCGACGGCGACTGCATGTCAGCCGCTGTTCCCGCAATGTGACACGACGTCATCAAGGTATCGTTTCTCAGCAGTTTTTCTATTACCTAAGTCGCATTTTTTGAGCTCAGTTGAGGTCATTTTCTATTCCTTCCCTGCCCAAGTAATGGCAGATTAAACTGTTTTCAAGAAGTCTGAATTTGTATATACAATAAGTTTACTGTTGTCGAAGATGAATCAAAATTCTTAAATCTGATTTCATGACGTCTGAATGAAAGTCTATGTGAAAGTTAAAAGCATTAATTAAAAAATTGATGAAAACTTTTTCTTCCTTTCTTTCCTCCTGTCCCATTTATAAATAAATGCACGTGCACAGGGTATGGCTCTCCCGCACACGGGGCCACGGCTTAACGTCCCATCCGACGGACGGCGGCCTTTCCAAGCCCATCGGTGTCCCCTACTGACCGTGGGCAGGACGGGGAATTTTGCGGAGATAAATCTCAACGCTGACCCAGCTGGGACTCGAATCTGGGAACTACAGATTACGAACCTGGCGCGCTACCGACTGAGCCACCCCCGCCCTCAAGCAGAACGAGATCAAGGAATAACGGAAATAATAAAACCCGATCAAACACAATGGCAATAGTAGATAAATAGTTTTGAAGTTAAAGGATTACATTTATTTTCCAATGTAAGTGAAATTTCGTCTTGCTAATAACTATATAAATAAAAAAATAAATAAATACCCCCTCAAGCAGCTGCTTGCCACAGAGGTCTGACAGGAGCCTGCCAGTTTATATGCCATAGTAGAAGGTCTGTGAGGATGTCAGGACCTCAGCAGAAAAACAACACACACAACCATGCCTTACCCGGGGCTCGAACCCAGGTCCCTTAAATCAGTAGCCAAGCGTGCTAACCACTCAGCCATGGGACGGACTTCCTCTTTTATAGCTCATTATTTTGTCCTCTCTGGTCCATTTTTATTTTATTTTTTTTTTACCCATTTTTCATTTCTTCTAGTCCATTTATTCTTCCCTTCTAGTCTATTTTCTTCCTTTTTAGCCCATTTTTTCTTCGTTTTAACCCATTTTTTTTCTTCCTTTCTGGCCCATTTTTTTTTTCTTTCTGGCTCTTTTTTCCCCTTCTTATATGTCTTAGTTTGTCTACTTTCTGATCCATTTTTTCCTTCCTTTCTGGCCCTTTTTTCCTTCTTATATGTCTTAGTTTGTCTACTTTCTGATCCATTTTTCCTTCCTTTCTGGCCCTTTTTTCCCTTCTTATATGTCTTAGTTTGTCTACTTTCTGATCCATTTTTTCCTTCCTTTCTGGCCCTTTTTCCCCTTCTTATATGTCTTAGTTTGTCTACTTTCTGATCCATTTTTCCTTCCTTTCTGGCCCTTTTTTCCCTTCTTATATGTCTTAGTTTGTCTACTTTCTGATCCATTTTTCTCCTTTCATTATGGCCCATTTTTATTTCTATTTTTGCCCATTTTTTTCTTCCTTTCTGTTGTCCCCCACCCCCTGGGTGGGGACAAAGAAAGGAAGTGGCTTAGTCGCAGATGTAATTTGTCTTTAATGTTAAATTTGTCTTTAATGTTAAAATCTCTTTAATGGCTTAGTCGCAGATATAATTGTGTAGCATACACTCTCCAAATTGGGGCGGGGGTGGCTCAGTCGGTAGCGCGTCCGGCTCGTAATCTGCAGTTCCCAGGTTCGAGTCCCAGCTGAGTCAGCGTTGAGATTTATCTCCGCAAAATTCCCCGCCCTGCCCACGGTCAGTAGGTGACACCGATGGGTTTGGAAAGGCCGCCGTCCGTCGGATGGGACGTTAAGCCGTGGCCCCGTGTGCGGGAGAGCCATACCCTTTGCACGTTAAAGAACACGCTGGATGGCCTTGACGGGAGGCTACCATCTGTCTCCCAACAGCTGTTCCAGTGGGTCCCCTCCCCCAACCTTCTCTGAGCCTTCGGGGTCCATGTGACCTGGCCATTTAGCCCATGGTGTGCAAAAAAGTGCCGCTCAGAGGTAAAACAACCCAACGTTAAAGAACACGCTGGATGGCCTTGACGGGAGACTACCATCTGTCTCCCAACAGCTGTTCCACTGGGTCCCCTCCCCCAACCTTCTCTGAGCCTTCGGGGTCCTTGTAACCTGGCCATTTAGCCCATTGTGTGCAAAAAAGTGCCGCTCAGAGGTAACCCAACCCAACTTCCTTTCTGTTGCCCCCCACCCCCTGGGTGGGGGACAACAGAAAGGAAGTGGCTTAGTCGCAGATGTAATTTGTCTTTAATGTTAAAATGTCTTTAATGTTAAAATGTCTTTAATGGCTTAGTCGCAGATGTAATTGAGTAGCATACACTCTCCAAATTATTTTAAAATTCAAACCAAAAATATTAAAAGAAGTTGATCCTCGCCTAGACGTTCTCAATATACTGTCTCTACTCCATATGTGTATTAAAATCTTAAAGCACCTCCACTGGCCAAGTACCTGCAACTTAGAAAGGAACTAACTGGTAATACTGAGACACACACATACAGCCCTTTACTAAAAAAAGCGTTTCTAAAATTACTATCTTAGAGACTATTGTGCACCAGTCGCAAACGTCAGTCGGGATGTACGAGTCAAAACCTTTTTAAATCTGAATCAGAAACTTTAAAACAAAATAAGTTCAGCTTCGTTTAGATGTCGTCGATATAGTGGCTTTCTCAAACATCATTTTATTTAACTTTTTCTCACTTTATAAATATTCGCAGGGAAACTAACCACCAGGAGCACAGGGGCTACATTTATAATAGTCAGCTGTAAAATTAACTTCACTTTACAGAAAAAAGAGACGATATGTTGTTTTTACATTAATATTAAGAAATCCCCGCACATCTAAACTCGCATCTAAACATTATTCAAATTTCAAACAACAAAAATAATGACGAAAGATTAGACTAAGATTCCAGTTAATACAATTTAAATTGGTTTCATGAAGACAGGGATTTTTTCAGTTTCGTAGTGCTACAGGTTTGTACGATATTTCAAGGTTCGAATCAATGTTACTGAGTTGAGATATTCTCGTTTGAATATATAGGTTGGGTTGGATTGTTTTACCTCTGAGCGGCACTTTTTTGCACACCATGGGCTAAATGGCCAGGTCACATGGACCCGAAGGCTCAGAGAAGATTGGGGGAGGGGACCCACTAGAACAGCTGTTGGGAGACAGATGGTAGCCTCCCGTCAAGGCCATCCAGTGTGTTCTTTAACGTTGGGTTGTTTTACCCCCGAGCGGCATTTTTTTGCACACCATGGGCTAAATGGCCAGGTCACATGGACCCCGAAGGCTCAGAGAAGGTTGGGGGAGGGGGCCCATTGGAACAGCTGTTGGGAGACAGATGGTAGCCTCCCGTCAAGGCCATCCAGCGTGTTCTTTAACGTGCACAGGGTATGGCTCACCCGCACACGGGGCACGGCTTAACGTCCCATCCGACGGACGGCGACCTTTCCAGTCCCATCGGTGTCCCCTACTGACCGTGGGCAGGGCGGGGAATTTTGCGGAGATAAATCTCAACGCTGACCCAGCTGGGACTCGAACCTGGGAACTACAGATTACGATCCTGGCGCGCTACCGACTGAGCCACCCCGCCCCTATTGATTATATAGAGTTTGGGAAGACTTCCATCACTTCATAAGGGGTAGAGTTCTAATCTGCTGGCCAGGCTCGTAATCTGTAGTTCTCAGCTGGGTCAGGGTTGGGTTGTTTTACCTCTGAGCGGCACTTTTTTGCACACCATGGGCTAAATGGCCAGGTCACATGGACCCCGAAGGCTCAGAGAAGGTTGGGAGAGGGGACCCACTGGAACAGCTGTTGGGAGACAGATGGTAGCCTCCCGTCAAGGCCATCCAGCGTGTTCTTTAACGTTGGGTTGTTTTACCTCTGAGCGGCACTTTTTTGCACACCATGGGCTAAATGGCCAGGTCACATGGACCCCGAAGGCTCAGAGAAGGTTGGGAGAGGGGACCCACTGGAACAGCTGTTGGGAGACAGATGGTAGCCTCCCGTCAAGGCCATCCAGCGTGTTCTTTAACGTTGGGTTGTTTTACCTCTGAGCGGCACTTTTTTGCACACCATGGGCTAAATGGCCAGGTCACATGGACCCCGAAGGCTCAGAGAAGGTTGGGAGAGGGGACCCACTGGAACAGCTGTTGGGAGACAGATGGTAGCCTCCCGTCAAGGCCATCCAGCGTGTTCTTTAACGTGCACAGGGTATGGCTCTCCCGCACACGGGGCCACGGCTTAACGTCCCATCCGACGGACGGCGGCCTTTCCAAGCCCATCGGTGTCCCCTACTGACCGTGGGCAGGGCGGGGAATTTTGCGGAGATAAATCTCAAGGACCTGGGTTCGAGCCCCGGGTAAGGCATGGATGTTCGTGTTGTTTTCTGCTGAGGTCCTGCCATCCTCTCAGATCTTCTACTGTGGCATATAAACTGACAGGCTCCTGTCAGATCTCTGTGGCAAGCAGCTGCTTGAGGGGGTATTTATTATATATTTATTATTTAAATCTCAACGCTGACCCAGCTGGGACTCGAACCTGGGAACTACAGATTACGAGCCTGGCGCGCTACCGACTGAGCCACCCCCGCCCCAGGGGCTCAGGAAATCGGAAAATTCTCGACAATAAATCTCGCGACGGCTTTGCAACTTGTGTTAGTACGAGAGGATCGATATGTTTGTTAATCCAAGCACAGCTGGTACCAGTTATATCGCATATCCCTTTTCGTCAGTCCGGGAAAGCTTTGCTCAAGGTTTGGGTCGTAAATCTCTTACGAAGTGAGCTCTTTTGATCTAGCGCTGCAGCCAGCTTGGCAGGCCACCATATGACCAGGACGACATAGAAAAGACCGAATCCGGACAACTGTTGAACGAAAGGAGGGAAAAATTTAATATATTTAAATTTTTTAAAAGATTTTAGAAATTCTAGTATGTACAATTTAATTCTGAAAAATAATTAGTTTAAAACAATGTGAAATAAAATTACTGATTATTTAATATTTTATAATTAATTAATTAATTAATAATTTTTTTTTATAAACAGCAACCAGTTTTGTTTTAATTTATATAAATTGAAGATTCTTACACTGCAAATTTTAAGCTTCATAATAAACTCGGCGGCCGGGTTATATTTAGATGGCTTCATCTGTAGTGCGCCAAATGCTTAATATTTAGATTCCATTCCACACGGGGCGGGGGTGCTCAGTCGGTAGCGCGCCAGGCTCGTAATCTGTAGTTCCCAGGTTCGAGTCCCAGCTGGATCAGCGTTGAGATTTATCTCCGCAAATTCCCCCCCCCCTGCCCACGGTCAGTAGGGGACACCGATGGGCTTGGAAAGGCCGCCGTCCGTCGGATGGGACGTTAAGCCGTGGCCCCGTGTGCGGGAGAGCCATCCCCTGTGCACGTTAAAGAACACGCTGGATGGCCTTGACGGGAGACTACCATCTGTCTCCCAACAGCTGTTCCAGTGGGTCCTCTCCCCCAACCTTCTCTGAGCCTTCGGGGTCCATGTGACCTGGCCATTTAGCCCATGGTGTGCAAAAAAGTGCTGCTCAGAGGTAAAACAACCCAACCCAAAATCCATTCCACATACGCCAGCTTTGAGATTTATCTCCGCTAAACCTCGATCTTTTCCTCGCCCAGATAAGGGGACACCGATGAGCTTGGAATAGGCCGCCGTCCATTGTATAGGACGTTTAGCCATGGCCTCTATACATGAGAACCATACAGTGTGCACAACCAACACGCTGAACTTGACGGGTGGCCCCTATGTCTCCTAACAGCTGTTCAGTGGGTCCCCTTCCCTAACCTTCTGGGGGTCTTTGTGACCTGGAGATTTAGACCAAAATGTGCAAAAAGTTTCTGATGAAGTGAAAAAACGTAACCATCAGTGAGAAAGGGGACACCTTTGGACTTGGAAAGGCCACTGTCAGTTGGTTCAAACATTAAGCTGTGGTTCCATGTGCAAAAGAGAGCCTTACCAAGGTTACTTTAATGATGAACGCCCTCACATATCTTTTGAACGTATTTTCCTCCGGGTAAGGCATGGATGTGTGTGTCGTTTTTCTGCTGAGGTCCACCATCCTCTCAGACCTTCTACTATGGCATATAAATTGACAGGCTCCTATCAGACCTCTGTGGCAAGCAGCTGCTTGAGGGGGTATTTTTTTAGCCGTTCCGTGGCCGGGTGGCGGCGTGAGTGGCGGCGCATACATCCATGCCTTACCCGGGGCTCGAACCCAGGTCCCTCAGATCAATAGTCAAGCGCAGAACCTGGCGCGCTACCGACTGAGCCACCCCCGTCTGAGTCAGTGCACGATAAGTAAAAACAAGAAATATCTTTATGTATTGTGTGCGCGGGTGGTTGTTTTATTTTGCTAGTGTGATAAATATAGTGATCTAACCAAAGACGAAGGATTGTTCACGCCTGAAGTGAAGCTATTCAACAGATATCACAAACAAAATGGGGCGGGCCAGGCTCGTAATCTGTAGTTCCCAGGTTCGAGTCCCAGCTGGGTCAGCGTTGTGATTTATCTCCGCAAAATTCCCCGCCCTGCCCACGGTCAGTAGGGGACACCGATGGGCTTGGAAAGGCCGCCGTCCGTCGGATGGGACGTTAAGCCGTGGCCCCGAGTGCGGGAGAGCCATACCCTGTGCACGTTAAAGAACACGCTGGATGGCCTTGACGGGAGGCTACCATCTGTCTCCCAACAGCTGTTCCAGTGGGTCCCCTCCCCCAACCCTCTCTGAGCCTTCGGGGTCCATGTGACCTGGCCATTTAGCCCATGGTGTGCAAAAAAGTGCCGCTCAGAGGTAAAACAACCCAACGTTAAAGAACACGCTACATGGCCTTGACGGGAGGCTACCATCTGTCTCCCAACAGCTGTTCCAGTGGGTCCCCTCCCCCAACCCTCTCTGAGCCTTCGGGGTCCATGTGACCTGGCCATTTAGCCCATGGTGTGCAAAAAAGTGCCGCTCAGAGGGAAAACAACCCAACCTTAAAGAACACGCTGGATGACCTTGACGGGAGGCTACCATCTGTCTCCCAACAGCTGTTCCAGTGGGTCCACTCCCCCAACATTCTCTGAGCCTTCGGGGTCCATGTGACCTGGTCATTTAGCCCATGGTGTGCAAAAAAGTGCCGCTCAGGGGTAAAACAACCCAACAAACAAAATGAAGAGGTAGTAGTTTAGTCGAAAAGAGAGAGCTGGTCTTGTATGCTCTGTAGAAAAAGGGTTAGTAATTTATGTACGATAGCAGTTAGTTTGTTTATAAATTATATCATCCATATTTTTGTAATAATCTGTATTGTAATTTGTATTGTAAATATACTTATTATACTCACTCTCCGTGTCATCCATTTAAAAATTTGTAACAATATATATATTCAACTAAGAGTATTACTTTTTTTTTATGTTGCATTTCTATAAGAGTGGTAAATTTAAAATTTTATTTATTTGTTAAGTATATCTTGCATCTACCTGGCATTATATATACTAAAGTTTATAAAAACTTTCCCTCCTTCATAGAATCATAAAAAAAAAGTTATGTCTCTAACCTCCAAGATAAGCCTTGGCCATACCCTTTGCACGATAAAGACGCTCTGTATTGCTTTGATGTTCAATACCTCCTATAACAAAACCAGTGCACCAAATTTATGACGTCAGCTTAAATCATCGTCATCCTCAAGCAGCAATGGGCTACGGAGGTCCAACCAGACCGTGCAATTTAGTTCTCCAATCAAGTCTGTCCTGAGCTACATCTGCTGCATCTGGCCACTGCTGTGGGGCGGGGGTGGCTCAGTCGGTAGCGCGCCAGGCTCGTAATCTGTAGTTCCCAGGTTCGCGTCCCAGCTGGGTCAGCGTTGAGATATATCTCCGCAAAATTCTCCGCCCTGCACACGGTCAGTAGGGGACACCGATGGGCTTGGAAAGGCCGCCGTCCGTCGAATGGGACGTTAAGCCGTGGCCCCGTGTGTGGGAGAGCTATACCCTGTGCACGTTAAAGAACACGCTGGATGATCTTGACGGGAGACTACCATCTGTCTCCCAACAGCTGTTCCAGAGGGTCCCCTCCCCCAATCTTCTCTGAGCCTTCGGGGTCCATGTGACCTGGCCATTTAGCCTATGGTGTGCAAAAAAGTGCCGATCAGAGGTAAAACAACCCAACAACTCTCTCTGCACAATATGCTGCTTAAAGGAGGTTGCCGACTCCTTTGCCTATTAATTCTTATTTTTTTATTATTTCAATATTATTTTTGGTGGATTCTTGTGCTAATATTTATACTTATGTTTATCTAAAAATATATTTTATTCAGAAAGAAAATTTTCGTATATATTATCTAATATCATAATGCTAATTAATGCAAATAATTTTCCTTAGAAATAAAATATAGATAAACATTAGTATAAATATAAGCACAGAGTCCACCAGTAGTAATATTAGAATCAAAAATATAAGATGTATCTAGATGGTAACACTACTTAAGCTAACGTCATAAGTTTGGACCTCTGGTTTTCTGTTATAGAAGGTGTTGAGTGAAACCCGTTAACTGAGAAAGGACGTAGCCTAAACTGGAACCTGTAGTTTTCACAGTAATCCAAACTGCAATATCACCATTTTCTCATCTAACCGCCGAACCGCCCTCTCTATAAGGGACAATAATTGGTTTGAAAAATGATATCCATCAGATGAGACATACCCTTGCACGTTAAAGAACATGCTGGATGGCCTTGACACGAGACTTGCATCTTCTCTCTTAAAAGATGTCCAGCGAATCCCGTTCCCCAACCTCCTCTAAGCCATTTCGGCACTTACTGCCTGGCCATTTAGCCCACTGTGTGGAAAAAGGGTTTAGTTGGGTTGGTTTACCTCTGAGCGGCACTTTTTTGCACACCATGGGCTAAATGGCCAGGTCACATGGACCCCGAAGGCTCAGAGAAGGTTGGGGGAGGGGACCCATTGGAACAGCTGTTGGGAGACAGATGGTAGCCTCCCGTCAAGGCCATCCAGCGTGTTTTTTAACGTGCACAGGGTATGGCTCTCCCACACACGGGGCAACGGCTTAACGTCCCATCCGACGGACGGCGACCTTTCCAAGCCCATCGGTTTCCCCTACTGACCGTGGGCAGGGCGGGGAATTTTGCGGAGATAAATCTCAACGCTGACCCAGCTGGGACTCGAACCTGGGAACTACAGATTACGAGCCTGGCGCGCTACCGACTGAGCCACCCCCGCCCCATGGAAAAAGGCAAAATAACTCAATCCGAAGTATCAGTCAGCATATAAAGTTAGTTAAGTTGTCATGCTAGTGAATAAAAATCAAATTGCTGAACATTTAGTCAAAATTTAAAAAAAAAAAAACCCGGAAGTGTTCACGTTTCCGCTCGGAATGCTATCATACTTATTTTAACATTTTCTAGTACCATAATCAGCAATCTAATCTTGATAGCGATATATCAAGCCATCTGGCTTTATTTATCTAGAAACACATTTACGCGTTATCTACAGCGTCTGCAAAACCAACTGGTGGTTTGCAAACCTATTTGTGCCATTTGTTTGCCAAGTTCTATTTCCTTTTATATATTGTTATTCCGTTTAATTGCCTCGAGCTTCTCGTAGCCAAAGTATTCAAAAAACTTTCCGTGATAGAAATAATATTCCGGGTTAAAGATATTTGTGGGGCGGGGGTGGCTCAGTCGGTAGCGCGCCAGGCTCGTAATCTGTAGTTCCCAGGTTCGAGTCCCAGCTGCGTCAGCGTTGATATTTATCTCCGCAAAATTCCCTGCCCTGCTCACGGTCAGTAGGGGACACCGATGGGCTTGGAAAGGCCGCCGTCCGTTGAATGGGGGCGTTAAGCCTGGACCCCGTGTGCGGGAGAGACATACCCTGTGCACGTTAAAGAACACGCTGGATGGCCTTGATATGAGAGAAACCACTGATATATATAGAGGCTACCATCTGTCTCCCAACAGCTGTTCCAGTGGGTCCCCTCCCCCAACCTTCTCTGAGCCTTCGGGGTCCATGTGACCTGGCCATTTAGCCCATGGTGTGCAAAAAAGTGCCGCTCAGAGGTAAAACAACCCAACGTTAAAGAACACGCTGGATGGCCTTGACTGGAGGCTACCATCTGTCTCCCAATAGCTGTTCCAGTGGGTCCCCTCTCCCAACCTTCTCTGAGCCTTCGGTTTCCATGTGACCTGGCCATTTAGCCCATAGTGTGCAAAAAAGTGCCGCTCAGAGGTAAAACAACAACAACAACAACAACTTTTCGAAACCAATCATCCAATATTTATCTCTCAACATGTAGTAAAAAACTTTAATTTTACATATTAAGTGTGCATTTACTTTTTTCCATGATTGACGAATCTACTTAGACTAAAGAGAAGTAAAATAAGGGGAAAAACATCAAGCCATTGTTTGATTTCAATTTAATTATTTCACCAAACTGTTCTTAACTGTGTAATAAAAAAAATAAAAAATGAAAAATTAGGAAAAATCATATGATCAGCCTTTTATAATATAGAGTAGGGGTTCTCAACGTGGGGTACGCAGAAGACTTTTTGGAGGTACGCCGTGAGAGCTCAAAAGTCGCTAGATCTAGTAACAAAGTCAGTGTTTTATTCTCATTGTTATACTATAACTATAGTTTTATCTATCTATACAAGGGGTACGCCAGTTACATACACATTTCCAGGGGGTACGTGAAGCATAAAAGTTTGAGAACCACTGATATATATGTTTTATTTTATTCTCATTGTTATACTATAACTATAGTTTTATCTATCTATACAAGGGGTACGCCAATTACATACACAATTCTAGGGGGTACGTGAAGCATAAAAGGTTGACAACCACTGATATATGTTTTATTTCATTCCCATTGTTATACTATAACTATAGTTTTATCTATCTATACAAGGGGAACGCCAGTTACATACACATTTCCAGGGGGTACGTGAAGCATAAAAGGTTGAGAACCACTGATATATATGTTTTATTTTATTCCCATTGTTATACTATAACTATAGTTTTATCTATCTATACAAGGGGTACGCCAATTACATACACAATTCTAGGGGGTACGTGAAGCATAAAAGGTTGAGGACCATTGATATATATGTTTTATTTTATTCTCATTGTTATACTATAACTATAGTTTTATCTTTCTATACAAGGGGTACGCCAGTTACACACACAATTCTAGGGGGTACGTGAAGCATAAAAGGTTGAGGACCATTGATATATATGTTTTATTTTATTCTCATTGTTATACTATAACTATAGTTTTATCTTTCTATACAAGGGGTACGCCAGTTACATACACATTTCCAGGGGGTACGTGAAGCATAAAAGGTTGAGAACCACTGATATAGAGATTTATATTCACCTTAAGCTTTTCAACTACAGCAGTGAACTTATACTGGCTTTTGCAGATTTTTTTATTCTAAATATTTTAATTTACCACTGTAACTTTGGGTACACTTGTTTTAAATTGAATTTCAGTTCCATCTCTTGAAAGAACATTTCTAGATTAGGTGTTTTTCTTTTTAAATTCTGAAATCGTAAACTTGCATTTTTTTGACAAATTATATTTCCCTATAATTCAACTGGTAAGAAAAATAGTTAATATTTAAAAAATTTAATTAAAGCTATTACATATACTATAAATAGGCTTTTGAAATAATAGCGTATAATAATAACTGAAAGAATTTGCTACAAACAGGATATTACAGACATAATTAACAAAATATTACTGCTGTTTGGGGGATACCGATGGGCTTGGAAAGGCCGCCGTCCGTCGGATGGGACGTTAAGCCGTGGCCCCGTGTGCGGGAGAGCCATACCCTGTGCACGTTAAAGAACATGCTGGATGGCCTTGACGGGAGGCTACCATCTGTCTCCCAACAGCTGTTCCAGTGGGTCCCCTCCCCAACCTTCTCTGAGCATTCGGGGTCCATGTGACCTCGCCATTTTAGCCCATGGTGTGCAAAAAAGTGCCGCTCAGAGGTAAAACAACCCAACGTTAAAGAACACGCTGGATGGCCTTGACGGGAAGCTACCATCTGTCTCCCAACAGCTGTTCCAGTGGGTCCCCTCCCCCAACCTTCTCTGAGCCTTCGGGGTCCATGTGACCTGGCCATTTAGCCCATGGTGTGCAAAAAAGTGCCGCTCAGAGGTAAAACAACCCTAAAGATATTTGTGAAGTAACTCAAAGTAGTATGCTAAATTATTTCGCTTGAAGGAAAGTTATTGGGAAGTAGAAAAATTCCTAAGATAAAGTAGCAATAAAAGCAACTTATATTTTGTGGATGAAGTTTGTGCTTATAAAAGTTGCATACCTAATAATATTGCGGGTCGATATGTTCGGTTGGGTTACCCTTGAGCTGCGCTTTCTTCAGCATAATGAATTAACTTAACATCCATAACAGGGGGCAGGGGTGGCTCAGTCGGTAGCGCGCCAGGCTCGTAATCTGTAGTTCCCAGGTTCGAGTCCCAGCTGGGTCAGCGTTGAGATTTATCTGCGCAAAATTTCCCCGCCCTGCCCACGGTCAGTATGGGACACCGACGGGCTTGGAAAGGCCGCCGTCTGTCGGATGGGACGTTAAGCCGTTGCTCCGTGTGCGGGAGAGCCATACCCTGTGCACGTTAAAGAACACGCTGAATGGCGTTGACGGGAGTCTACCATGTCTCCCAACAGCTGTTCCAGTGGGTCCCCTCCCCCAACCTTCTCTGAGCTTTCGGGGTCCATGTGACCTGGCTATTTTGCCCATGGTGTGCAAAAAGTGCCGCTCAGAGGTAAAACCACCCAACCCAACATCCATAACAGAAAGTAAGGTTGTGACGTCACTATATGAGTTATCGCTGCATCGATTTTTCTCAAAATTTAAGTTATATTATTACTACTGGTAGTTTCTCTCTATAATTTGTGATAGAAAAACCTATCATGCCAAAATATGGGAAAAATCTCCCTATCGATATAATTAAGAAACAATATAAATGTTTAAGTCCGTTACATAGTGTTTATCAATATCGTCAAGCATGTTATATCACATAGGTGCCGATGACAGTCACCAATATTAAAATAATGCTAATAAATTCAAATAATTTTCTATCTAAATAGGATCTCGTTATAAATCAACATTAGAATAAAAATTAGGAAAATGTACACCATTAGTAAATCTATTTAATAGTACATTATCTTTGCCAGTGTGTAACGGAGTCCACTTCATAGAGCAGAAAAGAAATTTCTAGTAACGACTATCAGTCGAACCTTTGGGGCGGGGGTGGCTCAGTTGGTAGCGCGCCAGGCTCGTAATCTGTAGTTCCCAGGTTCGAGTCCCAGCTGGGTCAGCGTTGAGATTTATCTCCGCAAAATTCCCCGCCCTGCCCACGGTCAGTAGGGGACACCGATGGGCTTGGAAAGGCCGCCGTCCGTCGGATGGGACGTTAAGCCGTGGCTCCGTGTGCGGGAGAGCCATACCCTGTGCACGTTAAAGAACACGCTGGATGGCCTTGACGGGAGGCTACCATCTGTCTCCCAACAGCTCTTCCAGTGGGTCCCCTCTCCCAACCTTCTCTGAGCCTTCGGGATCCATGTGACCTGGCAATTTAGCGCATGGTGTGCAAAAAAGTGCCGCTCAGAGGTTGGGTTGGGTTGTTTTACCTCTTAGCGGCACTCTTTTTGCACACCGCAGGCTAAATGGCCAGGTCACATGGACCCCGAAGGCTCAGAGAAGGTTGTGGGAGGAGACCCATTGGAACAGCTGTTGGGAGACAGATGGTAGCCTCCCGTCAAGGACATACAGCGTGTTCTTTAACGTGCACAGGATATGGCTCTCCCGCACACGGGGCCACGGCTTAACGTCCCATCCGACGGACGGCGGCCTTTCCAAGCCCATCGGTGTCCCCTACTGACCGTAGGCAGGGCGTGGAATTTTGCGGAGATAAATCTCAACGCTGACCCAGCTGGGACTCGAACCTGGGAACTACAGATTACGAGCCTGGCGCGCTACCGACTGAGCCACCCCCGCCCCTCCGCTCAGAGGTAAAACAACCCAAACAATTCACAGTAAACAGTTCATATGTTACGTTCTAATCGAGTGAAGCGCTTTAAATATTGATACCCCAGAAAGACAAGTTTTAAGTGTTATGTTTACCCAATGTATTTACGATTATTATGCAAACGATACAGGAATCGTGTGTGTATTCTCTGCGCTATATCACGTGTGTGCAGTTTTCAAAGATTCTTGAATCAATGCATGTACAGTCGCTCAAAAAAAATATCCGAACACTGTGGTTGATTACAGAATTCAGAAAAAATATCCGGCAACGATTTTTTTCGAAATTAGTGATCTGGCAATCTCCGTGTCACGTGACACGAAGGTTGCCAGATTACTAATTGCTAAAAAATATTTTTTCAATATAAAAATCTTTAAGCAATTTCTTGAAAAATGGATAAAATATAAATAAATCGAATAATTCTGTGCCTCTTTTACCGTTAATGGCATTCTGAAAGCCATGGCCGTTGCCCTTACCTCCTTTAGATCCGGTTTTCTATATAAGCTTCCATTATATTTACGAGCCGTCCCGTGGTCGAGTGGTTAACACGCTTGACTACTGATCTACGGGACCTGGGTTCGAGCCCCGGGTAAGGCATGGATGTATGTGTCGTTTTTCTGCTGAGGTCCTGCCATCCTCTCAGACCTTCTACTATGGCATATAAACTGACAGGCTCCTGTCAGACCTCTGTGGCAAGCAGCTGCTTGAGAGGATATTTTTTTAGCCGTCCCGTGGCCGAGTGGTTAGAGCGCTTGGCTACTTATCTACGGGACCTGGGTTCGAGCCCCGGGTAAGGCATGGATGTTCGTGTTGTTTTCTGCTGAGGGCCTGCCATCCTCTCAGATCTTCTACTATGGCACATAAACTGACAGGCTCCTGTCAGACCTCTGTGGCAAGCAGCTGCTTGAGGGGGTATTTATTTTTTTTATTTTATATTTGCGATCAAACCTCCAAAGCTAGCGGCTTGTAACAGAACAAACGATCTTGCCATTAATCTGAGACTTGACCCCAGTAGCACTGTATCACTAAGACGGCTTTAGCAACCGTTATTTTTATTATTTTTTATATTATGGCTCAATCTGTAATAAAACTCTCATTTCCTCTCAGACGTTCTACTATGGCATATAAACTGACAGGCTACTGTGATACCTCTGTGGCAAGCAGCTGCTTGAGGGGTATTTTTTTTTTATTTTATATTTACGATCAAACCTCCAAAGCTAGCGGCTTGTAACAGAACAAATGATCTTGCCATTAATCTGGGACTTGATCCCAGGAGCACTGCATCACTAAGACGGCTTTAGCAACCGTTATTTTTATTATTTTTTATATTATGGCTCAATCTGTAATAAAACTTTCACTTCCTCTCAGACCTTCTACTATGGCATATAAACTGACAGGCTCCTGTCAGACATCTGTGGCAAGCAGCTGCTTGAGGGGGTATTCATTTTTATTTTATATTTACGATCAAACCTCCAAAGCTAGCGGCTTGTAACAGAACAAACGATCTTGCCATTAATCTGAGACTTGATCCCAGTAGCACTGTATCACTAAGACGGCTTTAGCAACCGTTATTTTTATTATTTTTTATATTATGGCTCAATCTGTAATAAAACTCTCACTTCCTCTCAGACCTACTATGGCATATGAACAGACAGGCTCCTGTCAGACCTCTGTGGCAAGCAGCTGCTTGAGTGGGTATTTATTTATTTATTTATTATTACTGTTCTAATTTCCCATTTAAGAAAATTAAAGGTTAAGCATTAGGTGAAAGATGAACTATTTCTGTCAAGTGCTGTTGTGTCCACAAGAAAGCAATTCATTTCTCTGTCACTTGATTCAATCCGACTAAGAGCATCTGCTTCCAATCCCGTTTTTTCATCATCAATCTTTTTCCTTAACTAAATTTAACCTTCGTGTATGACAACCAAATTGGATAACAGGGGAATTACAAAAAAGAAAAATATCTTCTGTTAAAACACATTAATCATCCTCAAATCCTTGTGCCATAACACGTTGTAGGACACAGCAATTCTCATCAGTCAGTTATTTTTGTTACGTCCTTTTCGCGGTTACTCATTTTTTTTAGTTCGTTTTCAGAAAAAACGAGTTAATATTTCACTTTGTCATCTGTCTGTCGAAATTCAGTTTTATGTTTGAGAGATAATTTTAAAATTCTTTTTGATTTAATTGAATGATGAAATATAACGATTCGCAATTTACGAATCTTCGAATAGCTTCAACAGCAGCTTCTTTCTAATGGGAGAAAAATTTAAACAAATATTGTTGGGTTGTTTTACCTCTGAGCGGCACCTTTTTGCACACCATGGGCTAAATGGCCAGGTCACAAGGACCCCGAAGGCTCAAGAGAAGGTTGGGGGAGGGGACCCACTGGAACAGCTGTTGGGAGACAGATGGTAGCCTCCCGTCAAGGCCATCCAGCCTGTTCTTTAACATTGGGTTGTTTTACCTCTGAGCGGCACTTTTTTGCACAACATGAGCTAAATGGCCAGGTCACAAGGACCCCGAAGGCTCAGAGAAGGTTGGGGGAGGGGACCCACTGGAACAGCTGTTGGGAGACAGATGGTAGCCTCCAATCAAGGCCATCCAGCGTGTTCTTTAACGTGCACAGGGTATGGCTCTCCCGCACACGGAGCCACGGCTTAACGTCCCATCCAACCGACGGCGGCCTTTCCAAGCCCATCGGTGTCCCCTACTGACCGTGGGCAGGGCGGGGAATTTTGCGAAGATAAATCTCAACGCTGACCCAGCTGGGACTCGAACCTGGGAACTTCAGATTACGAGCCTGGCGCGCTACCGACTGAGCCACCCCACAAATATTGTTGGCGATCTGTTTATGGTAGAAATTATGGCGGGGGATTGTGAAAGGCAAAAACTTTACATTAGCAGCAATGATTTGACTCCTAGCACCGGGGATCGTGGAAAAACGCAACACCTTTGCTTTCGAAAATAAATAAAACTTTTTTGTGTTTTATAAGTACTAATAAAACTTTATAGGTACTAATAAAATAATACTATTTACAATTTTACAATCATCCATTACTTTGAATTTCCACTGTTAGATGGGGACGGGGGTGACTCAGTCGGTAGCGCGCCAGGCTCGTAATCTGTAGTTTCCAGGTTCGAGTCCCAGCTGGGTCAGCGTTGAGATTTATCTCCGTAAAACTCCCCGCCCTGCCCACGGTCAGTAGGGGACACCGATGGGCTTGAAAAGGCCGCCGTCCGTTGGATGGGACGTTAAGACGTGGCCACATGTGCGGGAGAACCACACCCTGTACACTAAAGACACGCTGGATAAGTTAACTAACACTAAAGATACGCTGGATGGCCTTGACGGGAGGCCAATCTGTCTCCCAACAGCTGTTCCAGTGGGTCCCCTCCGCCAACCTTCTCTGAGCCTTCGGGCTCCCCATTTAGCCCATTGTGTGCAAAAAAGTGCCGCTCAGAGTTAAAACGAACCAAATCAAATTTCACTGTTAGAGGGTATTTAAAGTCGGGGAAAAAAACTACGTTCTTTTTGAAAACGAGCTCCATATTCTTCAGAGTCTATCGTGTAGTTTTCTGGACTTTGCAACCTGAAATTTTACAGGCTCAAATCGGATTCATCCATTTGCAAACTGTTTCCATCCAGCGATAGCATCCATTTGGAATCACATCATTTTTAACTAAAAGTTAAATTTTTCTTTAATTGGTTATTGAAAAATTGGGTTGTTTATTTCTGAACGGCACACTTTTTATTGCGCACAATGGGCTAAATGGCCAGGTCACAAGAAGGGTCGTACCCAGGGGATGTCTGAACCATCCTAAGAAAAATCCTGCCGTCTTATACTAAATTTCAAATTTCACTATCTGCTTTGAAATCCAAAACAGTTGTTCTCTTATAATGATTTTTTAAATTTAGCCCCATATTTTATATCCAACACTAAAAATAGATTTAAGAGAAACAAACAATGAAATCTAATTTCATATAGAACACCATTTTAATTTTTCTTATTCGGTGGAATATTTTAGCAATTGACAAACCCTACTCAAGGCTTATTCTCAAACATCCCCCACTTTCCTTTCCCCTCCGACGCTATATTCGCAGAGCTACCCCAAAACTGAATTATCGAACCCCTCAAAACAAAATTATCGAACCCTTCAAAACAAAATTCTCGGACCCCTCAAAACAAAATTCTCGGACTCCTCAAAACGAAATTCTCGGACCTCTCAAAACAAAATTCTCGGACCTACCAAAACGAAACTCTCGCACCTCTCAAAACAAAATTCTCGGACCTACCAAAGCAAAATTCTCGCACCTACCAAAACAAAATTCTCGGGCCCCTCAAATCAAAATACTCGGACCTCTCAAAGCAAAATTCTCGCACCTCTCAAAACAAAATTTTCGCACCTCTGAAAACAAAATTCTCGGAACCCGCAAAACAAAATTCTCGCACCTCTCAAACCAAACTTCTCTGACCCATCAAAGCAAAATTCTCGGACCTCTCAAAACAAAATTGTTGGACCTACCAAAACAAAATTCTCGGACCTAACAAAATTCTCGCACCTACCAAAACAAAATTCTCGGACCTCAAAAAAAAAAATCTCGGACCACACGAAACAAAGTTCTCGGACCTCTGAAAACAAAATTTTAGTACCTCTCGAAACAAAATTCTCGGACCACTCAAAACAAAATTCTCGAACCTCCCAAAACAAAATTCTCGGATCTCTCGAAACAAAATTTTCGGACCCCTCAAAACAAAATTCTCGGACCCACACATACCCATCTACCCCCAGAAATTAAATCCTGATTACGTACTTGGTCACAAGGACCCAAGGGTTCAGAGAAGACTGGAGCGGGAGACCCACGGAATAACTCTTAAGAGACAGACAGAGGCCTCCCTTCAAAGCCATCCAGCGTGTTCTTTAACATATACAGTTTATCGCTTTCTTGCATAAGGAGCCAAGACTTAACGTTCCATCCTACGGACGGCAGCCATTCCAAGCCCATCCGGTGTCTATTTTCTCCTCGAAGGCAGGGTGATGGGGTTAGGAGAAATAAATGTGATGTTGAAAGGACCACGTGTGCAGAAAAACCATATATGTTGGGCATCAGCATGATCCTGAAATCTCTTTGTTGGGTTGTTTTACCTCTGAGCGGCAATTTTTTGCACACCATGGGCTAAATAGCCAGGTCACATGGACCCCGAAGCCTCAGAGAAGGTTGGGGGAGGGGACCCACTGGAACAGCTGTTGGGAGGTAGATGGTAGCCTCCCGTCATGGCTAACCAGCGTGTTCTTTAACGTGCACAGGGTATGGCTCTCCCGCACACGGGGCCACGGCTTAACGTCCCATCCGACGGACGGCGGACTTTCCAAGCCCATCGGTGTCCCCTACTGACCATGCAGGGCGGAGAATTTTGCGGAGATAAATCTCAACGCTGACCCAGCTGGGACTCGAACCTGGGAACTACAGATTACGAGCCTGGCGCGATACCGACTGAGCCACCCCCGCCCCATCCATAGGATGGGATATAAAACCTTGTGCAGGAGTGCCGTTAACGTGCACGTTAAAGAATACGCTGGATGGCTTTGATGCAATGCTTCCATTTGTCTCCTAACCATTGTCCAGTCGGTGTAATTCGTCCAGCTTTCGCTCAGTCCTTGGGGGGCGGGGGGACTCAGTCGGTAGCGCGTTAGGCTCGCAATCTGCAGTTCCCAGGTTCGAGTCCCAGCTGGGTTAGTGTTGAGATTTATCTCCGCAAAATTCCCCTCCCTGCCCACGGTCAGTAGGAGACATCGATGGGCTTGGAAAGACCGCTGTCCGTCGGATGGGACGTTAAGCCGTGGCCCCTTGTGCGGGAGAGCCATACCCTGTGCATGTTAAAGAACACGCTGGATGGCCTTGACGGGAGGCTACCATATGTCTCCCAACAGCTGTTCCAGTGGGTCCCCTCCCCCCAACCTTCTCTGATCCTTCGGGGTCCATGTGACCTGGCCATTTAGCCCAAGGTGTGCAAAAAAGTGCCACTCAGAGGTAAAGCAACCCAAATCTTCCGTACACGGAACACGGTTTAACCTCAATTTCGACGGACGACGACCTTTCCAATCCCATCGGTGACCTTTACTGATCGTGGGCAGGGCGGGGAGTTAGGCGGAGATAAATCTCAACGCTGACCTAGTTGGGACTCGAAATTTCTATATGGCCCTTATAGGCAAAAGAGTGTATTTATAAAAAAACAGAATTACTCTGGGGAGCAGAAGAAAAATAACTCTTTTTACCAGAAGAAAATAAACTTTGTTGCGCCGTTACTGCAAATAAAAACAGAAATGAATAACAGCTGAACAAAACAAATCCGTTGGAATTCTTCTAAAAATTGTTGTGCTCGAGGGTTCACGAAAGCTGCATTTGCTGCTCGTGGCATTTGTCAAATGTTTACTTTGCCTTGCATTGTTACGTGTTTGTTCTGAAATGTGGGCTTCGGATTTCTGGGATGAAATGTTTATTTTAGGAAAGAAGATAACTCAACCTGTTTCTTTTTCTTTCAGATATCCTTGTTTCGTAACACGCGCGTGACAGTGAACAAAGTAATTTCGAAAGTTCTTTTTTCAAATAAATAACAGCAAAGGTAGTCGAGGATGAGGGCGGAAAGATTTCGGGGGAAAAGCCTGATTCATCTTGAGCCTCTGAATTTGCCTTAACAGTTTAACCAGACAGTTTCAATGTTTCGCCGTTATTTCGTGAGACTTCTTTTTCACGGGGGATCTCCAACGAACACTGGGTTAGGTTGCTTTACCTCTGAGCGGCACTTTTTTTGCACACCATGGGCTAAATGGCCAGGTCACATGGACCCGGAAGGCTCAGAGAAGGTTAGGGGAGGGGACCCACTGGAATAGCTGTTAGGAGACAGATGGTAGCCTCCCGTCAAGGCCATCCAGCGTGTTCTTTAACGTGCACAGGGTATGGCTCTCCCACACAAGGGGCCACGGCTTAACGTCCCATCCGACGGACGGCGGCCTTTCCAAACCCATTAGTGTCCCCTACTGACCGTGGGCAGGGCGGAGAATTTTGCGGAGATAAATCTCAACGCTGACCCAGCTGGGACTCGAACCTGGGAACTACAGATTACTAGCCTGGCGCGCTACCGACTGAGCCACCCCGCCCGGTTTCGGTGGAAAAGCCTGATTCATCTTGAGCCTCTGAATTTGCCTTGACAGTGGAACCAAAGGCACTTTCAGTGTTTCGCCGTTATGTCGTGAGCCTTCTTTTTCACGTGGGATCTCCAACGAACACTGTGTCAATACTACCATTTTGCAGTAGATTTCTCACGTGAAGAAATTTCTGCATCTATCATATATAGGTCTGGATTTTGTCGCATGTTTTTCAGCCATTCCAGGGATGTTTGGTTGAGTTATTTTGCATACCGTGCTTCAAGTTGGGTTGTTGGGTTGTTTTACCTCTGAGCGGCACTTTTTTGCACACCATGGGCTAAATGGCCAGATCACATGGACCACGAAGGCTCAGGGAAGGTTGGGTGAGGGGACCCACTAGAACAGCTGTTGGGAGACAGATGGTAGCCTCCCGTCAAGGCCATCCAGCGTGTTCTTTAACGTTGGGTTGTTTTATCTCTGAGCGGCACTTTTTTGCACACCATGGGCTAAATGGCCAGGTCACAAGGACCCCGAAGGCTCAGAGAAGGTTGGAGGAGGGGACCCACTGGAACAGCTGTTGGGAGACAGATTGTAGCCTTCCGTCAAGGCCATCCAGCGTGTTCTTTAACGTGCACAGGGTATAGCTTTAACGTCCCATCCGACGGACGGCGGCCTTTCCAAGCCCATCCGTGTCCCCTACTGACCGTTGGCAGGGCGGCATGAATGACTCATCATTCATGTGATTTTCATGTCACATTAAGACTCATATCACATTAAGATATGTCACATGTCACATTAAGATCTCATCATGTCACATTAAGATTCCATGTCACATTAAGACTTTCAATATCACATTCGATAACTTTCTTTTAGTGCAATTGGGTGATAAGTTATACAACTGCAAAATTTACATCTGGCACCAATTGAGTTTGTGAGCAGATTCCACTTGTTTCTGAAACATAATCGGGATTAATAAATATGCAAATATTTGCGAAACATCTATCCAAGCCACGTTTCTAGATAGATATTAACGGAACATAAGAGACAAGAATATCATCTGCATAACAGAAAACTCCCGAAGATCCAGAAAACAACATTTTCTGCATAATTTCGAAGTCTGTGAATAATACTTTGCTTTCCAGTTGAAGCGCATTCCAAGCTGATATTAAATATCGACATTCGTAATCTTCTCGCCTGTCCGCCCCCCTCTTTCGCCCTCCCGTATCACACGGCAAGCTGTTGCACGACTGCTGCTTTCAAGCAAGACACGGTGGAACGTGATATTTATGCGTGCGGTATTCGTTCGAAGAAGAATGAAAAAATCCTTTCCCCTTAAAAATTCTTTTCGAAGTCAAATAAATAACATGAAGCATATTTTAAAATATTCTGGTAGGGAAAGAATATTACAGTTATTTTGAGAAATCTATCGGTGAACTTCGAGAAGTAAGCCTCCGGCCTTTGTACGAATCAGATAGCAATAATTTTGAATCAAAATCTTCTGTACAGTGTATAACATCGTTTTCAGAGAAATAATTTAGTGTACTTTGTCGTCTTCTTGTATGTCATTCAACGTTTTTAAGTGATTAATTATATTTGGATTGGGTAGGTTCTCAGTTTAGAAATTTAAATAGTTAAAAATTTACCGGTAGAAATCGCTAACGGAGATTGGGTTGTTGTTGGGTTGTTTTACTTCTGAGCGGCACTTTTTTGCACACCATGGGCTAAATGGCCAGGTCACATGGACCCCGAAGGCTCAGAGAAGGTTGGGGAAGGGGACCCACTGGAACAGCTGTTGGGAGACAGATGGTAGCCTCCCGTCAAGGCCATCCAGCGTGTTCTTTAACGTGCACAGGGTATGGCTCTCCCGCACACGGGACCACGGCTTAACGTCCCATCCGACGGACGGCGGCCTTTCCAAGCCCATCGGTGTCCCCTACTAACCGTGGGCAGGGCGGGGAATTTTGCGGAGATAAATCTCAACGCTGACCCAGCTGGGACTCGAACCTGGGAACTACAAATTACGAGCCTGGCGCGCTACCGACTGAGCCATTCCCGCCCCTATTACGTCAGGAAGTTGTAGGATATACCTAATAGAAAAAAATAGTAAACATTTCACTCTTACGGCAATAATGCAAAATTAAAAAAAAAAATAATGAAACACTTAACTGAATATATATTTGATTATTATTATAATTAATTATTATTTTATTTATTTCTATGGTTGTTTTACCTCTGACCGCACTTTTTATTTTTACACACAATAGTCTAAATGGCAAGGTCACTAGGGCCTGGAGAAAGTTGCGGGAGGGTACGAACTGGAACAGCTGTTGGGAGATCGATGGTAGCCTCTCGTCAAGTGCATCCACCGTGTTCATTAATGTGCACAGGGTATGACTGTCCCGCACACTGAGCCACGTCTTAACGTCCTATACAACGGATATACAACGGACGGAAATCACGTCTTAACGTCCTATACAACGGATATACAACGGACGGAAGAAGAATGAAAAAATCCTTTCCCCATAAAAATTCTTTTCGAAGTCACACCCTGTGCAAGGACGTTAAGACGTGGCCACTCAGAGGTAAACATATTCTTATACAACGGACGGCGGCCGTTCCAAGTCCAAGGTATCCCTACTGATCGACGGTATGGCGGGGAGTTTTGCGCAAATAAATATCAACGCTGTCCAGCTGGGATTCGAACTACTATCAGTCAAAAATCACTATTTCAGCAGTAGAGGTAGTTAGATGCTATTTGAGAGCTGAGCCAATAGCATAAAGTTCAGTTGTAAGAACATCTCTGACATTTTCCAGTTGCTGTATAAGAAGAAGACTCAGAGTGACTTTTTCCTGGAATTAAAAAAGAAGCGGTAGCTTTGCTCTTAGTTTTCTTAAAGAAAAACAATTCTTAGTTATATCAAAAGAAAATAATTCGTAGTTCAATCAAAAGTGTTTTTCCTTAACTAAATATCTATTAATGATTGAATGGTTGCTATGTATTTGCTACTGTCATTTCTTTTCTAAAAATTCAAATTTAAAACATATTTGGGCTACAAACTTACTTTTATATAAATAATTTATTTATTAAAAGTGATTCCTTCGCTCGGTAATTTTACTAAGCGTTTATTAATTGAAATGATAAGAATTTATAGTATTCTACGTCCGAATTTAGAGAATTTACAAGGTACAAATTTTGAGGGAGTCGAAAGGTATTTACAGTCAGTAACATTTTCAACGAAACAGCCCTGTGATTTTAACCCTTTCACGACCAAGGGAAACATTTTTCCCATTTTAAAATTGGTGATTGTCGTATTTAATTATAACCCTATCTGCATTTTTTATACAGAATGTCAAAATAGAACGTATGCCGAACGCAATTACGTAAACGGGAACGTTTAGAAAACAGAACTGTCAGGACGCATAATATATGTACTATGTGCAATGTCCATCTTTGCCTCACTACCAAAAGAAATTGCTTCGCAGAATATCATCATTAGCACATCATTTTGTAGAGTAATTTTATTTCATAATTTTGTATTATTTTAGTTAACATTTTCTTCTAATAAACCAATAAATAAAGGTTGTTGGGTTGGGTTGTTTTACCTCTGAGCGGCACTTTTTTGCACACCATGGGCTAATTGGCCAGGTCACAAGGACCCCGAAGGCTCAGATAAGGTTGGGGGAGGGGACCCACTGGAACAGCTGTTGGGAGACAGATGGTAGTCTCCCGTCAAGGCCATCCAGCGTGTTATTTAACGTGCACAGGGTATGGCTCTCCCGCACACGGGGCCACGGCTTAACGTCCCATCCGACGGACGGCGGCCTTTCCAAGCCCATCGGTGTCCCTTACTGATCGTGGGCAGGGCGGGGAATTTTGCGGAGATAAATCTCAACGCTGACCCAGCTGGGACTCGAACCTGGGAACTACAGATTACGAGCCTGGCGTATAAATAAAGGACATTGCATAATAAGCCTAACTATAATTTGTGTTACCTTTATAGTCCATTGGGAAAAATATTTCCCATAAAATTCCAAAAAACTACACATTGTTATGTATTTTTCTTATGATTTTTATTTATTTTACGTCTAAACAAACTAAAATAAACAGTTACATACTAATATTTACTCTTAGAAACCTTATGGTCCTGAAAGGGTTAAACTGGATCCCAATCTCAGTGGTAATATCTACCACAAAACCACAGCGGCGAGTATTATTCATTCTTACTCACCGTCTAATAAAAAAAATTACACCAGATTATCAAAATATTTATAAGCAAAAATTTCATATAAATCAATCTATCAGCCATTTTATGTGCGCTCACTATCAGTGCATCTTGAAATAATAAATATTATACACATCATTCGCTGCTTGTTTGGAACGCAATGAAGACACCAGAGAACTGGCTCCTAAAAAATGCAGCACTCGGATCCACGGATAATTATGATCGCCATAGAGACAACATGTGTATGGGGGTCATGGTCAATGGAGTAGCAACAGTGGCGCCTCTTTCGGTAACGCCGCTTCCTTCTGTTATTAGGTGTAAGATGAAATGTTCCAGGTCTTACTGAAGTAATAATTACAGTACAGCTTCCTTCAATATTCGCCTTCAACTGGAAGCTGTTAGGCACATATATTTGTCTTTTCTGATCAGTAAGGATTTTTTCAAAATTCGCCTACAACTGAAGGCTATTGGGTACTTACAGTACGACTTCCGTCAAAATTCGCTTTCAGTTGGAGGCTATTAGGTACATAAATTTGTCTCTTCTAATCAGTACGGCTTTCCCAAATTCGCATACAACTGGAGGCTTATGGGGCACATAAATTTGTCTCTTCTAATCAGTATTCTTCCATCAAAATTCGCCTCACCTGGAGGCTATTAAATAAGATAAATACCCCCTCAAGCAGCTGCTTGCCACAGAGGTCTGACAGGAGCCTGTCAGTTTATATGCCATAGTAGAAGATCTGTGAGGATTGCAGGACCTCAACTGGAGGCTATTAGGTACATAAATTTGTCTCTTCGTATCAGTACCCTCAAAATTCTCCTACAACTGAAGGCAATTTGGGTACAAAATTTCTCTTTTTCTCAGTACCGCTTCCATCAAAATTCGTCTAAACTGGAGGCTATTGGGTACATAAAATTTCTCTTATGTTGTTAGCGCGCTTGGCTACTGATCTAACGGACCTGGGTTCGAGCCCAGGATTAGGCATGGATGTGTGTGTCGTTTTTCTGCTGAGGGCCTGCCATCCTCTCAGACCTTCTACTGTTGCATATAAACTGACAGGCTCCTGTCAGACCTCTGTGGCAAGCAGCTGCTTGAGGGGGTATATATATATAGTGACTAAATTTAACTGAAGACAATATTCGCTTTATATACCATTGTGAAAACAGTTTTTTTTTACTTGTCGATAAGTCAGTAATTTTTATTTTTCGTGAGGGTTGATTACATCAGATGTAAAGGTGCCTGTAGAAGCCAATTTCACTATTATTGTGCAAATATTACAGAAGATAACTTCCGCAAATTTTCTGCAGAACGCAGGTGCTTCTGGGGCGGGGGTGGCTCAGTCGGTAGCGCGCCAGGTTCGAGTCCCAGCTGGGTCAGCGTTGAGATTTATCTCCGCAAAATTCCCCGCCCTGCCCACGGTCAGTAGGGGACACCGATGGGCTTGGAAAGGCCGCCGTCCGTCGGATGGGACGTTAAGCCGTGGCCCCGTGTGCGGGAGAGCCATACCCTGTGCACGTTAAAGAACGTTAAAGAACACTGGATGGCCTTGACGGGAGGCTACCATCTGTCTCCCAACAGCTGTTCCAGTGGGTCCCCTCCCCCAACCTTCTCTGAGCCTTCGGGGTCCATGTGACCTGGCCATTTAGCCCATGGTGTGCAAAAAAGTGCCGCTCAGAGGTAAAACAACCCAATCCAATCGGTACTGCCCAAATCAGACAAAGAAAGCCTATTATAACAGTAGATTTGATTCCAGCAAAAATTCTAAACAGAAATGGAAATATCTCAACGATATTTTGGGTAGAAATAAATGTAAGTCAATAGTAGGAGACATTTCTTCTGATGATGCAATTATTGCTGATGACTATGCGAAGTCCAATGCCTTCAATAGCTATTTTCATGATACCGTTAACGAATTGATACTGAACCAAACTGAAAACGTTCATGGCAAATATAAATATCAAATTGAGTATAAATATCAAATTGAGTGCATAGATCAGACATTTTATGTCATGCCAATTGTTACTCAAGAGATCTGTAACATAGTGAATGATCTAGGAACTGATAAGTCACCAGGTATAGATGACAAAAATATTAATGTAATTAAAAAGGTTATACATACAATAAAAGGATCTTTGTGCTACTTATTTAATTTATCAATAATAAACGAAGTATTCCCGGATAAACTGAAAATTGCCAGAATTCTTCCCATACATAAATCAGGGGATAAAGAAAATATAGAAAACTACAGACCTATTTCAATTTTGCCAATCTTCTCGAAAATTTTTGAAAAGCTAATTTGTACACGTATTACTAAATTCCTAGATAATATGAAAATTATCACACAACAACAATATGGTTTTCAAAATAAAAAATCTACTCAGACAGCCATTGCAGATTTATATGAGCATATTGTCAATCATTTGAATGCAGGTCACATTGGATTAGCTGTATATCTTGATTTTACGAAAGAATTTGACAGTATTAACCACGAAATTTTGTTAAAGAGAATTGAATTTTATGGCCTGAGAGGTAAAATAAATAACTGGTTAAGAAGCTACTTATTTCAGAGGAAAGCTCTTGTAGAAGTAATGGTAGTATATCAGATGAACATTTTATTTACAGAGGTGTGCCTCAAGGTTCGATTCTTGGTCCGATCCTTTTCCAACTTTATATTAACGACTTAGCAAAGTTACACATTAATTCAAAGATGTTATAATATGCTGATGTTACAAGTATTATCGATTTCAACTAAGATTCTGCAAGCCTGATTAGCAGTGTTAACTACTCTCTAAATATTATATCTGAATGGTGCAGACATAACAATTTATTAATAAATGTCAAGAAATCCAAATACATGATTTATAAAAATAAAAACAAAAGTATCGATGAGAAATGTTTCGATGTGAAGATTAATGAAATTAAGCTAAAGAGATGCACTGAATATAAATTCTTAGGAATATGGGTCGATGAAAATCTGAACTGGTCATTTAACGTAAAGCACCTGAGAATCACTCTGTCAAGGAATATTGGTATGATTGGTAAAATACGTCATATGGTTAACAAGGGTTGGGTTGTTTTACCTCTGAGCGGCACTTTTTTGCATACCATGGGCTGAATGGCCAGGTCGCATGGGCCCCAAAAGCTCAGAGAAGGTTGGGGAAGGGGACCTACTGAAACGGCTGTTGGGAGACAGATGGTAGCCTCCTGTCAAGGCCATCCAGCGTGTTCTTTAACGTGCACAGGGTATGGCTCTCCCGCACACGGGACCACTGCTTAACGTCCCATCCGACGGACGGCGGCCTTTTCAAGCCCATCGGTGTCCCCTACTGACCGTGGGCAGGGCGGAGAATTTTGCGGAGATAAATCTCAACGCTGACCCAGCTGGGACTCGAACCTGGGAACTACAGATTACGAGCCTGGCGCCCTACCGACTGAGCCACCCCCTTCCTTGTGGTTCTTGATTTTATATTTGTCGCATTAAAGCGGAATTTTTCCTTACATGTTTTTTGCAGCAATGGTGCTTAAAAGTATTGTTTGTTGTGGATTCTCTTTTTTTAATTATGATGCAACGTACCCATAATGGATACGTGCTAGAAAGCGCGTTTCGCTGATGATAATAATGTGTAATTAAGCGAGATATTTATTTATTAATTATTAATATCTATAAAAAAAGTGGTAGATAGTTATCGAAAAAAAGAAAAAGGCAAATATATAAGTCTCGAGAATCTGAAGTTAAAAGCAATGACCAATTTCAAAGATCATGACAATAGATTACACCAAACATAAATTATTTTATTTTTATAAAATATAAATAAGTTTAATAATATTTGGTCCCTATTACCCTTACTAGCATTCTGAAAGGGGATGAGGATTCCCTATATCCGGCCAGGCATTGGATATAGTTTTATACTCAATCCCTATTTTACGAAAAAGTTGCTGGGTAGCTTTCATTTAATATGTAATTTGTTGTGGTTTCAAAAAAAAGTATCCGTAAAAAAGTATTCCAAAAAAAAATATACCTTAAGTGGGGTTAAAAAAAAACTGTGTTTAAAAACAAAAGTAAATGCAAATCTGAAGCCGAACAAAGTAGTTTTTAAATAAAAAAAAATTATTGACCTTCAAAAAAGAAATCGATTTTATTTAGCAATAATTGTCGAAATAGTCTGCTAATTTAATCAAAGGGTTTCAATCACTATTACTACAAAATAAAAAATAAATACCCCCTCAAGCAGCTGCTTGCCACAGAGGTCTGACAGGAGCCTGTCAGTTTATATGCCGTAGTAGAGGGTCCGAGAGGATGGCAGGACCTCAGCAGAAAAACAACACATACATCCATGCCTTAACCCGGGGCTCGAACCCAGGTCCCGTAGATCAGTAGCCAAGCGTACTAACCACTCGGCCACGGAAAACCTTCAAATGCTGAATAAGAATCTTTTTCGTACATGAAACAATTGCGATTTTATTGAGCAGTTGCCGTCCCGTGGCCGAGTGGCTAGCGCGCTTGGCTACTGATTTATGGGACCTGGGTTCGAGCCCCGGGTAAGGCATGGATGTTCGTGTTGTTTTCTGCTGAGGTCCTGCCATCCTCTCAGATCTCCTACTATGGCATATAAACTGACAGGCTCCTGTCAGACCTCTGTGGCAAGCAGCTGCTTGAGGGGGTATTTTTTTTTTATTCGTATAAAGCATTCGGATGTATTGCAATTGACGTGAAGCGCGCGGCTGTCTCAGTAGCAACAATATGGCTACGGCCGTGCTCCGCGGTAGCGCTTCAGGCTCGTAATCTGCAGTTCCCAGGTTCGAGTCTCAGCTTAGTCAGGGTTGAGATTTATCTCCGTAAAACTCCCCGCCCTCCCCACGGTCAGTAAGGGAAACCGATGGGCTTGGAAAGGCCGCCGTCCATCGAATGGGACATTAAGCCGTGGCCCCGTGTGTGGAAGAGCCATACCCTGTGCACGTTAAAGAACACACTGGATATCCTTGACGAGAGGCTACCATCTTTCTCTCAACAGCTGTTCCAGTGGGTCCCCTCCCCCAACCTTTCTTGAGCCTTCGGGGTCCTTGTGACCTGACCATTTTGCCCATGGTGTGAAAAGAAGTGCCGCTCAGGGGTAAAACAACCCAACGTTAAAGAACACGCTGGATGGCCTTTGTCGGGAGGCTACCATCTGTCTCCCAACAGCTGTTCCAGTGGGTCCCTTCCCCCAACCTTCTCTGAGACTTCGGGGTCCATGTGACCTGGCCATTTAGCCAATGGTGTGCAAAAAAGTGCCGCTCAGAGGTAACAACCCAGTAATTTATTATTGGGAGCAGCTAAAGACTGTAAATAGGCCATAAACTACACTTCTCTGTCACTGGAGGCGCTGGTTGCTATCTATAAGCCCATCAGACGATGATTCTTGCTCTGACAAAGTCACGCGCCGCGAGACGCGTGTTGATTAGTCGACTGGAGCGAGCCAATGGAAGGCGTGGCTAACATTGTTGTATCTTGTCCTGTCACGTCACTTCCGATCGATGGTGCTACAGGAAGCTTTGCGTGTTCATTATTGTTAACGCTCTGAAAGAAATGGAGACAAGGTATCATGCGAAGTTTTCCCAGCTTTGGTTCCTTAGAGAGAGAAATATTGAATCGAAAGCTTGGCGAAGCTTCAAACTGTGGACTCTGCAAACAGGTGGCTGGTTGTTGCGTAGTTTCAGGTGGTTTATTTATTGCTCACGCACTGAACAAACAGGATCGAAATAAATCTCTTTTCATCGGAAAAGTAATTAGTATCTCGAGCGAAAGGAATTATTGTAAATCCTTGTCGATTAGACTTTTGAAACGCGAAGAGCAATTATTTAGAATGTGTTTAATACTCTCTGCAGCAGACGCGTTTACGATTTTGGGTTGGGTTGTTTTATCTCTGAGCGGCACTTTTTTGCACACCATGTGCTAAATGGCCAGGTCAGAAGGACCCCGAAGGTTGGGGGAGGGGACCCACTGGAACAGCTGTTGGGAGACAGATGGTAGCCTCGCGTCAAGGCCATCCAGTGTGTTCTTTAACGTTGGGTTGTTTTACCTCTGAGCGTAACTTTTTTGCACACTATGTATTAAATGCCCAGGTCACACGAACCCCGAAGGCTCAGAGAAGGTTGGGGGAGGGGACCCATTGGAACAGCTGTTGGGAGACAGATGATAGCCTCCCGTCAAGGCCATCCAGTGTGTTCTTTAACATTGGGTTGTTTTACCTCTGAGCGGCACTTTTTTGCACACCATGGGCTAAATGGCCAGGTCACAAGGACCCCGAAGGCTCAGAGAAGGTTGGGGGAGGGGACCCATTGGAACAGCTGTTGGGAGACATATGGTAGCCTCCCGTCAAGGCATACAGTGTGTTCTTTAATGTTGGGTTGTTTTACCTCTGAGCGGCACTTTTTTGCACACCATGGGCTAAATGGCCAGGTCACATGGACCTCGAAGGCTCAGAGAAGTTGGGGGAGGGGACCCACTGGAACAGCTGTTAGGAAACAGGTGGTAGCCTCCCGTCAAGGCCATCCAGCGTGTTCATTAACGTGCACAGGGTATGACTCTCCGGCACACGGGGCCACGGTTTAACGTCCCATCCGACGGACGGCGGCCTTTCCAAGCCCATCGGTGTCCCCTACTGACCGTGGGCGGGGAATTTTGCGTAGATAAATCTCAACGCTGACTCAGCTGGTACTCGAACCTGGGAACTACAGATTACGAGCCTGACGCGCTACCGACTGAGCCACCCCCGCCCAAATAAATTACTGTAGGGAGTGGTCTGATATTTACTTAGTTAAAAACATATTGTCTTTATTTCCAAATTTGTTTTTATTTGACATCAAAAATGCGTTTTGAGTAAAAAAAACGTTAGCCACAGTAAAAAAATAGAAATTAGTTTAATTGAAATCAAATAGTGTTGAAATTTGAATTTTGAAGAATACGTTAATTACAGTTTTTTCGGAAGAGTCAATACCTTTGTATTGACTCTTCCGAATTCCATTTTGAAATACTTCCGCCTTCTTTATTTAGTATCGAAATATTAATTATTAGATATATTTTTCAAATTTGGTATCACATGATTCGTATGTTGAATGGAGTTTGGAGGGGGGAGGGTAAAGTATTGGCTCAGTCGAGAGCGCACCAGGCTAGTGATCTACTGTTCCAGGTACGAGTCCCGCTTTTGCCACCGTTGAAATTTGCCTCCCCAAAATCCTCACCCTGCCCAAAGAATGTAGAGGGAGAAGAAGTTAAGCTTCCATAGAGATGAATGTAAAATCGAGTATCGTGCATTTGGCGTAGAGGTGAAACGAACATTACAGGGGACGAACGCTTTTGTAATTACATGTTACTGTCAACTTCCATTCTCTTCGCTTTTCCTATGTAATAATTTCCCATTGATATCCTTGCAGAGTATATTAATATCAGTTCTGGTCCCTGTTTCTATGCAACCAAGAAACCACCTAATTGTAATAATTTATTCTATAAATTAACTTAAGGCTAATTTGAAATTTTCTCTGTCCGTTCAATTTATAATTGTTGGTTCAACGAAAAATAATTCCAATGGAGAAAATAAACCTTTATTAAAATCATGATATTATTTTTTTCAAATACAAAGTGCAGTTACTTTTTTCCTTTTTTAAAATATAAATTTTTTGATGCATAATTCCTTTGCCCCTTATTGTTTGCTTCCCAGCTGAAACAAATGCACGATACGAATCGAAACACCACTTGAGGTCGCCACTTACGCTTTGTCAAAGCTGAACTTCGTTTCCTTATACGTTCTTTGGAATCAATATGTTTTGCTTGTACACTGCAGGTAAAAAAATATCATATTGAAAGAAAAAACTTTCTATAGTTGTCCGTCCCGTGGCCTCTGTGGTTCGCGCACTTGGCTACTATTCTATTAGGGACCTGGTTTCGAGCCCCAGAGAAGGCATGGACGTTTGTGTTGTTTTTCTGCTGAGGTCCTACCATCCTCGCAGACCTTCTATTATGGCATATAAACTGACAGGCTCCTGTCAGACCTCTGTGGTTAGCGCACTTGTCTACTATTCTATAAGGGACCTGGGTTCGAGTCCTAGAGAAGGCATGGACGTGTGTGTTGTTTTTCTGCTGAGGTCCTACCATCCTCGCAGACCTTCTACTATGGCATATAAACTGACAGGCTCCTGTCAGACCTCTGTGGTTAGCGCACTTGGCTACTATTCTATAAGGGACCTGGATTCGAGTCCCAGAGAAGGCATGGACGTGTGTGTTGTTTTTCTGCTGAGGTCCTACCATCCTCGCAGACCTTCTACTATGGCATATAAAGTGACAGGCTCCTGTCAGACCTCTGTGGTTAGCGCACTTGGCTACTATTCTATAAGGGACCTGGATTCGAGTCCCAGAGAAGGCATGGACGTGTGTGTTGTTTTTCTGCTGAGGTCCTACCATCCTCACAGACCTTCTACTATGGCATATAAACTGACAGGCTCCTGTCAGACCTCTGTGGTTAGCGCACTTGGCTACTATTCTATAAGGGACCTGGATTCGAGTCCCAGAGAAGGCATGGACGTGTGTGTTGTTTTTCTGCTGAGGTCCTACCATCCTCACAGACCTTCTACTATGGCATATAAGCTGACAGGCTCCTGTCAGACCTCTGTGGTTAGCGCACTTGGCTACTATTCTATAAGGGACCTGGATTCGAGTCCCAGAGAAGGCATGGACGTGTGTGTTGTTTTTCTGCTGAGGTCCTACCATCCTCACAGACCTTCTACTATGGCATATAAACTGACAGGCTCTTGTCAGACCACTGTGGCAAGCAGCTGCTTGATGGTGTATTTATTTTATTTTATTATCAAAGTTCGTTGGGCAGACACGAGGAAATGTAAGAACAGGTTCTTGATGCTTGCTTGGTACGTTTCGTCTCAACCTACTTCTGCCTTCAGTTTAATGACATCCATTAAGTAAAGCTTTCCGGTTTTGTTTTTCCTAATTCATGTGAGTGTAACGTTTAATTTTCCTTTTATTTCCTCGTAACGGGCATCGTTCACATCGCATAATGGCTCAAGTCCTAAAAACGCAGTTACAAGTCGAAGTATAATACAACCAATAATTATCATATCATTTATCAGTTGTAGGGAGGACATGAATGAATGGTTATCGTATCAGGAAAACGAAAGTTCCTTTCCTTATTGAGGTGGTTAGAGATTTTCAATGTATATGTTACCGCTAAAGTGTAGAAATCAGTTATTCTACAGATTATCTAGGTATTGTGCAGATTAACTAGGGTGATCTGTTAACTTGCGGAAAATTGTTTCATTTCTCAAATTACCTAGGTAATCTGCAAATTACCTGGATAATCTGCACATTACCTACTAGGCACTCGTTAAAGTGAAACTAAGATCTTTGCTGGAACAACAGGAACGTTTCTGTACGCTTAAATTAACATAATGTTATTTATCTAGTGTCCGAGAGTAGAGTTGAAACCAGGGTCATCCCTCTGTCAACATGAATCAGTCTTCCGAATTATAAAAAACGCCCCCAAAATGAGCAGGCCAAGTGAGAACGAATCATTTTAGTGATTCGTTATCAAGAATGAATCACTTTACCGATTCGTTCTCACTTGGCCTCCGCTCATCCGGGGCGTTTTTTATAATGCAGACGAGTGAATCACGTGACACGAAGATTCATATTCAAGGGATTCACCACTATGAGAGAAACAAACTTTTGAACTTTAACGATACAGAAGCCGTTAATGTGCACATTACCTAGGTAAAATGCGGAAAACTCTTGATTCCGCACGATTGCTTTTCATAACGATCTTGATTCCATAACGGTGCAAATCAGTTAATCTGCAGATTAGCTAGGTAATGTGCACATTAACGGCTTTCGAGCTTTAGCGGTAACATATACACTCAGAGGCCACTTTATTAGGTTAAGTTCCATGTTATGACAATAACAAAGATCTTTTAAGAGAGAAGAGTTGAAGCTTCCAAAGATGCAATATAAATTGTGCGACTGCAGCGCCCTTCAAACGTGGCATTCCTGTATTGCAGTGAAGCCATTGACAACCCTGTAATTGACATTACAAGGAAAAATTTTATGTCTTAATATATTTGTCCCTGTAAAGATCCTTGTAATGATCGCTAGGAATGAAGCATTCATTCCTAACCATCATTGCAAGGATCTTTACAGGCCTTAATAATTACAGGGGATAATGTGTTATTATTATCCTAGCCTTAATAATTACAGGGACAATTTTTTGGTCCCTGTAATTGACATTACAGGGACAAATTTTATTATTTTTCTTTTCATTTGATGAATAAACTTTTTTATTACGTATATAGTTATTAGCAAAACGAAATTTCATTTACATTGGAAAATAAATGTAATCCTTTAACTTCAAAACTATTTATCTACTATTGCCATTGTGTTTGATCGGGTTTTATTATTTACGTTATTCCTTGATCTCTTTCTGCTTGAACTTGTTTATTGATACACATTTAACTATTTTAGTATGTAAATCACTTTTTGAATATATAATTAGATATGGAATAACAGTTAATGGAACAGCCTATAAGACAAAATTAAATAAAATCAAAGAATACAAATTAGTCTGTTAAAAAGATTGTGTAATTCAGAAGTTAAAAATTCCCTTACAACGAAAGAGGATATATTCAGTTTGTTCAAAATTTTACCTATTGAAAGTTTATATGTGTTTGTTTCCGTGATCAATAATTTCTTTGATAATACCTATAAGCAAAATATTTGCCACAATAAGTTTACTAGAAAAAAAGGCTAAGGGTTTTTTGAAACATTATTTTCGTCAAATTATATTTGTCAATATTTTCGTCAAATATTTCGTGTATTTTATAATAATTACGGACGAAATTCCAAAGAATATAAAATTCCCTCTTTACTTAACTTGCTTTCTAAAGAAATTGTTAACTTAAGAAAATTTATGATGTTAAAAAAAAATTATTTCAGTAGTTGATGAAAAGTGATATTTTTAATCAAAATCATTTATCATTTTAGCGGTTGCTTTTTTATTTTATTTTCCTCTTTCATTTTATGTAATGATACTGATGTAATCTAGATCATATCTGTAAAACCATATATGTACATTCCCGCTGATAAGCTTCGGCCTAGTGGGATTTTTTATGTAAAATAATTACAGATAATAATTTTTGAAAAAAATATCAGAAAAATTAAAAAAATTTGAAAAAAAATTAAGCTACCATCTGTCTCCTAACAGTTAGGAGACAGATGGTAGCCTTCCGTTGAGGCCATCCAGCACGTTCTTTAACGTGCACAGGATGTGGCTATTTCCCCACACGGAGTCACGGCTTAACGTTTCATCCGACGGACGGCGGCGTTTTCAAGTCCATCGATGTCCCTTTTCTCACTGAGGGATGAGAGGGAGTCGAGATAAATCTTAACGCTGCCCCAGATGACACTCGAACCTGGGAACTGCAAATTACAATTCTGGAGCGCAGATTGCTATTTAGGGTTAAAACAGTAATATAACAAAGCAAACTTTCAGGGGCACAATTTTGCATTTCTTCTACAGAGAGCCGTCTCCTCTTGATGACAGGGGCGGGGGTGGCTCAGTCGGTAGCGAGCCAGGCTCGTAATCTGCAGTTCCCAAGTTCGAGTCACAGCTGGATCAGCGTTGAGATTTATCTCCCCAAAACTCACCACCCTGCCCACAGTCAGTAGGGGGACACCGATGGGTCTCGAAAGTCCGCCGCCCGTCGGATGGAACGTTAAGCCGTGGCTTTATTTGCACTTTTTCCGTGTTCCCTTTTTTCCCGTGTTCCGTTTTTCCGTTTTTTATTTGCACTATTTCCGTGTTCTTTAACATGCACAGAGTACGGGTGCGGGAGAGTCATACCCTGTGCATGTTAAAGAACACGTTGGATGGCCTTGACGGGAGGCTATCATCTGTCTCCCAACAGCTGTTCCAGTGAGTCCCCTCCCCCAACCTTCTCTGAGCCTTCGGGGTCTTTGTGACCTGACCATTTAGCCCATGGTGTGCAAAAAAGTGCCGCTCAGAGGTAAAACAACCCAACCTCTTGATGACTTATACATTCTTCGGTTTTATTTTCTATCCTCCAGCACAAGATATCTATGAAGCATCCATAGGCAACGGCGGTCCAGCTACGAACACCATTACTCTGGTTGTTTTATCTCTGAGCGGCACTTTTTTGCACACCATGGGCTAAATGGCGAGATCACATGGACCCCGAAGGCTCAGAGAAGGTTGGGGGAGGGGACCCACTGGAACAGCTGTTGGGAGACAGATGGTAGCCTCCCGTCAAGGCCATCCAGCGTGTTCTTTAACGTGCACAGGGTATGGCTCTCCCGCACACGGGGCCACGGTTTAACGTCGCATCCGACTGACGGCGGCCTTTCCAAGCCCATCGGTGTCCCCCTACTGACAGTTTTGCGGAGATAAATCTCAACGCTGACCCATCTGGGACTAGAACCTGGGAACTACAGATTACGAGCCTGGCGCGCTACCGACTGAGCCGTCCCCGCCCCCATGGTAATCAGATATCGCAGCGATGTCTGCGGACATTTTCATCTCGCACTCCGATGATATCCAATGGTACAGGTGACGTTGCCTAGCTGCGGACGATGACACTTGGGGACGATAAATGGATCGTCTGGTTCACTCCATTGCGTGATCTTTTGCACGCCAAACAGATTAGTAATGTTTAATGCCCGCCATTGATGAATGCACAGCGACTTAGTTTTTTTTATTCACAGTACGAGGAAGTATTTTTCTTTGGTAGATTGCAAGGAATTTACTTCGAGAAAAAAAAACTACTTTTAATTGTAATGTACCGTGGCCGAATGGTTAGCGCGCTTGGCTGTTGATCTAAGGGACCTGGGTTCGAGCCCCGGGTATGGCATGGATGTTCGTGTTGTTTTTCTGCTGAGGTCCTGCCATCCTCTCAGATCTTCTACTGTGGCATATAAACTAACAGGCTCCTGTCAGACCTCAAGCAGCTGCTTGAGGGGGTATTTATTTATTTTATTTATATTTTCCTTTTAAATACAGTCGCTCAAAACAATATCCGAACACTATGGTTGAATGCAGAATTCAGAAAAAAATATCTGGAAACGATTTTTTTTAGGAAATTAGCGATCTGGCAACCTTAGTATCACGTGACACGAAGGTTGCCAGATCACTAATTTCTAAAAATATCGTTGCCAGATATTTTTTCTGAACTCTGTAATCAACCGTAGTGTTCAAATATTTTTTTGAGCGACTGTAGGTGGTCATATTATTTTGATACTAGATCGTGTGGGCTCACTCACGGAAATATAGAGCGTGTGCAGTTACCGTTCACAGCAAACTGGAGCGTGTGCAGTAACTGCACACGCTCCATATTTCCGTGATGACACTTGGGGACGATTTATCTCCCCAAGTGTCATCACGATTTATCTGGACGATTTATCTGACGATTGATGATATCTGACGATTTATCTGGAGCGTGTGCAGTAACTGCACACGCTCCAGTTTGCTGTGAACTTTAACTGGAGCGTGTACAGTTGCTGTACGCGCTCCAGATATTTGACACGAAGGTTGCCAGATCTAACGATTTCTAAAAAAATCGTTGCCAGATATGTTTTCTGAACTCTGTAATCAACCATAGTGTTCGGATACTTTTTTGAGCGACTGTACATCAAGAGGAACCAATTATGTGAAAAATACCATTTTATGAACTAATTTGCGACTGAGGAAAGAAAGTTAACAAGTGAGCGAGAATACATATTCCTGTGAGGAATTAATAGTGACAGCGTAAGAATGCACTGCGCATGACGAATAATCTGCGACAAAGTTGGGTCGTTTTACCTCTGAGTGGCACCTTTCGTTTTTGGGCACAATGGTCTAAATGGCCAAGTTTACAAGGTTGTGTTGGATTGTTATACCTCTGAACGGCACCATTTTGCAAATCATGTGCTAAATGGCCAGGTTACAAGGACCCCGAAAGCTCAGAGAAGGTTGGGAGAGGGGACCCACTGGGACAGCTGTTGGGAGACAGATGGTAGCCTCCCGTTAAGGCATACAGTGTGTTCTTTAATGTTGGGTTGTTTTACCTCTGAGCGGCACTTTTTTGCATACCATTGGCTAAATGGCCACGTCACAAGGACCCCGAAGGCTCAGAGAAGGAGGGGGCCCACTGGGGAGGGGACTCAGAGAAGGAAGGGGCCTGCTGGGGGAGGGGACCCACTGGAACAGCTGTTGGGAGACAGATGGTAGCCTCCCGTCAAGGCCATCCAGCGTGTTCTTTAACGTTGGGTTGTTTTACCTCTGAGCGGCACTTTTTTGCAAACCATGGGCTAAATGGGTAGGTCACATGGACCCCGAAGGCTCAGAGAAGGTTGGGGGAGGGGACCCACTGGAACAGCTGTTGGGAGACAGATGGTAGCCTCCCGTCAAGGCGATCCAGCGTGTTCTTTAACGTTGGGTTGTTTTACCTCTGAGCGGCACTTTTTTGCACACCGTGGGCTAAATGGCCAGGTCACATGGACCCCGAAGGCTCAGAGAAGGTTGGGGGAGGGGACCCACTGGAACAGCTGTTGGGAGACAGATGGTAGCCTCCCGTCAAGGCCATCCAGCGTGTTCTTTAACTTGCACATGGTATGGCTCTCCCGCACACGGGGCCACGGCTTAACGTCCCACATATACTGTGCACATTAAAGTGTTTTTCCGGCCACGGCTTAATGTCCCATTCAACGGACGGCACCTTTCTAAACCTCTCGGTATCCCCTATTGAACTAGAACACGGCGGGGAATTTTGCGGAGATAAATCGTAACACTGGCCCAGCTGGGACTCGAACCTGGAAACTGCAGAATACGAGACTGGCGCGCTACCGACTGAGCACCTCCGCCCCACTAAATAATTTAGGAGAGTAAACAAGAAGTAAATCAATAAAAATTTAAATAAGGTATGACCGAGTGGTTAGCACGCTTGGCTACTGATCTAAGGGACCTGGGTTCGAGCCCCGGGTAAGGCATGGATGTGTGTGTCGTTTTTCTGCTGAGGTCCTGCCATCCTCTCAGACCTTCTACTTTGGCATATAAATTGACAGGCTCCTGTCAGACCTCTGTGGCAAGCAGTTGCTTGAAGGGGTATTTATGTATTTTTATTTTTTGATGGAGTGCGATGATCAAAGGATTTATTTTGATTCCCCCTCCCCTCTAAACCCCAAAGGGATGGGAAAGCGAAACATTTTCATTTTAAGTGATATATGAGAGAATGATTTCCATTTTGTGTTTTATTGGTACCAATGCATTATTGCTATTTTTTCAAATCCTCCATTAGTTCGTATTTTCAGTATCAGATGGGGCAAAATTGGAAACCGAAAAAACTTCATTCTCTTTGAAAACAAGCAACCTGTATTCACCAGAGATGATTAGCTATTCTTTCAATTGTTCCTTAAGTCTGGTTAGAAGGATTTCTTCTCTTATCCGAATTTGTATTCCTAACTTTAAATCGGCTAAAGAAATTTCGTCACATATAGCAACAGAAAAATATTTGAAAAAAGAAAATGCAGACTCTTTAATTTAAAACAGCTTTTCTTCTATAGAAAATTATAATACATATAATATGAAACCATTCCTCTTTTATAGCAAATTATGATACTGTTTCAACAGATGAACGCGCTGCAATGGCATGTGACTGGTGTATCATGAACGCTCGGCTATACTTAGCGTGACGATTAACGAAATTAACTGTTCAGAACGAGAATGCTTTGAAAAATAGTAAGAATTGTGAAAGAAAGCAAAGAGATAGTGGAGGAGTAAAAGGAAGAAAGAGATAGCGTATGAAAATTAGTGTTGTGTAAAGCTACGTAAAAGGAATGCTCTTATTTAATTTAAGGTGAAACGTGGTTCCGGGGTGGAGAAGAGGAATCAACGGTAAAGTTTTGTTATTGGGTCCTCTATCAGGGGAGATCAATGTTAAAAAAGTTTCACATGTATAAGGTATAAAGTTTTATTAAGGTTATTTAATGTCGCAAATGAGATTCAATAAAAAAGTGGTTTGCCTTTATGCTAAGAGAAATAGAAGTACTTATGTTTAGATAAAATTGATTGATTCGTAATAATATTGCGTCATTGTAATAAATTACATCATTCATACTTTAGTGGTAAACATATGTGTTATTTATGAACTCACGTTAACTTTCATCTCTTTGAATTTATATCAATACATGAAATATTCTTTTCGTCTTACCTCAAAATCAGTTACTAGGTAACCACATCTCTTTAACGTTATCAAAATTTTCTATCCAAAACGAATTGGATTTTTCACACCTAGTATCATTCTAACTCCCAAGTTCTCAGTTAACCAACAAATATAATGGATTTCACACTTATTCCAAACAGATATATTTCCTTTTCTGAAAAATCAGATTCCGACAAATGCTCTTTGATTTTAATTGGAGAGAAGCACTGTCATTTGAATTTTTACCATTTTTTTTTTGAAAATTCGATTACTATGTTTTTTAACGACTAAACTACTGAAATTAAACTTAACATGACCGAATGCATTAAAAGTGATTTCGAGACTTAGAAGCAATATCAATGATACAATTTTATATTCAGTATCAAGACACGCAAAGAATGCATGAGCATATCCCATTTGTTCATTTCGCAGTAATAATATATTTTCTTAAATGTTGGACATATCGTTGAGATATATCCGTGATATATGCAAGTTATTGAAGTTTACCAAGATACTGATTGAACGAACGATACGTTATTGTATTAAACTATTTTATTAATTTAGTGGTAGTTTTAATAGGACCACTGCTTTTTCTATTAATTTATTATTTCTATTAATCTTATTTTTACCTACCGCCAGAAGAATAAAAAAAAAATTGAATTATTTTGTGAATGGACAATATTCGAATTCATTTTCATTTCATGAAAAAATGAAAAAATACGTTTTGCTAAACGAAAAAAAATCGCTTAAGAATTCAGTTTTTAGTAAACGAAGCGATCGATTCAACTTTTCAGAAATCGCTACAAAAATGCAAAGAGGTTCAGTAATATTAGAAAAGTTGGTAAAGAAATTGCAGCAATCTCCCTATTACCAAAAGTATTTCCAGAACAACATTGCAAAATAAAAAAAAAGCCATCAATTAATTACTTTGCTCGATACCCCTATTTCTCTCCTTTTCGCTTCACACAGTTCGAAGTACGCACCCGGAAGACTTTTCGTATCTGCCTCGGTGAAGCTCCATTGCACAAAGAGGCTTTTACTGCTGGATCCAACAGTAAGATACTAAATGGACTCTAAAATAAAAAAAAAGATTTCAAAGCAGCAATTATTTCCCTACATCTTATTCGTGATATTAAAATTTAATTAAAATTTTTTCAGCCTTCTGAGATTTTTTTTTTACATAGTATTCTCTCCGATATTTCTTTTTTTTTTTCGTTCAAAGTGTTTCAGTAATTATTTGAATATTTCTCATTCGTCAAAAATTCTCTGTCAGCAGTAAATCTTCTGAATGTTTTCGAAAGTAATTCTAGGATTAAACTTCTCTTTTTTCAGCTTCAATTATCAGAAAAGAAGTTTTTCTTTAAGTCTCTTTATTCGTTGTTTAATTTTAAAGCTTTTACCTACCACAAGCTTTATTTTCAAGTAAGTTTTAAAACTTTAATGATCTCTATAATATATATTCTTCTAAACACTCGAATTTTTCACATTCTCTAATATCTGTTATTTTTAATTCTTGTTTATTCTTCCATCGCAATAGAAGTCTTTTGGTGTAGTGAATTTTAAAAATGAAATGGAAGGGATAATATATTATTTATTTCTTCAGGCATAGGTATTAAAATTTAACATGATAATGTTAAACCGTATCTCTTTATTCTAATAAAATAATAATCTCTCTTAAACTTGTTAACATCCGTAGACATGTATTGAGAATGTTTTGGTTAAGTTTGTTTTTTCTTCCAAAATGCTGTAAGTTTTTTAAAATAATATTTCATCATTTTCGATAATGGTATTTAACAACCTTTTTATTAACGTAAAAAGGAGAAGAAAATAGGACTTAACAAATGGGAAGATTCAAATTCCCCAAAGGTGCGTTCCAGTTATTTTTCCATTGCTGACTATTCATCTTAAAAACGTTGTATCGTGACTTACTTCGTGAATTAGCAATAGCAGTTTTTCCCATTATCAAAACTAATTTGCCCAAATGTTTCCAAGACAACAAGACTTAAAATTGCATTCTCGAGTCTTCGTAATCAAGATTATTAGAACTATCTTAATTCCCGTTTGCGACAACTGATTACAGCAGATAGTCAAAGAGACATTCGAATTTTTCCCTTTTTTTTTTGTATCTTATATTCAGAAAATAACACTCAAAATGTCATAACTGCTGAGATCTTTTCTGCATTAATCTAATAAACAAACCTGATGCTTACAACTAAACAAATGGTTGTCATGGTAATGGAAAATTTATCAAGCAGCTGCGAGGTTTTAGCATTGGGAAAGAAATTGTTGTGTCACTTTATGAGATCTCTGCCAGTGGTTATATCTTTCTTAACCCTTTCAGGACCATAAGGTTTCTAAGAGTAAATATTAGTATGTAACTGTTTATTTTAGTTTGTTTAGACGTAAAATAAATAAAAATCATAAGAAAAATACATAACAATGTGTAGTTTTTTTGAATTTTATGGGAAATATTTTTCCCAATGGACTGTAAAGGTAACACAAATTATAGTTAGGCTTATTATGCAATGTCTTTTATTTATTGGTTTATTAGAACAAAATGTTAACTAAAATAATACAAAATTATGAAATAAAATTACTATACAAAATGATGTGCTAATTATGATATTCTGCGAAGCAATTTCTTTTGGTAGTGAGGCAAAGATGGACATTGCACATAGTACATATATTATGCGTCCTGACAGTTCTGTTTTTGTTTTCTAAACGTTCCCGTTTACGTAATTGCGTTCGGCATACTTTCTATTTTGACATTCTGTATAAAAAATGCAGATAAGGTTATAATTAAACACGACAATCACCAATTTTAAAATGGGAAAAATGTTTCCCTTGGTCGTGAAAGGGTTAATCAACAAAGTACATTTGCCAGTGGTTGTATCTGCATCAAAATTTTTTTTCTATTTATTAGGTTGGTGAAACTTATAGCCAATATTGATTTTTATGCCCCAATGTGAGAACAGATATTTTTTGGATGTGTCGATATGTGAATCATTGTATTTTTACTGAAGGACAATCACGACGTATATGACAAAAAAGGCCATGCCATATCCGCGACTCGAACCTGGACCTCGGCAGTCGCAGTGCCAACGCAAGCCAACGAAATACCATTAAGCCACCGAGGACGGGCGTGGCTCAGTCGGTAGCGCGTCAGGTTCGTAATCTGCAGTTCTCCTGCTCGAGTCCCAGCTGGGCCAGTGTTGTGATTTATCTCTTCAAGACTCCCCGCCCTGCCCACAGTCAGTAGGCGACACCGATGGGCTTGGAAAGTTCGCCGTCCATCGGATGGGACGTTAAGCCATGATTCATATGCGGAAGAACCATACCCTGTGCACGTTAAAGAACATGCTGGATGGCCTTGACTGGAGACTACCAGATTTCTCCCAACAGCTCTCCCGTTGATCCCCTCCCCCTCTCTCTCTGAGCCTTCGGGGTCCGTGTGACTTGGTCATTTAGCCCATTATGTGCAAAAACGTGCCACTCAGAGGTAAAACAACCCAACTGAGCCACAGAGGCGGAGAATAGACAAAAGTCAATTTCCAAATGCTTCAGATGTACTTTATTATTTTTAAAAATTCTCTGGTAGGTTGCTATTAGTTGTCTTGAATTGCCAAATGATATTCACCTAAAAAAATTTTCACCGACATTGTCGAAATAGCATCGTCAATTGCAGTTGCTCTTCTTAGAAATTGAGAAATAACGAACTTATCACTTTCCTCGTTGCTACGGCAATTAATTGGTGTGTGTATTCGACGAGTGCGATGCGGAAGCACGTAAAGAGTTGACTCGGCTATCACAATTACGATATCCTGCTCCATACCCATGATGCCATGAACTCTCGCTCATCGGGTATAATCACATCGGATTTGGGTTGGGTTGTTTTACCTCTGAGCGGCACTTTTTTGCACACCATGGGCTAAATGGCCAGGTCACATGGACCCCGAAGGCTCAGAGAAGGTTGGAGGAGGGGACCCACTGGAACATCTGTTGGGAGACAGATGGTAGCTCCCGTCAAGGCCATCCAGCGTGTTCTTTAACGTTGGGTTGTTTTACCTCTGAGCGGCACTTTTGTGCACACCATGGGCTAAATGGCCAGGTCACATTGACCCCGAAGGCTCGGAGAAGGTTGGGGGAGGGGACCCACTGGAACAGCTGTTGGGAGACAGATGGTAGCCTCCCGTCAAGGCCATCCAGCGTGTTGTTTAACGTGCACAGGGTATGGCTCTCCCGAACACGGGGCCACGGCTTAACGTCCCATCCGACGGACGGCGGCCTTTCGAGCCCATCGGTGTCCCCTACTGACCGTGGGCAGGGCGGGGAATTTTGCGGAGATAAATCTCAACGCTGACCCACCTGGGAAATACAGATTACGAGCCTGGCGCGCTACCGACTGAGCCACCCCCGCCCCACGGAAGCACGTGAAGAGTTGACTCGGCTATCACAATTACGATATCCTGCTCCATACCCATGTTGCCATGGACTCTCGCTCATCGGGTGTAATCACACCGGAAATATGTGGGAATTCACAGTCGAATGTGGGGAGGAAAAATTGATGATACTCTCAAACCGATAATGACATTAAATATCAGTGTTAGTTAGCCTTTAACTTCATCAGAGTGTGATTTCAGATTTGGTAGAACTTAACACCGCAGAAACACATGGTATTTTGAAGGTGGATAACTGAAAATGGAAAATTGCATTCAGTTTGTTGGGTTCGGTTGTTTTACCTCTGAGCTGCACTTTTTGTACACAATGGACCAAATGACCAGGGGACGGGGGTGGCTCAGTCGGTAGCGCGCCAGGCTCGTAATCTGTAGTTCCCAGGTTCGAGTCCCAGCTGGGTCAGCGTTGAGATTTATCTCCGCAAAAATTCCCCGCCCTGCCCACGGTCAGTAGGGCACACCGATGGGCTTGGAAAGGCCGCCGTCCGTCGGATGGGACGTTAAGCCGTGGTCCCGTGAGTAGGAGAGCCATACCCTGTGCACGTTAAAGAACACGCTGGATGGCCTTGACGGGAGGCTATCTGTCTCCCAACAGCTGTTCCAGTGGGTCCCCTCCCCCAACCTTCTCTGAGGCTTCGGGGTCCTTGTGACCTGGCCATTTAGCCCATGGTGTGCAAAAAAGTGCCGCTCAGAGGAAAAACAACCCAACAACCCTTAAATACTGAACGAATATTGTTGGAAATCGAGATATGATTTATTTGATTGAGATCTCTATTTCTTATTGCATTTTTCGAAACCAAGAAACTCACTTAAAAGTTATAGAGCTTCGGCGTTAGCTCAACATTTCCTACAACAGAAGGCCTATGGACCAAGTTATGACGTCAGCATAAGTAGTTTTGTAATGTAGACCATTCTTATATATTTCTGTCTATCGGTGGTGTACTTTTATACTAATGCTTATTTATAAATATAACTTATTTAGGAGAAAAATTATTCTTATTTATTAACATTAAGATAATTGCTAATAAATCCAAATAATTTTTCTCCAAATAAGATATATTTATAAATAAACATTGATAAAAAGATTAATGTAAAAGTACACCAGTGATAATAATAGAAAAAAATGCATAAGAATTATATACATTATAGGAATACCTATAGTGACGTCATAACTTCGTACACAAGGCCAACTAGACCTTCGTACACAAGGCCAACTAGACTTCGTACACCGGCCTTCTCTTAAGAAGATGTTAGCTTCCAATTGAGTTGGGTTGGGTTGTTTTACCTCTGAGCGGCATTTTTTTGCATACCATGGGCTAAATGGCCAGGTCACATGGACCCCGAAGGTTGGGGGAGGGGACCCACTGGAACAGTTGTTGGGAGACAGATGGTAACCTCCCGCCAAGGCCATCCAGCGTGTTCTTTAACGTGCACAGGGTATGGCTCTCCCGCACACGGGGCCACGGCTTAACGTCCCATCCGACGGACGGCGGCCTTTCCAAGCCCATCGGTGTCCCCTACTGACCGTGGGCAGGGCGGGGAATTTTGCGGAGATAAATCTCAACGCTGACCCAGCTGGGACTCGAACCTGGGAACTACAGATTACGAGCCTGGCGCGCTACCGACTGAGCCACCCCCGCCCAAGCTTCCAATTGACGTAACATAGAGTTGATGCTTACTTTATGGAAACCAGTGTATTTTTGTTGATTAATTAATTAATGAGTGCAAATGCGAACGTAGCAATCATGCATACATCACAACATAAACTAAGGATCCCGGGAAAAAAGGGAAACTTCTAGTTGAAAATATATTTTCTCATATTGAAAAATATTTTTTATTGAAAATGTGTTTATATTCCTATTGAAAATGTTTTTGTTTTTTTTTTTTCAAACATAAAAAAACATCAAGATTACATTTTGTTAAGGAAAAAATATTAATTTTTGATAAGCATGATATTTTTTAAACACCAATTAATTTTTCGTTCAAGTTTTGCAGAGTAACGAAGGGCAACATCTCATCTTGCTCTCCTCTGCTACCGGCGGGGTGGCTCAGTCGGTAGCGCGCCAGGCTTGTAATTTGTAGTTCCCAGGTTCGAGTCCCAGCTGGGTCAGCGTTGAGATTTATCTCCGCAAAATTCTCCGCCCTGCCCACGGTCAGTAGGGGACACCGATGGGCTTGGAAAGGCCGCCGTCCGTCGGATGGGACGTTAAGCCGTGGCGCCGTGTGCGGGAGAACCATACCCTGTGCACGTTAAAGAACACGCTGGATGGCCTTGACGAGAGGCTACCATCTGTCTCCCAACAGCTGTTCCAGTGGGTCCCCTCCCCCAACCTTCTCTGAGCCTTCGGGGTCCATGTGACCTGGCCATTTAGCCCATGGTGTGCAAAAAAGTGCCGTTCAGAGGTAAAACAACCCAACCCAGTGGGTCCCCTCCCCCAAACTTCTCTGAGCCTTCGGGATCCATGTGACCTAGCCATTTAGCCCATGGTGTGCAAAAAAGTGCCGCTCAGAGATAAAACAACCCAGCCCAACTATTCGTGTTTAAACAAATCAGAATAGTAAAACAGAATGACTTTATAATAATCACAATAATGTCAAGAATAAAAATTTTTCCTTCTTCCTCTAACCTATTAACCTTCTAACCTATTAACCTCCAGAGTAACTTTTCATTTCAAATCTCTCTTTAATGTTTCCAGCTGAAGTTAGAAATTCCCTCCTGCAACCGATGCTAATGACGTTGCAGAGCCGTTAATGGAGAGACTTTTTATCAAAGCATGGCCTGATATCCCTCAGCCTACCCACACGGTCATCTAAATGTGAAAAAGAAAAACTTTCTTCTCTGTTATTAGCGACGATTTTTTTTCTCTGAAAGGGAACCTTGAAAGAAATCTAGCACTACCTCATTACTCTAATTAAGTGGATCGCAATTCTGGCTTCACTGGATCCGCTGTTCTCAGAGGAAGTAGAAGTATCTGCTTCTTTGAGACGTCCTCTACTGCGGGAAATGCGAAAGAGTAGTCAACAACAGAAGGTTTGTTCTTTATTTGTCCTAGTTAAGACTGTTATCATGAAATCAATGCTTAAACAGTCAATGCCTCCTGATTGGTTAATGCAGTGTCTCGCAAACTGTGTGCCGCGAGAGATTCCAAGTGTGCCGCGAGAGATTTCAAATTGACACTAGATATTCCAAAGATTTCATTTTGACTTGACTTGTGTTATCGACGTCCTTTGATATCGACGTGCTACCGACGTGCTTTAATAAAAATCTTTCAGATTTTATCAACTGGGATTTAACGAAACTTCAATTTTCCTCTTTTTACGTAACCATCAAAAATTCTTTTTTAGGTGTGCCGCGGAAAAAAAAATAGATTCAGTGTGCCGCAGAGTAAAAAAGTTTGCGAGACACTGGGTTAATGTCTTATGGACCTTTGGGTTGTTTACCTCTGACCGGCACTTTTTCGCACATCATGGGCTTAATGGCCAGGTCACAAGGACCCCGAAGGCTCAGAGAAGGTTGGGGGAGGGAACCCACTGGAACAGCTGTTGGGAGACAGATCGTAGCCTCCCGTCAAGGTCATCCAGCGTGTTCTTTAAAGTTGGGTTACTTTTAGATTGTTAACATGAAATCAATGCTTAAACAGTCAATGCCTCCTGATTGGTTAATGTCTTATGGACCTTTGGGTTGGTTTGGGTTGTTTTACCTCTGACCTGCACTTTTTCGCACGCAATGGGCTTAATAGGCAGGTCACAAGGACCCCGAAGACTCGGAGAAGGTTGGGGGAGGAGACCCATGGAACAGCTGTTGGGAGACAGATGGTAGCCTCCCGTCAAGGCCATCCAGCGTGTTCTTTAACGTGCACAGGGTATGTCTCTCCCGCACACGAGGCCACGGCTTAACGTCCCATCCGATGGACGGCGGCCTTTCCAAGCCCATCGGTGTCCCCTACTGACCGTGGACAGGGCGGGGAATTTTTGCGGAGATAAATCTCAACGCTGACCCAGCTGAGACTCGAACCTGGGAACTACAGATTACGAGCCTGGCGCGCTACCGATGAGCCACCCCCGCCCCAGCAATTAATTGACTACTGCTGTTACATCAAGTGAATAATGTTGAGCAATAGGATGTTTCGAATAAAAGTATTAGGATTATATTGAATTATGCGTAATGGAGATTATATTATAGCATGACATTTATTGTATTAATAGATAGTCAGAATTAATGGCACCCAAAAGAAATGGCCCAAAAGGCTGTGCGCCGTTAAAATTGAGAATGGTTTTACAATGTGGATGGGGGCGGGGGTGGCTCAGTCGGTAGCGCGCTAGGCTCGTAATCTGTAATTCCCAGGTTCGAGTTCCAGCTGGGTCAGCGTTGAGATTTATCTCCGCAAAATTCCCCGCCCTGCCCACGGTCAGTAGGGGACACCGATGGGCTTGGAAAGGCCGCCGTCCGTCGGATGGCACGTTAAGCCGTGGCCCCGTGTGCGGGAGAGCCATACCCTGTGCACGTTAAAGAACACGCTGGATGGCCTTGACGGAAGGCTACCATCTGTCTCCCAACAGCTGTTCCAGTGGATCCCCTCCCCCAACCTTCTCTGAGCCTTCGGGGTCCATGTGACCTGGCCATTTAGCCCATGGTGTGCAAAAAAGTGCCGCTCAGAGGTAAAACAACCCACAACAACCCTCAACCTGGATTAGAACCACCCTGCTCAAAACAATTTTCCTCCATGCCTGACCTTTCATCAGGACATTGTGGGTTCAGATCCACCCTGCTCAAAACAATTTTCCTTAATTAAGAGCAAATTACTGAAATAAAATAATGCCGCTAAAACTCGGTAACCTCTTTCAACATGTTAATTCAAACAACGTAATCTAACTATCTAAAATAATCTATCTATAATAAATAACTATATAAAATAAATAATATTTATAGGGTAGCTTTACATATCAAACAGGCTGATATGCAAAGCTACCGTATAAATTTTAATTAACCTAGGTCACAAAAGGAAAATTCCAAACCCCGCCATTCCTTCCACGTTGCTGGGAAGAAAGTGCTTGCAGACTAAAACGACTTCTGTGTTAGTTTTTGATTTTCCTTTCAAATCTCTTCCAATATTTCTTTCCTAAAAGCTAATTCCTATACGGACATGAAGAAAGCCAAGAGTGGAGCTTGTCGAGAAAGATGGGTTGGAGAGGAAGAAGAAGAATCTCTGGCAGGATATCGATTATAATAAGAATCCCCAGATTCTGGAGGTGACCTGATGCAAATAATGTTTACCGTTCTGTAGAATAATGAGATAATGGCATTATAAAAGCAAGACTTGAAGCGAATGTTTCATCATAGGGCTTTTTCTTCCTTGTTTTGCTTTCATTTAGTGAATCAATAATGAAACGAAAATATATGACACAAGAAATAAAAGATTGATTTCGTTGAACTGTACAGTCGCTCAAAAAAAAATCCGAACATCATGGTTGATTACAGAATTCAGAAAAATATCTGGCAACGTTTTTTTTAGAAATTAGTGATCTAGCAACCTTCGTGTCACATGACACGAATGTTGCCAGATTATTAGTTTCTAAAAAATCTTGCCAGATATTTTTTCTGAATTCTGTAATCAACCGTAGTGTTCGGATACTTTTTTGAGCGACTGTAGGTGGTAATATTATTTTGATACTAGATCGTGTGGGCTCACTCACGGAAATATTGAGCGTGTGCAGTTACCGTTCACAGCAAACTGGAGCGTGTGCAGTAACTGCACACGTTCCAGATATTGCTCCGATATGCTCCGATGGGCTTAGAAAGGCCGCGGTCCGTCGGATGGGACGTTAAGCCGTGGCCCCGTGTGCGGGAGAGCCATACCCTGTGCACGTTAAAGAACACGCTGGATGGCCTTGACGGGAGGCTACCATCTGTCTCCCAACAGCTGTTCCAGTGGGTCCCCTCCCCCAACCTTCTCTGATCCTTCGGGGTCCATGTGACCTGGCCATTTAGCCCATGGTGTGCAAAAAAGTGCCGCTCAGAGGTAAAACAACCCAACGTTAAAGAACACGCTCGATGGCCTTGACGGGAGGCTACCATCTGTCTCCCAACAGCTATTCCAGTGGGTCCCTTCCCCCAATGTTCTCTGAGCCTTCGGGGTCCATGTGACCTGGCCATTTAGCCCATGGTGTGCAAAAAAAGTGCCGCTCAGATGTAAAACAACCCAACGTTAAAGAACACGCTGGATGGCCTTGACGGGAGGCTACCATCTGTCTCCCAACAGCTGTTCCAGTGGGTCCCCTTCCCCAACCTTCTCTGAGATTTCGGGGTCCATGTGACCTGGCCATTTAGCCCATGGTGTGCAAAAAAGTGCCGCTCAGAGGTAAAACAACCCAACGTTAAAGAACACGCTGGATGGCCTTGACGGGAGGCTACCATCTGTCTCCCAACAGCTGTTCCAGTGGGTCCCCTCCCCCAACCTTCTCTGAGCCTTCGGGGTCCATGTGACCTGGCCATTTAGCCCATGGTGTGCAAAAAAAGTGCCGCTCAGAGGTAAAACAACCCAACGTTAAAGAACACGCTGGATGGCCTTGACGGGAGGCTACCATCTGTCTCCCAACAGCTATTCCAGTGGGTCCCCTCCCCCAACCTTCTCTGAGCCTTCGGGGTCCATGTGACCTGGCCATTTAGTCCATGGTGTGCAAAAAAGTGCCGCTCAGAGGTAAAACAACCCAACCCAACTAAACATAACAGTGTTGCATATGTCAGTGACTGCAGGTTTGCCAACGTTAGAATCGATATTTAATTCCGTTCACTTTACGCGAAATAATAAGCATTTGCAATTCGGGTTGCACGAAATTTGAATCATTCTGTATAATTCACAACTTAGCATTGCATAAAATTACGTATACTAAGAAAATTTTGGGCCCGAAAAATTGTCCTGCGCCAGGGGTGCATGCCTATTTGTTCCGCCCTGTTTTAAACAAATATCGTCCAAAATCGAGTTCTGGATAAATTTATGTGATATCTATAATTTATCTCCTGCGGCATTTTACTATCAAAAGCTGACTTTTAGAATTATAGAGCTTTAAATAGAGTTTTCTATTCACATTGCATGGAAGGGTCCGAGTAGGTTTGATAATATAACACAGTTACCATGGCCGAGTGGTTAGCACGCTTGGGTACTTACCAAAGGCCCTAAGGGATCTGGGTTCGAGCCCCGGGTAAGGCATGGATGTTTCTGTTGTTTTCCTGCTGAGGTCCCGCCATCCTCACAGACCTTCTACTATGACATATAAACTGACAGGCTCCTGTCAGACCTTCTACTATGGCATATAAACTGACAGGCTCCTGTCAGACCTCTGTGGTTAGCGCACTTGGCTACTATTCTATAAGGGACCTGGGTTCGAGCCCCGGACAAGGCATGGACGTTTGTGGCGTTTTTCTTCTGAGGTCCTGCCATCCTCACAGACCTTCTACTATGGCATATAAATTGACAGGCTCCTGTCAGACCTTCTACTATGGCATATAAACTGACAGGCTCCTGTCAGACCTTCTACTATGGCATATAAACTGACAGGCTCCTGTCATACCTTCTACTATGGCATATAAACTGACAGGCTCCTGTCAGACCTTCTACTATGGCATATAAACTGACAGGCTCCTGTCAGACCTCTGTGGTTAGCGCACTTGGCTACTATTCTATAAGGGACCTGGGTTCGAGCCCCGGACAAGGCATGGACGTTTGTGGCGTTTTTCTTCTGAGGTCCTGCCATCCTCACAGACCTTCTACTATGGCATATAAATTGACAGGCTCCTGTCAGACCTTCTACTATGGCATATAAACTGACAGGCTCCTGTCAGACCTTCTACTATGGCATATAAACTGACAGGCTCCTGTCAGACCTCTGTGATTAGCGCACTTGGCTACTATTCTATAAGGGACCTGGGTTCGAGCCCCGAACAAGGCATGGACGTTTGTGGCGTTTTTCTTCTGAGGTCCTGCCATCCTCACAGACCTTCTACTATGGCATATAAATTGACAGGCTCCTGTCAGACCTTCTACTAAGGCATATAAACTGACAGGCTCCTGTCAGACCTTCTACTATGACATATTAACTGACAGGCTCCTGTCAGACCTCTGTTGTTAGCGCACTTAGCTACTATTCTATAAGGGACCTTTGTTCGAGCCCCGGACAAGGCATGGACGTTTGTGGCGTTTTTCTTCTGAGGTCCTACCATCCTCACAGACCTTCTGCTATGGCATATAAACTGACAGGCTCCTGTCAGACCTTCTACTATGGCATATAAACTGACAGGCTCCTGTCATACCTTCTACTATGGCATATAAACTGACAGGCTCCTGTCAGACCTTCTACTATGGCATATAAACTGACAGGCTCCTGTCAGACCTCTGTGGTTAGCGCACTTGGCTACTATTCTATAAGGGACCTGGGTTCGAGCCCCGGACAAGGCATGGACGTTTGTGGCGTTTTTCTCCTGAGGTCCTGCCATCCTCACAGACCTTCTACTATGGCATATAAATTGACAGGCTCCTGTCAGACCTTCTACTATGGCAAATAAATTGACAGGCTCCTGTCAGACCTTATACTATGGCATATAAACTGACAGGCTCCTGTCAGACCTTCTACTATGGCATATAAGCTGACAGGCTCCTGTCAGACCTTCTACTATGGCATATAAACTGACAGGCTCCTGTCAGACCTTCTACTATGGCATATAAGCTGACAGGCTCCTGTCAGACCTTCTACTATGGCATATAAACTGACAGGCTCCTGTCAGACCTTCTACTATGGCATATAAACTGACAGGCTCCTGTCGGTTCCTGACAGGCTGTCGTTTTTCTTCTGAGGTCCTGCCATCCTCACAGACCTTCTACTATGGCATATAAATTGACAGACTCCTGTCAGACCTCTGTGGCAAGCAGCAGATTAAGGGGGTATTTATTTTATTTATTATAAATCCGTTTACAGGACCACTTTGTAAGGCCCTGTAAATGGAAGAGGATGTTTCAAAAAAAATTACTGATAGTGGTGTCAGCATTTTGAGTATTTACTTATACATTCAGTGCGCGCCAGGCTCGTAATCTGTAGTTCCCAGGTTCGAGTCGCAGCTGGGTCAGCGTTCAGATTTATCTCCGCAAAACTATCCGCCCTGCCCACGGTCAGTAGGGGACACCGATGGGCTTGGAAAGGCCGCCGTCCGTCGGATGGGACGTTAAGCCGTGGCCCCGTGTGCGGGAGAGCCATACCCTGTGCACGTTAAAGAACACGCTGGATGGCCTTGACGGGAGGCTACCATCTGTCTCCCAACAGCTGTTCCAGTGGGTCCCCTCCCCCAACCTTCTCTGAGCCTTCGGGGTCCATGTGACCTGGCCATTTAGCCCATGGTGTGCAAAAAAGTGCCGCTCAGAGGTAAAACAACCCAACGTTAAAGAACACGCTGGATAGCCTTGACGGGAGGCTACCATCTGTCTCCCAACAGCTATTCCAGTGGGTCCCCTCCCACAACCTTCTCTGAGCCTTCAGGGTCCATGTGACCTGGCCATTTAGCCCATGGTGTGCAAAAAAGTGCCGCTCAGCGGTAAAACAACCCAACCTTATACATTCAGTGACAATGAGACCAACCAGTCCCCTCAATTTTACGAATTTCGAATTTACTCATTTAATAACGCCTGCAGGTGTGTTTAGTGCAAACAATAAATCACGTTGATATCTGGTTCTTGCGTTCAACGCACATAATAATGCGAAACACAGCGAACGACGGAATCGATGAAATTAAATTGTAATCAGAGAGTAATACAAGCTTTCCTGTCAGAAACTGCTAATATATCTTCACAAATATGTTTCGATGTTAGGTTGGGTTGGGTTGTTTTACCTCTGAGCGGCACTTTCTTGCACACCATGGGCTAAATGGCCAGGTCACATGGACCCCGACGGCTCAGAGAGGGTTGGGGGAGGAGACCCACTGGAACAGCTGTTGGGAGACAGATGGTAGCCTCCCGTCAAGGCCATCCAGCGTGATCTTTAACGTGCACAGGGTATGGCTCTCCCGCACACGGGGCCACGGCTTAACGTCCCATCCGAAGGACGGCGGCCTTTCCAAGCCCAGCGGTGTCCCCTACTGACCGTGGGCAGGGTGGGGAATTTTGCGGAGATAAATCTCAACGCTGACCCAGCTGGGACTCGAATCTGGGAACTGCAGATTACGAGCCTGGTGCGATACAGACTGAGATACCCCCCGCCCGTTCGATGTCAGGAGTTCGCCTTTGAGTAAGATATAATCAATTAAATAGACGGCCAATCGTTTCTCTTTTATCCCTATAAATAAAAAAAAATAAAAAATAAATACCCCCACAAGCAGCTGCTTGCCACAGAAGTCTGACAGGAGCCTGTCAGTTTATATGCCACAGTAGGAGATCTGAGAGGATGGCAAGACCTCAGCAGAAAAACGACACAAACATCCATGCTTAATCTGGGGCTCGATCCCAGATCCCTTAGATCAGTAGCCAAGCGCGCTAACCACTCGGCCATGGGACGGCTAAAAATAAATACCCCCTCAAGCAGCTGCTTGCCACAGATGTCTTACAGGAGCCTGTCAGTTTATATGCCACAGTAGGAGATCTGAGAGGATGGCAGGACCTCAGCAGAAAAACGACACACACATCCATGCCTAATCCAGGGCTCGAACCCAGGTCCCTTAGATCAGTAGCCAAGCGTGCTAACCACTCGGCCACGGGAGGGGAAAAGCTAGGGATAAAGGGATGAAAAGAGTGGAAACAGTGTTCGACGATTTAATTGTTTTTGTCTTCAGAAAACATAAACACTGTGCCAAGTGTACAACCTGTAGTAGCGTTGCTGCACTTATCTTGTGTTATCAGAGGCTTTAGTAGGCTACATTGTGTAAATAAAGTAGGTTGTGTCAACAACCATCACTGCTGTTAGAAACAGGGATTAAAAGAGGCTGCGCGTGCTTCCTCCCATGTGCCACCTGTTTGCTTTCCTCGTGGGAGTGTTTGCCAACAATCGCCGACTGAGGTGAAGAGTGCAGTCTCATTATTGCTTCCATTGTTTAGTGTCCCGTTCTGTCAACAGATGCAATTCGTCGAGATCCGTTTTCAGATGCACTTGGAGAATTATAAACGTCACAAACGGGTTTTATCGCGATTATTAATGAAGTCGGCTTAGTATGGATTGTGAAGAACATTGTCAAATCTGCGCAGCTGTTGGTTGCATGTGTTGTGTGTTGTTTTACGTCTGAGCGGCACTTTTTTGCACACCATGGACTAAATGGCCAGGTCACATGGACCCCGAAGGCTCAGAGAAGGTTGGGGGAGGGGACCCACTGGAACAGCTGTTGGGAGACAGATGGTAGCCTCCCGTCAAGGCCATCCAGCGTGTTCTTTAACGTTGGGTTGTTTTACCTCTGAGCGGCACTTTTTTGCACACCATGGGCTAAATGGCCAGGTCACATGGTCCCCAAAGGCTCAGAAAAGGTCGGAGGAGGGGACCCACTGGAACAGCTGTTGCGAAACAGATGGTAGCCTCCCGTCAGGCCATCCAGCGTGTTCTTTAACGTTGGGTTGTTTTACCTCTGAGCGGCACTTTTTTGCACACCATGGGCTAAATGGCCAGGTCACATTGACCCCGAAGGTTCAGAGAAGGTTGGGGGAGGGGACGCACTGGAAGAGCTGTTGGGAGACAGATGGTAACCTCCCGTCAAGGCCATCCAGTGTGTTCTTTAAAGTGCAAAGGTATGGCTCTCCCGCACACAGCAGGACCAAGGCTTAACGTCCCATCCGACGGATGGCGACCTTTCCAAGCCCATCGGTGTCCCCTACTGACCGTGGGCAGGGGGGGGGAATTTTGCGGAGATAAATCTCAACGCTGATCCAGGTGGGACTCGAACCTGGGAACTACAGATTACGAGCCTGGCGCGCTACCGACTGAGCCACCCCGGCCCCTCTTTGTTGCATGAGATTGAAAGATTTACAAGTGGAAAATTCGCTGTTTATAAAAGTGTGGCGTTTTAGAAATGAGCTGTTTTTGTGTTTCATAGACGGATCGGGAGGGGGGGGGGGTCAAGAGGGTATGCCCGCCTCCCCTTTCATAATGCAAATAAGGGTAATTGAGGCAAAAAAGACTTAATTATATTTCATGTACAGTCGCTCAAAAAATGTCTGAACACTATAGTTGATTGCAGAATTCAGAAAAAATATCTGGCAACGATTTTTTTAGAAATTAGTGATCTGGCAACCTTCGTGTCACGTGACACGAATTTTTGTGACACGAAGATTGACAGATCACTAATTTCTAAAAAAATCGTTGCCAGATATTTTTTCTGAATTCTGTAATCAACCATAGTGTTCGGATATATTTTTTAAGCGACAATATTATGTCGACTTATGATAAATTATTTTGAGCTTTTTTTTAAACTGTACAAGTCATCTTTCACACTAATATTGCTGTTGCTAAACGATTATGGACTATAACAACACTTATTGGACAAAAATATCGCCTGGTTGTACATTCGCTAAAAAAAATATCATAACACTATGGTTGATTACAGAATTCAAAAAAAAATCGTTGCCAGATATTTTTTCTGAATTCTGTAATCGACCATAGTGTTCGGATATTTTTTTGAGCGACTGTATTTTTCAAGATTTTTTTTTAAATACTCCTAAAAGGGTTGGGTTGTTTTACCTCTGAGCGGCACTTTTTTGCACACCATGGGCTAAACGGCCAGGTCACATGGACCCCGAAGGCTCAGAGAAGGTTGGGGGAGGGGACCCACTGGAACAGCTGTTGGGAGACAGATGGTAGCCTCCCGTCAAGGCCATCCAGCGTGTTCTTTAACGTGCACAGGGTATGGCTCTCCCGCACACGGGTCCACGGCTTAACGTCCCATCCGACGGACGGCGGCCTTTCCAAGTCCATCGGTGTCCCCTACTGACTGTGGGCAGGGCGGGGAATTTTGCGGAGATAAATCTCAACGCTGACCCAGCTGGGACTCGAACCTGGGAACTACAGATTACGAGCCTGGCGCACTACCGACTGAGCCACCCCCGCCCCTCTCCTAAAAGGGAGGAGGAATTGTTTTACTGCATTGGTAATCCAGTCTTTTACATTTTTCCAGCTCAATTATGTGTGTCTCCCCCCCCCCCAACTTCAATATTTTTTATTGTAGATCCTTATCATATTTTGCGAGTTACGTAAAATCGATTCAAACGCAAAAAGACTTCATCTGTTGTCCATTATTCAATTACGTGTGACGTTGTTGTTACACCTGTTGTTGCATTCCGAGATTGTCCGCCATTAATGGGTTCCATTATTGACGGAAATTGTCTCCGTTGATTGAACCGTCGCTCGAAACTTACATACTGAAACCACGTGTTAGGGTGTAACAATTGCTGGTGAAAGCGTGCATACTGTAGCACGAGATATACTACGAGCTGTAAAGAATATGTCAGAAATACAGTATAATGGAAGGCACAGTTGAGTTTCAGTTGTAAATTAAATTCAGTGTTGAATTTTGGTGGGGCGCGGGTGGCTCAGTCGGTAGCGCGCCAGTCTCGTAATCTGTACTTCCCAGGTTCGAATCCCAGCTGGGTCAGCGTTGAGATTTATCTCCGCAAAATTCTAGGCCCTGCCCATGGTCAGTAGAAGACACCGATAGACTTGGAAAGGCCGCCGTCCGTCGGATGGGACGTTAAGCCGTGGCCCCGTGTGCGGGAGAGCCATACCCTGTGCACGTTAAAGAACACGCTGGATGTCATTGACGGGAGGCTACCATCTGTCTCCCAACAGCTGTTCCAGTGGGTCCCCTCCCCCAACCTTCTCTGAGCCTTCGGGGTCCATGTGACCTGGCCATTTGGCCCATGGTGTGCAAAAAAGTGCCGCTCAGAGGTAAATCAACCCAACCCTTTAATATTATGGTACGGCAATGTATAAAGCTCGAATATATATATCAGAAACATGAAAGATCATGTACAGTTCATTGTGCTATAATTATCATTGTAAGATAGAATAAGTCGATGGCGAAATGTAATGTTAATAGAAAATTCTGAGAATGAAATATATCTGAGTTTTTTTTTTACCTTTTGTCGATAAACCTATCCTGAAATATTGGTTGCAAAGATGCTTTGACTGCAGAGCAGGGTCAGAACAATAACGGCAGATATTTTCTAATGGAAGGCGCAGGTTTGGCGGCGGGAGAAGCGATGGAGCGTGAACGAATGATGAATGGCGTTCTTGGATGGTGTATACCCACTGCAGTGGCAGCTCGCGGTGATGTCAAGAGTGGATGCTGGATGCTGAGACCAAAGGAGATGAGGATGGAAGAAGAGACATCGACCCAATATTACTTCCAGCCGCAAACGTGACGGAAATTTTATTTCAAATTTTTTATACTTCTTTCTCTACTTTCTTTGCAGTTTTGTTTGCAAACGCTTTCAATTCCTTGGTGGCTTGAAAAAAAATTTTGATGGGAAGAAGTTTGGATATGAAAGATGCTTTGGAAATGGAGAAAGTTTGATGACTATTTGCTGTAGAGGGAGAAGTCGTTATTTATTAAGCGGTAGTTTATAAATGTCAGATGGGTTTGGATTACGTGATGATAAATCTGCCAAAATGATGGTCTCGTGTAGTGGGTAGAGTCGGTTGTTTAACGTTTGAGCAACATTTTATTTCCTCTACAATGTCCAAGTCACAAGAACCCCAACAAACAAGGTTTGAAGGAGATATTAGATGGTAATTTTAGGGTGGGTGGTTTTACCCAGATCGGCACGTTTTTACATACAATGGGGCTAAATGGCCAGGCCACAAAAACCCCAAAAGCTCAGCGAAGGTTGGGGGAGCAACTGTTGGGAGACAGATGGCAGCCTCCCGTCAAGGCCATCCATCGTGTTCTTTAACGTTGGGTTGTTTTACCTCTGAGCAGCACTCTTTTTGCACACCATGGGCTAAATGGCCAGGTCACATGGACCCCGAAGGCTCAGAGAATGTTGGGGGAGGGGACCCACTGGAACAGCTGTTGGGAGACAGATGGTAGCCTCCCGTCAAGGCCATCCAGCGTGCTCTTTAACGTGTACAGCGTATGACTCTCACCTATACGGTGCCACGGCTTAACGCCCATCCGACGGACGATGGCCTTTCCAGATGGTAATGTTAACAAAACAAAAATCTAGAAGAGTATTCAAAAAATATTTTCCCTCAAAATGGGTTTTGACCTAAGGAGGAATCAATTCCATGTCTCTTGAATACATGCTAAAAATGGGTTCGAACAAGCTGTTTCGACGGTTAACACCATGACAACTATTTTGTGATGTCATATATGCATATATATATATAAAATAAATACCCCCTGAAGCGGGGGCACGGGTGGCTCAGTCGGTAGCGCGCCAGGCTCGTAATCTGTAATTCCCAGGTTCGAGTCCCAACTGGGTCAGCGTTGAGATTTATCTCCGCAAAATTCCCCGCCCTGCCCACTGTCAGTAGGGGACACCGATCGGCTTGGAAAGGCCGTCGTCCGTCGGATGGGACGTTAAGCCGTGGCCCCGTGTGCGGAGAGCCATACCCTGTGCACGTTAAAGAACACGCTGGATGGCCTTGACGGGAGGCTACCATCTGTCTCCCAACAGCTGCTCCAGTGGGTCCCCTCCCCCAACCTTCTCTGAGCCTTCGGGGTCCATGTGACCTGGCCATTTAGCCCATGGTGTGCAAAAAAAGTGCCGCTCAGAGGTAAAACAACCCAACGTTAAAGAACACGCTGGATGGCCTTGACGGGAGGCTACCATCTGTCTCCCAACAGCTGTTCCAGTGGGTCCCCTCCCCCAACCTTCTCTGAGCCTTCGCGGTCCATGTAACCTGGCCATTTAGCCCATGGTGTGCAAAAAAAGTGCCGCTCAGAGGTAAAACAACCCAACGTTAAAGAACACGCTGGATGGCCTTGACGGGAGGCTACCATCTGTCTCCCAACAGCTGTTCCAGTGGGTCCCCTCCCCAACCTTCTCTGAGCCTTCGGGGTCCATGTGACCTGGCCATTTAGCCCATGGTGTGCAAAAAAAGTGCCGCTCAGAGGTAAAACAACCCAACGTTAAAGAACACGCTGGATGGCCTTGACGGGAGGCTACCATCTGTCTCCCAACAGCTATTCCAGTGGGTCCCCTCCCCCAACCTTCTCTGAGCCTTCGGGGTCCATGTGACCTGGCCACTTAGCCCATGGTGTGCAAAAAAGTGCCGCTCAGAGGTAAAACAACCCAACGTTAAAGAACACGCTGGATGGCCTTGACGGAAGGTACCATCTGTCTCCCAACAGCTGTTCCAGTGGGTCCCTTCCCCCAACCTTCTCAGCCTTCGGGGTCCATCTGACCTGGCCATTTAGCCCATGGTGTGCAAAAAAAAGTGCCGCTCAGAGGTAAAACAACCCAAAACAACCCAACGTATACCAAATTGAAAAAATTGCTTTATCCCAAGAATACACAAAACGACATATCAATGGAATTCAAACTTACGTTTTTGGAAATTATAGAATCTCAGATGTGTATGGTAAAGCAAGCAATATATAAATAAATAAATACCCCCTCAAGCAGCTGCTTGCCACAGAGGTCTGACAGGAGCCTGTCAGTTTATATGCCACAGTAGAAGATCTGAGAGGATGGCAGGACCTCAGCAGAAAAACAATACGAACATCCATGCCTTATCCGGAGCTCGAACCCAGGTCCCTTAGATCAGCAGCCAAGCGCGCTAACCACTCGGCCACGGGACGGCTAAGCAAGCAATACCATTTACAAAACTTTGAACTGAAAACAAAAAAAAATTAAGTACTAATGAAACATCTTGAAAACTGTACCAATTTTTAATTCTTTAGAAATGCTAATAATCAGTGCTTATTATCTCTCTCAGTTAGAAGAGGATACGTAGGGATTCAAATTTAAGTGGTCTCGACTCAATTTCTGTGAAATCCTATGTTCTGAAACCCTTTATAATAAAATTAAGGTAATAAACTGTTTAGAAAAACTTTGTACAAGTGACAAAGGATTAAATATCCGAGCAGTTTATCTAGCTAAAATCAAATATATATATTTTTTAATTCGGTCAACACGTATTATTTTTTGTCAGTTAGAGAACTTGATAAATCATAACTATCAATGTTAAAACCAAGCTTCTAGCTCGATTAGAACAAAAGTTATTGTAACACAAATTCTAAAAGTATCGAACCTGCAAAACTTAAAATAATGGGTCGAGACTGCTTCCAATACAAAAAACGTATAGTGTTTGCCGAATGGAACACAATGATATTAGTTTGAGTTCTGTAGCTCTATTAGAAGCAGAATTGTGGGTTGGGTTATTTTACCTCTGAGCGGCACTTTTTTGCACACCATGGGCTAAACGGCCAGGTCACATGGACCCCGAAGGCTCAGAGAAGGTTGGGGGAGGGGACCCACTGCAACAGCTGTTGGGAGACAGATGGTAGCCTCCCGTCAAGGCCATCCAGCGTGTTCTTTAACGTTGGGTTATTTTACCTCTGAGCGGCACTTTTTTGCACACCATGGGCTAAATGGCCAGGTCACATGGACCCCGAAGGCTCAGAGAAGGTTGGGGGAGGGGACCCACTGGAACAGCTGTTGGGAGACAGATGGTAGCCTCCCGTCAAGGCCATCCAGCATGTTCTTTAACGTGCACAGGGTATGGCTCTCTCGCACACGGAGCCACGGCTTAACGTCCCATCCGACGGACGGCGGCCTTTCCAAGCCCATCGGTGTCCCCTACTGACCATGGGCAGGGCGGGGAATTTTTGCGGAGATAAATCTCAACGCTGACCCAGCTGGGACTCGAACCTGGGAACTACAGATTACGAGCCTGGCGCGCTACCGACTAAGCCACCCCCGCCCCAATTAAGAGGGTTCGACCCACTTTCTATGCTAGGTAAGTGGTCCGAACCCGATTCTGATCAGTTCGAAAAATAGTGTCTGCTTAGTGTTATTGAACAACACCAGAATAACCTCTGTAGCATAATTTGATCAAAAGTTATTTCAACTTTTGTGAATTGCAAAGAATTAACGTGTCGAAATGGCTTTTTACAATCGAATAATCCAGTGAAGTGTATGATAACTCAACAAACCACATAATATTTTTTTTATCTCTTTCACACACACCTCATTTTTCTGAAAATTGTTTAAACAAATTAGTTTAAATCTCGTCTACCCCAAAAAATTCAAATTACTTTTTCTCACATGAAACACCTCGGGTTTTTTTCTGATTTTCACAAATACTTTTACAACCGAATAATCCATTGAGGTGTACGACAACTCAACAAAACACATCATTTTTTCTCATATACACACCACTCTCATTTCAACCTAATTCATTTAAACTAATTCACAAATTAATTTAAACCTCATCTTTAAAAATAACAGCCAACAAATCTATCCACCTAACCAGCGAATCTGTCCATCCAACCAATAACTCTGTCTGTCCATCCACCCACCCAACGAATCTGCCCAACCAATGACTCTGTCCAACCAAACCAGTCACCCAACAAATCTGTCAACCCACCCACCGAATCTGTCCAAACACTGACTCTCTCCACCCAGCCAGCCACCTACTCTGTCCAACCAACACCCACCCAACGAATCTGCCCCACTCACCCACCGACTCAGCCAACCAATGACTCTGTCCAACCAACACCAACCCAACGAATCTGCCTCACTCACCCACCGACTCAGACAACCAATGACTCTTTCCAACCAACACCCACCCAACGAATCTGCCCCACTCACCCACCGACTCAGACAACCAATGACTCTGTCCACTCAGCCAGCCAGTGACTCTATTCACCCCCACCCACCAAATCGATCCAACCAACCAACCACTGAAATTAGTTTAAACCTCATCTTTAAAAAAGGGGGCGGGGGTGGCTCAGTCGGTAGCGCGCCAGGCTCGTAATCTGTAGTTCCCAGATTCGAGTCCCAGCTGGGTCACCGTTGAGATTTATCTCCGCAAAATTCCCCGCCCTGCCCACGGTCAGTAGGGGACACTGATGGGCTTGGAAAGGCCGCCGTCCGTCGGATGGGACGTTAAGCCGTGGCCCCGTGTGCGGGAGAGCCATATTCTGTGCACATTAAAGAACACGCTGGATGGCCTTGACGGGAGGCTACCATCTGTCTCCTAACAGCTGTTCCAGTGGGTCCCTCCCCCAACCTTCTCTGAGACTTCGGGGTATATGTGTCCTGGCCATTTAGCCCATGGTGTGCAAAAAAAGTGCCGCTCAGAGGTAAAACAACCCAACCCATCTTTAAAAAAGCCTCCCATAGGTTAACATGGGATTCCCTATACTTTAACATTGTGCCAGAACTCTCATTTATGCTACTACTCTGGCAACGAATCTATCCAGCTTGCCAACGACTCTCTCCAACTAACCAATAACTGCACCCACTCACCCAATGAATCTGCCCAACCAGCTAGTCTGTCCAACCAAACCAGCCTACCAGCAAATCTGTCCAGCCACCCACCGAATCTGTCCAGACAACCACTAACTCTATCCAGCTAGTCTACCCAACCAACAGCCAGCCAACGAATCTGCCCAACCAGCCACCGAATCTGTCCAGACAACCACTAACTCTATCCAGCAAGTCTACCCAACTAACAGCCAGCCAACGAATCTGCCCAACCAGCCACCGAATCTGTCCAGACAACCACTAACTCTATCCAGCAAGTCTACCCAACCAACAACCAGTCAACGAATCTGCCCAACCAGCCACCGAATCTGTCCAGACAACCACTAACTCTATCCAGCAAGTCTACCCAACCAACAACCAGCCAACGAATCTGCCCAACCAGCCACCGAATCTGTCCAGACAACCACTAACTCTATCCAGCAAGTCTACCCAACCAACAGCCAGCCAACGAATCTGCCCAACCAGCCACCGAATCTGTCCAGACAACCACTAACTCTATCCAGCAAGTCTACCCAACCAACAACCAGCCAACGAATCTGCCCAACCAGCCACCGAATCTGTCCAGACAACCACTAACTCTATCCAGCAAGTCTACCCAACCAACAACCAGCCAACGAATCTGCCCAACCAGCCACCGAATCTGTCCAGACAACCACTAACTCTATCCAGCAAGTCTACCCAACCAACAGCCAGCCAACGAATCTGCCCAACCAGCCACCGAATCTGTCCAGACAACCACTAACTCTATCCAGCAAGTCTACCCAACCAACAACCAGCCAACGAATCTGCCCAACCAGCCACCGAATCTGTCCAGACAACCACTAACTCTATCCAGCAAGTCTACCCAACCAACAGCCAGCCAACGAATCTGCCCAACCAGCCACCGAATCTGTCCAGACAACCACTAACTCTATCCAGCAAGTCTACCCAACCAACAACCAGCCAACGAATCTGCCCAACCAGCCACCGAATCTGTCCAGACAACCACTAACTCTATCCAGCAAGTCTACCCAACCAACAGCCAGTCAACGAATCTGCCCAACCAGCCACCGAATCTGTCCAGACAACCACTAACTCTATCCAGCAAGTCTACCCAACCAACAACCAGCCACCGAATCTGTCCAGACAACCACTAACTCTATCCAGCAAGTCTACCCAACCAACAACTAGCCACCGAATCTGCCCAACCAGCCACCGAATCTGTCCAGACAACCACTAACTCTATCCAGCAAGTCTACCCAACCAACAACCAGCCAACGAATCTGCCCAACCAGCCACCGAATCTGTCCAGACAACCACTAACTCTATCCAGCAAGTCTACCCAACCAACAACCAGCCAACGAATCTGCCCAACCAGCCACCGAATCTGTCCAGACAACCACTAACTCTATCCAGCAAGTCTACCCAACTAACAGCCAGCCAACGAATCTGCCCAACCAGCCACCGAATCTGTCCAGACAACCATTAACTCTATCCAGCAAGTCTACCCAACCAACAACCAGCCAACGAATCTGCCCAACCAGCCACCGAATCTGTCCAGACAACCACTAACTCTATCCAGCAAGTCTACCCAACCAACAACCAGCCAACGAATCTGCCCAACCAGCCACCGAATCTGTCCAGACAACCACTAACTCTATCCGGCAAGTCTACCCAACCAACAACCAGCCAACGAATCTGCCCAACCAGCCACCGAATCTGTCCAGAAAACCACTAACTCTATCCAGGAAGTCTACCCAACCAACAACCAGCCAACGAATCTGCCCAACCAGCTACCGAATCTGTCCAGACAACCACTAACTCTATCCAGCAAGTCTACCCAACCAACAGCCAGCCAACGAATCTGCCCAACCAGCCACCGAATCTGTCCAGACAACCACTAACTCTATCCAGCAAGTCTACCCAACCAACAACCAGCCAACGAATCTGCCCAACCAGCCACCGAATCTGTCCAGACAACCACTAACTCTATCCAGCAAGTCTACCCAACCAACAGCCAGCCAACGAATCTGCCCAACCAGCCACCGACTCTGCCCAAACAACCAATGACTCTGTCCACCCAGCCAACAACCGACTCTGTTCACCCAGCCACCAAATCGACCCAACCAACCAATGTATGAAATTATAATGCACAAATATGATCTTTGGTTGAAAATAAAACGATCACATTTGAAACCTATTTCGAATGTGATTTTATTTGTTTTTCTACGGAATCGAAATCAAACAATTGCTATTTTACGGAAAGTCTTAATCAGTGGACTAAAACATGATCAATCGACGTACTACCATATATGGTGAAACTTCAAAGGGTAAATTAGTCAAACTTGAATGAGGAAATGAAAGCTATCTATTACATGCAGATGAGTGCAGATGCAGTGATGATACCATCGTACATCCAGTAGGGATGTAGGAAATCCCTAGTGGATGTATTTGCATCATTGATACATTTTAATCATCATCATTGATACATTTTAGTGGATCTATGTATCATCATTGATACATTTAATAAAAATGTATCAATCATTGATACATTGTAGTGGATGTATTTGCATCATTGATACCTTTAGCATCATTGATACATTTTAGGTAAAATATATTTTTCTTTAAATTTAGATATATCGTAAAGATATATCTGTAATAAACTACTTTCGCGGAGTTTCGTAGGAAGTTATGATTTGAACCAGAGGTATTTATTTAGATTAAATTAGATTATAAATTGGATGGTAGGTTTTTGAAATATCTTTCAAATATTTTTTTACCGTTTTCCTTCATCATTTGTTCGTTTTTCAGTTTATCAAAATGTTCGTCAAAACGGTTCTTCTAAGATGTTGATCACTTGCAACATGCTACTTATCAAATAAAGGACTATTATATAGGAGGGACATGTAATTTAAAAAATTGCCCAATTTAATTTCACTATTTAAATAATAAATAAAAAACCGTCAAGCAGCTGCTATCCAGAAAGGTGTCAGGAACATGTCAGTTCATACCCCATAGTAGAAAGTCTGTGAGGATGGCGGGACCTCAGTAGAAAGAAAACACGAACAACTGCACTTTTCCCTTGTCACAATATTTTCGAAACGCGAAGTACGAGATTAACGATTTCCACGTTACGAAAAGTCCCTTTCGATGCTTCCTAATAATTTTGATTTTAATTTCTTTTTTTTAATTCTTCCTTTTAATACTTTCTAACAGCTGTGCAGAAGGTCCCCTCTTTCCAAACTTCTCTGAGCACTCGGAGTTTTTGTGACCTGTCAATTTAGCCCATTGTATATAAAAAAGTGCCATTCAGAGGTAAAACAACCCAATCCGAACCTACGAACTGCAGATTACGAGCCTGGAGCGCTATCACTGAGTCAACACGCGCCCCTTAACGTGGTAAATTAAACTAATGTGCCCCCCCCCCAGTTCATCGGAACTTTAAGATGAAAAATTATAATATTAAAAATATTTTAAATTTCGTTAATTTATTTAGAAACCATAGCGATGAAGTTCCTTTCGAAAACCTTCCCCCAATTTTCTCTCAGCCTTCGGGGTCCATTGGCCATTTAGCCCAATGTGCAAAAAAGTGCGGCTCAGGGGTAAAACAACCCAAACGCCGTATGAGACATAAAGCCGTCACTCTGTATTTCAGGAGAGTCACACCCTGTGCGCATTGAAGGACATGCTAAATGACCTAGACGGGAGGCTACTATCTGTCTGATAACAGCTGTTCCTGCGGGTCCCCTTCCCCAACCTTCTCTGAGCTTTCGGGGACTTTGTGACCTGGCCATTTAGCCCATTCTGTGCAAAAAAGTGCCGCTCAGAGGTAAAACATCCCAACCGCGGCATGAGACATAAAACCGTCACCCTGTATGTCAGGAGAGTCACACCCTGTGCGCATTGAAGGACATGCTAAATGACCTAGACGGGAGGCTACCATCTGTCTCATAACAGCTCTTCCTGTGGGTCCCCTTCCCCAACCTTCTCTGAGCCTTCGGGATCTTTATGACCTGGCCATTTAGCCCATTCTGTGCAAAAAAGTGCCGCACAGAGGTAAAACAACCCAACCGCGGCATGAGACATAAAACCGTCACCTTGTATTTCAGGAGAGTCGCACCCTGTGCGCATTGAAGGACATGCTAAATGGCCTAGACGGGAGGCTACCATCTGTCTCATAAAAGCTGTTCCTGTGGGTCCCCTTCCCCAACCTTCTCTGAGCCTTCGGGGTCTTTATGACCTGGCCATTTAGCACATTCTGTGCAAAAAAGTGCCGCTCAGAGGTAAAACAACCCAACCGCGGCATGAGACATAAAACCGTCACCTTGTATTTCAGGAGAGTCACACCCTGTGCGCATTGAAGGACATGCTAAATGGCCTAGACGGGAGGCTACCATCTGTCTCATAACAGCTGTTCCTGTGGGTCCCCTTCCCCAACCTTCTCTGAGCCTTCGGGGTCTTTATGACCTGGCCATTTAGCACATTCTGTGCAAAAAAGTGCCGCTCAGAGGTAAAACAACCCAACCGCGGCATGAGACATAAAACCGTCACCTTGTATTTCAGGAGAGTCACACCCTGTGCGCATTGAAGGACATGCTAAATGGCCTAGACGGGAGGCTACCATCTGTCTCATAAAAGCTGTTCCTGTGGGTCCCCTTCCCCAACCTTCTCTGAGCCTTCGGGGTCTTTATGACCTGGCCATTTAGCACATTCTGTGCAAAAAAGTGCCGCTCAGAGGTAAAACAACCCAACCGCGGCATGAGACATAAAACCGTCACCTTGTATTTCAGGAGAGTCGCACCCTGTGCGCATTGAAGGACATGCTAAATGGCCTAGACGGGAGGCTACCATCTGTCTCATAACAGCTCTTCCTGTGGGTCCCCTTCCCCAACATTCTCTGAGCCTTCGGGGTCTTTATGACCTGGCCATTTAGCCCATTCTGTGCAAAAAAGTGCCGCTCAGAGGTAAAACAACCCAACCGCGGCATGAGACATAAAACCGTCACCTTGTATTTCAGGAGAGTCGCACCCTGTGCGCATTGAAGGACATGCTAAATGGCCTAGACGGGAGGCTACCATCTGTCTCATAACAGCTCTTCCTGTGGGTCCCCTTCCCCAACATTCTCTGAGCCTTCGGGGTCTTTATGACCTGGCCATTTAGCCCATTCTGTGCAAAAAAGTGCCGCTCAGAGGTAAAACAACCCAACCGCGGCATGAGACATAAAACCGTCACCTTGTATTTCAGGAGAGTCGCACCCTGTGCGCATTGAAGGACATGCTAAATGGCCTAGACGGGAGGCTACCATCTGTCTCATAACAGCTGTTCCTGTGGGTCCACTTCCCCAACGTTCTCTGAGCCTTCGGGGTCTTTATGACCTGACCATTTAGCCCATTCTGTGCAAAAAAGTGCCGCTCAGAGGTAAAACAACCCAACCGCGGCATGAGACATAAAACCGTCACCTTGTATTTCAGGAGAGTCGCACCCTGTGCGCATTGAAGGACATGCTAAATGGCCTAGACGGGAGGCTACCATCTGTCTCATAACAGCTCTTCCTGTGGGTCCCCTTCCCCAACCTTCTCTGAGCCTTCGGGGTCTTTGTGACCTGGCCATTTAGCCCATGGTATTCAAAAAAGTGCCGCTCAGAGGTAAAACAACCCAGGAGAGTCACACCCTGTGCGCATTGAAAGACACGCTAAATGGCTTTGACGGGAGGCTTCCATCTCTTACTTAACAAATGTCCAGTGGATCTCCCTTCACCTAACGGGGCGGGGATGGCTCAGTCGGTAGCGCGCCAGGCTCGTAATTTGTAGTTCCCAGGTTCGAGTCCCAGCTGGGTCAGCGTTGAGATTTATCTCCGCAAAATTCCCCGCCCTGCCCACGGTCAGTAGGGGACACCGATGGGCTTGGTAAAGGCCGCCGTCCGTCGGATGGGACGTTAAGCCGTGGCCCCGTGTGCGGGAGAGCCATACCCTGTGCACGTTAAAGAACACACTGGATGGCCTTGACGGGAGGCTACCATCTGTCTCCCAACAGCTGTTCCAGTGGGTCCCCTCCCCCAACCTTCTCTGAGCCTCCGGGGTCCTTGTGACCTGGCCATTTAGCCCATGGTGTGCAAAAAAGTGCCGCTCAGAGGTAAAACAACCCAACCCAACCCTTCACCTAACTCTTTGGGTCCATGTGACCTGGTCATATGTCTCATTGTGTGCAAAAAAATTGCCGTTCAGATGTAAAACAACGCAATCTTCCGAGAGGACTTTTTCTAGGGGTGGAAGAACGTTGGTGGAACAAACCTTTCGTCACTTTAGGCTACGCTGAGAAGAAGATATTTTAGGAATTTTGTGGTCGTAGGCAACACCTGCTATAACAGAATGACGCACAACTAAATTATGACTTCAACATAACGACTTGGGAATCTAGACATTTCTTACATATTGTTTTCTATTATTCTTTCTGTACTTTAATACTAATCTTTATTGTTTATTAGGGGCGGGGGTGGCTCAGTTTTAACATTTTTGGGGTTGAAATATGCTGGACACCAACCTGAAATACCTTGATGTCATTCTACATAAAAAAAAATACTTAGTTGTAATGTGCCTATTAATCAATGTAAACTTGCCTCCTGATAGGGTGGAGATCCAAACTGCCTCCAGAAAAGAAATTATTTCTTTATAAGACTCTTCTGCGGCCAGTCCTGACATAAGCCTCACCAGTGTGGGTAATACTACCAACAGCAATATCAGGAGGCTTCAGAGCTTCCAAAATAATATTCTCAAAACTCTGGTCAGTGCTACCCGGTTTGTAAAAAACAAGATTTGGGTTGGGTTGTTTTACCTCTGAGCGGCACTTTTTTGCACACCATTAGCTAAATGGCCAGGTCACATGGACCCCGAAGGCTCAGAGAAGGTTGGGGGAGGGGACCCACTGGAACAGCTGTTGGGAGACAGATCGTAGCCTCCCGTCAAGGCCATCCAGTGTGTTCTTTAACGTGCACAGGGCATGGCTCTCCCACACACGGGGCCACGGCTTAACGTCCCATCCGACGGACGGCGGCCTTTCCAAGCCCATCGGTGTCCCCTACTGACCGTGGGCAGGGCGGGGAATTTTGCGGAGATAAATCTCAACGCTGATCCAACTGGGACTCGAACCTGGGAACTACAGGTTACGAGCCTGGCGCGCTACCGACTGAGCCACCCCCGCCCCTTGGGGGAGATGACCCACTGGAACAGCTGTTGGGAGACAGATGGTAGCCTCCCGTCAAGGCCATCCAGCGTGTTCTTTAACGTGCACAGGGTATGGCTCTCCCACACACGGGGCCACGGCTTAACGTCCCATCGGACAGACGGCGGCCTTTCCAAGCCCATCGGTGTCCCCTACTGACTGACTGACTTTAAGGGCGGGGAATTTTGCGGAGATAAATCTTAACGCTGACCCAGCTGGGACTCGCAACCTGGACCTACAGATTAGGAGCCTGGCGCGCTACCGACTGAGCCACCCCCGCCCCTGAAAAACAAGACCATTCACACTTATTTGAACACTGACCACATATTCGGAAGCTCACGCAGACCTCTTTTGCAGCAGTGGGAGATCGTCCTTATGATAAAATGAGATCCTTGATCAATTACGATCCCTTGGTTTTAAACCAATTGAAAAGTTCAAAGTTATGGTTTTTGACACCCGGATGTTTACCTTTTAGCTGTGCTTTCTCAGCAAATGGTTTTGCCCTTGTGACCCCTTCAGGGTTCATCTGTTGAACTTTTGTTATTGCCAATCAGGCACTATATTAGACTTCGAGATATAAGCCCTAGGCTTGGAGCTCATAGAATTAATTAAAGATATCAGGATACCAACTTGACCACATAATTTCTTCCTCCGACCTTCTGCTGTAGGTGGTGTTGGTTAATACCAATTGATGCGCTTATTTTTATACTCTCACTTATACAGTTGACTGGCGCCATCTACATTTCCTTTTGGAAAACAAGTTATTTATAATTTCGCCAAAAAGGCACAAGTTTTTCGGCACCTGATATATGAAGTGTTCGATATTCAATTTGATCTATGTCTAGAGACAAAAAAAACCGGAGGAAACATTCCCACAAATTTTTAAATCAACTTCCTCCCTCGTTGGAAGCCCTGCTCTAAGTTACGATGAAAGGAATGTGAAATAAGCCGAATTTGATGGTCTCACTGTTTAGAAGTAGTTCTTGATGAAGCAGAAGAAGTTGTTACAATGAAACAATTAAATTTTTAAATGATGCGAATCTTTTCCATAGGATTTAAGAATTTTTTATCGAGGTTTTGTAACATAAATGTCACCAGCTTCTTGGCGTTATCCAACCTTGCCATCTGGAAGAGAGGGTCTAGAGACTCGAACACATCCAGAGGAAACATTTATTTTGTTTGATGATGACGTAATTGTTCGGAAGGCTTAATATTACAACAATGAAATTCCAAATTTTTATTTTATGAGTTTCAGATATTTAATGCTTTCTTACAAGTTAAGATACTTCAATTTGATATGCAATGGTATACGATAGAAATTCTCTTACGAGTTAGTTATGATCAAGCCATTGGTCTACATTGACTTTGGGGGGCGGGGGTGGCTCAGTCGGTAGAGCGCCAGGCTCGTAATCTGTAGTTCCCAGGTTCGAGTCCCAGCTGGGTCAGCGTTGAGATTTATCTCCGCAAAATTCCCCGCACTGCCCACGGTCAGTAGGGGACACCGATGGGCTTGGAAAAGCCGCCGTCCGTCGGATGGGACGTTAAGCCGTGGTCCGTGTGCTGGAAAACCATACCCTGTGAACGTTAAATAACACGCTGGATGGCCTTGACGGGAGGCTACCATCTGTCTCCCAACAGCTGTTCTAGTGGGTCCCCTCCCCCAACCTTCTTTGAGCCTTCGGGGTCCTTGTGACCTGGCCATTTAGCCCATTGTGTGCAAAAAAGTGCCGCTCAGAGGTAAAACAACCCAACCCAAACCCAGGAGCTTACACTACATATTTTACTTTTGGTAGTGGTATGGCAAAGCATCCAATAATTGTACCACACTTTAAGAATGAAATTATCGCGGAACTAATTTTAATTCAAATTTCATTTGTGTAAATTATTCATTTTTAAATATGAGCTTTATATTGCTAAAATAAATCTGATGGGACATTAAGCCGTGGCCCCGTGTGCGGGAGAGCCATACCCTGTGCACGTTAAAGAACACGCTGGATGGCCTTGACGGGAGGCTACCATCTGTCTCCCAACAGCTGTTCCAGTGGGTCCCCTCCCCCAAGGGGCGGGGGTGGCTCAGTCGGTAGCGCGCCAGGCTCGTAACCTGTAGTTCCCAGGTTCGAGTCCCAGCTGGATCAGCGTTGAGATTTCTCTCCGCAAAATTCCCCGCCCTGCCCACGGTCAGTAGGGGACACCGATGGGCTTGGAAAGGCCGCCGTCCGTCGAATGGGACTTTAAGCCGTGGGCCCGTGTGCGGGAGGGCCATACCCTGTGCACGTTAAAGAACACGCTAGATGGCCTTGACGGGAGGCTACCATCTGTCTCCCAACAGCTTTTCTAGTGGGTCCCCTCCCCCAAACTTCTCTGAGCCTTCGGGGTCCTTGTGATTTGGCCATTTAGCCCATTGTGTGCAAAAAAGTGTCGCTCAGAGGTAAAACAACCCAACCCAAACCCAGGAGCTTACACAACACATTTTACTTTTGGTAGGGGTATCGCAAAGCATCCGATAATTGTACCACACTTTAAGAATGAAATTATCGCGGAACTAATTTTAATTCAAATTTCATTTGTGTAAATTATTCATTTTTAAATATGAGCTTTATATTGCTAAAATGAATCTGATGGGACATTAAGCCGTGGCACTGTGTGCGGGAGAGCCATACCCTGTGCACGTTAAAGAACACGCTGGATGGCCTTGATGGGAGGCTACCATCTGTCTCCCAACAGCTGTTCCAGTGGGTCCCCTCCCCCAACCTTCTCTGAGCCTTCGGGGTCCTTTTGACCTGGCCATTTAGCCCATGGTGTGCAAAAAAAGTGCTGCTCAGAGGTACAGTCGCTCAAAAAATATCCGAACACTATGGTTTATTACTGAATTCAGAAAAAATATCTGGCAACGATGTTTAGAAATTAGTGATCTGGCAACCTTCGTGTACTGGTTGTCAGATCACTAATATCTAAAAAAAAACGTTCCCAGATATTTTTCGGAATTTGTAATAAACCATAATGTTCGGATATTTTTTTCAGCGACTGTAAATCAACCCATCTGAAACTCATGGCTGGAGGAAATGCCGAATACCACTATTTAAAGCACTAGTTTTGTAAAAATAACCGCTGCAAGAATATGTCGGATAGCTGTAGGAAGCAAACAATGGGGACTTGCAGGAGACGACGATGTTAGACTGCAAGCAGAACGTCAGATGGAAAGTGAAGTGAGGAAAGGAGTTTAATTAGCCATCGCAGTTCTTTCTAATTAAACGAAAATTTGGTCTATGCATTTGAGCGGAAAACCGGTGTTTCAAGTATTGTGAACGTCAGTGGTGTTTGAATCCTCTAGAGAGGGGAAAATAATATGCCGAGCTATTGGGATACCAGTGTAGAAAACTAGATGGGTGGTTTCGCACCACTAGTTTTGTATGAAATTATAATACAGAAATATGATCTTTGGTTGAAAATAAAACGATCACATTTGAAACCTATTTCGAATGTGATTTTATTTGTTTTTCTACAGAATCGAAATCAAACAATTGCTATTTTACGGAAAGTCTTAATCAGTGGACTAAAACATGATCATTCGACGAACTACCATATATGATGAAACTTCAAAGGGTAAATTAGTCAAACTTCAATGAGGAAATGAAAGCTATCTATTACATGCAGCCAGAGTGATGATACCATCGTACATCCACTAGGGATGTAGGAAATCCCTAGTAGATGTATTTGCATAATTGATGCATTTTAATCATCATCATTGTACATTTTAATCATCATCATTGATACATTTTAGTGGATCTATGTATCATCATTGATACATTTAATAAAAATGTATCAATCATTGATACATTGTAGTGGATGTATTTGCATCATTGATACCTTTAGCATCATTGATACATTTTAGGTAAAATATATTTTTCTTTAAATTTAGATATATCGTAAAGATACATCTGTAATATACTACTTTGGCGGAGTTTCGTAGGAAGTTATGATTTGAACCAGAGGTATTTATTTAGATTAAATTAGATTATAAATTGGATGGTAGTTTTTTGAAATATCTTTCAAATTTTTTTTACCGTTTTCCTTCATCATTTGTTCGTTTTTCAGTTTATCAAAATGTTCGTCAAAACGGTTCTTCTAAGATGTTGATCACTTGCAACATGCTACTTATCAAATAAAGGACTATTATATAGGAGGGACATGTAATTTAAAAAATTGCCCAATTTAATTTCACTATTTAAATAATAAATAAAAAACCGTCAAGCAGCTGCTATCCAGAAAGGTGTCAGGAACATGTCAGTTCATACCCCATAGTAGAAAGTCTGTGAGGATGGCGGGACCTCAGTAGAAAGAAAACACGAACAACTGCACTTTTCCCTTGTCACAATATTTTCGAAACGCGAAGTACGAGATTAACGATTTCCACGTTACGAAAAGTCCCTTTCGATGCTTCCTAATAATTTTGATTTTAATTTCTTTTTTTTAATTCTTCCTTTTAATACTTTCTAACAGCTGTGCAGAAGGTCCCCTCTTTCCAAACTTCTCTGAGCACTCGGAGTTTTTGTGACCTGTCAATTTAGCCCATTGTATATAAAAAAGTGCCATTCAGAGGTAAAACAACCCAACCCGAACCTACGAACTGCAGATTACGAGCCTGGAGCGCTATCACTGAGTCAACACGCGCCCCTTAACGTGGGGAATTGAACTAATATGCCCCCCCCCCTTTCATCGGAACTTTAAGATGAAAAATTATAATATTAAAAATAATTTTTAATTAATTAAGCACGCGAGCTCGAAAAGGTTCGATGTCACTTGATATAGAAGGTTTTGGTCCGTGACAGCAAAAAGCTGGAAACCAGTGATCAAGGTTTTCATTCTGCGTTTCATACCTACCCGAAAGTATATGCAACTAAAACATGATATATGATAAAAAATCAAAACCAAAACTTTATAAGGAAAATTCTTACTTTTTTTATAAGGAATATAAGTAAAATTTAGTTTTGCTGAATGCAAACTTAACACTAAACCTACCACGACCGGTCAAATTGACCTTTTCAAACTTTTGCGTACAATTTCCCACATACAACGTTATCACATCGCTATTTAATTTTACGACTTTTCTTATAACATTCATACAATGATTATTTCGGTATTTACGTCTCCTCTTATTGTCTTGTTTCCGAGAAATATATGTAGCCTGTCCTACCTACAGCGAGCGGTCAATTCTATTATTTAGCCTGGGAACTCAATTCTAAAACTATACAGTCGATATAAATGAAAGGTTACCAAAGTGTGGCATGAACTTCAACTGAAAGCGGAATGGGTTGGGTTGTTTTACCTCTGAGCGGCACTTTTTTGCACACAATGGACTAAATGGCCAGGTCACAAGGACCCCGAAGACTCAGAGAAGGTTGGGAGAGGGAACCCACTGGAACAGCTGTTCGGAGACAGATGGTAACCTCCCGTCAAGGCCATCCAGCGTGTTCTTTAACGTTGGGTTGTTTTACCTCTGAGCGGCACTTTTTTGCACACCATGGGCTAAATGACCAGGTCACATGGACCCCGAAGGCTCAGAGAACGTTGGGGAAGGGGATCCACTGGAACAGCTGTTGGGAGACAGATGGTACCCTCCCGTCAAGGCCATCCAGCGTGTTCTTTAAAGGGCACAGGGTATGGCTCTCCCGCACACGGTGCCACGGCTTAACGTCCCATCCGACGGACGGCGGCCTTTCCAAGCCCATCGGTGTCCCCTACTGACCGTGGGCAGGGCGGGGAATTTTGCGGAGATAAATCTCAACGCTGACCCTGCTGGGACTAGTGTTGGAACCATCCGTGAAAAAAAGCGAGAATTGTGAAAACTTGCCAAAGAAGTGAAAGATAATACGGCACGCTTTACAACAAAACTATATAAATCAGGTAATATTATTCTGATTATTTATAAAAGTAAACTAAATAAAAAAGTAGTTCTACTAAAGTTCAATGCATAAGTCGATAGACACTGAGAAAAGTGATAAGCCTATACCGGAAACGATTAGATTTTATAATAGCACAAAATTCGGCGTAGATGTGACGGATCAAATGGCAAGAAAATACAGCGTGAAATCGAAATCTTGGAGATGGCCCCTCCAAGTATTTTTCAATATTCTTGACCTAGCTGGAATAAATGCATGGGTTTTATATAAAGAAACAACGGGGGGGGGGGATTTCAAGGCAGGAATTTTTATTCCAGTTAGCTGAAGAACTTGCCGCTGAATATCAAGAATCACAGGAAAAAGAAAAGGGTTGGGTTGTTTTACCTCTGAGCGGCACTTTTTTGCACACCATGGGCTAAATGGCCAGGTCACATGGACCCCGAAGGCTCAGAGAAGGTTGAGGGAGGGGACCCACTGGAACAGCTGTTGGGAGACAGATGGTAGTCTCCCGTCAAGGCCATCCAGCGTGTTCTTTAACGTTGGGTTGTTTTACCTCTGAGCAGCACTTTTTTGCACACCATCGGCTAAATGGCCAGGTCACATGGACCCCGAAGGCTCAGAGAAGGGAGTTGGGGTAGGGGACTCACTGGAACAGCTGTTGGGAGACAGATGGTAGCCTCCCGTCAAGGCCATCCAGCGTGTTATTTAACGTGCACAGGGTATGGCTTTCCCGTACACGGGGCCACGGCTTAACGTCCCATCCGATGGACGGCGGCCTTTCCAAGCCCATCGGTGTCCCCTACTGACCGTGGGCAGGGCGGGGAATTTTGCGGAGATAAATCTCAACGCTGACGCAGCTGGGACTCGATCCTGGGAACTACACATTACGAGCCTGGCGCGCTACCGACTGAGCCACCCCCGCCCCAAAAGAAAAAGGAAATATATCGAAAATATCAACAAATGCAAGTTCAGTTTCACATTGTAGGAAAAACTTGCCAAGTAAGATATTGCAAAGACAACTGCGAAAATCTGTTTGAAATGCAAAAAAAATATGTGCGGCAAATGTACATTTCAAAACTCAATAATTTGTAAAAAATGCATTGAAGATGAATAAGATATGCATCATTTATTTATAAATGCAAGAAACTGTAGAACTACTGTTTATTTTTCATTTTCTTTCATGTTTACAATTGAAATGAAAAAATAAAATAAAATAAATTTATGTTTTCATTTCACCATGGCCGAGTGGTTAGCATGCTTGGCTACTGATCTAAGGGACCTGGGTTCGAGCCCCGGGTAAGGCATGGATGTGCGTGTTGTTTTTCTGCTGAGGTCCTGCCATCCTCACAGACCTTCTACTATGGCATATAAACTGACAGGCTCCTGTCAGACCTCTGTGGCAAGCAGCTGCTTGAGGGGGGTATTTTTTTTTATGAAAGTTGTTTCATTTATTATTTAATTCAGTACTAAATTGATTATTATCTGCGTTCAGTTGTAAAAAATATAACTTTTTTTGTAAGGACCGGTCATGGTCACGGTAGGAATAGGTATACATGAAATGTCGGTAGTTTTAGTGTTAAATCTACCAGTGAATTATTAGCATTTACCTTAACTGAAAGGGGCGGGGGTGGCTCAGTCGGTAGCGCGCCAGGCTCGTAATCTGTAATTCCCAGGTTCGAGTCCCAGCTGGGTCAGCGTTGAGATTTATCTCCGCAAAAATTCCCCGCTCTGCCCACGGTCAGTAGGGGACACCGATGGGCTTGGAAAGGCCACCGTCCGTCGGATGGGACGTTAAGCCGTGGCCCCGTGTACGGGAGAGCCATGCCCTGTGCACGTTAAAAAACACGATGGATGGCCTTGACGGGAGGCTACCATCTGTCTCCCAACAGCTGTTCTAGTGGGTACCCTCCCCCAACCTTCTCTGAGCCTTCGGGGTCCATGTGACCTGGCCATTTAGCCCATGGTGTGCAAAAAAGTGCCGCTCAGAGGTAAAACAACCCAACCTTTACTGAAATAAAGTTTTCAATAACCTGCGTGTAAAGCGTTTCTAATAAGGAATTCGTGGCGAGTTTTTGCATCAGCGAAAGCTCAAAGCAAATCAAAACGATGCAAAAGAAATGTTTTAAATTCACCATCATCTATGTGGAAAACGTCAGGTGAGATTAACCCCAAAAAATGTTTCTTAAAAATAGATACTTTTCTAAAAAACGCTTGAGAATATATTTCTAAATAGAAATATTTTTAATTTGGCAAAAGAGATAGTCCACGCTATCAAACAAATGCGATTTAAAATCTGAAGCTTATCAGTATTGGACAAAAAAGAAACAGTTCCTTCTTAACTCAATAGAAAAGCACTTTCGGTTGGGTTGTTTTACCTATGAGCGGGACTTTTTTTGCACACAATGGGCTAAATGGCCAGGTCCCCAAGGATCCCGAAGGTTTAGAGAAGGTTGGGGGAGGGGACCTACTGGAACAGCTGTTGGGAGACAGATGGTAGCCTCCCGTCAAGGCCATCCAGCGTGTTCTTTAACGTGCACAAGGTATGGCTCTCCCGCACACGGGGTCACGGCTTAGCGTCTCATCCGACGGACGTCGGCTTTTTCAAGCCCATCGGTGTCCCCTTTTGACCGTGGGCAGGGCGGAGAGTTTTGCGGAGATAAATCTCAACGCTGACCCAGCTGGGATTCGAACCTGGGAACTACAGATTACGAGCCTGACGTGCTACCCACTGAACCGCGCTCGACCCTTTATGGGACGGAAGTGGCTCAGCGGTAGCGTGCCAGGGTCGTAATCTGTTCCCAGGTTCGAGTCCCAGCTGGTTCAGCGTTGAGATTTATCTCTGCCAGTAGGGGAAACTGATTGACTTGGAAATGCCGCCGTCCGTCGGATGAGACGTTAAGTCGTGGTCCGTGTGCGGGAGAGCCATACTTTGTGCTCGTTAAAGAACACGTTGGATGTCTTTGACTGGAGGCTACTATCTGTCTCCCAACAATTCTTCCAGTGGGTCTCCTCCCCCAACCTCCTCTGAGTCTTCCGGGCCCTTGTGACCTGGACATTTAGCCCATTATGTTTTGTTTAGCAGCAACTCTGGTATGGTGGTAGCGAGCATAAGCGAGATATCACTACTCGATCTGACCTAAAATACCGCGTATTGTGGGGCGGGGGTGGCTCAGTCGGTAGAGCGCCAGGCTCGTAATCTGTAGTTCCCAGGTTCGAGTCCCAGCTGGGTCAGCGTTGAGATTTATCTCCGCAAAAATTCCCCGCCCTGCCCACGGTCAGTAGGGGACACCGATGGGCTTGGAAAGGCCGTCGTCCGTCGGATGGGACGTTAAGCCGTGGCCCCGTGTGCGGGAGAGACATACCCTGTGCACGTTAAAGAACACGCTGGATGGCCTTGACGGGAGACTACCATCTGTCTCTCAAACAGTTGTTTTAGTGGGTCCCCTCCCCCAACTTTCTCTGAGCCTTCGGGGTCCACGTGACCTGGCCATTTAACCCATGGTGCGCAAAAAAGTGCCGCTCAAAGGTAAAACAACCCAACCCAACCCAAAAATGTTTAGAATTTTCAATTCAGCAGAAATATTCTGATGAATTGTTTGCAAAAATACGCATTTTGAAAACAAAAATTTTAAAACCACAAGTACACGCTGCTTTGCAGTGGATTTCAACGTCTAAGTGAGTTCATATCCTTTCTTTGATTTACCACCCCGCTTTCTCAGTTCTGCCTCCGGTAGTGATTAAGATCGAACCCAGACAGCTACGGCGGATGGGAACGTTTCCGCTTTTTAAAAAACAAATTCTCGGTTGAAAAAGCTTTAAGGTGAAAAGGAAATCGTTAACGGAGCCACTACTAAAAAATGTCTTACCGGTACGTCGTACCGGCAAATAATTTCTTGCCGGTACGGCGTACCGGTGCTACTTTCACCACTGATTATAAGTCTGTAGTCTTATTGATCAATAACTGCTTTTCAAAATATTTCGATTTGGTTTCTCACTTTCTAATAAAATGCCCGAATCCTTTTATCAATATCAAAATGGTTGGAGAAATGCCTTCGTTGTATTTATTACCGCGTGATTTATGATATTACCAACGACTTCATGACCTGCAAAGAAATAGAAATTTTTTTCCCCAAATATAATTTCCGAACAGATTCAATTTTCCCAAAGTGACTTCGATAAAATAAAATTTCCTCAGAGTGGTTCGCACTTTCTTAAAAAAAAAATTGTCTCCGTTAGAATACAGAAGTAATTTCAGTTTTCTGCGTTTTCTTGGTTATTTCCGCAGAATTTTTCTCTCTATATATATAAAATCCGTACTATAAAAGAAACGGTGGTGCTTTATTGAAGCTTTTAAAGGCTTTTTTTGCACAGCCAATCTAAGTTTATATTTTTTCTTTTTTTCTGCATTGAAAAAGAGCAAAAAAATGGAATTATAGAAAATGAGATTTACAGACCTGTACTTTGTCTCCCAATGTGAGAATTTGAGAATTGTATTTTTATTTAAAATTAGAATAATAATTAAACATTTTATCCTACTTAATAAGGCTTTAATTATATCTAATAATATATTGTCAATTTTGTTGATTACATTATTTTATTCTATTGTCAAAAAAATTCAAAACAATCACCATCCCAAGAATACCGAGTGATTAAGGTAATGAATTTTTCACAGTAGTTATTGGTAAAACGAGGATATCAAATACCAAAAGTTTTCAATTCTCTAGCAAGGGATCTGTTAATCATGAGCACTTCTTCAGAAATTAAAACTAAAATTTTGAAATGGTTATTAAACGTAAACATCTGAAAAGTAATTGAAATAACAGAATCTGTCAGATATACACCTGGTAGTAATTTGTTAGATAAATATAAATATACTGAATGACAAGACCCATTGGTTCCGCCTAAAGCACTACCAGTATAGAATTGGATAATGCCACTTTGACATTCTATCATATCGTTGGGGCGGGGGTGGCTCAGTCGGTAGCGCGCCAGGCTCGTAATCTGTAGTTCCCAGGTTCGAGTCCCAGCTGGGTCTGCGTTGAGATTTATCTCCGCAAAATTCCCCGCCCTGCCCACGGTCAGTAGGGGACACCGATGGGCTTGGAAAGGCCGCCGTCCGTCGGATGGGACGTTAAGCCGTGGCCCCGTGCGCTGGAGAGCCATACCCTGTGCACGTTAAAGAACACGCTGGATGGCCTTGACGGGAGGCTACCATCTGTCTCCCAACAGCTGTTCCAGTGGGTCCCCTCCCCCAACCTTCTCTGAGCCTTCGGGGTCCATGTGACCTGGCCATTTAGCCCATTGTGTCCGAAAAAGTGCCGCTCAGAGGTAAAACAACCCAACCCATCCTGGACCTTTGGCATCGTTTGTGACGTGGTATCTGTTCACAGAAGAAAGTTCCTCCCGACACTTAAGGAGCGCTGCGCAAACTAATAGTACGACCTAGAAATAAATCACACCACTCTGCAGCCAGTTCTTAAGAGGCTCAGAATATTAATTAGTAGAGCAGACTATGCGTTCAGTGAAATAAATAATTCACTCTTTCCCAGCCTGCACTTAGTCTTCCCACTTAAATTTATCCTCCTCCCCCACCTGACACCCCTCTCTTCCACTTCCTTCTCTCTTCCACTTCCTTCTCTCTTCCACTTCTTTCTCTCTTCCATTAGCGGTGCAATCTGGACGCCGTGGTTAATCTCGTATTCCCTACGTCACCTTGCAAAGCACGTGCTGCTACTGCCTGAAAATAAGAGAAAGCATTTCCCACAACGGACTTAATTAATTATTAAAAATCAAACATTGATTACAGTCTTTTATTACGCTGCCCCATCCCCGGGAGCGGGGGTGGCTCAGTCGGTAGCGCGCCAGGCTCGTAATCTGTAGTTCCCAGGTTCGAGTCCCAGCTGGGTCAGCGTTGAGATTTATCTCCGCAAAATTCCCCGTCCTGCCCACGGTCAGTAGGGGACACTGATGGGCTTGGAAAGGCCGCCATCCGTCGGATGGGACGTTAAGCCGTTGCGCCGTGTGTGGGAGAGACATACCCTGTGCACGTTAAAGAACACGCTGGATGGCCTTGACGGGAGGCTACCATCTGTCTCCCAACAGCTGTTCCAGTGGGTCTCCTCCCCCAACCTTCTTCTGATCCTTCGGGGTCATTGTGACCTGGCGATTTAGCCCATGGTGTGCAAAAATGCCACTCAGAGGTAAAACAACCCACAACCCCCATCCCCGGCCTCTCCTCCTCTTACTTAACTAGCACAAAGAATCATTCTATTTAATGTATCGTAATAGCGCTAATAGGAGACAATGTGGTGGGATTTGGGTTGTTTCACCTCTGAGCGGCACTTTTTTGCACACCATGGGCTAAATGGCCAGGTCACATGGACCCCGAAGTCTCAAAGAAGGTTGAGGAAGGGAACCCACTTGAACAGCTGTTGGGAGACAGATGGTAGCCTCCCGTCAAGGCCATCCAGCGTGTTCTTTAACGTTGGGTTGTTTTACCTCTGAGCTGCACTTTTTTGCACACCATGGGCTAAATGGCCAGGTCAAATGGACCCCGAAGGCTCAGAGAAGGTTGGGGGAGAGGACCCACTGGAACAGCTGTTGGGAGACAGATGGTAGCCTCCCGTCAAGGCCATCCAGCGTGTTCTTTAACGTGCACAGGGTATGGCTCTCCCGCACACGGGGCCACGGCTTAACGTCCCATCCGATGGACGGCGGCCTTTCCAAGCCCGTCGGTGTCCCCTACTGACCGTAGGCAGGGCGTGGAATTTTGCGGAGATAAATCTCAACGCTGACCCAGCTGGGACTCGAACCTGGGAACTACAGATTACGAGCCTGGCGCGCTACCGACTGAGCCACCCTCGCCCCAATGTGGTGGGAAGTCTGGGAATCGGCATGCTTGCTGCCAAGGTATCCCATTTGACTTTTCATTCATCGTGGTACCTCGAGCAAACACTTGTTCGCTCGACGAAGTTTCCATCGACTGGGAGTAGAAATTGCCTTTACGCTAATATTAATTGTCGCTGTTGGTAGCTCGAGTCTCGGGTTTTAATGCCTCGAGTCTTGTAATCACACGCGGTAGACAACGTCGGCCGTCGCTTTGATGTATGGTAGAGGCCTCTTGAGTTAGGCTTAGTGAGAACAATGACCTGTCGTCAGAGTCGTCCTTTGCTAATTGGTCTGTTCCACTGACATATGAGAAGGTTGTGTTCTGAGTTGCTTAGAGACAGATTTGCCCAGAGCATCGTATATTGTTGTAAAATGATGGCACAGAAATCTCTCGAGATTCAGATTAATCGTTATTTGCAAAGTAAAAAAGAAATGCGAAGAAGAAAGGTAAATTACTTCAAAGGAAAGAATTAAGCCTTCAGCGAGTTCTCTGACGCAAATTTCGATAATACAAATCCTATCCTTAGAGATATTAAGCGGCTTATTCTTAACTATTAGAACCAGAGGCAGATGAGAGGCAATTTTGAAGGGTGAGGGGGGCTTTCAATAAAAAAAAATGGAGCGGGGGTGGCTCAGTCGGTAGCGCGCCTGGCTCGTAATCTGTAGTTCCCAGGTTCGAGTCCCAGCTGGGTCAGCGTTGAGATTTATCTCCGCAAAATTCTCCGCCCTGCCCACGATCAATAGGGGACACCGACGGGCTTGGAAAGGCCGCCGTCCGTCGGATGGGACGTTAAGCCGTGGCTCCGTGTGCGGGAGAGCCATACCCTGTGCACGTTAAAGAACACGCTGGATGGCCTTGACGGGAGGCTACCATCTGTCTCCCAACAGTTGTTCCAGTGGGTCCCCTCCCCCAACCTTCTCTGAGCCTTCGGGGTCCATGTAACCTGGCCATTTAGCCCATGGTGTGCAAAAAAGTGCCGCTCAGAGGTAAAACAACCCAACGTTAAAGAACACGCTGAATGGCCTTGACGGGAGGCTACCATCTGTCTCCCAACAGCTGTTCCAGTGGGTCCCCTCCCCCAACCTTCTCTGAGCCTTCGGGGTCCATGTGACCTGGCCATTTAGTCCATGGTGTGCAAAAAAGTGCCGCTCAGAGGAAAAACAACCCAACGTTAAAGAACACGCTGGATGGCCTTAACGGGAGGCTACCATCTGTCTCCCAACAGCTGTTCTAGTGGGTCCCCTCCCCCAACCTTCTCTGAGCCTTCGGGGTCCATGTGACCTGGCCATTTAGCCCATGGTGTGCAAAAAAGTGCCGCTCAGAGGTAAAACAACCCAACGTTAAAGAACACGCTGGATGGCCTTGACGGGAGGCTACCATCTGTCTCCCAACAGCTGTTCCAGTGGGTCCCCTCCCCCAACCTTCTCTGAGCCTTCGGGGTCCATGTGACCTGACCATTTAGCCCATGGTGTTCAAAAAGTGCCGCTCAGAGGTAAAACAACCCAACGTTAAAGAACACGCTGGATGGCCTTGACGGGAGGCTACCATCTGTCTCCCAACAGCTGTTCCAGTGGGTCCCCTCCCCCAACCTTCTCTGAGCCTTCGGGGTCCATGTGACTTGGCCATTTAGCCCATGGTGTGCAAAAAAGTGCCGCTCAGAGGTAAAACAATCCAATCCAATCCTCCCGAAACTAAATCGTGGCTACGTGCCTGCCCTGTGAATATCAAAGAACCCATTGGAATGTCTTGACGGAGGCTACCGTCTGTCTCATAAGAGTTGGCCAGTGGAGTAGGACTCATAAGAGTTGTCCCCCTTCCCCAAACTTTCTCTGAGCCTTTGGGATCCTTATGGACTGGCCATTTAGCCCATTGTGTGCTAAAAAAAATGCCTCTCAGAGACTAAGCAATCCAAAATTGTTTAAAGCTCTACTTGGATTCAATTTTCGAGTAAAAATTGGTTGGGTTGTTTTACTTCTGAGCGGCACTTTTTCGGACACAATGAGCTAAATGACCAGGTCACATGGACCCCGAAGGTTCAGAGAAGGTTGGGGGAGGGGACCCACTGGAACAGCTGTTGAGAGACAGATGGTAGCCTCCCGTCAAGGCCATCCAGCGTGTTCTTTAACGTGCACAGGGTATGGCTCTCCCGCACACGGAGCCACGGATTAACGTCCCATCCGACGGACGGTGGCCTTTTCAAGCCCATCGGTGTCCCCTACTGACCGTGGGCAGGGCGGGGAATTTTGCTCTGGGCAGGGTGGGGACATAAATCTGAACATTAGCCCAGTTGGGACGCGAACCTGGGAACTGCAGATTACGAGCCTGGCGCGCCACCGACTGAGCCACCCCGCCCCCAAAAATTTGGTACATTTTCCTTCTGTTATAGGAGATGTTGGCTCGTTCCCATGTACGCCTCCCACATAGGTCAGCAATTAAGAGATTTATCTCCGCAAAGTTCTTTACCCTGCCCTCGGCTAGTAGGAGACACCGATGGGCTTGGAAAGACCGCCGCATGGGATGGGACGTTAAGCCGTGGCACCCTATGCACATTAAACAACACACTGGGTGTCCTAAATCGGAGGCTACCATCTGTCTCCTAACAGTTTTCCGGTGGGTCCCCTCCCCCCCAACCTTCTCAGAGCCCTCGGGGCACCTGTGATCTGAGCATTTAGCCTTTGTGTGCAAAAAATGCACTTGGAGATGAAGCAACTCAAGCCAACCTGTGCACATTCAAGAACATGTTGGATGGCCTTGATGGGAGGTTACCATTTATCTCCTAAAAGCTGTCCTATGGGCCCTTTACACCCAACCTCCTCTAAGCCCTTGGGGTCCTTTCGACATGACCATTTAGCCCATTGTTTGCTAAAAAAGTTCATAGGTAAAACAACCCAACGCTAACCGTGACCTTGTGTGCGAAAGAGCCATTATCCTGTTCACCTTAAAGAACATGCTAAATGACCTTGACGGCAGACTCCCAACTGTCTTCTAACAGCTATCCAGTGGGCCCTTACCCCCAACCTCCTCTAAGCCCTTGGGGTCCTTTCGACATAACCATTTAGCTCATTGTGTGCAAAAAACCGCACTCAGAGGTAAAACAACCCACCCATTCCAGGATACTGTGTTAACATCTAGAATCAAAAGCACCAAGTTCCCTGGGGCGGGAGTGGCTCAGTCGGTAGCGCGCCAGGCTCGTAATCTGTAGTTCCCAGGTTCGAGTCCCAGCTGGGTCAGCGTTGAGATTTATCTCCGCAAAATTCCCCGCCCTGCCCACGGTCAGTAGGGGACACCGATGGGCTTGGAAAGGCCGCCGTCCGTCGGATGGGACGATAAGCCGTGGCCCCGTGTGCGGGAGAGACATACCCTGTGCACGTTAAAGAACACGCTGGATGGCCTTGACGGGAGGCTACCATCTGTCTCCCAACAGCTGTTCCAGTGGGTCCCCTCCCCCAACCTTCTCTGAGCCATCGGAGTCCTTGTGGCCTGGCCATTTAGCCCATGGTGTGCAAAAAAGTGCCGCTCAGAGGTAAAACAACCCAACCCAACCAAGTTCCCTGGGGCGGGGGTGGCTCAGTCGGTAGCGCGCCAGGCTCGTAATCTGTAGTTCCCAGGTTCGAGTCCCAGCTGGGTCAGCGTTGAGATTTATCTCCGCAAAATTTCCCCCGCCCTGCCCACGGTCAGTAGGGGACACCGATGGGCTTGGAAAGGCCGCCGTCCGTCGGATGGGACGTTAAGCCGTGGCCCCGTGTGCGGGAGAGCCATACCCTGTGCACGTTAAAGAACACGCTGGATGGCCTTGACGGGAGGCTACCATCTGTCTCCCAACAGCTGTTCCAGTGGGTCCCCTCCCCCAACCTTCTCTGAGCCTTCGGGGTCCTTGTGGCCTAGCCATTTAGCCCATTGTGTGCAAAAAAGTGCCGCTCAGAGGTAAAACAACCCACCCATTCCAGGATACTGAGTTAACATCTAGAATCAAAAGCACCAAGTTCCCTGTTATCTTGCTTAAAAAGGTTTCTGAGTACCACAACAAACTTTGCAAGTCTATGTAAAGTTTAGAGAGCACCAAACTTTACAAAGACAAAATTAGCTTTTGGGAAATTGGATTGGGAAAACACTTCAAAGATACCAGAACTAAAAATGTTTTCTGCCATCGCACTATCGTTTATACCTCTTCAGGATCCTCCTTATCATCTGCGGCATCTCGCTCCCACCTGAGAACCACATAAGGGTTATTGTGGTCGATGACCTATCCTAACCTTTCATCGCCAAACTGCACTCTGAGGTCTCCCTTACCGTTCGATAACCAGCTCGCAATATCGACTTTTCTGCCCGCACCCAAACCCAGTCATGCCCTCTGCATCTCTCCGCCGTTTCGTTCATTCACGTGCGTTGCCATGGTGATTGTCAACGCGCGAGAATCGGGTACTCCATAACTCTCTTCTGACAGATACTGCCTTCGACCCCTCCACTTCCTCCTCCCCATCTTCTTTCTCCTTTCATCCCTGCAGAGTGCCTGACCGCAGATAATTCCTCGATTTTTTCTTTTGTTCATCCATCCTCTTCAAATGAAGGACTGCCTTCTCTTTCATCTCTCATTCTGTTTTCCCCGAACGTAGGGGCGGGGGTGGCTCAGTCGGTAGCGCGCCAGGCTCTTAATCTGTAGTTCCCAGGTTCGAGTCCCAGCTTGGTCAGCGTTGAGATTTATCTCCGCAAAATTTCTCCGCCCTGCCCACGGTCAGTAGGGGACACCGATGGGCTTGAAAAGGCCGCCGTTCGTCAGATGGGACGTTAAGCCGTGGTCCCGTGTGCGGGAGAGCCATACCCTGTGCACGTTAAAGAACACGCTGGATAGCCTTGACGGGAGGCTACCATCTGTCTCGCAACAACTGTTCCAGTGCGTCCCCTCCCCCCAACCTTCTCTGAGCCTTTGGGGTCCATGTGATCTGGCCATTTAGCCCATTGTGTGCAAAAAATGACGCTGACAGATAAAACAACCCAACGTTAAAGAACACGCTGGATGACCTTGACGGAAGGCTACCATTTGTCTCCCAACAGGTGTTCCAGTGGGTCCCCTCCCCCAACCTTCTCTGAGCTTTCGGGGTCTTTGTGACTTGGCCATTTAGCCCATGGTGTGCAAAAAAGTGCCGCTCAGAGGAAAAACAACCCAACGTTAAAGAACACGCTGGATGGCCTTAACGGGAGGCTACCATCTGTCTCCCAACAGCTGTTCCAGTGGGTCCCCTCCCCCAACCTTCTCTGAGCCTTCGGGGTCCATGTGACCTGGCCATTTAGTCCATGGTGTGCAAAAAAGTGCCGCTCAGAGGAAAAACAACCCAACGTTAAAGAACACGCTGGATGGCCTTAACGGGAGGCTACCATCTGTCTCCCAACAGCTGTTCTAGTGGGTCCCCTCCCCCAACCTTCTCTGAGCCTTCGGGGTCCATGTGACCTGGCCATTTAGCCCATGGTGTGCAAAAAAGTGCCGCTCAGAGGTAAAACAACCCAACGTTAAAGAACACGCTGGATGGCCTTGACGGGAGGCTACCATCTGTCACCCAACAGCTGTTCTAGTGGGTCCCCTCCCTCAACCTTCTCTGAGCCTTCGGGGTCCATGTGACCTGGCATTTAGCCCATGGTGTGCAAAAAAGTGCCGCTCAGAGGTAAAACAACCCAACGTTAAAGAACACGCTGGATGGCCTTGACGGGAGGCTACCATCTGTCTCCCAACAGCTGTTCCAGTGGGTCCCCTCCCCCAACCTTCTCTGAGCCTTCGGGGTCCATGTGACCTGGCCATTTAGCCCATAGTGTGCAAAAAAGTGCCGCCTCTGAGGTAAAACAATCCAATCCAACCCCGAACGTAGCATTTAACTAGAACGAAAATGAAATCACTGCCGCGTAGATGTGGGAGTATAGGGGCTCCTTTTTATGTTCTCTCTCCCCCAAAGAAGTGTTCTCTCTCCCCCAAAGACTCCGGGTGGCTCCCACATGTTCCAGTGGTCTCTCCCCCAATCATAATAGTGGGACCTGGTCAAGTCCACCGTGATTCATTGGGCCTGAACAGCCTTCAACAAAAGGAGGGAAAATGGAAATTAATTATGTATAAATATGTAATAGATTTAATTGGTTTAAAATTTAAATTAAAATAATTTATTTTAAAATCAGTCAAAATAAAATAATTTATTCATTAGGATTTTATTAAAATATTTGGGAATATTATAAAATTAATTACCATATTTTTCAAAATAAATAATTACTAGTTTAATTTTTAAATATACATATATAAAATTTACACTACTATACGTTTTCATAATTAGGTTTTATGTTATTACAGTGTCCAAGTGTATCGTACCGAAGTGGCCTTGATGTGGCCGGATAGTTTTGTGTTTAAGTGATTAAATTTCTCTAAAATTTAACTTCAAGTTATAAGGTTTACACAATAATGTAAATAAATAATAATAAAATAAATACCCCCTCAAGCAGCTGCTTGCCACAGAGGTCTGACAGGAGCCTGTCAGTTTATATGCCACAATAGAAGATCTGAGACGATGGCAGGACCTCAGCAGAAAAACGACACATACATCCATGCTTTACCCGTGGTTCGAACCCAGGTCCCTTAGGGCAGTAGCCAAGTGCACTAACCACTCGGCCATGGGACGGCTAATAATATAAATTATGATAATTAATTTATTTTGACTGTGTTATAAAATATTATTTAATTCAGAAATTAAAAATTGGATCTTTCACGCAGTCGACATTGAAAACTAGAAATATCGTGAGGTCAAAAATTATTGAAATTTTCACAATGTCGATGTTATTAGAAATTTCGTATGGTGAAATTTGGAATTTTTAATGTCGATATTATCGAAAAATGGAAATTTCGCATGGTGGATATTATCGAAAATTTGGAAATTTCACGGGGTCAATTATAAAAATTGTTTGTTATATGAACGCTTGTGATTAATGGCGTTAGCCAATTCTAATATCAGGGGGAGAGAGAACATAAAAAGGAGCTACCCGGAGTCATCAGGGAGCATAAAAAGACGCCACTCGGAGTCTTCAGGGAGCATAATAAAGGTGCCACCCGGAGTCTTTGGGGGGAGAGAGAACATAAAAAGGAGCCACCCGGAGTCTTTGGGGGAGAGAGAATCTAAAAAGGAGCCACCCGGAGTCTTTGGGGGAGAGAGAACATAAAAAGGAGCCACCCGGAGTCTTTGGGGAGAGAGAACATAAAAAGGAGCCACCCGGAGTCTTTGGGGAGAGAGAACATAAAAAGGAGACACCCGGAGTCTTTGGGGAGAGAGAACATAAAAAGGAGCCACCCGGAATCTTTGGGGGAGAGAGAACATAAAAAGGAGCCATCCGGAGACTTTGGGGGAGAGAGAACATAAAAAGGAGCCACCCGGAGTCTTTGGGGAGAGAGAACATAAAAAGGAGCCAACCGGAGTCTTTGGGGGGGAGAGAACATAAAAAGGAGCCAACCGGAGTCTTTGGGGGAGAGAGAACATAAAAAGGAGCCGCCCGGAGTCTTCGGGGGAGAGAGAACATAAAAAGGAGCCATCCGGAGTCTTCGGGGGAGAGAGAACATAAAAAGGAGCCACCCGGAGTCTTCGGGGGAGAGAGAACATAAAAAGGAGCCACACGGAGTCTTTGGGGGAGAGAGAACATAAAAAGGAGCCACCCGGAGTCTTTGGGGGAGAGAGAACATAAAAAGGAGCCACCCGGAGTCTTTGGGGGAGAGAGAACATAAAAAGGAGCCACACGGAGTCTTTGGGGGAGAGAGAACATAAAAAGGAGCCACCCGGAGTCTTTGGGGGGGAGAGAACATAAAAAGGAGCCACCCGGAGTCTTTGGGGGAGAGAGAACATGAAAAGGAGCCACCCGGAGTCTTTGGAGGAGAGAGAACATAAAAAGGAGCCACCCGGAGTCTTTGGAGGAGAGAGAACATAAAAAGGAGCCACCCGGAGTCTTTGGGGGAGAGAGAACATAAAAAGGAGCCACCCGGAGTCTTTGGGGAGAGAGAACATGAAAAGGAGCCACCCGGAGTCTTTGGGGGAGAGAGAACATAAAAAGGAGCCACCCGGAGTCTTTGGGGGAGAGAGAACATAAAAAGGAGCCACCCGGAGTCTTTGGGGGAGAGAGAACATAAAAAGGAGCCAACCGGAGTCTTTGGGGGAGAGAGAACATAAAAAGGAGCCAACCGGAGTCTTTAGGGGAGAGAGAACATAAAAAGGAGCCACCCGGAGTCTTTGGGGGAGAGAGAACATAAAAAGGACCCACCCGGAGTCTTTAAAGACTTTTTTTTTTTAATTCATGAATTTTAGCTTAACATCCTTAAAATATTTTGAAATTTTTAGAGGGGGGGGCTCCAAATGCTTTATCAGCTGTTGCTCTTCCCCCCCCCCCCTACCTTACTGCACAGACTCATAATTCTATATTGTCTTATCTCTTATATCCCATTGTTATACTATAACTATAGCTATAGTTGTAGTATAACAATGGGAATAAAACATATATCAGTGGTTCTCAACCTTTTATGTTTCACGTACCCTACTGCACAGACTCATAGTCTCCCAATTTTCCACTCTGAGTCAGTGATAAGTAGCTGCGAGCTTCTCGAATCTACCACAGCTTCAACATTGCCGATGACCTCAACAAAGACCTGAAAGGCGCTTCCTTACGTGACAAGGAGGCGATTGCAAAGTACTTCCTCAATTGGCTATTCTCGCCACGAGCTCGCTTGACAGAGCATCGAAGCGTGCTCGAGAGAGACGAGGAAGTGGCCAGAGACAGCGAAAGGTGGTGCCGCACCTTCGGGGAAAACAATAAAGTGTTTTTTCGGACATCAGGAAGAAATTGACATTGGATTCAAGTCCTGAAGCAGACCGCCCGTCTGTTGACAACATGGGTGGGGGGGGGGGGTATGGGGGTATAATTTTTGTCACAACAGAGATGTTGATAACAGGACTGATGTGGTTTAGTTGTTGGACTATTTAGAGAGTGAGAAAGTGAGTTTTGTGGCGGTCGGTTAATAGAGTTTTAGACTTTCTGTGAAAGAATAGGCCTAATGGTATATAAATGGAAGCTCTTACGACCAGGGAAATTTGGGAGTTATTTCTGTTTTTATTTCACTTTTCTAATCTGTTCTTGCATGTCGCACCAGTGGATTGGGTTATTTTACCTCTGAGCGGCACTTTTTTGCACACCATGGGCTAAATGGCCAGATCACATAGACCCCGAAGGCTCAGAGAAGGTTGGCGGAGGGGATCCACTGGAACAACTGTTGGCAGACAGATGGTAGCCTCCCGTCAAGGCCATCCAGCGTGTTCTTTAAAGTGCACAGGGTATGGCGGGGCGGGGGTGGCTCAGTCGGTAGCGCGCCAGGCTCGTAATCTGTAGTTCCCAGGTTCGAGTCCCAGCTGGGTCAGCGTTGAGATTTATCTCCGCAAAATTTCCCGCCCTGCCCACGGTCAGTAGGGGACACCGCTGGGCTTGGAAAGGCCGCCGTCCGTCGGATGGGACGTTAAGCCGTGGCCCCGTGTGCGGGAGAGCCATACCCTGTGCACGTTAAAGAACACGCTGGATGGCCTTGACGGGAGGCTACCATCTGTCTCCCAACAGCTGTTCCAGTGGGTCCCCTCCCCCAACCTTCTCTGAGCCTTCGGGGTCCATGTGACCTGGTCATTTAGCCCATGGTGTGCAAAAAAGTGCCGCTCAGAGGTAAAACAACCCAACGCACAGGGTATGGCTCTCTCCCGCACACGGGGCCACGGCTTAACGTCCCATCCGACGGACGGCGGCCTTTCCAAGCCCATCGGTGTCCCCTACTGACCGTGGGCAGGGCGGGGAATTTTGCGGAGATAAATCTCAACGCTGACCCAGCTGGGACTCGAACCTGGGAACTACAGATTACGAGCCTGGCGCGCTACCGACTGAGCCACCCCCGCCCCAAAGAAATATATAAGAAATATTTAAAAATTAAATAGCACACGCTTGTACGGATTTCTGTTATAAGAGGTGTCGGCTAACCTCGTTAGCAGTCGTTCACAGCGTTCTGGTTTCGGCAACTTTGTAGCATTTCGTACCAGCCTGTGTCTGACAACATTTGAGGAAACGCCTACTCGCCTCGTAGCCTTGTTGATAACAGCTGTCAGAGGAAAGGAACGTTCAGCAAATGGCTGGGCGTAAATACAGTGGCAACGCAAATGAAAGCATTTCCCATTTTGGTCCGCAACTAAATTATGTACAGTCGCTGAAAAAATTATCCGAACACTATGGTTGATTACAGAATTCAGAAAAAATATCTGACAATGATTTTTTTTTAGAAATTAGTGATTTGGCAACCTTCGTGTACTGTACACGGTTGCCAGATCACTAATTTCTAAAAAAAAAAACGCTGCCAGATATTTTTTCTGAATTCTGTAGTCAACCGTAGCGTTCGGATACTTTTTTAAGCGACTGTACAATCAGAAAGTACTGGCTCTCCCATTAAGTGGAGTTGGGTTGTTTTACCTCTGAGCGGTACTCTTTTGCACACCATGGGCTAAATGGCTAGGTCACAAGGACCCCGAAGGCTCAGAGAAGGTTGGGGAAGGGGACCCACTGGAACAGCTGTTGGGAGACGGATGGTATAGTCCCGTCAAGGCCATCAAGAGTGTTCTTTAACGTTGGGTTGTTTTACCTCTGAGCAGCACTTTTTTGCACACCATGGGCTAAATGGCCAGGTCACATGGACCCCGAAGGCTCAGAGAAGGTTGGGGGAGGGGACCCACTGGAACAGCTGTTGGGAGACAGATTGTAGCCTCCCGTCAAGGCCATCCAGCGTGTTCTTTAACGTTGGGTTGTTTTACCTCTAAGCGGCACTTTTTTGCACACCATGGGCTAAATGGCCAGGTCACATGGACCCCGAAGGCTCAGAGAAGGTTGGGGGAGGGGACCCACTGGAACAGCTGTTGGGAGACAGATGGTAGCCTCCCGTCTAGGCCATCCAGCGTGTTCTTTAACGTGCACAGGGTATGGCTCTCCCGCACACGAGGCCACGGCTTAACGTCCCATCCGACGGACGGCGGCCTTTCCAAGCCCATCGGTGTCCCTACTGACCGTGGGCTAGATATTGCATAACAAGGTCAGATCTAAGGGGGGCAAGGAGACATGCCTCTCCCCCTTGAGAATGCTGGTAACGGTAATTGTGGCTAAAAATGAAGAAACTTGTACAACGCACAATTTTCGAGAATCTTTTTAAAACCTCTAAAACAAAAAGAAAAATGTTACACTGTACAGTCGCTCAAAAAACTATCCGAACACTATGGTACAGAATTCAGAAAAAATATCTGGCATCGATTTTTTTAGAAATTAGTGATCTGGCAACCTTCGTGGCACGTGATTACAGAATTCAGGAAAAATATCTGGAGCGTGTACAGCAACTGCACACGCTCCAGTTACCGTTCAATGCAAACTGGAGCGTGTGCAGTAACTGCACACGCTCCAGTTTGCTGTGAACACGGTAACTGGAGCGTGTACAGTTGCTGTACACGCTCCAGATATTTTTCCTGAATTCTGTAATCACGTGACCGAAGGTTGCCAAATCACTAATTTCTAAAAAAAGTTGCCAGATATTTTTTCTGAATTCTGTACCATAGTGTTCGGATATTTTTTTTGCGCGACTGTACATGGAAATCCAGTCTCTTGCTCCCCCCTCCCCTCCTTCCCTTATTTTTTTTTTCTAGATCCGGGTCATATAATTTCCATATCTCTTTAAATGCTGATTACGTATTGTTGAAAATCAGGATTTTCCTTTTATTGAGATCTTTAACTTTAATTGTAATTTTCCTTAAAAAGTTTTTAAGAAATATACTGAATTTCGAATTTGACTCTCCATTGATCGGGGCGGGGGTGGCTCAGTCGGTAGCGTGCCAGGCTCGTAATTCGTAGTTCCCAGGTTCGAGTCCCAGCTGGGTCAGCGTTGAGATTTATCTCCGCAAAATTTCCCCGCCCTGCCCACGGTCAGTAGGGGACACCGATGGGCTTCGAAAGGCCGCCGTCCGTCGGATGAGACGTTAAGCCGTGGCCCCGTGTGCGGGAGAGAGCCATATGCTGTGCACGTTAAAGAACACGCTGGATGGCCTTGACGGGAGGCTACCATCTGTCTCCCAACAGCTGTTCCAGTGGGTCCCCTCCCCCAACCTTCTCTGAGCCTTCGGGGTCCATGTGACCTGGCCATTTAGCACATGGTGTGCAAAAAAGTGCCGCTCAGAGGTAAAACAACCCAACCCAACCCCTTTCCAACCTTCTCTGAGCCTTCGGGGTCCTTGTGACCTGGCCATTTAGCCCATGGTGTGCAAAAAGTGCCGCTCAGAGGTAAAACAACCCAACGTTAAAGAACACGCTGGATAGCCTTGACGGGAGGCTACCATCTGTCTCCCAACAGCTGTTCCAGTGGGTCCCCTCCCCCAACCTTCTCTGAGCCTTCGGGGTCCATGTGACCTGGCCATTTAGCCCATGGTGTGCAAAAAAGTGCCGCTCAGAGGTAAAACAACCCAAACAACAACTGCATTGATCTATAAGCAAAGAAATTCCTATAATTTCATTTCTTTTATTTAATTCTACAAAGTGGAATACATGCGAGAATGAAAAACAAAAACCTGAAAAAGATAGGAATACTAGTGATAAATTATTGTTGCTATTTCGGAAGCCTCAAGGCCAATAATATCCGAGTGCGAACTATATTGTTGGAAACAAAGGATTGACGTCATATTGTTTGTGTTAACAGTAGCACTCGCGCATATAATGCCACGAATTATCGTTGGGCAACAGCTCGTTGTTAAGAAGAAAAAACACGATGAAACGACAATCACTTCCTTGAAACGAAAGTTCTATTCTTAGATTCCAGAGACAAGACTCCGGGCATCAATATTTTTCCCTATCTGTTTTGGATATCGGGGCGGGGGTGGCTCAGTCGGTAGCGCACCAGTCTCGTAATCTGTAGTTCCCAGGTTCGAGTCCCAGCTGGGTCAGCGTTGAGATTTATCTTTGCAAAATTCCCCATCCTGCCCACGGTCAGTAGGGGACACCGATGGGCTTGGAAAGGTCGCCGTCCGTTGGATGGGACGTTAAGCTGTGGCCCCATGTGTTGGAGAGCCATACCCTATGCACATTAAAGAACACAATAGATGGCCTTGATGGGAGGCTACCATCTGTCTCCCAACAGCTGTTCCAGTGGGTCCCCCCCCCCCAACCTTCTCTGAGCCTTCGGGGTCCATGTGACCTGGCCATTTAGCCCATTGTGTGCAAAAAGTGACGCTGAGAGGTAAAACAACCCAACGTTAAAGAACACGCTGGATGACCTTGACGGAAGGCCACCATTTGTCTCCCAACAGCTGTTCCAGTGGGTCCTCTCCCCCCAACCTTCTCTGAGCCTTCGGGGTCCATGTGACCTGGCCATTTAACCCATGGTGTGCCAAAAAGTGCCGATCAGACGTAAAACAACCCAACCCTAATCCTATTATAAACTTTATGAGCCTTGTGATTTGAGAATAAAAATACTGCCGGCTATTGATTAAAAGTGCCAACTGAAGCCTACAACATGAAACGTTCATTATCTGCCAAAGAAAAAGAATTTTGCAACGCTCTTTTAAAGAATGAGAAATTACCCTATGCTTTGAAGTATTTAGTTAAAAGGTTTGGCAGTAGAACCTTTGAAGCGGTCCATCCCTAGAGATTCCTCGATACACCGATAATGCCATTAAAAGTGTGGGTGGGATACCATTAAATTAAATATAAATGGCGGGCGCTGCCGATCGATCGGCGGGCGCTCTTGCAAAAGAAGGTTGGGCGCCCGAGGATCGATCACCTCGTTCCGTTACGCGATTTAACCTGCAGATAACATTTGCGCACTGCACGTGCAGAGGCCGACTTTATTCGTCGATGACCTCTCTCTCTTGAGGGTCGGACGAAACGGCACAGTTGACGGCTGTTGGAATTGCGATGCAGCTGTTCACCACAAGTTGTCTTGTTTACGAAACTGCTGCGGTTTTCAACGGGATAAGACCTTCATGCATTCGTTGGATTTCACACATGAAGGAAATGAATGCAATTCCGCAATAGACTACAGTAGGGTTCGGTTGTTTTACCTCTGAGCGGCACTTTTTTGCACACCATGGGCTAAATGGCCAGGTCACATGGATCCCGAAGGCTCAGAGAAGGTTGGGGGAGGGGACCCACTGGAACAGCTGTTGGGAGACAGATGGTAGCCTCCTGTCAAAGCCATCCAGCGTGTTCTTTAACGTTAGGTTGTTTTACCTCTGAGCGGCACTTTTTTGCACACCATGGGCTAAATGGACAGGTCACATGGACCCCGAAGGCTCAGAGAAGGTTGGGGGAGGGGACCCACTGGAACAACTGTTGGGAAACAGATGGTAGCGTCCCGTCAAGGCCATCCAGCGTGTTCTTTAACGTGCACAGGGTATGGCTCTCCCGCACACGGGGCCACGGCTTAACGTCCCATCCGACGGACGGCAGCCTTTCCAAGCCCATCGGTGTCCCCTACTGACCGTGGGCAAGGCGGGGAATTTTGCGGAGATAAATCTCAACACTGACCCAGCTGGGACTCGAACCTGGGAACTACAGATTACGAGCCTGGCACGCCACCGACTGAGCCACCCCCGCCCCCATCGGGATAAGACCTTGATGCATTCGTTGGATTTCACACATGAAGGAAATGAATGCAATTCTGCAATAGACTACAATAGGCTCCTCAGTACTTCTATTAGAGTTGAAATTTACCTCTCCCCGCCTTCGCTCAGACACTGTGATGAACTTGCCAAGGCGGGGCGGGGGGTGGCTCAGTCGGTATTGCGCAAGGCTCGTAATCTGGGGCTTCTCAGTTTTGGGGGGAACTCAGCAGGTAGCGCGCCAGGCTCGTATTCTGCAATTCTCAGGTTCGAGTCCCAGCTGGGTCAGCGTTGAGATTTATCTCCGCAAAATTCCCCGCCCTGCCCACGGTGAGTAGGGGACACCGATGGGCTTGGAAAGGCCGCCGTCCGTCGGATGGGACGTGTAGCCGTGGCCCGGTGTACGAGAGAGCCATACCCTGTGCACGTTGAAGAACATACTAGATGGCCTTGACGGGAGGCTACCATCTGTCTCCCAACAGCTGTTCCAGTGGGTCCCCTCCCCCAACATTCTCTGAGCCTTCGGGGTCCATGTGACCTGGCCATTTAGCCCATTGTGCCCTCAGAGGTGTTGAAATGTAAAAAGTGCCGCTCAGAGGTAAAACAACCGAACTTCCGAAGGCCACCGTCCGTCATATGGGAAGTTAAGCCGTATCTCCGTATGCAGAGTTGGGTTGTTTTACTTCGGAGCGGCACTATTTGTTTTTCATACGAATTGTTAAATGACCAGGTTACAAGGACCCAATGGCTCAGAGAAGATTGGGAGAAGGGGACCCACTGGATAGCTGTTAAGAGACAGAAGGTAGCCTCCCATCAAGGGATTCCCGCATGTTCTTTCACGTACGCAGGGTATGCCTCTTCCGCACACGGGACCATGACTTAACGTCCCATCCGACGAACGGTGGCCCTTCCAAGCCCATCGAGGACAAGGTGGGGAGTTTTGCGGAGATAAATCCCAACGCTGGTCCAGGTGGGACTCGAACCCGTATGCAGGAAAGTCATACGTTGTGTACATTTTGAAGACTACGATTGAGTGGTATTCGCGGGAAGCTACCATTCGTCTCCAAACAGCTGTCCTCTTATTCTACCCTACCTTTGCCCTTGGGAGTCCTTGTAATGTGGCCATTTATCCCAGGCGTATTATGGTGTATTAAATTGAAAGTACTGAGCTTTGTGGCAAGCAGCTGCTTGAGGAGGTATTTATTTATTTAATAATGTAATCACTTTTCGACCTGAAATCTTTCTTCAACCAGTTTCGAATATATTAACAAGGATTCTCCTTTTGTTTTTGCATTCTTCGGTTTTCTAAGCCCGTAAGCTCCGTCAGTTTCATGCCGCCTCACTCCCGAGAGCGCTCCGCAAAATTCCCCGCCCTGCCCACGGTCAGTAGGGGACACCGATGGACTTGGAAAGGCCGCCATCCGTCGAATGCGACGTTAAGCCGTGGCCCCGTGTGCGGGAGAGCCATACCCTGTGCACGTTAAAGAACACTCTGGATGGCCTTGACGGGAGGCTACCATCTGTCTCCCAACAGCTGTTCCAGTGGGTTCCCTCCCCTAACCTTCTCCGAGACTTCGGGGTCCATGTGACCTGGCCATTTAGCCCATGGTGTGCAAAAAAGTGCCGCTCAGAGGTAAAACAACCCAACGTTAAAGAACACGCTGGATGGCCTTGACAGGAGGCTACCATCTGTCTCCCAACAGCTGTTCCAGTGGGTCCCCTCCCCCAACCTTCTCTGAGCCTTCGGGGTCCATGTGACCTGGCCATTTAGCCCATGGTGTGCAAAAAAGTGCCGCTCAGATGTGAAACAACCCAACGTTAAAGAACACGCTGGATGGCCTTGACGGGAGGCTACCATCTGTCTCCCAACAGCTGTTCCAGTGGGTCCCCTCCCCCAACCTTCTCTGAGCCTTCGGGGTCCATGTGACCTGGCCATTTAGCCCATGGTGTGCAAAAAAGTGCCGCTCAGAGGTAAAACAACAACCCAACCCGAGAGCGCTCTCCATTCACGTCATCTCATTTCTCCTCTCGCACTCCTCCAAGCCTCTCCGATCTTTCTCCTCCAAGGCCTCTCGATTTGCTGATGGCGATAAAAACCAACATTACGGCTTCCGATCATAAAACTTTCAGCTTCGAGTGTCAATAAAATTCTGTTCCTCCCCCATTATGACGATGTTCAGTGCAAAGGAAACCCCTTTAGTCCGGAGAGAGAAATGCAACACGCTGATCTTCCAAAAGGAGCTGAATGGGGCCATTTGCAGAGAAAATGGAGGCTTTTGGAAATGGAGCGGACGTCTCTATAGTTACCATCAGAGGTAGATTGCTTTATTTCCATCTCGTGCTTTGGCAACTCGTGAAATCAGACAGTGCCGAGAATTCCCGAGCTAGAGAAGCGTGCAAACAAATGAAGCTTGTTTGTTCTTATCGTTAACAGACTGGAGAGGATGGAGTTAAGAAATCGTTTTGACAATCACTGTTGGGCTCCACGTGCAGTTTCCCTCTTTTTTTTTAAATTGTTCACGACTTGTTGCCATTTCTTGTAAATAGAATGTTTGAGTAAAATCCTAAAGATTCAGAAATCGTAGCATGTTGGAAACTTTTCAAACTCTCATAAAAATAATCGCAATTAATCTATATTCAACATTATTTTAATTTTTTTGGGTTGGGTTGTTTTACCTCTTAGCGGCACTTTTTTGCACACCATGGGCTAAATGGCCAGGTCACATGGACCCCGAAGGCTCAGAGAAGGTTGGGGGAGGGGACCCACTGGAACAGCTGTTGGGAGACAGATGGTAGCCTCCCGTCAAGGCCATCCAGCGTGTTCTTTAACGTTGGGTTGTTTTACCTCTGAGCGGCACTTTTTTGCACACCATGGGCTAAATAGCCAGGTCACATGGACCCCGAAAGCTCAGAGAAGGTTGGGGGAGGGGACCCACTGGAACAGCTGTTGGGAGACAGATGGTAGCCTCCCGTTAAGGCCATCCAGCGTGTTCTTTAACGTGCACAGGGTATGGCTCTCCCTCACACGGGGCCACGGCTTAACGTCCCATCCGACGGACGGCGGCCTTTCCAAGCCCATCGGTGTCCCCTACTGACCGTGGGCAGGGCGGGGAATTTTGCGGAGATAAATCTCAACGCTGACCCAGCTGGGACTCGAACCTGGGAACTACAGATTACGAGTCTGGCGCGCTACCGACTGAGCCACACCTGCCGTATTTTTTTTTTTTTTTTTGACTATCTGACAGGACTATTTCAGCTGACGTCATAAATATGGTCCACCAGCCTTCTGTCATACGAGGTATTGGTACAGGTCAATTATTCCAAATATTTAACCTTATTTCGCTGTTTGATGAAAGTTTATAAAAGGTAAGAGTATAAAAGCCCGTACTTGTATGCAATAGAGCAACTGTAATGTCTTTAATATGTTTTGCTGTTGTAGAATTGTGGCTCAAAATTCCTCATTTCCCTTTCTCTGTTAGGAACTTGTGGCTGCCGGCCCTGATCAAAAGAACTGGCGAGGCATTGGCATTGCTCTTTTGGTGATTGTTGCTGTATGTGCTCTCATTGTCACCGCTGTTGTGCTTCTCACGCCTGGTAAGTAATAAATCACTTTATTGTCGCATATTACATATTCGATATTATTACATTTACACAATGTTACACAATCCAGTTTTCTTCTAAAGTTCGGGGGCGGGGGTGGCTCAGTCGGTAGCGCGCCAGGCTCGTAATCTGTAGTTCCCAGATTCGAGTCCCAGATGGGTCAGCGTTGAGATTTATCTCCGCAAAATTCTCCGCCCTGCCCACGGTCAGTAGGGGACACCGATGGGCTTGGAAAGGCGCCGTCCGTCGGATGGGACGTTAAGCCGTGGCCCCGTGTGCGGGAGAGCCATAACCTGTGCACGTTAAAGAACACGCTGGATGGCCTTGACGGGAGGCTACCATCTGTCTCCCAACAGCTGTTCCAGTGAGTCCCCTCCACCAACCTTCTCTGAGCCTTCGGGGTCCATGTGACCTGGCCATTTAGCCCATTGTGTGCAAAAAAAGTGCCGCTCAGAGGTAAAACAACCCAACCGAACTCTTCTAAAGTTCTCTGAATTTATTTTCAATTAATAACAAATCTTATGTGTTTAAATCAGGAACTTCTCAGAGTTGGGTTGTTTTACCTCTGAGCGGCACTTTTTTGCACACCATGGCTAAATGGCCAGGTCACATGGACCCCGAAGGCTCAGAGAAGATTGGGGGAGGGGATCCACTGGAACAGCTGTTGGGAGACAGATGGTAGCCTCCCGTCAAGGCCATCCAGCGTGTTCTTTAACGTGCACGGGTATGGCTCTCCCGCACACGGAGCCACGGCTTAACGTCCCATCCGACGGACGGCGGCGTTTCCAAGCCCATCGGTGTCCCCTACTGAGAGTGGGCAGGGCGGGGAATTTTGCGGAGATAAATCTCAACGCTGACCCAGCTGGGACTCGAACCTGGGAACTACAGATTACGAGCCTGGCGCGCTACCGACTGAGCCACCCCAGCCCCGGAACTTCTCAGAAGTTCCTGATTTAAACACTTGGCTCTTTCGTCGTCAGTTCGACGTCAGTTGGCTCCTTTGGTAGCTACCCAGGCTCGTAATCTACAGTTCCCAGGTTCGAGTTCCCCTGCACCAGCGTTGAGATTTATCTCCTTTAATCCCCCTCCCTGCTCTCAGTCAGGAAGGAGACACCAATATAGGTTGGCCCTGATAGGTTGGGTTGCCTTATTTTACCTCTGAACAGCAATTTTTACACACAGTGGGATAAATACACAGGTCACAAGAACCCCGAGGACTCAGAGAAGTTTGGGGGAAGGGATCCCACTGGACAAACTGTTAGGAGACAGATGGTAGCCTCCCATCAAGGCCATCGAGAGTATTCTTTAACGTACAGTCACTCAAAAAAATATCCGAACACTATGGTTGATTGCATAATTCAGAAAAAAATATCTGGCAACGATTTTTTTTAGAAATTAGTGATCTGGCAACCTTTGTGTCACGTGACTCGAAGGTTGCCAGATCACTAATTTCTAAAAAATATCGTTCCCAGATTTTTTTCTGAATTCTGCAATCAACAATAGTGTTTGGATATTTTTTGAGCGACTGTACACAGGTATGACTCTCCCCTACAAGGGGCCTCGGCTTAACGTCCCATTTGACGGAACGCGGCCTTTCCAAGCCCATCGGTGGCCCTACTGACCGAGGGCAGGACGGATTGCATAAAGAAATTTCACTTTGGGGTGGCAAAAAAAGAATTTTGTTTTCAGACTGCCTAAAGAAATTTCGCTTTGGGGTGGCAAAAAATGAATTTTGTTTTCAGACTGCTTAAAGAAATTTCGCTTTGGGGTGGCAAAAAGGGAATTTTGTTTTCAGACTGCTTAAAGAAATTTCGTTTTAGGGTGGCAAAAAAGGGAATTTTGTTTTCAGACTGCTTAAATAAATTTCGCTTTAGGGTGGCAAAAAGGGAATTTTGTTTTCAGACTGCTTAAAGAAATTTCATTTTAGGGTGGCAAAAAAATGAATTTTGTTTTCAGACTGCTTAAAGAAATTTCGCTTTGGGGTGGCAAAAAGGGAATTTTGTTTCAGACTGCTTAAAGGAATTTCGTTTTAGGGTGGCAAAAAAATGCATTTTGTTTTCAGACTGCTTAAAGAAATTTCGCTTTGGGGTGGCAAAAAGGGAATTTTGTTTTCAGACTGCTTAAAGAAATTTCGCTTTGGGGTTGCAAAAAGGGAATTTTGTTTTCAGACTGCTTAAAGAAATTTCGTTTTAGGTTGGCAAAAAAAGGAATTTTGTTTTCAGACTGCTTAAAGAAATTTCGCTTTAGGGTGGCAAAAAGGGAATTTTATTTTTAGACTGCTTAAAGAAATTTCGCTTTGGGGTGGCAAAAAGGGAATTTTGTTTTCAGACTGCTTAAAGAAATTTCGTTTTAGGGTGGCAAAAAAATGAATTTTGTTTTCAGACTGCTTAAAGAAATTTCGCTTTGGGGTGGCAAAAAGGGAATTTTGTTTTCAGACTGCTTAAAGAAATTTCGTTTTAGGGTGGCAAAAAAGGGAATTTTGTTTTCAGACTGCTTAAAGAAATTTCGCTTTGAGGTGGCAAAAAGGGAATTTTGTTTTCAGACTGCTTATAGAAATTTCGTTTTAGGGTGGCAAAAAAATGAATTTTGTTTTCAGACTGCTTAAAGAAATTTCGCTTTGGGGTGGCAAAAAGGGAATTTTGTTTTCAGACTGCTTAAAGAAATTTCGCTTTGAGGTGGCAAAAAGGGAATTTTGTTTTTAGACTGCTTAAAGAAATTTCGCTTTGGGGTGGCAAAAAGGGAATTTTGTTTTCAGACTGCTTAAAGAAATTTCGTTTTAGGGTGGCAAAAAAAGGAATTTTGTTTTCAGACTGCTTAAAGAAATTTCGCTTTAGGGTGGCAAAAAGGGAATTTTGTTTTCAGACTGCTTAAAGAAATTTCGTTTTAGGGTGGCAAAAAAATGAATTTTGTTTTCAGACTGCTTAAAGAAATTTCGCTTTGGGGTGGCAAAAAGGGAATTTTGTTTTCAGACTGCTTAAAGGAATTTCGTTTTAGGGTGGCAAAAAAATGCATTTTGTTTTCAGACTGCTTAAAGAAATTTCGCTTTGGGGTGGCAAAAAGGGAATTTTGTTTTCAGACTGCTTAAAGAAATTTCGCTTTGGGGTTGCAAAAAGGGAATTTTGTTTTCAGACTGCTTAAAGAAATTTCGATTTAGGTTGGCAAAAAAGGGAATTTTGTTTTCAGACTGCTTAAAGAAATTTCGCTTTAGGGTGGCAAAAAAGGAATTTTATTTTTAGACTGCTTAAAGAAATTTCGCTTTGGGGTGGCAAAAAGGGAATTTTGTTTTCAGACTGCTTAAAGAAATTTCGTTTTAGGGTGGCAAAAAAATGAATTTTGTTTTCAGACTGCTTAAAGAAATTTCGCTTTGGGGTGGCAAAAAGGGAATTTTGTTTTCAGACTGCTTAAAGAAATTTCGTTTTAGGGTGGCAAAAAAAGGAATTTTGTTTTCAGACTGATTAAAGAAATTTCGTTTTAGGGTGGCAAAAAAAGGAATTTTGTTTTCAGACTGCTTAAAGAAATTTCGCTTTGGGGTGGCAAAAAAGGAATTTTGTTTTCAAACTACTTAAAGAAATTTCGTTTTAGGGTGGCAAAAAAGGGAATTTTGTGTTCAGACTGCTTAAAGAAATTTCGCTTTGGGGTGGCAAAAAAGGAATTTTGTTTTTATACTGCTTAAAGAAATTTCGCTTTGGGGTGGCAAAAAAGGAATTTTGTTTTTAGACTGCTTAAAGAAATTTCGCTTTGGGCTGGCAAAAAAAAAGAATTTTGTTTTCAGACTGCTTAAAGAAATTTCGTTTTTAGGTTGCTTAAAGAAATTTCTCTTTGGTATTGCATAAAGAAATTTCTCTTTGGTAATTGCATAAAGAAATTGCACTTTTGGGTGGCAAAAAAAAATTTCGTTTTGGGGCTGCATAAAGCAATTTCGCTTGGCGTGGCAAATAGGTGTTTGGAGTGGCTGAAAGATTAAATTCGGTTGGGACGGTACAAAAAAAATCGTAAATCATCACAGAGGAATTTCACTTCTCGTAAAAAAAAATACCCCCTCAAGCAGCTGCTTGTCACAGAGCTTTGACAGGATCCTGTCAGTTTATATGCCAGAGTAGAAGGTCTGAGAGGATGGCAGGACCTCAGCAGAAAAACGACACATACATCCATGCCTTTCCAGGGCTCGAACCCAGATCCCTTAGATTAGTAACCAAGCGCGCTAACCACTCGGCCACGTAGCAAAAAGTTAAATCATTCGGGATGGCAAATAGAAATTTTGCTCGTGTGCCAAAAAAAGCAATCCCTCTTGAGGTGACAAAATTTCATGGTATTGATTGAGGGTTGGGTTGTTTTATCTCTGAGCGGCACTTTTTTGCACACCACGGGCTAAATGGCCAGGTCACATGGACCCCGAAGGCTCAGAGAAGGTTGGGGGAGGGGACCCACTGGAACAGCTGTTGGGAGATAGATGGTAGCCTCCCGTCAAGGCCAACCAACGTGTTCTTTAACGTTGGGTTGTTTTACCTGTGAGCGGCACTTTTTCGCACACCATGGGCTAAATGGCCAGGCCACAAGGACCCCGAAGGCTCAGAGAATGTTGGGGGAGGGGACCCACTGGAACAGCTGTTGGGAGACAGATGGTAGCCTCCCGTCAAGGCCATCAAGCGTGTTCTTTAACGTGCACAGGGTATGGTTCTCCCGCACACGGTGCCACGGCTTAACGTCCCATCCGACGGACGGCGGCCTTTCCAAGCCCATCGGTGTCCCCTATTGACCGTGGACAGGGCGGAGAATTTTGCGGAGATAAATCTCAACGCTGACCCAGCTGGGACTCGAACCTGGGAAGTACAGATTACGAGCCTGGCCGCTACCGATTGAGCCACCCCCGCCCCATTGATTGAGGGTAAACCCACTGGGGTAGTGGAATGATTTTAAAGATGCTTTAGATCTCACCTTCGTACCCGAAATATCCCTTAAACCGTCCATGGTGTCTCCCGTCGTATTTGTTATTTTACGCACGACCAGACTTCCAGGAAAATGTTCTTCAGCGGAGCACAGGAATATTTTCAACAATAGTCGTCCATCACTTCTGACACTATCCAAAGCTGCGCCTGTCACGAAAAGGTATGTTGTTCTCACAACTGGCGATGCCTTAAACTTGAGCTCTTATTGGGTGCGAAGGTCAACACTTGAAGCTCTTTTGTCCTTTCCGTCTTCTCACTGACATTCATACTCTTCTGAAGAAGTACGTTCCACTTGAGAAAGTTTATTCCTGATGCGAGTGCCTCAATTTATTGTAAATATGTTGTATTTTTTTCCTCTCAGAAAATAATACTCAGAAAAGCAGTCTGTGTTCTCTTGGCGGCAATGTCTAGAGTTGGGTTGTTTTACCTCTGAGAGCACTTTTTTGCACACCATGGGCTAAATGGTCAGGTCACATGGACCCCGAAGGCTCAGAGAGGGTTGGGGGAGGGGACCCACAGGAACTGCTGTTGGGAGACAGATGGTAGCCTCCCGTCAAGGCCATCCAGCGTGTTCTTTAACATTGGGTTGTTTTTCCTCTGAGCGGCACTTTTTTGCACACCATGGGCTAAATGGCCAGGTCACATCGACCCCGAAGGCTCAGAGAAGGTTGGGGGAGGGGACCCACTGGAACAGCTGTTGGGAGACAGATGGTAGCCTCTCGTCAAGGCCATCCAGCGTGTTCTTTAACGTGCGCAGGGTATGGCTCTCCCGCACAGTAGGGGATACCGATGGGCTTGAAAAGGACTGCCGTCCATCGGATGTGATGTTAAGCCTTGGCCCCCGTGTGCGGGAGAGCCATACCCTGTGCACGTTAAAGAACACGCTGGATGGCCTTGACGGGAGGCTACCATCTGTCTCCCAACAGCTGTTCCAGTGGGTCCCCTCCCCTAACCTTCTCTCAGCCTTCGGGGTCCTTGTGACCTGGGGGGCGGGGGTGGCTCAGTCGGTAGCGCACCAGGCTCGTAATCTGTAGTTCCTAGGTTCGAGTCCCAGCTGGGTCAGCGTTGAGATTTATCTCCGCAAACTTCCCCGCCCTGCGCACGGTCAGTAGGGGACACCGATAGGCTTGGAAAGGCCGCCGTCCATCGGATGGGACATTAAGCCGTGGCTCCGTGTGCGGGAGAACCATACCCTGTGCACGTTAAAGAACACGCTGGATGGCCTTGACGGGAGGCTACCATCTGTCTCCCAACAGCTGTTCCAGTGGGTCCCCTCCCCCAACCTTCTCTGAGCCTTCGGGGTCCATGTGACCTGGCCATTTAGCCCATGGTGTGCAAAAAAGTGCCGTTCAGAGGTAAAACAACCCAACCCTACATAAGAGAAACCTTAATGCCATTTTCATCTTTTCCTTCGGCATCTTGCGTCACATGAATCCCCTTATTTAACACTTTAGTGATTTTGAAATATTTCGATATTTGAAGAAGTAGCAACATTAATAATTTTTGGAAAACACTTGAAATAATTAGCTGAAAAAAATTTGGTTACGCTGATTTTTATTCGAATCCACGTCTCCCAGAAGCATTCAGGTGTCACAACCTCTAGTTGGTTGGTTGGTTGTTTTACCTCTGAGCGGCACTTTTTTGCACACCGTGAGCTAAATGGCCAGGTCACATGGACCCCGAAGGCTCAGAGAAGGTTGGGGGAGGGGACCCATTGGAACAGCTGTTGGGAGACAGATGGTAGCCTCCCGTCAAGGCCATCCAGTGTGTTCTTTAACGTGCAGAGGGTATGGCTCTCCCGCACACGGGGGGCCACGGCTTAACGTCCCATCCGACGGATGGCGACCTTTCCAAGCCCATCGGTGTGCCCTACTGACCGTGGGCAGGGCGGGGAATTTTACGGAGATAAATCTCAACGCTGACCCAGCTGGGACTCGAACCTGGGAACTACAGATTACGAGCCTGGCGCGCTACCGACTGAGCCACCCCCGCCCCATAACCTCTAGACAGTGTTTCCCAACCTGTGGTACGTGACTACGGTGCCAATAATATAAAATTTTTCCTATTTAATCTAATTCTCAACCACCGCTGCCGACTACTGAGCATAGAAAAGACAAAGATGGGACCGAAAGCAAAAGGTTGCAAAAGGTTGCTGCATGTGTGAGAGTTTTGGATTGGATTGGATTGTTTTACCTCTGAGCAGCACTTTTTTGCAAACCATGGGCTAAATGGCCAGGTCACATGGACCCCGAAGGTTCAGAGAAGGTTGGGGGAGGGGACCCACTGGAACAGCTGTTGGGAGACAGATGGTAGCCTCCCGTCAAGGCCATCCAGCGTGTTCTTTAACGTGCACAGGGTATGGCTCTCCAGCACACGGGGCCACGGCTTAACGTCCCATCCGACGGACGGCGGCCTTTTCAAGCCCATCGGTGTCCCCTACTGACCGTGGGCAGGGCGGGGAAATTTTTGCGGAGATAAATCTCAATGCTGACCCAGCTGGGACTCGAACCTGGGAACTACAGATTACGAGCCTGGCGCGCTACCGACTGAGCCGCCCCATGTGTGAGAGCGGGGAGACCAATCGCAACACGACAACATATCTATCATGTGATAATGTTTGTTAACATTTAGTCCGTCTTGCAAATGAGTAGACTTTATTTATTATGGTGGGGCGGGGGTGGCTCAGTCGGTAGCGCGCCAGGCTCGTAATCTGTAGTTCCCAGGTTCGAGTCCCAGCGGACTCGTCCTGGATGGGACGTTAAGCCGTGGCCCGTGTATGGGAGAGCCATACCCTGTGCACGTTAAAGAACACGCTGGATGGCCTTGACGGGAGGCTACCATCTGTCTCCCAACAGCTGTTCCAGTGGGTCCCCTCCCCCAACCTTCTCTGAACCTTCGGGGTCCATGTGACCTGGCCATTTAGCCCATGGTGTGCAAAAAGTGCCGCTCAGAGGTAAAACAACCCAACCTTATTATGGTTTTAGAAGGGACTCTTTTTTACACGTTATTTTTTATCCCTTCCATTGAAAATGAGTAAGCAAATTAAACTATTGAATATTTTAAAAAGAAAACATGTTGATGACAATGAAAGATGTGAAACCGGGTCGAGAGGTGTGTCCGCAACTCAAATGTGATTTGGGAATCTGGTCCTCTGCTGTAGCAAGGTTGCGAACCATTGCTCTAGACCACCAGAGACTAACCGTTTCTTAATGGCGTTTCTGTCCGTTCAGGCTCAATTCAGTCACTTCTCTCAAAATTTTTTAGATCCGAGCCTTGCGCTATAAATTATTTACCAACGATATCTATAACGATTGAACAGAAAATTGGAAACATCCTCACCTTATGTCAATTAGAGAGTGAAATTCGAAACTCCGTAATTGGTTAAGTAAATTTTATGAAAACATACCACTGAAGATAATATAAGATGCCAATTAAACTCTCTAAATCTCGATTTTGAACAATATCAGCTTAGTACTTAAAGAGTTATAGAAGTCTGAATATTGAATAACAGAGATGTCTGCGGTACTTAAGAATTCATTGCAGAAGTTAATTAAAACTTAAAGAAAGTATTATTTCAAACCATTTAATAAAATATGTGTATGTTTTAGAATTTTGATCAAATAGTTCTTTCAATAATTGTCAGTTTTACATACATTTCTTAGGCCTGACGTTGCTGTTGTTAAGTGTTCGAGCTTGTATAGCTCTTTAAATACCCAACAAATATTGTTGAAAAATAGAGATTTAGATAGATTTGAATTAGATTTAAATTTATCTTGACCTATTTTCTCATAAAAAGCTTATTGTAGAAATTACCGATCTTTAATTTGGGATTAACTCTCCATTGACTTGGGAATGTTTTCATTTTCCTGTCCAATATCTGTATCTACTGCCAATAGCTGTATCTCAATATATCGCTTGCAAATGATTCCGAGTCCAGGTGCTGAATCCATTATGAAATTCTCCCCCCCCCCAAAAAAAAAAAATAAAATAAATAATGTCCCTTCGAAGCACGAATTAATCTTTTGTCTAAAAATACAAACTTAAACGGCGATTTGTTGTTGACTTAATACATTTTGTCCTTCCTTTGAAGGACAAAATGGAGAAGACATTTATTAATTGACGCATTTAAAGTTATTTCATGATTATTATTCTCTTGCTTTTGGCAACAGGGAAGCGTTTGCTCGCATAGGATTACGGGAAGAGTAATGGTTTCTACGAAGTAGATTTTAAACGTCGAAAAGCGATGCAGAACTGAAATATGTATAAGCATCAGAAATCTCCTCAGCAGAACCTCATCAGGTTAAAGTAATGTATAAATATTAAACTGATGGTTGTGATATTTTTAAATTGCAGTTTTGATTTCAGGCCCATAACTAATTTGTGAGGTATGACTGATTGCGAATTCCCTTTGCCTCGCAGTGTTTCAAGCTGCGAAATAGGCTTAAAATGGAAGTACATAGAATATTTATTAAGTAACCACTTTCGTTAAACATTCAGTTGGGTGTATTTTTAATACATCATAATTTAAACATTTCTCTAGAAAGTGGTAAAATAAAGGTGACTGTTTAGGGAAAGCTGCAGATGCATAGGGAAATTTTCGTGAATGTATATTATATGAATTAATTTACAGTACATTCCTGAGTTGTGTATTTCATGTATTGACTATATTTGCTGAACGTCTAAAGGGTTACCATAATTCTTCTGATATTTTTCAATAAAAAATATAATTCATTAGCACTTTTATTCATCTGCTGCAAAGAATTGACTGCTGTGGATGCATTAGGCGGTAACCTAAAGGTTTTTCACGCCTTTTATGAGATAGCGGATTTACGAATAGTTACTCAGGTCTTTAATTCATTGAAACTTTAGATACTATAGATAAGATAGAAATAATTTATTCCGTAGACGACTGGTATAGCGTGCTTAGGGACCTGGGTTCGAGCTCCGACTTACGGCATGAATTGTTTGTGTTTTCTCTCTGCTAAGGCTGCTAATCTTCACAGACCTACTGCTATGGCGTATAAACTGACAGACTCCTGTCAAACTTCTGTGGCAAGCAGCTACTTAAGGGGTATTTTAGGCTGTTACAGTAACTCCAAAATACAAATAATAAGTATTAAACGATACTTGAGCTATTGTGGCTTGATGCTTAGCTCTAACCGTTTAGAAGTATTTTTCCTCTTTTATGGGGGGCGGGGGTGGCTCAGTCGATAGCGCGCCAGGCTCGTAATCTGTAGTTTCCAGGTTCGAGTCCCAGCTGGGTCAGCGTTGAGATTTATCTCCGCAAAATTACCCCGCCCTGCCCATGGTCAGTAGGGAACACCGATGGGCTTGGAAAGGCCGCCGTCCGTCGGATGGGACGTTAAGCCGTGGTCCCGTGTGCGGGAGAGACATACCCTGTGCACATTAAAGAACACGCTGGATCGCCTTGACGGGAGGCTGCCATCTGTCTCCCAACAGCTGTTCCAGTGGGTCTCCTCCCCCAACCTTCTCTGAGCCTTCGGGGTCCATATGACCTGGCCATTTAGCCCATGGTGTGCAAAAAAGTGCTGCTCAGAGGTAAAACAACCCAACCCTCTTTTATGGAAAGCAAAGCCCTACTTTTTTTTTTAAGTTATGGTAAGAGGATGCTGCATACCAATTTTCTGATCTTGGCTTTTAACATTTATGAGCAGTTCGTGATCAAACGGGGAGAAACAAACAGTAAAATTTGAAATATAAAGCCTGATGTTCCAACATATAATTTGTTTCCAGTAAATTAATGATTACAGTTTATTGTTGATATGACGGATTTTGAAAGTGATATGAATTAGGAAATCAAAAATAGGTAATTGCATCAAAGTAATATAAATCAGGTTCAAGTTCCGCTCATGGCGGAACACCCTTTAGGCCATTTTTTGATTCCACACTTTGCAATTTAATATTTATCATAAAATAATTATTAAATTTTAATATAAATTAACATAAATCTGACAAAAATTTATTATTCTGCTTGCTCGTGCTGGGTAGTGACGCTCGCTGTTTTTATCCATAGCTGTAGAGGATTCACCGCTAGAGGGCATTATTAAAATCACCAGGAGATTCGAAAAGTGGGTTGGGTTGGGTTGTTTTACCTCTGAGCGGCACTCATTTGCACACCATGGGCTAAATGGCCAGGTCACATGGACCCCGAAGGTTCAGAGAAGGTTGGGGGAGGGGACCCACTGGAACAGCTGTTGGGAGACAGATGGTAGCCTCCCGTCAAGGCCATCCAGCGTGTTCTTTAACGTGCACAGGGTATGGCTCTCCCGCACACGGGGCCACGGCTTAACATCCCATCCGACGGACGGCGGTCTTTCCAAGCCCATCGGTGTCCCCTACTGACTGTGGGCAGGGCGGGTAATTTTGCGGAGATAAATCTCAACGCTGACCCAGCTGGGACTCGAACCTGGGAACTACAGATTACGAGCCTTGGCGCGCTACCGACTGAGCCACCCCCGCCCCTTCGAAAAGTGGAATTGAAATATTTCGTCAATACCTATCCAACCCGAAAAGAATTTTTCATTTATGTCTAAGAACAAAAAAAATTAATCTCTACAGACAGATAGATAACTAAGTAAAAACAGTAATTATTTTGTTTTTAACGAGCTAAAATTAATTTGGTATTCGACTCTGAGGTGTAAAATTAAAGTGAAGAAAATTTACCCATTCGGTTTTCCTGTCTGGCTACAATGGCCTACGAGAAGATATAGCTTCCATTTGTAATGTAAATTTCATAAGCTATGCTAATAAACATAGATTCAATTACACTAATTTCATCTAAAGCATAAATATTAAAGATTGTATACTGAGAAACAAGGAGTAATTAATAAGTGTAAGATTTATTAGAAGTTACCGTAGTTTGTGTTTTTAAGAGGGACATTCAAAAAAATATTTAACGTCCATCGTAATAGCACTGGATTTTTTCACAAACGTTTTTCGTCTTCTCTAACAGATTGTTGAGAGTGACAGACACTGTTTTCTGTACTACTAAGGGGCGGGGGTGGCTCAGTTGGTAGCGCGCCAGGCTCGTAATCTGTAGTTTCCAGGTTCGAGTCCCAGCTGGGTCAGCGTTGAGATTTATCTCCGCAAAATTCCCCGCCGTGGCCCCATGTGCGGGAGAGCCATACCCTGTGCACGTTAAAGAACACGCTGGATGGCCTTGACGGGAGCCTACCATCTGTCTCCCAACAGCTGTTCCAGTGGGTCCCCTCCCCAACCTTCTCGGGCACTGTTTTCTGTACTACTAAGGGGCGGGGGTGGCTCAGTCGGTAGCGCGCCAGGCTCGTAATCTGTAGTTCCCAAGTTCGAGTCCCAGCTGGGTCAGCGTTGAGATTTATCTCCGCAAAATTTCCCGCCCTGCCCACGGTCAGTACGGGACACCTATGGGCTTGGATAGCCCGACGTACGTCGGATGAGATGTTAAGCCGTGGCTCCGTGTGCGGGAGAGCCATACCCTGTGCACGTTAAAGAACACGCTGGATGGCCTTGATGGGAGGCTACCATCTGTCTCCCAACAGCTGTTCCTGTGGGTCCCCTCCCCCAACCTTCTCTGAGCCTTCGGGGTCTATGTGACCTGGCTATTTAGCCCATGGTGTGCAAAAAAGTGCCGCTCAGAGGTAAAACAACCCAACACAACCCAACTCGTAATAGCACTGCATTTTTTCACAAACGTTTTTCGTCTTCTCTAACAGATTATTGAGAGTGACAGCAGTTAGCTAACACCAGCACACATGTAAGAAATAAGCTCTCTTGACTTATATTGTTAAGGAAAAATGGGCATTTTGACAGTAATGTAGCAACATGGTTCATCTTTAGAACAGCTTTTTTCTTCGAAATTGTTTTCAGAAAGCATTCACAGATGATAAGCGACCCCATGCATTTGTACGATAAGGAAACGGGAAAGATTTACGCTACGAAAAGGTGACAAATGTTTCCCACTAAACGAGGTTATTCTTATTCGCCCAGTGCTCCCTGAAAAATGATTTTAAGATAAAAGCTCAAAGCGATATTAATGAGCAAGGTTTTCTCAACTTCTGCCCTAAGGACCACTATTAGCATGCAAGATAAAATGCCATTAATATGTTAGAATACTGTGCTTTTGGAATTTTCCCTTCTTAAAAACCCGTCCCATACATTAACTCTGGCGTAGTAGTACCATACGTTGACTAATTGCTTTCGGCAACCGTGGAGTGGGGCGGGGGTGGCTCAGTCGGTAGCGCGCCAGGCTCGTAATCTGTAGTTCCCACGTTCGAGTCCCAGCTGGGTCAGCGTTGAGATTTATCTACGCAAAATTTCCCGCCCACGGTCAGTAGGGGACACCGATGGGCTTGGAAAGGCCGCCGTCCGTCGATGGCACGTTAAACCGTGGCCCCGTGTGAGGGAGAGTCATACCCTGTGCACGTTAATGAACACGCTGGATGGCCTTGACGGGAGGCTACCACCTGTTTCCTAACAGCTGTTCCAGTGGGTCCCCTCCCCCAACCTTCTCTGAACCTTCGGGGTCCATGTGATCTGGCCATTTAGCCCATGGTGTGCAAAAAAGTGCCGCTCAGAGGTAAAACAACCCAACGCAACCGTGGAGCAGTCACCACTTGGTTAACTGTAGCTAAGGCAAGGATAGTAATCAGGATGGAAATTATCACGGGTTGTTGATTTGGGTTGTTTTACCTGTGAGCGGCACTTTTTTGTACACCATGGGCTAAATGGTCAGGTCACATGGACCCCGAAGGCTCAGAGAAGGTTGGGGGAGGGGACCCACTGAACAGCTGTTGGGAGACAGATGGTAGCCCCCCGTCAAGGCCATCCAGCGTGTTCTTTAACGTGCACAGGGTATGGCTCTCCCACACACGGGGCCACGGCTTAACGTCCCATCCGACGGACGGCGGCCTTTCCAAGCCCATCGGTGTCCCCTACTGACCGTGGGCAGGGCAGGGAATTTTGCGGGGATAAATCTCAACGCTGACCCAGCTGGGACTCGAACCTGGGAACTACGGATTACGAATCTGGCGCGCTACCGACTGAGCCACCCCCGCCCCGAAATTATCACGGGAGTGGTCGCGAGTTATTCTTTTAGCTCATCTTTATGCATTTTTTGAATTCTCGTGAGTTTTCTTTTATATAAATGTATGTTCCCCGTCATCTAGCTGGACGTGAAAATTCATACACATAAAAATATTTTGCAGTTTGAACAATACATTATACATGACGGTAGGGAGAAACTGTTGGCTATCTAAAGTCTACAGAGTACCGATTTATATTAAGCGTTTTTCACCATATTTTGCTTCATTTTTTTTCATTACATCCTGATGTTCTTAATTTGGGTTGGGTTACCTCTGAGCGGCACTTTTTTGCACACCATGGGCTAAATGGCCAGGTCACATGGACCCCGAAGGCTCAGAGAAGGTTGGGGGAGGGGACCCACTGGAACAGCTGTTGGGAGACAGATGGTAGCCTCCCGTCAAGGCCATCCAGCGTGTTCTTTAACGTGCACAGGGTATGGCTCTCCCGCACACGGGGCCACGGCTTAACGTCCCATCCGACGGACGGCGGCCTTTCCAAGCCCATCGGTGTCCCCTACTGACCGTGGGCAGGGCAGATAATTTTGCAGAGATAAATCTCAACGCTGACCCAGCTGGGACTCGAACCTGGGAACTACAGATTACGAGCCTGGCGCGCTACCGACTGAGCCACCCCCGCCCCTCCTGATGTTCTTAGCAGATGAAATTCTAAATATGTACACCCATATCCATTCCTCGATTGTGCTGCTTAGAGGTAAAATAACTAATGATTATGGCACACAATATAGTATTTTAAGGCATTTAAGAAACACTATGAGATCAAAACTACATTTTGAAGCAGTATAACGTAAAATCCATATATTCTTCAACTTTCCCTTGCTGTTTTATTAGTCATTTGTCAAAAACAATCTAATACTGGCCCCATGCTTTCTTATCTCTTTCAGGGAAGGGGTTAGCAACCATGTAATCGATCAGGAACGTATCCAGAGGGAGAGTCGGTCCGCCTCCCCCCCCCCCGAAAATCCTCACGTCTTATACTAAATCTCAAACTTGTCTACCTGCTTTGAAATCTAAATCAGCAGTTGTCTTTGCAAATTTATTGTAGCCCCATAGTTTATGTCCAACACTAAAAATAGAGTTAAAAAAAAACTATAAAATCTTATTCCAATGTAGAATATCATTTTTGAAACTTTATTGTTCGGAGGAATATTTTAGTAATTTGGAAACCTACTCAAGTGTTATTCTCAGACACTCCCCCCTCCCCAAGCTAAATTCTCCGAGCCTCCCCGAAACAGCATTCTCGAAACCTCCCTAAAAGAATTCTCGAAATTTCTGGAAACTAAATACTGAGTATGTGCCTGGTGAAAGTTTCTAGAGTTAAATGTTCATCCTTCTAGTGCTATGACCAAGAGACCCAAAGACTTAAATATGAGTGCTATGATATACTTAAATATGAGTGCTATGATTAATGAGTGCTTCAGATCTTCTACTGTGGCATATAAACTGACAGGCTCCTGTCAGACTTTAGTTTTCTTTTTGCGAAAAAGATGATGGTGGTCCAAAATGTAGTCAAGTTAGCAATTCAAAGTTTAAGGAACTGTTTGTAGTGAGATTATTTCGCGTTGGAAAATATTATAGTTTTGGATTGGGTTGGGTTGTTTTACCTCTGAGCGGCACTTTTTTTCACACCATGGGCTAAATGGCCAGGTCACATGGACCCCGAATGCTCAGAGAAGGTTGGGGAAGGGGACCCACTGGAACAGCTGTTGGGAGACGGATGGTAGTCTCCCATCAAGGCCATCCAGCGTGTTCTTTAACGTGCACAGGGTATGGCTCTCCCACACACGGGACCACGGCTTAACGTCCCATCCGACGGACGGCGGTCTTTTCAAGCCCATACTGACCGTTGGCAGGGCGGGGAAATTTTGCGGAGATAAATCTCAACGCTGACCCAGCTGGGACTCGAACCTCGGAACTACAGATTACGAGCCTGGCGCGCTGGCTGAGCCACCCCCGCCCCTGTTTTGTTTTGAAAAAAGAATTGGTAATATTAGAAATGGGACGACTTTTACCGTTGGTTTCCTGGCATTATGAACAAAATTGCTACGAAGCAGGATATACAGGGGGTCAACTATATCGTTTGTAGTAGAAAAACAAAAGTTCTAACCCAAAAATATTTTTGCAAATAACGCACAATCCTAAACTGAAACTATATTAGAATATGTGAAAAGACATTTAAAAATGCCCACAATTTAAGAAACTGTAAACATTTTTACAACTTAGGCTTCCTTTATTGTAATTTTTTAAATGATAGTTTAACCGTCCCGTGGCCGAGTGGTTAGCACGCTTGGCTATTGATCTAAGGGACCTGGGTTCGAGCCCCGGGTAAGGCATGGATGTATGTGTCGTTTTTCTGCTGAGGTCCTGCCATCCTCTCAGACCTTCTACTGTGGCATATAAACTGACAGGCTCCTGTCAGACCTCTGGGTTGTTGGGTTGTTTTACCTCTGAGCGGCACTTTTTTGCACACCATGGGCTAAATGGCCAGGTCACATGGACCCCGAAGGCTCAGAGAAGGGGGAGGGGACCCACTGGAACAGCTGTTGGGAGACAGATGGTAGCCTCCCGTCAAGGCCATCCAGCGTGTTCTTTAACGTGCACAGGGTATGGCTCTCCCGCACACGGGGCCACGGTTTAACGTCCCATCCGACGGACGGCGGCCTTTCCAAACCCATCGGTGTCCCCTACTGACCGTGGGCAGGGCGGGGAATTTTGCGGAGATAAATCTCAACGCTGACCCAGCTGGGACTCGAACCTGGGAACGACAGATTACGAGCCTGGCGCGCTACCAACTGAGTCACCCCCGCCCCGTCAGACCTCTGTGGCAAGCAGCTGCTTGAGAGGGTATTTATTTATTTATTTATTTTAATGTTATTGCAAAACTTCCTGCATTGTTTCAATTTGAGACAGTCTAAAGGTCCTAAAACATACAACTTCATATTTGGGGGACACAAAATGAGACTTAATATATGGATAAATAATGGAACTTTACCCATGCTCATTAATTTACCCTTTTTGTGTTTCCCACACTTATAAACAATATCTGCAACTAAAATACATCTTAAACTTCCACATGAAATGATTCAAATTTTGTACCAAAAAGTTGTAAATGATGTCTTCAAAATTTCGCTGCTTTGTTTTTTTATTAGTAATTTGCTTTTACCCGTAAAAAGCCTAGTACCAAGTACTGGTCCCATAGATCTGCGGTTTATTGAAAAAAAAAATACAAATATTTACTTTTGCTAATATTATCAATAAATAAATAAATACCCTCTCAAGCAGCTGCTTGCCACAGAGGTCTGACAGGAGCCTGTCAGTTTATATGCCACAGTAGAAGGTCTGAGAAGATGGCAGGACCTCAGCAGAAAAACGACACATACATCCATGCCTTACCCGGGACTCAAACCCAGGTCTCTTAGATCAGTAGCCAAGCGCGCTAACCACTCGGCCATGGGATATATGAAATTATATCAGGAAAATAGAAATGCAGAACAGGCATGTTTGGAAATTCTGGCTCCATATTTAAGAGTATTGATTTGAGTATAGAGGAATTTTAACTATACTTATTGATATTCAAAAGGCTTTTGATTCAGTTGATCATGAAATTTTACTGAAAACTTTTATGCCATAGGTGTTAGAGGTAATTTCTATCAGTGGTTTGCATCTTATATAAATAAAAATTAATAATAAATACCCCCTCAAGCAGCTGCTTGCCATAGAGGTCTGACAGGAGCCTGTCAGTTTATATGCCAAAATAATAGACTGCAAATAGTTACTTTGGGTAATGTTCCAGTAAATTTCAGACTATAAAAACAGGAGTACCACAGGCTCTGTGTTAGGACCATTGTTTCTCATTCATGTTAACGATTTATGTTCATTAAAGTTAAATGGTAACCTTATTAGTTTTGCAAACGACACTGGTGGAATTTATTCTTCTGATAATACTGCAAAATTAAAAACAGAAATGGAAGCAGATTTATTTACTTTGAATTGATGGTTTAATAATAGTAAGAGTAAACTGAATATTAAAAAATTATTTTATTCGAATTGAAAGCTAAATCTTTGAATTTAATTGTTGAAGTCCTCAACACATCATGTTCACCAAATAATGAATGTTCTTGTGAATTAATTGAACAAGTACAAAAATGCAAATATTTGGGTGTATTCATAGATTCAAAATTGAACTGGACAACTCATGTTAACTATCTATTGAACAAATTTAGATATATTTTATACAGATTATATAAACTTAAAAAAATAGTATCTGTAATATTTTTACAAACCTTATATTTTTCTTGGGTCTATGCTAGATTCCAGTATGGTATATGTAGTTGTGGTAAAGTCTATAAAACTACTTCAAAAAATTATATAATCTGCATAAGACAAGTTGGGTTTAGTTGTTTTACCTCTGAGCGGCACTTTTTTGCACACCATGGGCTAAATGGCCAGGTCACATGGACCCCGAAGGCTCAGAGAAGGTTGAGGGAGGGGACCCACTGGAACAGCTGTTGGGAGACAGATGGTAGACTCCCGTCAACGCCATTCAGCGTGTTCTTTAACGTGCACAGGGTATGGCTCTCCCGCACACGGGGCCACGGCTTAACGTCCCATCCGACGGACGGCGGCCTTTCCAAGCCCGTCGGTGTCCCCTACTGACCGTGGGCAGGGCGGGGAGTTTTGCGGAGATAAATCTCAACGCTGACCCAGCTGGGACTCGAACCTGGGAACTACAGATTACGAGCCTGGCGCGCTACCGACTGTGCCACCCCCGCCCCACATAAGACGAGTAAAATTTTTATTCCCTCCTGAAGTTGTCCAATATCTGAATTCATTAAATATTAATTATATTATGAATGTCAGACAATTATACTTGTTTAGAATATTGCTTTTTTTTTTGTTTAAAAATCAACAGTGGATTCAAAAAGATAATAGTAAGCAAAATTTAAGATAGGATGGTGCCTTATTTAAGATACCAATGTTACACAAAAGCATAATGATGAGGCATTTTTATGTGGCTCCTAGATTATATAATTCTTTAGATATAAATCTGTAAAACGAAACCTCCGAGGCAAAATGGGGACGGGGGTGGCTCAGTCGGTAGCGCGCCAGGCTCGTAATCTGCAGTTCCCAGGTTCGAGTCCCAGCTGGGTCAGCGTTGAGATTTATCTCCGCAAAATTCCCCACCCTGCCCACGATCAGTAGTGGATACTGATGGGCTTGGAAAGGCCGCCGTCCGTCGGATGGGACATTAAGCCGTGGCCCCTTATGCGGGAGAGCCATACCCTGTGCACGTTAAAGAACACGCTGGATGGCCTTGACGGGAGGCTACCATCTGTCTCCCAACAGCTGTTCCAGTGGGTCCCCTCCCCCAACCTTCTCTGAGCCATCAGGGTCCCTGTGATCTGGCCATTTAGCCATGGTGTGCAAAAAAGTGCCTCTCAGTGGTAAAACAACCCAACTCAACCGAGGCAAAATTTAACAAAAATTAAAGTTATATTTATTGAGTATTTTTGATACTCATTCTCTTTGATTCTAATTTAATATTGTTAATTTTTGAATTTTTAGTTTATTGTATATTACACTGAGAATCCAAAAGTCATGGGAATAGTGGTTAAAGTAGAACTAGATGTTGTACTCGTAACCGATGTGTTGGACGTCAACCGCAGAATGGCGCTGCAGTAGCCTACACACCCAACATTCATTTCAGAGTAGTTAATTCAGAATGGCTGCACGTCGTGAGTTGTCTGACTTTGAACGTGGCTTGATCGTCGATGCCAAAAAGATGGGTCATGCAATATCGGAGATCGTGCAGGAATTCTTTAATTAATTAATGTACGCATGTACAAATTCATAGCCGTCCCATGGCCGAGTGGTTAGCGCGCTTGGCTACTGATCGAAGGGACCTGGGTTCGAGCCCCGGGTAAGGCATGGCTGTTTGTGTCGTTTTTCTGCTGAGGTCCTGCCATCCTCTCAGACCTTCTACTCTGGCATATAAACTGACAGACTCCTGTCAGACCTCTGTGGCAAGCAGCTGCTTGAGGGGGTACTTATTATTATTATTATGTACAAATTCACTCTGATCTGTAAACATACAGTTAGTATTCTTCATTACTCGACAACAATCATCTGTACATACCACGTAATAAAGATGCATTTAGTAATTTTTTTTTGTTTCTACCTTTATCTTTTGTGTAAAAATGAATTTCAAAAAAGGTGATGATTTTCGGTAAAATCTAACCAGCCAAAAGTTTTTACCACTCGCCAGAGTGAAGGCATGCATACAGCATCGGAGCAACACCGGAATATTCTCCTCCCGGAACGGATTCTCCTCCCTCACACGGGGCCACGGCTTAACGTCCCATCCGACGGATGGCGGTTTTTCCAAGCCCATTGGTGTCCCCTACTGACCGTGAGCAGGGCGGGGAGTTTTGCGGAGATAAGTCTCAACGCTGACCCAGTTGGAACTCGAACCTGGGATTTGCAGAATACGAGCCTGGCGCGCTACCGACTGAGCACCTCGCCCCCGCCTGCAAAAAAAAATATAAAAAAAATTGAAAAATGTTTGAAATATAAACGAGTTTAATCATTTTTTGCCTCTATTACCCTTACTACGATTCTGAAAGGGAGGGGTGGCCCTCTTGTTCCCCCTACCCCAGATTGGTTGTTTGGTTGTTTTACCTCTGAGCGGCACTTTTTTGCAGACCATGGGCTAAATGGCCAGGCCACAAGGACCTCGAACGCTCAGAGAAGGTTGGGGGAGGGGACCCACTGGAACAGCTGTTGGGAGACAGATGGTAGCTTCCCGTCAAGGCCATCCAGCGTGTTCTTTAACGTGCACAGGGTGTGTCTCTCCCGCACACGGGGCCACGGCTTAACGTCCCATCCGACGGACGGCGGCCTTTCTAAGCCCATCGGTGTCCCCTACTGACCGTGGGCAGCGCGGGGAATTTTGCGGAGATAAATCTCAACGCCGACCCAGCTGGAACTCGAACCTGGTAACTACAGATTACGAGCCTGGCGTGCTACCGACTTAGCCCCCCCCCCCCCGCCCGCCCCCCTCCCCTTCCCCAGATCCTGCCTTGTTAGTCACAATCATTTTTTCCAGTTCTAATTTTTCTTTACGCATTCGGTATATCAGTAAACGTCTATCCGTATATGAAATATTTCAATTCTTGAAAATTCGGGTTAAGATATCGATTTTAATTCAAATAAGTTGTATTCTTTCCTTTGTCTCTGGCGGAAATTTCCTCATCATTCATAATTGTGCGCCTATACACTCAATGGCATTGAATTATGACCACTTTATCCCATGTTAAGTCAAGGGGAAGATAATTTCGAAGTTCTGGAATAAGCGCTTTATGGGGAAAGTGTGACGAAGATAAATTAAAATCTTGATGGAATCTATCAAAATCCTTTTTCTTCAATGATATTTATTCAGTGTTTCAAGATTTATAGATGTTTTAACATTTAGCCGCAGCAATAACAGACGTAATAATTTGCGTCAGAAGTTAAATAAATATTTCAAACTATTTAAGATAAATGCGTAATTGAAAAGTCTATATAAATAATTATTTTAATGTTCGTCAAGTTTTTGCATAAGTTTCTTAAGAATGTCATCCATACTGTTTTAATTTTCGAACTTCCGTACTCCTTTAAATAGTGAAAGACTATTGTTGAAAACGAGATTTAGATAGATTTCATTTATATCTTTATCTTCAATAGCATTTTCCCATAAAACGCTTATTTTAGAAATTATCGAGTTTCGAAATTAGTTTCGTATTAATATAATATGGGATGGAGTGGTCATAATTCAATAGCCACTTAATGGGTTGGGTTGTTTTACCTCTGAGCGGCACTTTTTTGCACACCATGGGCTAAATGGCCAGGTCACAAGGACCCCGAAGGCTCAGAGAAGGTTGGGGGAGGGGACCCACTGGAACAGCTGTTGGGAGACAGATGGTAGCCTCCCGTCAAGGTCATCCAGCGTGTTCTTTAACGTGCACAGGGTATGGCTCTCCCGCACACGGGGCCACGGCTTAACGTCCCATCCGACGGACAGCGGCCTTTCCAAGCCCATCGGTGCCCCCTACTGACCGTGGGCAGGGCGGGGAATTTTGCGGAGATAAATCTCAACGCTGACCCAGCTGGGACTCGAACCTGGGAACTACAGATTACTAGCCTGGCGCGCTACCGACTGAGCCACCCCCGCCCCACCACTTAATGGAAATATCGAGATAGCAGCAGGGAAGTATTTCGTTCAAAAATCTTTTATTCTACTTCTTTCGCGACTTAAGTGCAGTAAGCTTTTCCTAAACCTGTTCTTGCATACTGATACAGGGAAAGTAAAACAAATGTTCTGTCAATAACGAAGCTGAGCATATATTCTCCTCTGTTAAAACTAGTGCTGGGGTTGTATTGCAACAAGCAATATCTCCGCAAAATCCCCCGCCCTGCCCACGGTCAGTAGGGGACATCTAAGGGCTTGGAAAGGCCACCATCCGTCCGATCGGACGTTAAGCCGTGGCTCCGTGTGCGGGAGAACCATACTCTGTGCACGTTAAAGAACACCCTGGATGGCCTTGACGGGAGGCTACCATCTGTCTCCCAACAGCTGTTCCAGTGGGTCCCCTCCCCCAACCTTCTCTGAGCCTTCGGGGTCCATGTGACCTGGCCATTTAGCCCATGGTGTGCACAAAAGTGCCGCTCAGAGGTAAAACAACCCAACGTTAAAGAATACGCTGGATGGCCTTGACGGGAGGCTACCATCTGTCTCCCAACAGCTGTTCCAGTGGGTCCCCTCCCCCAACCTTCTCTGAGCCTTCGGGGTCCATGTGACCTGGCCATTTAGCCCATGGTGTGCAAAAAAGTGTCGCTCAGAGGTAAAACAACCCAACCCAGCAAGCAATAAAAGGAAAAGACCTGCAACTTAGATATTTCTCGAAGCTCTAAAATAGTATAAACCACAAAAGTATATTGATAGGTCCCTTTTAGATTTCCAGATGAGAAAAACGCAACCCTGTAAACTTTCCTCAAATTAGCGCTTCTTTTGAAAGGAGAACTAAGCCCGAGAGAATGTGTGCAGTAAGTGTTTGAAGCATTTTCTTGGACAATAGAAAATAGCAAATTTGATGTGTAACATTTATACGTCGAGAACGACATCTTTTAAACTTCTTCCTCTCCACATGCCATTTATTTTACTTTTAACAAGTGAGACATCAGTTTATGATAGGTTTTGCTTCGAATATTTATTGTTCATCATAATAATGCTTTGACATCTTTAGTAATGTATCTTACTACTCAGACATGGGGCGGGGGTGGCTTAGGCTAGATGTGAACGAAGGCTATCCCGTATAGTACGAGATAACAGAAGGGATACTGTGGCACAACTCGCCCGTAATCTGAATGCTAGTGACATTACTTTATAATTATGAATATTGAACTCTGCTAAAAATGGGGCTGTGTAGCCGCAGGCAGCCCCGAGTGCCCATGCTAACCTCGGTTCACCATCGAAAGCGCCTACAATGAGCATGCGACCATCAAAACTGGACCTTGAAAGATTGGAAGAAGGTCGTCTGGTCCGATGAATCTCGTTTCCTGTTGCACCATGTGGATGGCCAAGTATGTGTGCGTCGTTTACTAGGGATGTTTTGGGACCAGGATGCACTGTGAAACGAAAACAAGCCAGTGGAGGAAGTGTAATGCTTTGGGCAATGTTCTGCTGACAAACCTTATGTCAAGTCATTCACATGCAGGAAACTATGACGTCTACAACCTACCTAAACGGGGGCGGGGGTGGCTGTCGGTAGCGCGCCAGGCTCGTAATCTGTAGTTCCCAGGTTCGAGTCCCAGCTGGGTCAGCGTTGAGATTTATCTCCACAAAATTCCCCGCCCTGCCCACGGTCAGTAGGGGACACCGATGGGCTTGGAAAGGCCGCCGTCCGTCGGATGGGACGTTAAGCCGTGCCCCCGTGTGCGGGAGAGCCATACCCTGTGCACGTTAAAGAACACGCTGGATGGCCTTGACGGGAGGCTACCATCTGTCTCCCAACAGCTGTTCCAGTGGGTCCCCTCCCCCAACCTTCGCTGAGCCTTCGGGGTCCATGTGACCTGGCCATTTAGCCCATGGTGTGCAAAAAAGTGCCGCTCAGAGGTAAAACAACCCAACCTACAACAGTAGATAAAAGCTCTTTTTAGCACTAAATAAAAGCCAGCGCTCCCTTCCATTGGCATCCGCCAGCTTTTCTGTCCAAATAATGCCAAACAACTGGTGTCGGCTGCAGAAGCCACAGGTGGGCGCCATCGATCTACTGCCAGATCCCTGCCTGTGCTGTTCACGTAAGCACACACGGTTGTGGCTGCTTGGAAAGATCTGCACGTTATGGCGCGCGCACTCGGAAAGAAGAAACAGTCTGTCGGCGTACAAAAAAAGAAACAGAGCAGAATGTTAATGTTTTTTTTTCGTAAGGTTATGAAGCTAGAGAACTAAAAAGGTCCAGATCTGATTTAATGTCAAGAGCATTTGAATTTAATGATAAACTGACAGAAAGCACAGGATATTTCTCACGATACTATACATTCTGTGTGAAGTTAAAACATATGCGGCCATCGTATGTTTTATTTCAGATTATCGAAGCTACTAAACACGATTTTAACCACTAAGGCATTGGAAGGGAGAAGTTGAAGTTCCAGTTAAAAAATGGTTTTCGTCCAGAAGTGGGAAAAAAACGCAATTTTAAGCTCCAAATTTATTTACGATCAATTAAATCAATTAAAAATTAATGTAATTAATACAAATTATTAATATACGATCAAATTTAAATTCTAAATTAGAACAAATGCTCTACAACGTCTGTGTCCAGGAAGGTTGTTTTTAGGTGGTTTAAACCCTCTGCCAATTAAAATTTTTATTTAAAAATTACATATGAAAATTAGCATCTATATACCAATAGAAGAATAGCTCAAGTTTTCCTTAATCCAAGAAAATTCGCACTCTTAAGGACTTATAATTTTGGCTCCGTATTTATCCTTGTCGTTGGAGGTTTGCTTAATGATACTATCTAATTATCTCAATTCCCAAAAGTATTACATTAAATTTTCCTTCCGAAAAATTTGGTCGTTGCCTATCACACCTAATGAAAACAAAATAAGTACTCCTTAGTATTATCACTAACTGACAATGCACACTGAAGAGCCAAAACATTATTTGGGTTGGGTTGTTTTACCTCTGAGCGGCACTTTTTTGCACACCATGGGCTAAATGGCCAGGTCACATGGACCCCGAAGGCTCAGAGAAGGTTGGGGGAGGGGACCCACTGGAACAGCTGTTGGGAGACAGATGGTAGCCTCCCGTCAAGGCCATCCAGCATGTTCTTTAACGTGCACAGAGTATGGCTCTCCCACACACGGGCCATGGCTTAACGTCCCATCCGACGGACGGCGGTCTTTCCAAGCCCATCGGTGTCCCCTACTGACCGTGGGCAGGGCGGGAAATTTTGCGGAGATAAATCTCAATGCTGACCCAGCTGGGACTCGAACCTGGGAACTACAGATTACGAGCCTGGCGCGCTACCGACTGAATCCCCCCCCCCCCCCCCAATGAAAACTTATGACCACCTGCCTAATATGATGTTGGTCCTCTACGTGCCGCCAAAACAGCTCTTACCTAGCGAGGCATGGACACTATAAGATTTCTAAAGATGTCTTGTGGTATCTGGTACCAACACATTACCAGTAGATCCTTTAACTCTTGTAAGTTACATGGTTGAGCCGCCGCAGATTGGATATGCTGTTCCAACTCAAACCACAGATGCTCGATTGAATTGATGTCTGTGGAATTTGGATGCCAGGGATCTGGAAGTCTTCCTCATGTTCCACGAACCATTCTCGAACAATCCGGGCAGTGTGACATAGCACATTATCCTGCTGAAAGAAGGCGCTACTAGAGAAAATACTGATGCCATGAAGGGATGTACCTGGTCTGCAATGATGTTTAGGTAGGTTGGGTTGGTTTGCATTGCATCTCCTCATTGCAACAACATCTCCTCCCAGTTGGTTGGAGATGTTGGTGTGGGAAGATCTTCTCCATGAGGAACTGGCCTTATGGCTGAAGGCACATTTGGATATTGTATTTTGCCTTTTTTCTTTTTTGAAAAGCTCGACACTTTAGTTAAACAAAAATAGCAATCATTCAAGTGACTAATTGGCTCATGCCAAACCATTGGAACAGCAAAGGACATGGATTTTATCTTACCTTTCAATCATTCACTCGGGCTAACAAAGCACGAAATGTAGCACACATGTGGAGCCCATGTTTTTCCTGATCTCCAATATAACATCCAAAACACATGTTATAGGCTTTCTTCACAATCTTTGTCAAAGAACAACCCTCAGATTTTAAAATATAATTTCCACACACACAACAAAACTTATCTGGCACATTAACACATCTGCGATACTGCCTTTGTGCCATTTAAACACCAAAATTCACTCTTCCACGTACAACACTCTCCTCCTACAACGAAAATAACAAGAATGGCAGTCCATGGTTGGGTTACTGTTACATGTTTTCTCCCACTTGGCAATCAGTGTTGCGAGCCACAAAAAGTAAAATATCTAGTATCCTCCCAGTTGCCTGGAGGTGTTGATATAGGAAGATCTTAATAGGAGTCAAAATGACCAATAACATAAAAACAACGTGCTAGCCATCTTTTAAGGCCAGGTCTGAAATCAGTACCTGAAAAATAGTTAAAGGCAGCTACAATTGTTCATGTTATAAAAACCTTGTACACCAGTGTTATTATATAGACACTTTAAAAGTTTCCCCAGTAAACGATGCACTTTTATTAATTTATCAAATGAATTTTTGTCAATGATAAATTATAAAAATTTATCATTTGTTATATCAAAACTTATATTTGCATTGATAGGGAAAAAATTATTATTTAATATACTTTGAAAACGCAGTATTTGTGTATTTTTATAATGGTAACAATTTCATTATAAAAAGATATATTATTGATTTTTATGGAATTTTTCTTTGTCATCAAACTGAGCTATCAGAATAAATAATTTTAGTAATTTCTGTGTATAGTAATTACATTATGACAGTTAAATGTAACCTTTAATGTTTGTTAAGTACAGTTTTTAATTCTTAGAAATCTGGTATTTGATTATTTTCATTTGTAGGAATAGAATTATGTATTTTACATTAATGACATGAAGCTAAAATTTTGTTTTGAAACTAATCTTTCCAGGTGATAAAGAACCACGTGTAAGAAATTCTAACATTAGTTTAGAAGAAATAGATAAAGGTTAATATAAGTAATTACATACTGTCAATTAAATGTAATTCTTAGTTATTATCAAATAAATTATTAATTTAACTTCCAAAGTAAAAAATTTTAAATTATTAATTTAAATTTTTAGTAGCAATCTAATAATCTGTATTATTTTATTATAGAAAATATATTATGCATTATATTTCAAGTTAATGACATGAAACTAAAATTTTCTTCTTTCCCAATTAATCTTTTCAGGTGATAAAGGACCACGGGTGAGAAATCCTAGAATTAGTTTAGAAGAAGTAGTTAAAGGTTATTTTGGCTACAGAAGGTTTAATGGCACATGGATATCAGGTTTGTTTTACAGCTTTATTAGGAAAAGCAGGATATAAAATCATATTTCCAATTAATAGTGAGCAGCATAATAATTATAATTTGTAGTTTAGTTATATTTACAGTATATTCTGATATAAACAAAATAAGAAAAGTTTACTGAAGTTATATTTAATCAAAACATCACAAAATTTAAGCTTTGTTGATTGACATAATATATAAATGTTTGAACACCTGACAAAAATTAGTGAGTATAATGAATGAAAGCTAATAAATATCATCTGTAAAAATTGCACGGTCTAGTTGGACCTCCGTAGCCCATGGCTGCTTGAGGATGATGATGATGTATAATAGTCTATAAATATCAGATTAAAGTGCAGGATAATCTTTCCTACACCAATGATACCTTTAGACACTTTCACATAACTCTAGAATTTCAATCATTTTTTTTTAGATTTATTTATGTCAAAAACCAGTTGGTGCCTTGTGTGATTCCATTTCTTTTCTGGTCATGAGAATGGATAATAAGCCACTTTCCTATTGGTTAATGTTCTCAGTACCCAATGGGAATAAATCTTATAGTAGTTGGAAAACAATATGGACAATGCCATGTGTAATTCAATATGATGTGAAATTCACTAAATCTCCGTATCAATTTTGCTTTCAGTATCAGTCCAGCTGTAATAGTTCCATGTCATGTTCATTGAGCTGCCATTGCTTTCCTCATTTATAATCTGTACATATCTTGCCTTAATTTATCACATGTTGACTAATTAAAAGTAAACTATTTAATCACACATTGAGATATTGCTGCTATACCATAAACTTCTATTATTTGATGATAAATTTTCACTTCAGGAATGATTCACCCACCAAAAAAAAATAGCATAGAATTCCTCATGAGACCACATTTCTAATCCAGTTACCACTGTTAACTACCACTGCATATTTTATCTGTGCATAATCAGTGATGGGCTTTGCAATGTTGCCTAACAAACTAGCAAATGCATGTTAACATGCTTTGCCCTTAAGTTATTTCTTCAAGGAATGGGAAATTGCAGGCCTTAATAATCTAAAAAAAACATTATTTTATTTAGAAAAATTGGAAAGTAAAGCTACAGGCTTTACTTTTGAACTTTTCTAAATAAAATAACAATTTTTAGATTATTTTTAATATTTTATAAATATTGACATGATTAAAGCTTGGACCATAGATCTGTTGTTACTGCTCTTGTTGTATGACATCTGAGCCAAACCTGAGCATTACTATGTAATTAAGGTCTCCATAGAATCTGAACATATTCATATATTTCAAGCACCTATATTTATGGCTTTTTTTCAAACCTCCACTATATCTGACATTTACATTGTTTTCGTTTTAAGGAAAGTTGTGTTTAGCTTACCTAAGAATCTCCTAATGGATTAGGGGCTGGGGTGGCTCAGTCGGTAGCGTGCCAGGCTCGTAATCTGTAGTTCCCAGGTTCGAGTCCCAGCTGGGTCAGCGTTGAGATTTATCTCTGCAAAATTCCCCGCCCTGCCCACGGTTAGTAGGGGACACCGATGGGCTTGGAAAGGCTGTCGGATGGGACGTTAAGCCGTGGCCCCGTGTGCGGGAGAGCCATACCCTGTGCACGTTAAAGAACACGCTGGATGGCCTTGATGGGAGGCTACCATCTGTCTCCCAACAGCTGTTCCAGTGGGTCGCCTCCCCCAACCTTCTCTGAGCCTTCGGGGTCCATGTGACCTGGCCATTTAGCCCATGGTGTGCAAAAAAGTGCCTCACAGAGGTAAAGCAACCCAACCCTAATGGATTAATCCATTAGTGATAACTATAAGTGCATCCTTCTTTCAGCAGCATTTGCTGCCTTTTCTTTATTCAATCCCAGCTATGGAATTCTTCATCTTGGCAAAATGCCTTCCGCCTATTGGCAAAGCTTGAGTTGGTTGGCAGTGATACTCAGAGATTTGGTAGATATGTAGCTCTTTATATGCAAGTTAATTAGCAGAAATTAATTTCGTTTCTGGATTATTAATGTCAGTTCCCTGGTCTGTACCTAGATTGGCAGCATGTGTTTCTACGTATTTGACAGTGTACTGCAAGAAATAAAGTGAGGAAAATAAAAATAATTAACACTTTTCAAGATAGTAAAGAAACAAAAGGATGAACAATAACTGGTACTGCTCAAGGGAATTAAAAACATGTTAAAAAGTGAAGGTTGGGTTGGGTTGTTTTACCTCTGAGCGGCACATTTTTGCACACCATGGATTAATGGCCAGGTCACATGGACCCCGAAGGTTGGGTGAGGGGACCCACTGGAACAGCTGTTGGGAGACAGATGGTAGCCTCCCGTCAAGGCCATCCAGCGTGTTCTTTAACGTGCACAGGGTATGGCTCTCCAGCACACAGGGCCATGGCTTAATGTCCCATCCGACGGACAGCGGCCTTTCCAAGCCCATTGGTGTCCCCTACTGACTGTGGGCAGGGCGGGGAATTTGTGCGGAGATAAATCTCAACGCTGACCCAGCTGGGACTCGAACCTGGGAACTATAAATTACGAGCCTGGCGCGCTACCGACTGAGACACCCCTGCCCCTAAAAAAAAAAATGAAGGAGATTGCTTAAAGAAGGTATTGACTAAAATCAATCCAAAGTGAATGCACAGTATTCCCTGTTAAGAACATTAATTAATAGATTCGGAAAAAAATTCATTGCCGCCACGGCGGGAATCGAACCCGCATCTCTCCAGATTCATGCCAGAGCACGCTAACCATTGCACCACGCGTCAGACAACGAATATTTTCAGAATATGACCTTATAAATCTTCTTCCTGAGACGTGACTGAGACAGCGCCATCTATACTCAAGGAGATGCAACTTTTTCAGTTGTTGCATTTAATTATCAGATGTTAATGAGAAGGTCGCTAATGCTAACGCGTTAAATATATAATTAAAATCAATCCAAAGTGAATTATAATTAAAATCGTCCGACGTGTGGTGCAATGGTTAGCGCGCTCTGGCATGAATCTGGAGAGATGCGGGTTCGATTCCCGCCGTGGCGGCAATGAAGGTATTGACAATATAAATAATTGTTGAAAACTGTAGAAAGTATTTCTCTACACAAAGGGGCAGAGATAATCTAGAAGCTGTATCTAGCTTGTCCTGTTTCTCATACAGCAAACAAACATATACACAGAGATATGCTCATTGGCTTAGTAATCAGGTATGCTAACCACTAGGCCGGGTATGGGCTATTGTGAGGATTCTATAATATAAATACAAGACAATCGAAAGTTTAATCAGACATGAATCCACAGTTAGCAGCTCAAATTTGTTATAGTATAGAAGTAGCCTTAATGGTGTTTGGAGCCTATTGAGCTAGACAATGGAATAAATGAGATTCGAGAGCCCCTTGACCCCTGGAGCTCACGAATTACTGAATTATGAATAACATCCTCATTAGACAGCAATAATCAGTTTGATCTTTGATTATTAACTGGTACACACCAAGCTTCTTTCAACACAAAAACTTTGAAATTAGGTATAGGAAACCCAAAAAGTAAATAAAAAGAACTTGTGGCAACCAATTGGTCAGTTACAAATAATTAATTAAAAAAATGCATTTGAAAATTGAATAAAAAATTGCAGTTGGCAGACTCAGACCAAGATGGCAATTTAATCCATACATAATTAAAAATATCATTACATTAAATCCCAGTAATGGATAAGTCAGCATGTAGGAAGTAGTATTTAACCCTGGATATGAGGTTGGAAATAATAATCATACAGTATATCTGATTAATCCAGTAAAGTCCACAACCAAAAGAGCTGACTCCAAAGAGAGCTTTAAAGCAAAGCTCCCAAAAAGAAAAATGTTTAGCTGACCTTCAGTGGTCTTTGTTAGATTTCAAGCAAATATCGTTGTGACCTCTTGATATTCTTTTGTGTCAAATTTGTTACAATTATTAAATTTTTAACTTTCAAATATGCTGCAAAATTCTCATCTCTTTAAAAGAACTTGCAATAAAAAAAATTTACTTTTGAAACTGAAGGGAAAAACTCACAAAATAGTTGGGTTGGGTTGTTTTACCTCTGAGCGGCACTTTTTTGCACACCATGGGCTAAATGGCCAGGTCACATGGACCCCGAAGGCTCAGAGAAGGTTGGGGGAGGGGACCCACTGGAACAGCTGTTGGGAGACAGATGGTAGCCTCCCGTCAAGGCCATCCAGCGTGTTCTTTAATGTGCACAAGATATGGCTCTCTCCCACACACGGGGCCACGGCTTAACGTCCCATCCGATGGACGGCGGCCTTTCCAAGCCCATCGGTGTCCCCCTACTGACCATGGGCAGGGCGGGGAATTTTGCGGAGATAAATCTTAACCCGCGAACCGCGAACCTGGGAACTACAGATTACGAGTCTGGCGCGCTACCGACTAAGCCACCCCTGCCCCCACAAAATAGTGATGTTGATAATTATTATGAGATTTTTAATAGTTGTTACTATAATTTCCTTGTGCTATATAACCATATAGAACTTAACAGCAATAATTCTCACTTTATATAACTTTAAATTTTTTCTGTATTTTTAAAAAATATCTTTTGACAGGTAAAGAGTTTGTTTTCCAAGATCCATATGGGGCATTGGAAATATATGATGCTGCTAATAACACCAGACAAGTTATTATGTCAAATACAACTTTTGTAAGTATTTTGTTAGTAAGTATATATTTTCCTTGAAAGTATTTTGTTGGTTTTTCAATCTGTGTCATTAATTTTATAAATTTCTATTTGAAGAATTCAAAATACACTGAATACATTTTCTGTTAATTTACTAGGTCAAATCGTTACCTGGCACTTATTTTTAAAACAGTCTTTGTAAAACAGTTTCATCTCAGTACTTTGTTACATTGCCCTTTTGATGGTCCACCCATTCACTTATACTTTACATAACCAGTTTTACTTTATTTACGTTATATTTATCTTTTGAAGATTATTCTTCAGTTGGACATCATTTTTTCTCTCTTCTGATCCACTAAAGGAGTTGTGCATGCACAACTCCCACTTTAGACTGGCAGCTGCTAAAATGTCAGTAATGACACGCCCCCTCTTGCGTCACAGCTAGCATGTGATTGTAAGTTTATGCAAATGTTTTTCCCAGCATGCAACACACATGTCAGTTGCACACCACATGTATATTAAGTGACATTATGTAAGAGACAGTGATGATAGTGGAGACAGTCAGTAAATAGGCGGAAATGAGATAGTAATGAGTTGGGTTGTTTTACCTCTGAGCGGCACTTTTTTGCACACCATGGGCTAAATGGCCAGGTCACATGGACCCCGAAGGCTCAGAGAAGGTTGGGGGAGGGGACCCACTGGGACAGCTGTTGGGAGACAGTGGTAGCCTCCCATCAAGGCCATCCAGCGTGTTCTTTAACGTGCACAGGGTATGGCTCTCCCGCACACGGCCCACGGCTTAACGTCCCATCCGACGAACGGCGGCCTTTCCAAGCCCATCGGTGTCCCCTACTGACCGTGGGCAGAGCGGGGAATTTTTGCAGAGATAAATCTCAACGCTGACCCAGCTGGGACTCGAACCTGGGTACTTCAGATTACGAGCCTGGCGCGTTACCGACTGAGCCACCCCCGCCCCCTAGATAGTAATGAGAGAGTGTCAGTAAAAGGAAGTAAGTTATTAGAAATGAGAGCGTTTAGTTCCTCAGACTTTTGTATTCATCAGTTTATATGGCAAGTCTTTAATTTTTTGAAAATAAACTTTGTCATATGAAATATTTTGACTATGCAATTTTTTCTCTTGAGCAACGATAATTGGTTTTTATTAAGATTTAACTTTAATAATTTGACAATCTTTTGATTTCTTACTCAATAAATAACACCATATACTTAGTGAACTCTCATTTAACTTTATTTGGCTAGTTAATATTACCTGGCACCCAATACTATCTGGAAGTTTGGTTAAATTTGGATCAGTCGGAAGGTCCAAAGAGAAGAAGTTAAGAATATTTTGAAGCATTGTACCCTATTAAAATCTTAACATACAAAATACATCATCCTAAAGCAGCGATGGGATATGGAGGTCCAACCAGACCGTGCAATTTAGTTCTCCAAGCATTATTATCCTGAGCTATATCTGCTGCATCTGGCCACTACACACCAATTCTAACAAGGTCCTGTTTGATATTGTCTGTCCACCGCATCCTAGGTTTCCCTCTTTCTGAGGCCTTTAGGTACACTGTTCATCATAAAAATGTAAAGATATTATTTAAAATGTGAAAGTATTAGAAAATTTCATAATTATTGCTAATCAAAAGTGTAAGAATAAGTTTCAAGTTTTATAGAAATAAAATCATGTCTATTATATGTGTCAGCTTTTTTTTTACGAAATCATCTATGAAATTATCATTTTACATGTTTATAAATCTTGGAATATATAAAACTTAGCTGAAGAAATACATACTGATATTTGAGAACAGGCGATACTTAAAAATCTCTTGGCATGAGAGGGATGAAGTCAACTTACGATTGGCTTGCAATTGAGAATGACACAATATGTACCTGAAATTGAGGTTTTTAAGTTTGAATGTTAACTGTGTCAGCACAGAGATTACTTCCATATATCCATACCCTGCCCTAGGTGAAGAAAGGGGAGCAGTTAGATGTAGGGATAGACTTAGCCACTAAGGGATAACCTTAGCTCTCCCTCTAGAATAGGGGTTCTCAATGTGGGGTATGCGGTAAAATTTTTGGCATATGCTGTGAGAGCTCAAAAGTCACTAAGTTGGCAACACTGCTGTGCAAAAATGTCATTTTTTGTGTTTATCAATATATATAATTTATGAATACAAAATTTAATGTGTATATATATATATGTTTCATTTTATTCCCATTGCTATACTATAACTATAGTTTTATCTATCTATACAGGGGGTACACCAGTTACATACACATTTCCAGGGGGTATGTGAAGCATAAAAGGTTGAGAACCACTGCTCTAAAAGATACTAGTATTCTTTTTCTTGAAGATACTAGGAAATTTCCTGTAGGTCAGTCCACATCTGGATAGTTAGGACATTAAGTTAGTTGATTGCATGCAATTTAATAAAAGTAATTTGGGCATTGTGTATTCATTGCATCTGTTAAATGTGGTAGTTACACTCTGGCAAAATTCAGAGATTCATGCCATTTTATACATTAATAATTGTATGTATATTTTTATTTTCTATTTAGAGGCAGCATGACATTGCTACACATAGTATCTCACCTGATAGGAAATATGTTCTTCTGTCCCATAAATACAGCCGGGTAAGTATTGCATAATTTTATCCAGAAAAAAATTATTCAACTCTGAATTTTATACTCATGACTGTGATTCTATTATTTTTTTTTCTTTCTTATAGATATTCAGGCACACCTATGAAGCTGTATTTATGGTGTATAATATCAGTAATGAGTAGGTAACTTTTTTGATTTTACATAAGTGATTGTTATTATTTGTAACTATTTTTTATCCAGTGGTTTCCAAACTGTGGTATCAGTAGTAGTGTATAAGGACTGGATATGGTTTACAAGGTTGAGACTCCAAATGTTACTTTTTTTAAGTTACTATTAAATATATACTTCAGCAGTAACAATAATACTTAAAATGATGGGATACTATTTGTGAGAGAACATATCAAGGTCTTCATACAGAAGTAGACCAAGAAATAGGCAATATTGAGAGAAATCTCATGCCAAAACACAAATTGTTTTCCCTGACATAATGAGAAAAAAAATGTTATGCTTAAATATTCATGTGAAAAAAATTATTGCCGACAGGGCAGGGATTGAACCCACAACTCTCCAGATACATGCCAGAGCACTCTACCATTATACCACCTATCCATCCATAGTAAATATACAGATTACATGTAGATATAGAATTCAATAAATACTCGTGAAAAAAATTATTGCCGACAGGGTGGGAATCAAATCCGCAACTCTCCATATTGAGATATAGGCAACTATTTAATACTGCTGCTCATCAGTAATCTTCAGTAGTGTTGATCACAATGGGAAAAACAAAGGATATTTCGGGGTTCAATAAAGGGCTTATTGTGGGTGCCCATCTGGCTGGAGCAACGATTTTAAAAACAGCAGTGCTGACTGGTTTCTCAAAAGATGAGATTAAAAAGATCAAGTTTTTAATCAGTGGAAAAATAACTCACATTGCTTGTCTAAGAGGTGTAAGTGTGGCACAATAACAATCCATCAGGAATGAGATTGCTGTCATCTGAGAAGACTTGTATGGAGAAACAGGACTTCCTATGTGCAGCAATTGACTGAAGCATTCAATGAAGGCTGTTCCCGACCCATATCTCAGTGAACTATGTGCAGGAAATTGAGGAGGATTGGTATTAGAAGTTGCATGCCTATTCGGAAACCACTGATTTCTGCGAAGAACCAGAAGTTTGTCTACAGTGGTGTCAGGAACACCGTGACTGGACACTGGAAGACTGGAAAAAAAGTCGGTCTGATGAGTTGCGGTACATCTTGTTCTGTACCGACGGTAGGCAGAGAGTTTGGTGGGAGTCCCATGAAGCAATGGACCCAGCTTGCCTTGTAAACACAACTCAAGGTTCTGCAGGTGATGTTATGGTGTGGGGCATGTTCTGTTAGTACAGAATGGGTCCCCTGATATTGCTGGATGGTCGGGTGTCCTCCAAGGATTATCTGAACATTGTTGACGACCAAGTTCATCCTACAATGTTGACTTTTTATCCAGCAGCTGACAGCTGTTTCATGGGCAAAAATGCTACTGTCTATCGCACAAGATGTGTTCAGCAGTTGTTCAGTGAGCATGACAGCGACTTCCACCATCTTCCCTGGCCACCATAAAGCCCGGATCTGAACCCCATTGAGAATGTATGGGACATGTTAGAAAAACAGATCTGGGAGCAAAGTCCTTTTCTTTCAAATCTGAGCCACTTAAAGGACTGTCTGGTGAACACCTGGTATGCTGGAGATGTAAAGGCACTCCAACACCTTGTGGAATTTATGCCAAACTGCATACGGGCTGTAATTCAGGCTAAAGGAGGTCCAACTCAGTATTAATAAAGGTTTCTAATTCAGTTGCCGGTGTGTGTGTAGATGGCATAAGGTCTGCCACATTCAGTGAAAGATTTATAAATCACATCGTCAAAGCAAATTATTGCCCAATAGTAATGGTAGAGTGCTCTAGTATGTATCTCAAGAGTTGCGGGTTCGATTCCTGCCTCGTTAGCAATAAATTTTTTCACAAGAGTATTTATTGAATTCTATATCTACAGGTAATCTGTGTATTACCTATGGATGGATGCTATGCCTGCTTTCATTTTATTATTAAACACCCAGTAATTCAAATCAAGCAATATTCCAAACATAATCTTATTTGTTAGAACTAGAAGAACAGATATTACCTCTGATGAATATGAAAATCTCATTTTCAAAGAAATATTTTTTGTTTACCGAATTTTGCACTCTTTAAAAGTTTTAAGTCTAACTAATCGATGATTGGGAAAATGCAACAGGGCTGTTTGATATTGTCGGCATTCCCTCTCTCAATAAACATAGTTTCTTTAAACATCCCACTAACCATTTTCTCTCCATAGGTAGTTGGAATGTGAGGACTCTGCACAGAGCTTTTTCTCTTGATGTCCTCACACAAGAATTCCACCACTATAATTTAGATATTCTCGGCTTGCAAGAGACCAGATGGGCAGATAAAGGTCAGATTCTTAAAAATAATCTTAAATTTCTCTTTTTCAGGGAGGGACAACAATAAGCATCACTAATGCATGAGTCTGCTTCTCAGCAGACACGCTAGTGATGCTCTTCTAGGATATGAGTGCATTAATGAAAGGTTTCTTACAGCAAAATTTCAGACAAATGTTAAAGATTTGAATGTTATCTGCTGTTATGCCCCCACTGAGGATGCCGATGAAGATGAGAAGGATAGGTTTTACGGACAACTTCAGGGTATTTCGGATTCTGTCAAGAAAGGAGATATTACCCTTGTTCTAGGTGACTTCAATGCCAAAGTTGGTACTGACTCTGATCTTTGGGGAGGGGTGATAGGTTCTTTTGGTATTGGTAGCTGTAATGGCAGTGGTCAATGTCTCCTACAGGTAAGTAAACTCAATGGTTTCAGAATAACTAACACTTATTACAAACACCGCGACATAAGTACACATGGGTTTCACCTGATAGGCTGCATAAGAATATGATTGATTATATATTAATTAACAGCAAATGGACTAGTTCTGTTAGGAATACAAGGTCATATAGGGGAGCTGAAATTGGATCTGACCATTACCTTGTTAAAAGTGTCTTGCAACTTAAACTTAAAAAATGTTGTGCTAGGGTTAAAAAATTTACTTTTAATACTGACGCTCTGAATGACCCAGTTATAGCCAGAGCTTACCATGATAGGTTACCTAGTCATTATGACAGTCATGGTATGCTTACTACTGAAGTTGAGAAAAAAGGCGCAGAGGAGGCAGAATTATCTGAGTGATAAGGCACTTGAGCTTATTTCAGAAAGAAAGAACTGCAGGAATGCCCTTAATCAATGCCCTACTAGTCCTAATAGAAAGCACTACAGAGAACTTAATAAAAGTGTAAAGGATCAGTTAGCTGCTGATAAGAATATTTGGGCTTAATGGCTTGGTTGAAAATGCCGAGAAAGCAGTTAGACAGCACAACAGCAGAGAGCTGTATCAGATAGTTAATGTTTTGTGTGGTAGAAAACGAACAGGTGTACAGGGATTGAAGGATAAACAAGGTAAGGTTATAGAAGGTGAGGATTCTGTCGTGGCTAGGTGGGCTGAGCATTTCAGTGATGTTCTAAACAATGTGGTTGGTTCTACTCCCATTGTTTGCAATGATGATAAATGCATTGGTGGCTTTAATGTTGGTCCTATAACACAATCTGAAGTTATTTTGGCTATTTCTAAACTTAAACTTCATAAATCCCCAGGGTAGATGAAATTACTACTGAAATGCTTAGAGTTGGGAATGTTTCGGTTACCACTTGGATGCCTGAAATTTTGAATATCTTTTATGATAAAGTCATGGTTCCTAAGGATTTTACCAGAGCTATTGTTATCCCTATTGTCAAAAAAGGTGATCGCAGTTCTTGTGATAACTATAGGGATATCAGCCTACTCTCTGTTCCAGGTAAAGTTCTTTCCATGATTGTGCTTAATAGAATTAAGAATCTGGGTGACAGTCAATTGTGTGATGAGCAATGTGGATTCAGAAGTGGTAGGGGATGTGTGGATCAGATATTTTCACTTAGGCAGATTCTTGAGAAATGTTTAGAGTTTCAGAAACATTTGGTTGCTAGATTTGTTGATTTCAAAAAGGCTTTCGACTCTGTTGATCATCATAATTTGTGGTTGATTATGAGATCATATAGTATACCAGACAAGTTAGTTAACATAATGAAAGTTCTCTATAATAACACTGAGTCATGTGTGAGAATTGGTAAGGCTTGTAGCAATTGGTTTAGCATTACTTCTAGTGTTCGACAAGGGTGCATTTTGTCTCCTTTTCTCTTTAGTTTGGTTGTTGTTTATGTTATGCGAAATTCACTTCAAGGTAAAGATTTTGGCCTTAAATTGGATGGAGACACGAAAATTTCTGATTTAGATTATGCTGATGATTTAGCCCTTTTGGCAAATGATGTTGATGAGATGAACTCTTTCATTCGAGCTGTTGATGAGACTGGTAGTAGAGTAGGTTTGGTTATAAACAGAGAGAAAACTAAAGTGATGAAAATTGGTCAGGCAGGCTGTGATTCAGTTAATCTGAATGGTTGCAGTCTTGAACAGGTGTCGCAGTTTAATTATCTTGGGAACTATGTAACAGATAATGGTGATGTGCGGCATGAGATTAACAGACGAATAGGGATTGCTGCCGGGACTTTTAAGAATCTATGGAGAGTGTGGAGAAATAGGCGTATACACCTAAAGACTAAAATTAGACTGTATAATAGTTTGGTTCTTTCTAGGGTTAGTTATGGTAGTGAAACTTGGACACTTTGTAAACAAGATAACAGATTAGGTTGTTTTACCTCTGAGCGGCACTTTTTTGCACACCATGGGCTAAATGGGCAGGTCACATGGACCCCGAAGGCTCAGAGAAGGTTGTGGGAGGGGACCCACTGGAACAGCTGTTGGGAGACAGATGGTAGCCTCCCGTCAAGGCCATCCAGCGTGTTCTTTAACATACATAGGGTATGGCTCTCCCGCACACGGGGCCACAGCTTAACGTCCCATCCAATGGACGGTGGCCTTTCCAAGCCCATTGGTGTCCCCTACTGATCGCGGGCAGGGCGGGGAATTTTGCGGAGATAAATCTCAACGCTGACCCAGCTGGGACTCGAACCTGGGAACTACAGATTACGAGCCTGGTGCGCTACCGACTGAGCCACCCCCGCCCCACACAAGATAACAAGAAACTAGAAGCTTTTGATTCCAGATGCTTACGCAGCATCTTGGGCATTGGGTGGTTCAACTTTGTAACCAATGTTGAGGTTAGGCGAAGGAGTTTGCAACCTCCTTTAAGCAGCATATTGTGCCGAGAGAGACTCCATTGGTTTGGCCATGTTGCCTGTATGAATAATTATAGATTGGTGAATAGGTTTATGAACAGTGTGCCTAAAAGCCTCAGAAAGAGGGGGAGACCTAGGATGTGGTGGGCAGACAATGTCAAACAGGACCTTATTAGAATTGGTGTGCAGTGGCCAGATTCAGTAGATGTAGCTCAGGACAGACTTGCTTGGAGAACTAAATTGCATGGTCTGGTTGGACTTCCGTAGCCCTTGGCTGCTTGAGGATGAGGATGATGATGATTTTATTAGCACTTTTATAACATAAAAAGTATTTCAATTTTATTGCTTAAAATGGAAAAGTTACTTTTCTCACACAATGCTAAGAAAAGGGAGAAGATTGTTACTGTCAATGGAAAATCTTTTCACATACTACCACAAATATTTCAAACATATATCATAAACTGATCACTTGCAATATTCAACAAAGGTTTTGACATTTTCAGATTTACTGTCCTCTAACAATGTAAAAACTACCTAAGGATTTGCAAAATGCCAATCATATTTAATTGATTCCTATGCAACTAAAATTAATTTTTAAATTATCTCTTAAAATAATTTTATTTCTCACCCCCTTGCTGTAATGGAACAAATTGTTGTCAATGGAAACCTCATGACCTTGACATTCCATGATGAAAAATAAATCACTTGCAATATTAGTTAAAAATTTGAAATTTTATTCCACCATTTGAGATTGCAATTTAAGCTTTGGGGAGATTCAGAAAGTGTGAAATCATAATATTTCATTGATACCTATTCGACCCAAAAAGAATTTTTCTCTAAAAACAGAAAAAGGTGGATGTCTACAGGCAGGCAGAAAGACAACAAAGAAAAACATTATACTGCTTTTTTAAATGAAATAAAAACTTCACAGGCACTGTAAGATGTAATGTATACTATACTATAACTTTTAAAATAGGTATAACTTGTAAAAAGTAAGACATAAATAATAATAGATGTATTTTTTCAATGTTAACATGGATAAAGAAAATCTCTTGAGAATGATAATTTATGAATGAGAGAGAAAGGGTGTTTTTATTACATTAATTCTTTAATACTATACTGGCCAAGATTTCATACAGACTTGGACAAATAGTTGTATTCATCATCTTTATTGCCCTTTACCAGCTGTATCAGCTATTATGGGCATAAATAGGTTGAAGTTTTATCTTGTACATTCATTTTTTTTCATCATGAACATTCATATCTATATTTTATATATAATTATTCATGTAGCATACATGCACCTAAATAAATCATACACTCTATATTGAGAAATTAAAATGATGAAAAACATTTCCCTTGATAATGAAAAGCATTTTAAAGTGTTATGCTATTATATAAAATATGTTTTCATACATTTATAGATCATTTTTCCTTTATGAATTGCAAATTATTTGAAATATTCAATGGTTATTATTATCTCTAAGTGATCATTGTTTATGATTCAAAATAACTTGTAAAATAAAGACTGATAAACATTAAAAACTAAAATTAAAAGTAACATCATTAAAAAAAATAGAAAATTATAACTCATAATTGGTGTCAGAATGATCACTCAGAAACTTGGTTTATGACAAATATCTGGGTTAAGTATTTTATCATGATTTGGCAAAAAATATGTTGCATGCTAATAAATGCTATTACAAATATTTGTTATTCCCAATGTGAGAAAACTGAAAAGTCATTACTGTGCTGTTCTTTCAGTTATTTGTCTCCTCTGTTTCCTGAGGCTGCAGATCTGCATCTTCAGTATGCAGCATGGGGTCCAAAAGGAAATCAACTAGTGAGTTTGGTTATTTTCAAATTGTGAAGTAATTATTAAAAAAAGACCTTTAATATTGTTGGATTTTGGAATGTTGAAAATTTCATACTTTAATGGAACTAAAAAAATGATGCCAATTTAACAGTTTTTAAAAAAATCCAAATATCAAATAGTTAAGCTGGAAATATTAAAATTTTAACTAAGATGTACCCAAGGGGATATTCATTTTTTTTTTCAAAATACAAGCATAAAAATGAAAATAAGAGTAAACATTACTCAAAATACTCAGAAATTCTGTATCTTAACCTTGAAAATTTCATTTTTTATTTAAAGTTTTTGTATTTATTTTAAGTTTTTGATATTTATTTTAAGTTTCTAGTTTTCTTAACAGCAGAATAAAATATTGTAATTAAAATAAAATAGCATTACTCAATAACCTTAGAAACATCAAGTGAGCTAGCTTAATAAACGTGTAAAGGATCAGTTAGTTACTGATAAGAATCTTTAGGTTGATGGCTTCGCCTGCAAAGCTGAGGAAGCAGTTAGACAGCAAAACAGCAGAGAGCTATACCAAATAGTTAATGTTTTGTGTGGTAGAAAACAGTCAGGTATACAGGGATTGAAAGATAAACAAGGTAATGGTTATAGAAGGTGGGGATTCTATCATGGCTATGAGGGCTGAGCATTTCAGTGATGTTCAGAACAGTGTGGTTATTTCTACTCCCATTGTTTGTAATGGTGATAGATGCATTACTGGCTTTAATGTTGACTCTATAACACAGCCTGAAGTTGTTTAAGCTGTTTCTAAACTTAAACTACATAAATCCCCAGGGATAGATGAAATTGCTACAAAAATGCTTAGAGATAGGAATGTTTCGGTTACCACATGGATGACTGAAATTTTGAATAACTTTTATGATAAAGGCATGGTTCCTAAGGATTTTACCAGAGCTATTATTATCCCTATTTTTAAAAAATGGGATCGTAATTCTTGTGATAACTATAGAGGTACTACTCTATAGTTATCACTCAGTAGAACCAATGGAGAAAAACTCCATTGGTTCTACTGATAACTATAACCTACTCCCTGTTCCAGGTAAAGTTCTTTCCATGATTGTGCTTAATAGAATTAAGAATCTGGTTGACAGGCAATTGCATGATGAGCAATGTGGATTCAGAAGTGGTAGGGGCTGTGTGGATCAGATATATTCACTTAGGCAGATTCTTGAGAAATTTTTAGAGTTCAGAAACCTTTTATTGCTAGCTTTGTTGATTTCAAAAAGGCTTTTGACTCTGTTGATCGTCATAATTTGTGGTTGATTGTGAGATCATATGGTATACCAGACAAGTTAGTTAACATAATGGAAGCTCTCTATAATAACACTGAGTCGTGTGTGAGAGTTGGTAAGGCTTGTAGCAATTGGTTTAGCATTACTTCTGGTGTTTGACAAGGGTGCATTTTGTCTCCTTTTCTCATTAGTTTGGTTATTGATTATGTTATAAGAAATTTACTGCAAGGGAAAGATTTTGGCCTTAAATGGTGTTAAAATATGAAAATTTCTGATTTCGATTATGCTGATGATTTAGCCTTTTTGGCAAATGATGTTGATGAGATGAACTCTTTCATTCAGGCTGTTGGAGAGTAGTAGTAGAGTAAGTTTGGTGAAACAGAGAGAAACCTAAGTGATAAAAATTGGTTAGGCAGGCTGTGGTTCATTTAATCTGAATGGTTGCATTCTTGAGCAGGTGTCACAGTTTAATTATCTTATGAGCTATGTAACAGATAATGGTGATGTGTGGCATGAGATTAACAGATGAATTGGGATTGCTGCTGGGAGTTTTAAGAATCTATGGGGAGAGTGGAGAAATAGGGATATACACCTAAAGACTGAAATTAGACTGTATAATAGTTTGGTTCTTTCTAGGGTTAGTTATGGTAGTGAAACTTGGACCTTTGTGAACAAAGTAACAGAAAATGTTTTGCTTTTGATTCTAGATGCTTACACAGTATCTTGGTCATTAGGTGCTTCAACTTTGTAAGTAATGATGAGGTTAGGCAAAGGAGTTGTCAGCCTGCTTTGAGCAGCATATTTTGCAGAGAGAAAAACTCCATTGGTTTGGTCATGCTGCCTGTATGCCTAATTATATATTAGAAAATAGGATTATTAACAGTGTGCCTAAAGGCCTCAGAAAGAAAGGGAGACCTAGGAGGTTTGAGCAGACAATGACAAACAAGACCTGTTAGAATTGGTGTACAGTGACCAGATACAGTAGATGTAGCTCAGGACATGCTGGAGAACTAAATTACACAATCTGGTTGGACCTTCTTAGGCCATGGCTGCTTGAGGATGGTGATGATGATCCTCATCATAGAGCATCAACAAGAAAAAACATTATTAAAACAATTTAGTACATTGTGTAAAGGTCTTTTGAATGTATTCAGTTGGTTAGCCTATTATCAGAGGAAACTGATGTTCACTAAGAAAAGCAATTGATTTTAATGAAATTAATTGATTTTAATGATATGTTAGTATCTTCTCATTTTCATATAAGGTGAACTTCCAAAAAGTAAGTTCATGTGATGTTATCGATAATAAATCAATTGCTGCACTAGCTGATTTCAGTATTAGCAAACTAGTTTCAACATATAATTGTTTTAAAATGCCATTTTGTTTAATAGTATGTCTAAAAATCTCATAATTGCATTGGGAAATTTATTTACACAAAATTGTTCTAAAAAAAATACCCCCTCAAGCAGCTGCTTGCCACAGAGGTCTGACAGGAGCCCGTCAGTTTATATGCCATAGTAGAAGGTCTGAGAGAATAGCAGGTCCTCAGCAGAAAAACGACACAAACAGCCATGCCTTACCTGGGGCTCAAACCCAGGTCCCTTAGATCAGTAGCCAAGCGCGCTAACCATTCGGCCATGGTTCTACCATACCAATATTACCTCTCTCACTCCAGCCTAGTACATTTTAAATCAGCACTTACCAAACCATTTTACTGCAACATATTGCCATTCATTGAATGGAGTGTAAAAGCAAAAAATCCCTGTCAGACATGGGCATCAGCAGGAATTATTCTGACATTGGAGAGTAGGTGGGATCAAACCTCCTATTACTTATGGACTATAATGGTTAAATATGAAATTTCAAGATCTCACAAATTCATAGAGGAAATGCTCCCACCCCTGGAGACATCCATTGGCAAGTGTTTTTTCTCTCCAAAATAGGGGCAGGGTTGGCTCAGTCAGTAGCGCGCCAGGCTCATAATCTGTAGTTCCCAGGTTCGAGTCCCAGCTGGGTCAGTGTTGAGATTTATCTCCGCAAAATTCCCCGCCCTGCCCACAGTCAGTAGGGGACACCGAAGGGCTTGGAAAGGCCACCGTCCGTCAGATGGGACGTTAAGCCGTGGCCCCGTGTGCGGGAGAGCCATACCCTGTGCACGTTAAAGAACACGCTGGATGGCCTTGACGGGAGGCTACCATCTGTCTCCCAACAGCTGTTCCAGGGGTCCCCTCCCCCAACCTTCTCTGAGCCTTCGGGGTCCATGTGACCTGGCCATTTAGCCCATGGTGTGCAAAAAAGTGCCGCTCAGAGGTAAAACAACCCAACCAACCCAACTCTCCAAAATTTCATACAATTTGCTTACAAAAATATTTACTCTAATTAACCTAATTCTCTAATTTACTTCATAATATGTGACTTTTTTCCCTAAATTATAAAAAAAATTTTATTAACTTGTAATTTTGAAAAATAATGTTATTGTAAATGTTACATGAACTAATTAATCTTTACAGGTTTATGTGCTTGACAACAACATTTATTACCTATCAGAAATAGGTGCTTCACCTCGACAATTGACAACAAGTGGTGTTCCAAGAGTTATTTATAATGGCATACCTGATTGGTTATATGAAGGTAAGTACTATTGTAAGAGCAAAAATTTATTAAATTAAAAATATTTGTTAGTGATTGGAGCTTTACTACGAATAAAAAGCTTACCTTTGTAATATGATGCTAAAAACAGAGAAGCTTTTTATATTAAAGCCACACTTTTTTTCATTTTTGGTGTTTTGCACTTTGTTCCTATGAGTGACAGTAGTGTATTGGGAATGTTCCCCTTCCTTTACAAAACTGGCAATAATAGTAAAAGTACATATGGCAATGTTGTGTCCGTCTCCTTGAATAATACAAAATAGCCATTTATAAACCACATCTACCTCTATGAAAATCATTTTTACCTTTTTTTTTCATCCCTGCTGAGGGATCAAAGATCACAATGCTGACCATTTATATTGTTATTGATCCAACTTTCTGTTGGTTATAATTTTGATTTTGAATAATAAATATATTAGACATGAGGGCTTCTGTTGAAGGAGAACCTATCACTGTGTTTTCTACTTGTTTGCAGATTGCCAGACTCAACTAAACGGATACACAGGATACTTTATATGAGCTGGCAGATAATCCTGGTCAGAAGCCTTCACATGTACTTGTACCCTTCAAATTAGTTTTAGCATCACCAAATGTAAACTGCAATAATATTTTTCAGATGGCAGTTGCTGGTGCTCAAAAGGATCTGGCAAATTCTGACAGAAAAGTTGCTCACTGGTTAGCTAAGTTCCTAAACAGTGGTTTAATTTTTTAGTGATTGAGAAATGGTCTTTTCACTGCACCTGTGATTTAGGGGGCTGTTCAGTGTTGGCCTTACCCTCTCAATAAATATAATTTTTTTAAATATCCTACAAACCATTTTGCGCCAGGCTCGTAATCTGCAGTTCCCAGGTTCGAGTCCCAGCTGGGTCAGCGTTGAGATTTATCTCCGCATAACTACCCGCCCTGCCCACAGTCAGTAGGGGACACCAATGGGCTTGGAAAGGCCGCAGTCCGTCGGATGGGACGTTAAGCCGTGGCCCCGTGTGCAGGAGAGCCATACCCTGTGCACGTTAAAGAACATGCTGGATGGCCTTGACGGGAGACTACCATCTGTCTCCAACAGCTGTTCCAGTGGGTCCCCTCCCCCAACCTTCTCCGAGCCTTCGGGGTCCATGTGACCTGGCCATTTAGCCCATGGTGTGCAAAAAAGTGCCGCTCAGAGGTAAAACAACCCAACCTACAAACCATTTTCTTTCCATGGGTACCTGGAAGTGAGGACTTGAAATGAGGACCAGAAATGGTATTTATACCATTAAGTATTACCAGAGCAGAGATTATGCTCTCAGTGTCCTCACACAAGAATTTCAGCAGTATAATCTGGATATTCATCATTTGCAAGAGACACAAATGGATAAGTAAATGTTGTACACTTAAAAATAATCTTAACTTTCTCTTTTCAAGAAATAATAATAGACATCTGCAAGGTGTAGATTTATATTTCGGCAGAAATGCTGATGATGCTCTTTTGATATGACTGTGTTAATGGAATATTTCTATAGCTAAATTTGAAACATATCAAAGACTTGATGTTATCTGTAGCTATTTCTGCACTGAAGACTATGATGAGATAAGAATGAGACTCACATTCTTTAGAATATTTGATTTACAGTTGATTGGTTTGCTTTTTTGTCATAGGCCATTTAGAAATATTTAGAAAATTATATCTTTATTATTACTGTTATTGTTTCCTTGTTTGGGTTGGTACCAGGCACATAGCCAAAAGTTATATAATGTGTGTGTTGGGTGGGTGGTAGGATGCGAGACTATAAATTAAAAATAATTGAAAAAAAATTTGGTATAGGTGATAAATCTGTTATTTATTGTTGGCAAAGTATACAGTTGCATGTGTGTGCTAGTAAATGGATTAAAAATAACACAGAAATTTTGTATCTTAACCATAAAAACTTTATTGCCAAGAATTCTGGAGGGCCAAGAATATTATTGCCAAGAATTCTGGAGGGGAGGTGCCCCTGGAGCCACACCTATGGTGTGCTCTAGTATGCCAAAAAATCCCTGGCAACTAACTGCTATTGGTTCTTTAGGATAAGCAGTATAATTTGGAGCTGAACTTCAATTTAATCACTGTAACCGTACAAAAAAGTTAACCGTCCATGTGATTATAAGGTTTTCATTGGAATAGTATCCACTAAAAATGGATAACACAATTTCTATTCAGAAGTTGTATCTCTAGTCAATAATATAAATATCATTTCTGCATCCTGTACAATGCAATGTGCCAGCAAAAAAGGGGTCCAAAAAAACTTGTTTTTCACATTAGGGGTAATTTTTTATTTTTTTTTCAAGAGAGCTCAAATTTAAAATTATACTACTTATAGTACCAAAAGGTAACCTGCTTAGCTACAAAACAAAGGATCCTGGCTTCAAGTCCCAGATAAGGCTTGGATGCTTCTTGTTCTGATGTTGGATCTCTGTTAAGGGCTTGCCTTCCTCACAAATCTTACTTATGTCCTCTACAATGTTGGCAAGGCCCATACAGCAGAGATCCAAAGAATGCATTCAAAGTTATCTCTAAATTTTTTCAGGGCAGCTGAGAAGTTGAAATTACACTGATAATAGTACTAAAGAATAATAAATAAATTTAGATTATCAGAAGGAGCAATCTAAATCATTTAGACTTGACCTGAGCTCTAGAAGCCCCCAAATTTTCAAGTGTCTTGATCTCCCTTGCAGCTCTGAAAGGGCCTGCATATAGAGTTAAACTTAATTATGAGCATAAAATTGAGATACTTTCTTCTAACTGAGTATTAACAGTTTCATTAGAATTGCAAAGTGAAAGTAATGTAATTTAATATTTTACTTTTTAAGGGCTCTACGTAATAGGAATATTAAAATTTGTTTTTTTATGCATTGTTTTTCTTGTTTTCACAGAGGAAATCTTATCAAGCAGTAATGCTATTTGGTGGTCAGATGATGGAACAAAGCTTTGTTTTGCAACATTCAATGATTCTGAAGTAGATGAAATTATGTATCCCTACTATGGATCTTATAGTGATACTAATAATGTATATCCTGAAATAATAAGTCTTAAATATCCAAAGGTAATGTAATCCCATTTAAGGAAATTTTGCTACAACAATTAAAAAGGAAAATTTATGTCCTATGATAATACTGCTACAATAGTAGTTTTTATCAAAGTAATTGTGAAATAGTTTTGCCAATGTCTACTGTTTTTGTAATTTTTTCCCAAAACAACTGAAAATGAAGTTATGCAGTATTTGCTTCATTATTATTCAGAAACTTTGCTACTTTTCTTAAGTAATTATAAAATCAGTTGAAAGTTTTGTGTCATATAATTCGTAATTAGTGCTAATTTTATTGTTAAATTGACAAATCAATATAAAGCCTAAGCTTTATTAATTTTAATTTCTTTTTAATATAAAATAAATTTTCTAGTTTAGCAGTAAAGCTTTAACTAATTGCAAGACAGATTTAAAAGTTGGCCTGACTGATTTGTGAATAAATTTATGCAACAAAATTTATAATTCTGCCAAAATTAAATTCATGGGGATTGTTATACAGGGTGAATCTGAAAAAGTGGTCAAAACTTTACGGGGTGGTAGAACGCAGCTATACGAGCAATATTCGTCATAGAAAGTACGGGCGGAACGCAAATGGCGAGCCGCTAGGTGGCGTTGGAAATGGTATAAAAGGGTCGGTCCTCGCACCCAATGGCATTTCTACCGTGGATTGCCAAGAGGATGGCTGGTTATACTAACCACGAAATGGCGTATATGCACTTTGTGTACCTTGTTACCTCAATTACATTCCTGTTAATAAAATGTTTTCTGAAGTATCTCCTCTCCTTCTTGTGTTCATTCTGTAAATGTGACAGTGGAAAACTACCTTTTAACTGCTCACCGCTTGCGTTCCGACCATACATTCTATGACGAATATTGCTCGTATAGCTGCGTTCTACCACCCCGTAAAGTTTTGCCCACTTTTTCAGATTTACCCTGTATATAGCTAATTCCTATACAATGAAATTTGTTATTCACTACCTGTTCCTGCTACAAAGTGATCGACTTTATAGATTTCACTGCAAAAGGTTTTGATGATTTTATAAACCACAATCAACTTACATAAATGGTAAACCAAGTAGAGTTCACTTAAAATTATATACGTTGCAATTTGGTCACCTTCAAATTAATCATCCTCTGCAAATTGAGAAAATTCATATTATTTTGTTTCATATTTTTAAAATTAGGTTTTAAAATCCACATAGGGTTGGGTTGTTTTACCTCTGAGCGGCACTTTTTTGCACACCATGGGCTAAATGGCCAGGTCACATGGACCCCGAAGGCTCAGAGAAGGTTGGGGGAGGGGATCCACTGGAACAGCTGTTGGGAGACAGATGGTAGCCTCCCGTCAAGGCCATCCAGCATGTTATTTAACGTGCACAGGGTATGGCTCTCCCGCACACGGGGCCACGGCTTAACGTCCCATCAAACGGACGGCGGCCTTTCCAAGCCCATCGGTGTCCCCTACTGACCATGGGCAGGGCGGGGAATTTTGCGGAGATAAATCTCAACGCTGACCCAGCTGGGACTCGAACCTGGGAACTACAGATTACGAGCCTGGCGCGCTACCAACTGAGCCACCCCCGCCCCTAAAATCCACATAAAATACTATTATGAATTAAATGGATAGAAACTGGGCATGAGTTCAAAAATAGTATTTAACAATTATAATTCTAAAATAATGTAATTTATTACAAAAGTACGAATAAAAACAATTATATAAACCGAAGTCAACCAACACAAATCTTCATCAGTATAAAAATAAACCTTCAGAATAACAAAGCACCTTTTTACCATTCCTACAAAGAGAAAATAAGGTTTTTACAACAGTCGATAAGTGGCACAATCATATCTGTGAACAAACCTGCAATCTATAAAGAATAACCTTATCAATTCCTAAACAAACTAAATATAACTGATAAGTAATAAATAAACTCTACATATTTGATATTAACCTATAAATTACCACTTTGAAGTCAATTTAAATTTTAGAAGAAAAATTGTCTTGAGCCAGGTGGGATATGAACCCATGACCTCCTGATAACATGTCAGATGCCCTGGATCACTGAGCTACTGTCCGCTGATCAAAATCTCTAATTGATGATATGAACCTTTTCAACCTACATTACATCATATGTAGGGAGTGTTCCGGCAATTTTTGCCACAAGTGCCAGACACATGCATGTAGATGGAAGTATTTCCTTACAAGTAACTTGATAAGTAATAAATAAACTCAACATATTTGGTATTAACCTATAAATTGCCACTTTGAAGTCGATTTAAATTTTAGAGGAAAAATTGTCTTGAGCCAGGTGGGATAAGAACCATGATCCTTAGTCTGGTAGCTCAGTGGTCCAGAGCACCTGACATGTTATCCACAATGTTGTAGTATTGATGGTAATGCCATCAAAAAACAAATTGATCCTGGACTGGTATCTGAAGTGTTTCATAAATACATCAGTGGTTAAACTATCTGTGAAATGACAGCAACTCTTCAAAATTACATCTTGAAGGAAAAAGAATCACAGAAGAAGCTTAACAACACGCACAACAGCTGAAGCCAGCAGGACTTTTCTACAAATAGTAATATTTTGTGACCTTACTTGGGAACTTTTACTGTTGTTAAAACTACCTTAAGTTTAGTCATGCCATGTGCAACAACTTATACTAGGCTATATACTATAGTCTCAGTGTATCATGAGATAGCAGCTTTTGAGCTCACATCCTATTAAGCAGCATAATCATGTATTAAATTATTTTAATCAAATTGCTGTGTAATTACAATTTATATATATTATTTATTTATATCATATAAAGTGCAACATTAAAAGGTAAAGTTGCCTTTTTCAATCATAGATGGCACCAGCAGCAACAATGGCAGAAGATTGATAGGTCACATTAGTGGAAAAAAGACAAGCCAGTTTTTTTTTGCCATTGTGCCTGATGATGCATTGGAGCAACAATGCGAAATGCGTGGTGATTATGTATTAAAATATAGTATTCTCACTTCTGTAAAAAAAGCTGGAAATCTAAAAATACATTAGTTAACATGTGCATCAAATTTATGTAAACTTAACACCAGCATTCCCACAAGGTACAACAAAAAAAAATCAATAACATGTATGAACTCATATCTGGACTGAACTACCCACCACAGGACAATAGACTTGTCTACCCATCAGATATCATCACAAGAAAAAACCAAGTTAAATTCCTAGATAATAATTCCATCTAATTGTCTCAGCTTTTCCAACAATTACAGTGATATAGAGAAAATTTAATAATTTTAAATCAGCACTGTGACTTAAACCACTATCTTGTAATTATAAATGTTTAAAGTTGTTAAGCTGCTTTGCAATTATCCTGTATTTTTGCTAATAAAAGCTTCATTATTATCTAAAGAAACATTAGCACTAAATAATTTCATTATAAAAAAGCCCTTGTGAAATTTTATTAAACCTTTTAGGAGGTTGGGCCTTAGAATTCCCAAGCAATTAATGTGGTCTATTATCCATAGCCTCTTTTCTCATCTCAGGCTAGTTCCCTTTTCCAAATACCAGTTACCTTACTAACCATTAAGATTTAACCCTATTGCTGTGATTCTTACTATAGACAATTGACCATGCATTGCTGTATACTGTGAAATTCAACTTTAGTCTAATTCAGCATTCTTGTATGTGTGCTTAGTGCTGCCATCTAGTGTGAAGAATGTAAAGTTGTACTTAAATGCCATATGATTGCTATGCTGTTGAAAGTTTCAATTTTGAATATGATGCTTATGCTGGTGTTAACCTTCCTCAATTTGAAGTTAGTTAAAGGTTATAATTAAGTGTTTAGTAATATAATATTTTGTATTTGATTCATGCTATAACCATCTCTTGGCTGAGTGGTTAGCACGCTTGGCTACTGATCTAAGAGACCTGGGTTCGAGCCCCAGGTAAGGCATGAATGTATGTGTTGTTTTTCTGCTGAGGTCCTGCCATCCTCATAGACTTTCTACTATGGCATATAAACTGAGAGGCTCCTATCAGACCTCCATGGCAAGCAGCTGTTTGAGGGGATATTTATTTATTTATTATATTTTTATTAGCTTTAATATATTTTGTATATTTTTATTTATTATATGATGTAACCCTCAAAACAAGTTCAAGAAAGCAATTAACAATGGATTAAATAACTGGATTACTTTTTCATGACTCTGAATAGAGTCACAATATCCCTCATAGGTCAATAATAGTCAATATTTTATACAACTGGGGTCCAGTGATGCTCATAAATCTTATAAAATACATAACAACTGAAATGAAAGATTTAAAATTTTTACTTTAAAATTATATTTTGTTAAGAAATCAGTGAAAAAAATGCACGGAAAAGATTTAACCAACTTACTAACCATCAAGATTTAATGTGTATATTATCTCCTGTTATAAATATTTGATATTTTAGTTTCATTCTAATACAGGGGTGGCCAACCTGTGTCATGCACAGTTCTAATCAGGGGTACACCCAATTATCTTGCTCTTCCAAATTCAACCCATTCCCAACAAAATATGTGCATGTTGCAGAAAAAGGTGGTCACCCCTATTCTAATGCATAATTACTGCTAAATATATATATATTTACATGAAAACCCAATTTCCATTTTTCTGAGGAAATTTTTCTTAATCATTTCTGAAGTTGTGAAATATTGTTTATCCTTAGGTTGGGAAAGTAAATCCAACAGTTACCCTGTGGGTTGCATTTTTAAATAGCAGTGAAGAGCCTCATGAAATCCAGCCACCAAAGGAATATAGAGATTTGTATGTACAGAATAATATTTTAATTGTATCAGTTTAATTATGTGTTTTTATTGCTGAGCATGAGTGCTGAAAGTAGAGGAGAGAGTTTCTTATCCCACCAGTTATTCCCACCATAATAATGACTTCAGTATGACTGACCAGGCCCTGCATTTATGTTATTGCTAACTCTTTGTGCATATACTAATAATAATTTTTTTAAAAATTGCAAAAATATATTAAATACTGCTATAGCAAGAGAAAAAGTATCAATTTTTTGTTAATCTTGGATTTTCTACTAACCAGTGTTGCCAATGATATGATAATTATGGTGTGTACATGATAAAAATATTTTTGGAATAAAAGAGTTTGTGCAAACACACACTTTGCACCAGGCCTCGAGATTTTCCAATGGGTCCTGCCTCAACCACTACCCTTCAGTCAGTATCATTCTTTTTTTAAAAACTTTTTTCTCTCTTTAGAATGCTTTTAACCCTTAAAGTACCAAGTTTCATAATTTGGACTTTCTTTAGTAGTTGAGTTAATTTTGAAGTGTTTTTGACAGAAAAAAAAAAGAAACCTTAAAATCTTATCCTGAAGAAAGTAGCAGCCAAAAATTGGTCATGCTATAGATGCTAAAAAAGGCATTTAATTCTGAACACTGCTTTTTATTTTCTTAGAATTTTTACCAAATTTACACTCATGAACACAAAAAAAAACTGAAACACCCATAAAGGATTAATGCAGTGACACCAAATCATTACCAAATATAATACCAGAGATTCTATACAAATTATTCCAGTGATGACAGCATGATGTCACATGGAACCAGAGATAGAGGAGGACATTGTTGGTCTCAACATCCCAATAAAAGCCACTATAACAGACATCAGGCAAGTCAGTGGAAACGAAAGAGTGCACATGTGTTTCAGTTATGCCAAGGCAATGAATTCGAGCATGTTAGCAGCAGCAGCTAGGTCCATTTGAACAAAGCCACATCTTGGGGATACATGAGGCAGGTTGGTCTGCCCATCATAAAGTCAACCATTACAGTCACAAAGTGAGCACTGTAACACACTGTGTGGAGCAGTGATGAGGACAGGTACTACATGTCACAGTGGCTCAGGTCCCAGCAGAAGTACCACATCACGAGAAGATTACTTCATCTGATGACAAGCAACCTCTGGCCCCTGTGCAACATCTGCAGCAATACAGTGCAATGTGTCTCCTGCAATGCATGCACCAGTGTCCACACAAATTATCCAATGAGGTTTGAGTGAAACTGAATTACAAGTACGGCATCCCCGGTGCAGGCTGCCTCTGACTGCTAATCATTGCCAGGCATGTTGTCTGTGGTGCATCAAGCATGTTTCATAGGAGTGGAAATGGTGCCACATAATGTTGAATGAGTCACACTTCTGTTTGGGTGCAAAGGATGGTCACATCAGGGTTTGGTATTGTCATGGCCAGTGGCAGGATCTGGACTCATCTAAGAGCACCACAGTGCCCCCACACCCAGCATTCTGGTGTGAGTTGCCATCAGTTATGACTCCAGAACATCTTTAGTGTTTGTCCAGGGAACTTTGATAGCTCAATGATATGTCACAACATTCTGGTGCTCCATTGTCTACCTTTCCTGCGGAGATTTCCTAGTGCCATTTTTCAGAAGGATAACCCATGTCCCCATATGGCATGAATTATCTAATAGTGTCTATGGGGTGTCAACACCCTATCTTGAACCACTATGTCCCTGGATTTCTCCCCTATAGAACACATATGGGATGTGCTAGGTTGATGTTTCCAACAGCATCCACAGCCAGCAGACACACTGGACATCCTGTGTCTCCATTTGGATGAAGTATGGGGGAAAGTGCCTCAGGGTACTATTAGGGACCTATATTCATCAATGTCTAAGTGTCTGGCTGCATGCATTGCTGCCAATGTGGGTCATCCAGATGATTGTGCAATTAATCATTACTATCTGGTAACATGCTCTACCACTGTGCTCAGTTCCACTGAGTTACACAGAACAGACAGTGGAGGAGGTGATGTTTATATGATTCCAGTTTGTTGCTTAACACGAGTTTTTCTTCTGCTTCTGAAATATCAATGGTTTATGACAGCATTGGGGTCAGTGATGGTTGATGATACTTAAGAGTGGCATATATAGATGCTTTTAAATATAAAAATTCCACTACATGCATTTCTCACCCTGACTGTGGGCACATCTTTAGGTGGAACACATCTTTAGGTGGAAGTGATCACATCTTTAGGTGGAACATCTGTTAGGGGGGGGGGGGGGTACATCTTTAGGTGGAAGTGATCATCCTTTTACTACAACAATAATGAAGTTTATTGTTATAGTTTTTATTTGTCAGTTGCTTGTTAGATGTGGGGGAGGGGCAGGGAAATATAAATCAAATTGTCACTCTCTCATTTCTGAGATTTGGAGCAGTCTGGTGGTGTGCCGGTGGCTGTAAGTTGATCCTTCTGTAATGGAATGAATAAGAATGCATGTAGTTCTTGTAACTCCTCAAGATTTCAGTTTCTGAAAAAACATTTAAGCATAAACTAAAGGAAGTTTTAAATAAGTGATTTTGAAATTTTGCTTAATGTAATAGTATATTTTTAGTTATTTCAGCTATGTTGCTTTCTTATTTGTACATGATTTAGTTAATTACCTGTAGAGGTTTGTTTGGTAATGTTTGATAATAACATTTTTTTTATTATTATAGTTTTTATTTCCTTTTTCTTGTGTTTTTTCATAATTTCATTTTAGATTTTTTTCTATATGTTTTTGTAAATGAATATGGAAGTTATTATTATAATAATAAAAGCTTCTACGTGTATATTAGTATTAATAAATATATATATTCCTATGTCATAGTATTTATAATAAATGCATTAATTGTGTGAAACAGTTAATATATAGATTATTTTACACTGCATGGGATTTATGATAAATATATTAATTTATAATTGTATTTATATTGGTTGTATGTAGGCATATTTGTATAAGGGCTTGACTATCACACACACTTAGAGCAAAGAGGGTGAGATGGGTAGTGGCGAGTTGAATGCTAGGTTGGGTATAGTGTTTCATCTACTCCTAATCACTGATATATATGTTTGACATATAGGCTTGGTGCCTCAAATATTCTTCCTACTCTCAGAAAAAATCAAGAATTGTAATGATAAGAGCTTGGGCCACTAAATTCAAGATATTATTTCCTCTTATCAGAAAATAAATGTTTTACACCTTAACTTTTCTTTTCCAAAAAGGAATTCCTAAATGGTATGAACCTAAATGGAAACCACAAAAAATCCATTATACAGTTTCTTCTGATCGTAGCTTAAAGCACTTAGGTCTTTGCCCACCAAACTTTCTCCTCCCCAGCCCTCCCCCCCTAAATAAGGGGGGAAACACATAAAGATTGCTAAGAATAATGAGTTTTATCTTAATTGAAAGTTTCTGGTGTGCAGAATATCACAGGTTACCTCAAATTATGTTACCTCCTCCCCCCACTTAAAAAAGGGGGTGAAGGAAAAATTCATGAATGGTTGATTGTAACAAGTGTGACAAGAAGAGCATCTCTTTTACTGTACAGGGTGTTTCCAAAAGGCCTAGTTAAACTTTGGGAAAGGGTTCTTAGTTGTGAATAAAGTTCCTATGAACATTGGGCCAGAAACGCTTCCCTTCTGAGTTATAACACATTTTGAGAGTACAAGTAAGGAAGCCTGTCAAAAGGAATGATGCAAGGTAAATTTGCATCATTTGCATGTCTGATAGCATAGTAGATGTATGAAAATGTTGGACAAAATCCCACCACTCCTGGATGAAGTAATGCTACATAAAGTGAGTCAGCAGTTGTTCTGAAGTTATGTGTAAGCAAACAGTGATATTTGCAATCTTGACCATGAATAATCAGTTCTCCAACACTGAAATGGCAGACATTCATTTATACATGAGTGAATAGGAACTGCATTGAAACTCAATGTATCTACAGAATAACTTTTCTGCACCAACGATGTCCAACCAGGGCAGTGGCAGTCATAAGGAGGGAGCCATAGGGCCATGGCCCCTTCCAAAGAGGCTTGTAGGTGTTTTATTTTTTCATTCCAACAGCCAGCCAATTTCTTTTCTGGGAAGGCAGACCCCTGATGCCTTTAGTCACCCATATGAAGACATGTAGGGGCATATAAAGGATTTTGTAGTCCAGAAATGACACTTTTAACTACAAAATCTTTCATATGCCCCTAATGGCCCCCTCCAGGCTTGAGACCTATGACCACCCCTGAACCAGGGATCTTTTGCAGCCATCCAATGGTGTTTTCAAGAGACAAGATCCTTTTTGCCTGTTTCTGCAGATTGGGATGGGCCAGACATGTCCAAACACCTGCTTTACAGAAACAAATGCTGGACATGGTCACAGAGAATCCCAGGACTAGCACAAGAAGAGTAGCAGCTGCAGGTGTTTCACATTCAACTGCACAGAGAATTTATTTTCAGTACCAACTCTACCCATATCACATGCAGTGAGTGAGCCCTCTCACCAGCTGATTTTCATCCGCAAGTATCATTTCACAATAGCTTCTGCAGCAATGCATTCCATGTGGTTTTGTCCATTGTCTGCTTTTCACTTATTAATCTCAATTTACAAGAGATGGCATTGTAAATTTTCATAACATTCACCACTGGGCACAGTATGGCATCAGCAGCAGTTTAATGTGAATTTCTGTGCTGGCATCATCTACCTAATTGATCCATTTTTCCTGCTACAATACCCAATGACCAGCAATACATGCATTTCTTGGAGGCAGAACTACCATCATAGCTGAAGACATTCCATTAGTCATGTGTCATCACATGTGGTAAATGCATGATGGAGCTCCAGCACATTTTAGCCTCGTTGCTCGAGAACATCTCAGTCATATATATCCTGCTTGTTGGATTGGTAGAGGTGGACCAACAGCATGCCTGCATGTTCTCCCAGTTTGTATGCACTAGATTTCTGCTTATGGTAACACACTTTAAGGCTGATATTTATGCTACTCCAGTTCCTAATAAATAAACTCTTCACGGAAGGATTGTAGCTAGTTGTCAAATAATTTGGAACACTCCAAGGCACTTAGAATGTGTTTCACAATTGAACAGAAGATGTTGTGAGGCATGTATTGCTGCTCAGGAAGGCCATTTTGAACACTTGCTCTGATTTTCATTTACATAATTATTCTCATTGGTCACTTACAGTGTGCTATAATAATGGAATAAAAACAAATTAATTTCACATGCTTTCTTACTTGCACTCTGAAAATATGCTATAACTCAGAAGGGAAGCATTTCTAGTCCAATGTTCTTAGGAACATTTTTTCATCACTGTGTATAGTAGAACATATTCCCAGAGTTTGACTAGCCCTTTTGGAAACACTGTATATTTTCAGATTTTTTAATCTAATTGAATTAAGGATATGGGCAATTCCAGGTAAATCAGCTAGTAGTTTAAAATTCCTCAAGTTCGAAACATTTATAACTCATTTCAAAAGAATTATAACAAATCCAATGATGATTTTAATTATTGCAATGCTGTTAAAAACTGAATAAATAAGATACATAAATGTATGAATTTAAAAAGTTTATATTTTCGTAATGATTAAATTAATATGTTGCACAGAATAATTTGAAAAATGTTGCACCAGAATATTTCTAACTGATAATTTTAAATTATATGTGAATGGAAAACATAAGAAGTAATTAAATTTTTATTTCTTTTTCTCATTTGACAGAGATTACTACTTCACACAGGCACAATGGGTTGACAATGATACTGTTTCCATCATTTGGTTAAAAAGAGCTCAGAATTCTTCTGTTGTCAGTATGTGTAAAGCAAAAAACGGATGGATATGCGAAAAGGTAGAGTAATGAACTATAGTTAAAAATGTATTAAAATAATAGACTCCATACTACTAAAATAAAAATATTGACAATTAAAATAATAGAAGAAGCAGATGTTTATAGAATTTACACTTTGAATGAAATTTTCTTTATCCCTCTTGATAAATTTCATCATCCATGTGCAGTCTTCGCATGAGCATTCAAAAAGGATGTTATGTATTTTAAAGGCAAAAAATATAAGTGCAGTTGAAGTTCATTTATTCACTATTGATTATACATCCAGTATATGATCCCATTTCAGAAAGCCAAGAATAAAGTGAATGAGAAAGTAACGATCAGCTGTCTTTTCCAAGAATAAAAATATGATGAACAAAGAATGAATTTGGTACAAGAGCTCTCCTACCAAATATCATATTCATAGTTTACATAACTCCAGAACCAATTGTTTTGTTCTGGCCTCAGAGAGAAAGTTGACACTATTGGGCTTAGTAAGGGGACATAAAAACATAATCAGATGGGGAATTTAAGCTGTGGCTCTACGTGCAGGAGAACCATAGATGGGCATAATAAACAACATGTTGATGGCCTTCACGGGAGGCTTAAACATATCTTCTACATTTTCCAGTAGATCTCTTTCTCCAACCTTCACTTCAAAAAATAATAAATGATTTTCATAACAAAATTTTAAAAGCATACTTTTGTTTGCAATATGTAACGGTTAATTTATCATCTGATCTATCAACAATTGCAAGCTCGGTTAGTACTTCAATTATTTGGAGAATAATCCTGCCCTAGGGTTATTCTATGCTTCACTATTGTGTTGTTGTTTGTGAATGATTAATAATTAGTTTTGTTATTTGCATATTTTATTGTATTAAGGAAAAAATGTTAATGGATAGTACTTTTTTAACCTAATTTTATGATGTATAAGATAAGTTATTTTACATTCAAAAAAGAACCAATATCAGTTAGGTTGTTTTACCTCTGAATGGCACCTTTTTGGACAGTAGGCTAAATGGTAGGCCACAAGGATCCTGAGTGCTTAAAGAAGGTTGGGGAAAGGGGACCCATTGGGCAGTTGCTAGGAGACAGATGGTAGCCTCACATCAAGGCCAACCAGTGTGTTCTTTAATGTGCACAGTATATGTCTCTCCCACATATGGGCCACAGATTGGCAGGTTGGAGAGTTTTGCAGTGATAAATCTCAATGTTGACCCAGGTGGGACTCAAACCGGGAACTGCAGATTACGAGCATAGTTACTACAAAATGAGCCACCCCCACCTCATACCAGTATGAAGGCTTGTGAAAACATACTCTATACATAATATAGGGTCTAATGTATTTCACTTAAATCTTCTCCCTGAATTGGTGCTATACAGTTTTGTACCCAAAACATTGGAGCTCATAAGTAACACTACTATAAAATATATATATCATTTTTTAGAAAATAAAAATTCCCAATTTAATTTTTTCTTACATTTTATAAAAAAAATATATACCACAAACTTTAATTTAAAAAGTTTACTTTTACAATTTGATGCAAATTTTGATATGCAATTCTTGTTTTCATTTCGATCACCATTTCGAGGCACTCATTTTCAGCATCACCATAATTTCTGTTTTATACACATTCAAAGAATCTCCCATTTTCTACTCATAAGTTTAATCTGAACTATTGGCAGCATATTTTTTTGTAAAATTTTGAAATGCTCCCAAACAAAAAACCATTTCTTTTAATTGGGAGATGTTGGAAGCCAATTACCAAGCAAGTACTGTTATTTTTAATTCCTTTTCTGGTTTAAGCTTATTTAAATGTTTCAAGAATTATTTTTATCATTCGTTATGTAATTTCATAAGAGCAAAAAAAAAAGTTAAATAGAGTTAAAAAAAAATTCAGAATCGAATGACTTTGGAGCAAGTACAAATAAGTACTTGTACTTTTCCTCTTTCAACTGATTGACTTTTTGAATGGGGAACATAAACGTATTTGACCATTCAATGTAAACTCCTGAGCTAATAATTTCTTTGAAATAAAATTTTGCCAGAGGAAGGGGATTATGAAATTTTCATTTCTTCTGGAGCCAGAAAAGTTACTCTCTGCCAAGATATTGTGAAACATTGAAATTTCAGTAAAAATAATTACTATCAGTTAAGTTACTTATATTTTTATTTTATACCTAAAATCTCAGTCTTACTGCATTAAAAAGCAAAATAATATAAAAGTAACAGGAAAAATATTAGGTATTTATCCTGTACTAAAATCCTTAATAAGTTACTTTAGATCTCAAATCCATAAGCAAGCAAAGTTTAATGCAGGTGCTTTCATTTTTGACTTGTGATTGAAAGGTCTTAAGTTCAAACGGGGCGAGGGTGGCTCAGTCAGTAGCGCCCCAGGATCGTAATCTGTAGTTTCCAGGGTCAGCGTTGAGATTTATCTCCGCAAAATTCTCCGCCCTGCCCATGGTCACTAGGGGACACTGATGGGCTTGGAAAGGTCGTCGTCCGTCGGATGGGACGTTAAGCTGTGGTCCCGTGTGCGGGAGAGCCATACCCTGTGCACGTTAAAGAACACGCTGGATGGCCTTGACGGGAGGCTACCATCTGTCTCCCAACAGCTGTTCCAGTGGGTCCCCTCCCCCAACCTTCTCTGAGCCTTCGGGGTCCTTGTGACCTGGCCATTTAGCCCATGGTGTGCAAAAAAAGTGCCGCTCAGAGGTAAAACAACCCAACAACTTAAGTTCATATCTGACAATGACAAAAGTTTTTTTTTTTATTTCATAAACTTTTCTTTCCCTGCATTTTTTACTTATAATAAGTATTTGTTGTAGAATCACTTGCCAAATATTTTAAGTATATAATTAAAAAGACTTTTGTGCTCAGAAATTAATTAAAATAATTTAAACTTTAAAATTTTATTGCTCAACAACAGAGAATTTTAAATTATTTTTAACAAATATTTTTTGTTGTAATTCGTTTAGTAATAAAAAATTTACATGTTTATCCTACATTCTAAATGACACTTATGTTTGATTTAATATGCTATAAAAATGTTATTATATTTTTTTAAGCCTGAACATATAATTCCACTATATAACTGATAAAATAATTTTAATCTTTTATTATGTTGTATTACTTTTTTTCTATTTCACCTTTGCAATTATTTAGTATTTAAGTGAGTAATAATAACATCGTTACATTTAATTAGTACTTTAAGTACAATTAATTAGTATTTTACATGGGGGGGGGGGTAAATTTATTTCATGTTTTCCCCTATCTTCAGTCTGCTTGTGCACTTTACTGACAAAACTCGCAAGCTATCACTTTCATCTTTATATTTAAGCTTCACATATTTATCATAGTAGTCATTGATGATTCTGAATGATTTGTTGGGTTGTTTTACCTCTGAGCAGCACTTTTTTGCACACCATGGGCTAAATGGCCAGGTCACATGGACCCCGAAGGCTCAGAGAAGGTTGGGGGAGGGGACCCACTGGAACAGCTGTTGGGAGACAGATGGTAGCCTCCCATCAAGGCCATCTGGCATGTTCTTTAACATGCACAGGGTATGGCTCTCCCGCACACAGGGCCATGGCTTAACGTCCCATCCGATGGGCGGCAGCCTTTCCAAGCCCATCTGTCCCCTACCTACCGTGGGCAGGGCGGGGAATTTTGCGGAGATAAATCTCAATGCTGACCCAGCTGGGACTCGAACCTGGGAACTACAGATTACGAGCCTGGCGCGCTACCGACTGAGCCACCCCCACCCCTCTGAATGATGGCTTTTGCGTAATAATTCATAACTGTTTTGTAGAATTTTTCTGATTTATTTTAATGCTATGTAGTTGTTTTGCAGAATCTTCAAGAAGATAGCAAAGGATGGGTTGATCTATATAATCCATTAGTGTTTACAGCTGACAAGAAATCTTACTTCATCAAGCTTCCAGGACCTTCAATGGGCAGTGCTGGTCGCTTTCGCCATGTTGCAATGGTAGATGTTAAAGTAAGAAGCATTTTTTTTCCTTTCTTCCTTTCATAATAGTGCTGATATTCATCCACAGCTTTTCATATGTGCTATCTGATATTTATTAGAAGGACTTCTGTTTGAGGGGATATTTATATATTTTTATTTAAATATATAGAAAATGAGCTAAATGAAAAATGAGTATATCATTAAATTTGATTGTAATATCTAAAAAGTAATTACTGTAAGTCTGTATTTACCAGTGCTTCCAGCAAGCAACATTAGGAAACCAGTAAGTTTAGAAAAACAAACCATGCAAATATAAAAAAAGCGTCTAAGCAAATGGCATGCATTTAAAATACCAACTAAACTTGTTCAACTGTATAAAAGACTGAAATTTTTCTGAATACTTTTATTGTAGTAAAATAATAATTGTATGCAGCCATTTTACTCTCTTGCTCTAATCCTATTAAAATAACTAAAAAATAACATCACGTATGATGAATATAGGATGCTCATTTTCAAAGAGAATGAAGTTTTAATTTTCCAGTCCTCTAATCAAAATTTCGAATTAATCGATGATTGTAAAAATGCAAACAGTAATATTTTATTAATACCTATAAAATAAATAAAATAAACCAAGCAGCTACTTTACGAATTAATCAATGATTGAAAAAATGCAAACAGTAATATTTTATTAATACCTAGCCGTCCCGTGGCCGAGTGGTTAGCGCTCTTGGCTACTGATCTACGGGATCTGGGTTCGAACCCCGGGTTAAGGCATGGATGTTCGTGTTGTTTTCTGCTAAGGTCCTGCCATCCTCTCGGATCTTCTACTGTGGCATATAAACTGACAGGCTCCTGTCAGACCTCTGTGGCAAGCAGCTGCTTGAGGGGGTATTTATTTATATTTATTTATTTATAAAATAAATAAAAAACCTTCAAGCAGTTACTTACCATAGAGGTCTGACTGGAGCCTGTCAGTTTATATGCCACAGTAGAAGATCTGTGAAGATGGCAGGACCTCAGCAGGAAAACAGCACAAACATCCATGCTATGTACAACTAAAAAAGAGTTTTTCATTTATCTCATAGGCAAAATGTTTTTCCTCACCTCTTTCAGTTAAGAGGGCAAATCTTTACTCCCAGGTAAACAAACTCCTTGACCATCACACTCTACCACCAGAATTTCAGATTTATAGAATAAATCATTTGCAATATTCATTAAAAATTGTGTCATTTTCTTGATTTAGTGAGGAAAAATTAAAACTTCTGAAAAAAAAATCGAAAAATGTGAATCATAATATTCATTAAGCTAATTAATAGATTCTGAAAAAAATTCATTGCCGCCACGGCGGGAATCGAACCCGCATCTCTCCAGATTCATGCCAGAACGCGCTAACCATTGCACCACGCTCTGGCATGAATCTGGAGAGATGCGGGTTCGATTCCCGCCGTGGCGGCGATGAATTTTTTTTTCAGAATCTATTAATTAATGTTCTTAACAGGCAATACTGTGCATTCACCTTGGATTGATTTTAATTCATTAAGCTAACTTCTCAAAAAAGAATTCTTCATTTATATCTTAATGCTCATGCTGCTGAACTTGAAAAACTTCAGTTCACCAAGCCTGCAGATTTGGCTGAAAACACATTATAAAACAATTAGTGCAAGAAAAGAAATTTAAATTTTTTTAAAATCTAAAATTTTGAGCTAACTTTTATATTCAAATATATGTTAAAAATAGATCTTTCAGAGCTTCTGAAAAATGCTTACCTTTTTTAATTTATTCTTCAGTGATGTGTCAGAAAGTAATAAATGTTCCTGATCCTTTAAACTGCCAATGACAGAATCTGAACTATAGCGTTTAGTGTCACTCATGTTCTATTTATGTCCAACTCCCTTCTCAGCTGGGTGTGGGGAATGGGCGGGGGTGGCTCAGTCGGTAGCGTGCCAGGCTCGTAATCTGTAGTTTCCAGGTTCGAGTCCCAGCTGGGTCAGCGTTGAGATTTATCTCCGCAAAAATTCTCCGCCCTGTCCACGGTCAGTAGGGGACACCGATGGGCTTGGAAAGGCCGCCGTCCGTTGGGTGGGACATTAAGCCGTGGCCCCGTGTGCGGGAGCGACATACCCTGTGCACGTTAAAGAACACGCTGGATGGCCTTGACGGGAGGCTACCATCTGTCTCCCAACAGCTGTTCCAGTGGGTCCCCTTCCCCAACCTTCTCTGAGCCTTCGGGGTCCATGTGACCTGGCCATTTAGCCTGTGATGTGCAAAAAAGTGCCACTCAGAGGTAAAACAACCCAACCCAGCTGGCTGTCATTTCTAGTACATTATGAGGGGCATTCTTGTCATGTTAAATGTTCTTATTGTGCGTCTGCAGAACAAAAACCACTGTGCTTACCTCAACAAAACTTTTACTGCCCTTCAAATTACTCCCCTCCAGTATCTATAGAAAGTTGCAGATATCTACACCAATTCTGGAACTTTTGGTGATATTCTGTTGGGGAATACTCTGCAACTCTGAATGAATGCGTTTTGCAAGGTTGTGAACACTTGAAAAAGGCTTTCCACCAAGATCCTTTTTAACTTTTGGAAACAACCAAAATTGCATGGTGCAAGATCAGGTGAATATGCCAGATGGGGTAGCTGTTTGATATTTTCCTGCTCCAAATAGGCTCTAACTTGCCAGGTTTTGTGAGCACTGGCATTGTCATGAAGGAGAACCCTTGGCATGTCTGTTGTTGAATGCTGCTCTTTCATCTCCTTAAACATTTCAGGCAAAACAATGTTGGTGTAGTATTAGACATTTATAGTCATTTTTTCAGGTAAAGTATCCATGGCTACCACTCCTTGGGAATTGAAAAAAATTGTGAACATTCTCTTTCTTGGGCAAAAGTTTTGTTGGAGGATTTGGAGATGCGGTTCATCTTCTGCAATCCAAACATGGTTGTCGAACTTTCTAGGAGTTGTATAGTGATAAAATCACTTCTCTCACCTGTGATAATGTCTGTTAACCTTTTGGGGCCACTAGGTTCAAACACTGCCAGCATCTCCTTGCATAAGTCGACTCTAGCCCTTTTTTTGCTGCTCTGTCAGTTTGTGGGATACATATTCAGCACAAATCTTTTGGAACTTTAAATGTTAATGAATAATTGTTCCCACACTGTCAATCGATACACTGACATATAAACTTATTATTTGAACTGTGATGTGTGGGTTTTCCTGAATGAGCTCATCAGCAGTAGTGATGGTTCTCTCGTTCACAACCTTCCCCTGTCTTCCTGCACAAGGGAAGTCTCCAAACCTCTATTGTTCTTCTCTGAATTTGTGCATCCATCCCGTAACAGTGCCATATAGACAGGGCATGATCCCCACATACTTGCGATAAATCTGTGTGAATTGTTTTTACATTGTCTCGAAGCTGCATCCTTGTGAAAATGTAAAATCTTTCCTCATCTTTAGTAAGCTCCATAGTAATGATGCACAGATTTCACAGATTGAACTTTACATGCCACAGCGAAGTGAGAAATGATTATATGACCTTAGTTTTTAACACATAATGACAATTTTATACAAGTTTTCAAACAAGTCACAGCTCATTAACTTCAGAGGAATGAATGCAAATGTACGGACACGTTTCAAGAAATTTTTTAATACCTCTGTAATTGACTTGTTTATGTTAGATTTACCTACACAAGTTTTCAATCAGATGCAGAAGTTTGTGAAGAAATTTTCTTTACACTGGAGCTTTTTCAGTCTTAACTCTCTAACTGCAGTTGCATGTTTGTTTTTTAATATTAATAATTTATTGCACACACACACAGATATAAGAAAATAATATGTGTAGAGCACACAGGGCTACACTAGCTATTTTACACCCAAAGGAAACTTGGACATCTTCTGTCCCTTTTCCCAGGTCTGCTCTTAACTATTATTAATTTAGCCAAAGAGTTGGGTTGTTGGGTTGTTTTACCTCTGAGCAGCACTTTTTTGCACACCATGGGCTAAATGGCCAGGTCACATGGACCCCGAAGGCTCGGAGAAGGTTGGGGGAGGGGAACCACTGGAACAGCTGTTGGGAGACAGATGGTAGCCTCTCGTCAAGGCCATCCAGCATGTTCTTTAACGTGCACAGGGTATGGCTCTCCCACACACGGGGCCACGGCTTAACGTCCCATCCGACGGACGGTGGCCTTTCCAAGCCCATCGGTGTCCCCTACTGACCGTGGGCAGGACGGGGAATTTTGCGGAGATAAATCTCAACGCTGACCCAGCTGGGACTCGAACCTGGAAACTACAGATTAAGAGCCTGGCACACTACCGACTGAGCCACCCCCGCCCCCATTTAGCCAAAGAATGTCATTTTTAAAAGTAATTGACGCTCATCTTGTTCAGAAATAGGTTGTAATTATCCTTGTCAGCCTACTTCCAGCTATGATCACAAATTTTACATCCCTAAAAAAGGCTACTTGATACTTCCACACAGGTCACATGTGCAGTAGCACTGCCCCTGAAAGCACATATAACTTCTAATTAAATGCATTATTGAAAATTATCTTGTTGAAAAATGGGTCATAATTATCCTGGTCAGCTTACCACCAGCTATGGTCATTAGTATATTCACAAATTTTACACACCTAAAAAAATACCACTTGGTACTCCCACACTGGTCCCATGTGCAAGTAGCATTGTCCCTGATAGTACAAACATGTAACTTGTAATTAAATGCATAATCTGAAAGTTATATTTAACTCATATGGATTTATAGGTTTCCTGATTCAGAACCAGTATATTGATTCACAGTGGAGCATAATATTAGTGACATAAAGTGTTTTCGCTTTGCTACTTCTAGAATTAATTTTATTGCTCCTCAAAAGATATTGTAATTGGAAAGAATAATTAATTTGAAACTTAACTTGGTTTAGTTACCTTAGAAGACATTATAACAAAAAAAAATTCAATTTTGAAAGCTAGTACTTATTTTAGTTCTATTTTTAATTAAATGGAAGTAATTTCATACTAAAATTAAGAATTTGGGATTTCCAAATGAATTATGCTGTTGTTTTGAATTTTAACTTTCTCTGGCCGTACTAATGCAAATTGATCTCAAAGTGATTAAACTTCATTTTCAGTGGTTAATAAAATTTGAAGTATATTTATCTAATATTTTCACAGCCTTTTACCTATTTTTCATTTTTTATTAAATTATCTTGTTTTTCAAACAAATGAAATTTTTATGGCACTCTTTCCCTGATCTTAGAGTTTGCTCAGCACCAAAAGTACAAGCCTATGCATTATACATTGTTTTCCTAAAGGACCAAAATTTTAGAAAAAAAAATAAATGAAAGCTCTAAATACTAATAGAAATATTATAAATTATTTAATTAAGATAATAAAATATTTTTGAAAAGTCAGTCCCGTGGCCGAGTGGTTAGCGTGCTTGGCTACTGATCTACGGGACCTGGGTTCCAGCCCCAGGTAAGGCATGGATGTTGGTGTTGTTTTCTGCTGAGGTCCTGCCATCCTCTCAGATCTTCTACTGTGGCATATAAACTGACAGGCTCCTGTCAGACCTCTGTGGCAAGAAGCTGCTTGGGGGGGGGGGGGGGTATTTATTTTTTTTATATTTACAACAAAAGGTGCAATATTTTTTTTTAATTTTATTGAAGTTAAATTAGAAAATATAGAATAAAATTTTAGTTTTTTTTTTACATAAAATTTCACCTACCTTCATTTTTCTTTAATTTTGGCCATTTTGTTAATCATAATTAAATGCTCTTTTTTTAGTATCTAGCATGACCTATATCTATTGATTGGTTATTTAGCAAAAAAAAACTCATTTTTTCTCTTTTTCTAATTGAGCACAGTTGACTAAATATCAGGCCTTTCCCAAAGTATATCACAGAAAAGATAAATTTTCCTGTTTCAAATAAAAATTTATTTTCTTATTATCTGCAAAAAAATGCTTTCTATTCCTTTGTTTATAATAATTATATGGTCCATTAGTTTTTTTTTTTTCTTTTTTAAAAGAATTTTTTTTCCTTGCTAAATATTTTTTCACTGTAATCACTCTGAAAAAATGTAATTAAAATCAATATAATTTTCATTTTGGTTGAATATTTTTTCATGAAAATCCAGTATTAAATGCCATTTAATTGATTTCTATTTCCCTTCATTAGTTATATGGCAAAAAACTCTAATGTTCACTTTTATTTTTGACTGAGCACAGTTCAATAAAACACGGGTACAATTTGGTTTTTTAGACCTGACACTTTAGGGTTAAAACAAAAAAAGTTGTATTACCCCTGGTTATAAGGGAGGTAAATCAGCATTGCCAAAGTAAACCAGGGCGGGGGTGGCTCAGTCGGTAGCACACCAGGCTCGTAATCTGTAGTTCCCAGGTTCGAGTCCCAGCTGGGTCAGCGTTGAGATTTATCTCCGCAAAATTCCCCTCCCTGCCCACGGTCAGTAGGGGACACCGATGGGCTTGGAAAGGCCGCCGTCCATCGGATGGGACATTAAGCTGTGGCCCCGTGTGCGGGAGAGCCATACCCTGTGCACGTTAAAGAACACGCTGGATGGCCTTGACGGGAGGCTACCATCTGTCTCCCAACAGCTGTTCCAGTGGGTCCTCTCCCCCAACCTTCTCTGAGCCTTCGGGGTCCATGTGACCTGGCCATTTAGCCCATGGTGTGCAAAAAAGTGCCGCTCAGAAGTAAAACAACACAACGTTAAAGAACACGCTGGATGGCCTTGACGGGAGGCTACCATCTGTCTCCCAACAGCTGTTCCAGTGGGTCCCCTCTCCCAACCTTCTCTGAGCCTTCGGGGTCCATGTGACCTGGCCATTTAGCCCATGGTGTGCAAAAAAGTGCCACTTAGAGGTAAAACAACCCAACGTTAAAGAACACGCTGGATGGCCTTGACGGGAGGCTACCATCTGTCTCCCAACAGCTGTTCCAGTGGGTCCCCTCCCCCAACCTTCTCTGAGCCTTCGGGGTCCATGTGACCTGGCCATTTAGACCATGGTGTGCAAAAAAGTGCCGCTCAGAGGTAAAACAACCGAACGTTAAAGAACACGCTGGATGGCCTTAACGGGAGGCTACCATCTGTCTCCCAACAGCTGTTCCAGTGGGTCCCCTCCGCCAACCTTCTCTGAGCCTTCGGGGTCCATGTGACCTGGCCATTTAGCCCATGATGTGCAAAAAAGTGCCGCTCAGAGGTGAAACTACCCAACCCAAAGTAAACCCCAAGAACACCACATTCCACCACCATTGTAATTTTTGCACCATTAGAGGGGCTATTAAAGTTATTGGCAGAATTGGAAAATGTGAATCCTAATATTTCATCAATACCTATACAACCCAAAATAATTTTTATCTTTAAGAAAAAAAAATTCTGAATGTCTACAGACAGCCAACAAAGTGAAAATAAGGGTTAGTTTTCTTTTAAATGAGCTAAAAATTAGGAATTATGCTCTACCAATATAACACAATATAACAATTATTTCTAACAGTAGCAAAAAATTCCATATCTCCTTTTCATAGTTTTACAATGCACTGTGCTTGCATAAGCCAACATCTATACATGGATATATAGCTTGTTTTCAAGTAAATATAGTATACAAAATGTGCCTGTAGATTCTGAACAGTGGTGTAACCAAAGGGTTAGAAGTTTATATCCCCCTGTTAATGGATTTTTTTTTCATAATGAATCATTATTTTATCAATATATAATATTAATAAAAACATTGAGAAATTTTTCAAGCCTCAAACCCTCTCCAAAAATCGTGATTATTATTATCTTTTACCTAAGGAAATTTTTTCACAATTTGCTAATTGAGATAGCAACTGCATTATAATATACATTATTTATCTTTAATTACTGTACTAAAATTTTTTTTTCATTTATTAGACTGGAAAAAGAGATTTTCTTACAAGTGGCAAGTATGACATAATGTCAATTCTTGCTCACAGTCATGAAAAGAAAACAGTGTAAGTGTTTTTTTCAACTCTCACACTTTATAAGTTAACTATTATTTTACACTTCCAATATATATATAATTGTTAGACAGAAGTTTTCTACTGAATCAATATTCAGTAGAAAACTTTGGTCTAACAATTATTGAAAACTATAACAACCTGTCTCTTATTGAAAACTATAACAACCTGTCTGAAATACCTTTTTTCCCGAATTTAGTGCTGTAACCCTTTGCACTCGAGAGGCGACCTTCAGTCGCCACTTGGTTTAATGCAGTAACTCGAATGGTGACTGAAAGGCAACAATAACTGTTTTATAAACAAATATCTTTCCTTTTTAAATTTTAGATGTGTAACTCTATTGTCTATGTGCACTTCATAGTTCAGCATTGTGTTTAATTAAAATTATTATTTTAAATAGTCTGTTTTTAGTAGTTATAAAAATGGAGCCAAATGATGAAATTAGTAGCAGTGAAGATGAGTTTGATTTTATGTTGTTTATGTATGATTTATTTTTATGTTAGCTATAAAAAATTTCATCAACTTTTTAGCAAAAAAACTTCGAGTTAGTACTTCCCTATAGCAAAAAAACCTTCGAGTGCAAAGGGTTAATGTATTGTGAGAAATTCTCTAATAAATGAATTGTTCTTTTGTTCTTCCTAAGCCCATATTGCAATCTGTAATTACTTTGCTTTTTATCAGAAAAAATTATTAACATATCTGTATGTATATTTTTCTAAAGCGTTTTCAATAACATAAAATTATAATCAATCTATAATTGCTATATATATATTGATCCTCTTTAAATATAGAATGAACAATTGTCATTTTGGGTGGACAGGAACAATGTTAGTGTTAAACTCTAATCAATCTTTGCAGAATATCAGAAAAACTATCTGCATTGTTTTTTATATATGAAGTTTATGCCATATCATAAATCACAGCTTGTTTTCAAACTGCTAATGATCTGTAGTACCTCATCCCTATTTGCTTCAGTATAAAAATAGAATGTAAATTAGAAGGTGTGATAATCTTGTTAACTTCTATATTTATATTTTTAGAATATCTCAGTATTAAATTTTCAGTAATACTAGAAAAGAAATTGTTAAAATCATCCATTATCAACTCCATTGTTTTATTTTTACCAAAATGGTGTTTTATTTGCATATTAAGAGATAAGTTCTTTTTACCATTTAATAATATATTTTATGAGCTTCAAAATTTTCTCATTGTTATCTTTATTCAAATTGATTTTCTTCCTATAATACAAACATTTTTGTTTCCTTATCAAACTATTTGTAGTGTTCCTTACTTTTTTTTTATATTCATCATATAATATCTTTGCATATTATTATTATACTAACTTGCTAAAAATGTATTTTATAAATCTTTAAATGATTTTATATATTTTGAACACAAGTCACTTATGCTGGATATGTGTTTGTATTCTGATTATGTAACATTATACAATGATCAGTAAAGTATTAATCCCTTGAGTTATCCACCCTTTTGAGTTTTCTTTTAAAATTTTAACTCTAGATGCATTAAAATAACACTGATTCCTAATTGCTTTTCTTACCTGTTATTGCTCTGACACTTTCTATGAATGAACCATTATCCTGAAAGACAAAACCGATATTTAAACATGTTCACCTTTCTTCACCATTATTTCTACTGCCTTTTCTATCAGTTCTCTAAGTTATGAAAATATTGCGAACATAGACTTTTCACTCAGAAATCGACTCTCTTCCTCTACTGTGCTGTAATTGAAAAAATTATCATTCAAGCAGCTGCTTACTATAGAGATGTGATATAGAGTAACTAGATGACTCAGTTTTCAAAGATTGCCTAGTTTTTAGATTACTGTCCTGGTGTCAAAAAACAAATTTTTGGGGCATCTGAATAGCTCAGTTTTTTGTGAGAATATCACAGTCAGCTCCTGATTTATGTGGATTTAATTAAAATTTTCTTGGAATAATGGGGTTGCTCAATAATAAAATAATAAATAATAGCTCAATAATAGTGTAGAGTTGTCAGTGAGGTACAAATTTTCCACAAGCACCACACATTCAAACTTTGAATTAACCATGCTATTGAAAAGTCACACCTCTCAAACATGCCTCCCAGCAAAAGTAAAAGTCACACTTGTGGGAGAATATAGGATTACCATCAATCTTTGCAGCAATTTTGCAACTGTACTCAGCACACTAAATTATTGCTTCTCTCACGTACTGTGAATTGTCCATTCATCACGCATGTGTCATGCCTATTGCACTATTGTGCAACAGCCTTTGCTAAATTTTCTATGGGTTACAATTCTGAGAAGAAATGCCCCAGTTTAATAAACTGCAATTGGAACATTTACTAAACTGTCCTGGTTTCAGAAAGCTAAAATTGGAATATTTACTGAAATATCTCAGTTTTTACCAGTCGAAATCTGGTCACCCTAATCTTCCGGGAGTCTGTCAGTATACGATACAGACAGAGGAGATCTGTGAAAAAGGCAAGATATCAACAGAAGGACAGCACAAGAAATAAAAATTCATACCTAATCTGGAGCACAAACTTGGGTCCCTTTAACCACTCAATCACTAGGATGGTGTACTGCATTCATTCACTTATCTCTTATCATTTATTATCATATTTATTTATTTTTTTTTTATAATGCCGTCCCGTGGCCGAGTGGTTAGCGCGCTTGGCTACTGATCTACGGGACCTGGGTTCGAGCCCCGGGTAAGGCATGGATGTTGGTGTTGTTTTCTGCTGAGGTCTTGCCATCCTCTCAGATCTTCTACTGTGGCATATAAACTGACAGGCTCCTGTCAGACCTCTGTGGCAAGCAGCTGCTTGAGGGGGTATTTATTTTTTTATTATGTCAGACTACCAAGCACAATTGCACAACATTTTTGCAGATGCATGGGGTCACTCGACCATTCCAGTTTTGTGACCTTTTCATCAGCTACTGTGAACCTTCTTGAACATAGTTTTCAATACGCAGGACTTTTAGAAAACATGCATGTTTCTGCTTTGCCCTCCCTCCATCAACATGGATACTTGGGTTGTTGCTTTTCAGGAGGGAAAGGCTTGTCCAGATAAAGGCAATTCTGGTTGCTCTCTGCTCTATCCTGCCCAAGTCCCTATTGAGATTAACACAGGATTTTCTCTATTCTATTAGTTTTTAAAACTATTCTTACAGAATATGTCAATATATGTTTACTATGTGGCCATCCTGTAGCTGAGTGGTTAGCACTCTTGGCTAGTGATCTAAGGGACCTGGGTTCGAGCCCCGGGTAAAACATGGATGTATATGTTGTTTTCTGCTGAGGTCCAGCCATCCTCTCAGACCTTCTACTTGGCATATAACAGGCCCCTGTCAGACCTCTTCTACTTGGCATATGACAGGCCCCTGTCAGACCTCTGTGGTAAGCAGCTACTTGAGGGGGTATTTATTTATTTTTATTTATGTTTACTATCATTTTTTACATGCATCTTGAGTGTTAAAATTCTTTGTGGTTGGCCTGCCCCTTCCACTTCTTGATCTAGCCTTTTAGGATTTCATAATGAAAAATATTTTAAAGAGCTAATCATAATAAATACATTAGACTTTCTTCCTTAGTAATATTCAAAAGTTTTAATATAGAGTTCTCTCTCTGTGTCAACAATAACATTAAAAGTGATGAAAAATGTTTCATAATCCACTGAAAAAGTTATATTTCACCCGACTGAAGATCCTATGTTTTTGTTGGGGGAGTTTAAATCTCTCCTAGGATTCATTGATCAGCTGATCAATTTGTTTAGAAAAGCATTTTTAAGTGTCCTCTGCAGAAAAGTTTCTCCTATTGTAAGTAGGAATGCGCACTAATTCTTCTTTTGAGAATTCATCTATAAAAACATCCAACTTTAGCAGCAATTGTGCATTAAAAACCAGAGCATTTTTACCCTTCCAGATTTTAGTATTATCTATTATGAAATATAAAGCTGTATTTAATGCTTCATCTTCTAATCCAAGAAATGACTTTTTTGTCGTTTTTCAAACACTTGATAATTTTATTTTTGATTTCTATAGAATGTTCAAAAATTTTAGTGCCACTCAGCTACCTCACTTATGTGTGATAAAATCAGTTGCTGTATACATCTCGATTTCTTCAAGAAAAACTTCACTGTTTCATTCTACTGAATGTATATCATTTACAACTGCCATTAACCCTTTCTCTCATACCAGTCCTGGGGCGGGGGTGGCTCAGTCGGTAGCGCGCCAGGCTCGTAATCTGTAGTTCCCAGGTTCGAGTCCCAGCTGGGTCAGCGTTGAGATTTATCTCCGCAAAATTCCCCGCCCTGCCCACGGTCAGTAGGGGACACCGATGGGCTTTGAAAGGCCGCCGTCCGTCGGATGGGACGTTAAGCCGTGGCCCCGTGTTCGGGAGAGTCATACCCTGTGCACGTTAAAGAACACGCTGGATGGCCTTGACGGGAGGCTACCATCTGTCTCCCAACAGCTGTTCCAGTGGGTCCCCTCCCCCAACCTTCTCTGAGCCTTCGGGGTCCATGTGACCTGGCCATTTAGCCCATGGTGTGCAAAAAAGTGCCGCTCAGAGGTAAAACAACCCAACCCAACTCATACCAGTCCAAACTGCAAGTAGGAGATAGTAAAGAGGAAGGAATAAGTTGATTTTGATATCAGCCATTTTTGGCCAGTATGATCGTGAAAGGATTAAGTAACTTTCTTTAGCATTTTGAACTTTTTAACATGAATGAAGAACTAGCCCATTTCACGACCTTTCCTGCCTAAGAAGGTCAATTTATCACTTTTCTGCTGACCTCTACCCTTCAATCTGTTTGATTTGGGTAGCCATATCAAGAGTTGTTGGGTTGTTTTACCTCTGAGCGGCAGTTTTTTGCACACCATGGGCTAAATGGCCAGGTCACAAGGACCCCGAAGGCTCAGTGGGAAGGGACCCACTGGAACAGCTGTTGGGAGACAGATGGTAGCCTCCCGTCAAGGCCATCCAGCGTGTTCTTTAACGTGCACAGGGTATGGCTCTCCCACACACGGGGCCGCGTCTTAACGTCCCATCCGACGGACAGCGGCATTTCCAAGCCCATCGGTGTCCCCTACTGACTGTGGGCAGGGCGGGGAATTTTTGCGGAGATAAATCTCAACGCTGACTTAGCTGGGACTCGAACCTGGGAACTACAGATTACGAGCCTGGCACGCTACCGACTGAGCCACCCCCGCCACCCTGTATCAAGAGCATAAGCTCCCACCATCTGAGATATCTGGATTTTTGGAGTACACAAGCTCCACCACCACATCAAGGTAATAATTTGAGGTGGAGTATTTTATTATTATTTATTTTGTCATGCATAGAAAAAAGTAGCATGGACACGTTTTTTTTGACCTGCAACAGTTCTTACCAAAACTGAGTAACTTATTCACCATTTATAAAAGTCTTTTAATTCAAACATTAATGATTGGATTACTGGTGGTTGAACTTTTAGTTACATGGGACATGTAGGAATTGCTTTTTGAGAAGCTAACCAAAATGCTTCTTGCCTGAACTACCATCTCATGTTTTGCTGTTGTTGTTTTATTTTGATATTGGCCAAAGTCAATGATCAGAATAAAAATATGCATATAACTAGCATGTTTTTAATTGTTTGTCCAAATAAATCACTAAATATTATCAATGCAAAAATGTTGGTGCTTAGTCACACTCACATGAAATATGATACTGGCCATGTTCAGATGAAACAAAAAACAGATAAATCCAAAAATTAACCACATTATGACAGGTATCATGTAATATGTGTCATAGAAAGTGATTTGAAGTGATTAAAATGTTAACGATGTTCTTTCTTCAGTTTTCTTTTGCTCACTTGCAACAAATTTTTGTGACTAGAGGTTAAGCGTTGTGATACACAAAGTAATGTGGTATTATCTTTACAAAACTGCATTGGTTTCCATAAATTAAGGAAAATGAGGAAAATCACGATAATTTGTCAAAAAATTATGCAATCCTCACCAAACATGTTCATGCAACCAGTAAAGTAATGCCGAGTTAGCATATCATATGCAAATGTAATTCTAGGTTGCATCAATTTGCATTATCAGATAGCAGCATAAAAATGGGTGTTTTGGAGTGGATTGTTATTTTGTGTTGTAAATGTGAGTAAAGAAATTCAAAAAGCCATTTTGTAGGAATGACCTTAAGGTATCATTTGCCAAATGGACTGCAGTAGAGTGCTACTGGCTGGCTCAAAGCAGGCCAAAGTCAGTCAGACATGGCACAATGGCTGAATGTGAGTCCTTTTGTGGTTCATAGACTCTGGAATCAATTTCTTAGGATGGATTCCGCATCTCAGAGGTTTAGTCGAGGAATGGCTACTGTACGAGACCGATATCTGCGATTAACAGCATGAAGGAGCAGGACATCTACTCCCAATCATCTATGATCCTCTCTTGCAGCAGCCACTGGGATGGTTGTATCAGCTTCTACTGTGCATAGAAGGCTTCATGGGGGAGGTCTGTACACTAGAAGGCCACTAATCTGTATACCCCTCACACCACGTCACAGGAAAGAGTGGTTGAATTGATCATGCATGCATGTTAACTGGACAGAAGAACAATGGAGGTCCAATCATGCATTCATGTTAACTGGACAGAAGAACAATGGAGGTCCAATCATGCATGCATGTTAACTGGACAGAAGAACAATGGAGGTCCAATCATGCATTCATGTTAACTGGACAGAAGAACAATGGAGGTCCAATCATGCATGCATGTTAACTGGACAGAAGAACAATGGAGGTCCAATCATGCATGCATGTTAACTGGACAGAAGAACAATGGAGGTCCATACTCTGCACAGATGAGTCCAGATATTGCTTGCAGAGTGATTCCGGACATTGTTTGATAAGGAGAGAACGAGGTACCCACTATCATCCTAGTAACATCCATCAAAGAGACAGAGACAAAGAGGCATTTCCTTAGGTGGATGCACAGACCTCTTATGTGTTGATGAGTGGGAACCTCAATGCTCAAAGGTATAGAGATGACATCCTGGACCCTTATGTACATCCTTACACTGGTGCAATAGATGAAACATTCATCTTACAAGACAATAATGCTCATCCACACAGAGCTTAACTAGTGGAACAATACTTTCAAGAGGAGGCCATTATGCGCATGGAGTGGCCAGCTCGATCTCCTGACCTAAATCCGATTGAGCATGTATGGAAGGTTCTAGAGAGGCATGCTGTTGCTCTCAACCCACCACCTGAAACAAAGGGAGAGCTTATTACTGCTTTAAAGGAATAATAGTTGTTACTCTCTACTGAGCTGATTCACAACATCATGAACAGCATGGAACATCGCTGCCATGCCTACATTGCTATAAAGGGTGACCACACTCCTTATTAAAGAACTTTGCCCATTGCATTCTGGCACCTTATTTTTGAACAAGTTCCTGTAAGTGTTATTTTTGACAAAAAATGTTTCTAGTGTAAAATATTTTATGCCATTCTGAAATAGCATTGTAATTCCTGTTTTCATCAAATTTCATTAAAATCATATAGTTTTTTGTTTATCATAATTTTTAAGAGCTTTGCTTAATTTATGGAAACCAGTATACTTTGAACACAATTAACCATTTAAACTATATATTTTAGAATGCATGGAACAATATCACACCACTGAATCCATTTATGAAAGCAATGCAAAAGGTCAAATCCTCAAACATAAGAAGAAACTTTGGTTCCTATATTGTCTTTTGCCATTTGCTTTCCTATTATTTTACTTAAAGTAACAAACAAGTACTGAGCATGTTAATAATCATGCAGATTTGGAAATTCCTGCATAAGTGAAATAAAGTAATGGAAAGCTAACTTTTTTTATTTATTCCAGTGGTCTTAAACTACATATTAATTTTACACTTTTATTTCATTGCCATGCAACATGTTTTTAATTATTTTGTAAAGAACATTTCATTAATGACATTTAGAATAAACACCAAATATATATATTCATTAATGACATATATAATAAACACCAAATATTAGAAATACCACCATGTTAATAATTTTCTAAATATTACCCTTTTCTACCCTTGTAAAAATGTATAAATATACTGTATACTTTTTGGCTAAAGCAATGTATTATTTGAACATTTTGTAATTCTTGTGTGCTGCTCTTTTCAGTATATTAAACAAAATTTATATAACATTAAATGGTGATCGTGTGCATCTTGGGAATTTTCAACTTTCTCCTGATAAATGTTGAATTTATAATTTTATCTTTTCCCCTTTCAATGACAAAATTGATTAGCATGAAATTGGCAGAACAATACTTTTTTTAGGGATCTATTTGTAATTTTTTTACTTCCTAATGTGAAATATCCTTTAGTCTCTCTTAAATCATAGCTTGTTCTTTTGATTACTTTGTTAGATAATTTTATTTGTTATATACAAATTCAAACTTTTTTGCAGATATTATATTTCTACATTAGAAGATAAATCTGGAGAGAGACATTTGTTTGGTGTAACAGATCTAACAGACACTAAGCCAAGGACAGAAACATGTTTCACATGTTCTCTGGATAGTGACTGCCTTTTTAATAATGTTGCATTTAGTCCAGATACCAGTTTTTATGTACTAGAATGCTTAGGACCAGGCATTCCAAAAATTGAGCTGCGTTCAACAGACTCTAACAAACTAAGTAAGTAGCCCAAAGGATTGATATCTTTACATTACACTATGTGACATGAAAATTGGAAATCACAAAGGACAAGAATAGGAACCATGCAAATTACACCAAGCACTCTGCTGGGTTGGGTTGGGTTGGGTTGTTTTACCTCTGAGCGGCACTTTTTTGCACACTATGGGCTAAATGGCCAGGTCACATGGACCCCGAAGGCTCAGGGAAGGTTGGGGGACAGATGGTAGCCTCCCATCAAGGCCATCCAGCGTGTTCTTTAACGTGCACAGGGTATGGCTCTCCCGCACATGGGGCCATGGCTTAACATCCCATCTGACGGACGGCGGCCTTTCCAAGCCCATCGGTGTCCCCTACTGACCATGGGCAGGGCGGGGAATTTTGCGGAGATAAATCTCAACGCTGACCCAGCTGGGACTCGAACCTGGGAACTACAGATTACGAGCCTGGCGCGCTACCGACTAAGCCACCCCCGCCCCTCCAAGCACTGTGCTGACAGATAGACAAATGATTGCAGTTCCACAGTTAATGGTAGTGGGAGACTTTATATAGGTGAAAAGAGCTTATCGGTGAGGCATACCAGTGGTTGTATGAGGAGACATTTTCCAATGCATTCTTAAGTGTGAAAAGAGCAGAAGATGTCTAGGGTTTGGTACTTTGCACATATTAACCAAGTGCAAATTTGTGATGATCATCAAATTGTGGCTAGCAGGACTGTTACAGTATGGGTTGGCCATGATGTCAGGGTTATATAATACTCTTGGTGTCTTTGAATTAGAGTGCACCAAAATATATGGCAGCAAATACTGGATCAAAGAGCAGGACCACAGCTTGCAAGTATCATCAATTCTGGCAAATGATATTATGGGGCCACTTACTACAAGCGAGTTCTAGGATGACCTCCAGAGAGCCATGGTATAACTGTATCTACCCAGATGAATCAATCCCATTTATAGGATGGCAGTCTCTAGATGTATATAACTCTCCAGTGCCCACCACTATGGGAATAGTGGCTACACAAGCATGACCTTTCCTGGAAAGTATAGATCAACTAAAAAATAAACCACTACTGTCATAAAACAGACCAATTTGACTGTCAAATTGACTGTCAGACCAATTTGCTGAAGAGATGCAGCACCTGGAGGCAGGAATGCAGATCCCTGTTTTTTATCCATCCAATTTTGTCAAATGGAATGGTGTCAAGACACATATATGTAGGGATGCACACAAGAGACTTGTAAAAGCATTCATTATTCAGTGAGATCTTGAGTCAGCCCCCATTACACAAGTATAGACTAGCATCTTGTTTAGTACGTATTCCAAGTAATGAAACCACTTAACAGTTTGTCGGCCTTGTTTAGGAACCTGCATTACTATCATTCTTCCAGAAGGTTCCATACAATAGACTGCAACAAGATAATGACTGTCCACACATTGCACATATCTGAATTGGTTCCAGCCATAACTCTCATTATTGCCAGATCTGTCCATCAAGCATGTGTGAGACCATATTGGATGACAGCTCCACAGGTTTACTCCTGGTAAACATTACAGGAACTGCAAGCACAGATGGGGATGGCTAAGTCATTAGTGTGCCAGGCTCATAATCTGTAGTCCCAGGTTCAAGTCTTACCTGGGCCAGCAGTGAGATTTATTTCTGCTAAATCCCACCCTGCCTTGGTCAGAAAAGAGACACTGATGGGCTTGGAAAGGCCACTGTCCATGGATGGGACATTAAGCCATGGGCCCGTGTGCAGGAGAGCCATATTCTGTGCATGCTAAAGAACACACTGGATGGCCTTGATGGCAGGCTTCTATCTGTCTTGTAACAGCTGTCCAGTGAGTCACCAACCTTCTCTGAACCTTTGGGGTCCTTGTGACCTAGCCATTAAACTGTCCCTCATAAGTAAAACAACCCAACAATGCAAGCAAAGGTCGATGCTAATCTAGATGAATATCCTTTGAAGATATAGTTGATGTATGCCTCACCATCTCATTGCCTGTATTGCTGCTAGAATTTGATATATTGCTTATTGAATAAATTTGTGATTTGCATATTTCTTTCTCCAACTTAAATAAGTAATAAATAATGTTAAACTTAATCAGTTTCTTCTCATGATGTAAATCATTTCATGATATTCCCTCATTAACTGTGGTATTTCAATTTTCATGTTGTGTAGTATATTGCAATGTATTTAAGATATGACACTTGATTTTATTTTCTAGCATTTAATTACAGATTTGTATTCATTTGGTAGTCTTTCAGCCATATCCAGTAGCCATCATCAATATTTCATGATTTGAATAGTTGTTAGTTTTCTTATTATTGTTGTTGTTTCTGGGAATCTGAGTGCTAGGATGCTTAACTGAAGATCAACAAGACCCAGGTTCAAGACCCAAATAATGTGTAGATATTTCTTGTATTGTCTTTCTCCTGAGATCTTGCCTTCCTGACAGTTCTTCAGTTCTTCTCTGTTGCGTATTATGCTAGCAGGATCCTGTCAGATTTCTATTCAAGTAATTGTTTGAGAAGTTTTTTTTTTGTTTTATGACTCAGGAATTTTGGTGTTATCTATATCTGTTGGAGGCCGTCCCGTGGTCGAGTGGTTAGCACACTTGGCTACTGATCTAAGGGACCTGGGTTCGAGCCCCAGAGTAAGGCATGGATGTATGTGTCGTTTTTCTGCTGAGGTCCTGCCATCCTCTCAGACCTACTACTATGGCATATAAACTGACAGGCTCCTTTCAGACCTCTGTGACAAGCAGCTGCTTGAGGGGGTATTTATTTTATTTTTTTTTATATCTGTTGGATGTAGGTTTCCAAATATTTCATAATATATTAGATATAATTTCATAAGTAGGTTTACTATTTTGCTTTCTTAAAATTTTTTTATTTATTGCCCTTATGGCATGAACTAGTTTTTATTGTTTGTTCATCATGTTTTTATGAAATGTTTGTAAATTATTATGAAGATTTGTGAATAATTAAATGACATTTCACAGAATAGAGTATTTCTTCATTTTCTTCTTTTCTTTTGTCCTAGATGCTTCCACTGGTATGAAATATACTCTTCCTGCTGATTTATTTTCCTTCTTGGTCTGATTTGACATATTAAAAAAGAGTTTTTCCTGTGCTTATAGGCTTTTAGGTTGAATTGTTTTATCTCTAAGTAGCACTTTTTTGCAGACAATAGACTAAATGGCCATGTCACAAGGACCCTGAAGGCTCAGAGAAGATTGGGGGAGAGGACCCATGGGAACAGCTGTTGGCTCACCTCTAGCCTCCCGTCAAGGCCATTCACCTTAGTTCTTTAACATGCACAGGGTATGGCTCTCCTGCACACAGGGCCATGACTTAACATACATCTGACAGACAATGACCTTTCCAAGACCATCAGTGTCCCATACTGACCGTGGGCATGGTGGGGAGTTTTGCGGAGATAAATCTCAACAGTGGCCCAGCCTGGGCTTGAACCTGGGAACTACAGATTACAAGCCTGGTGCACTACTGTCTGAGTCACTCCTGCCCCATGTTTATAGGCATTTCCCTTTGATATTTTTCCAGTACATTGTACAACTTGGATGAAATTTCTGGGTGATATGTTTTTGAATAGCAAGCTTTGGTTTACACTTTGTTCATGTTTTGCATTTTTCATTCTGTTTTAGGTTATTTCTGCAGAATGTTATGTATGAATTTTATTGCATAGGTGAGTTTAGTTGCCATAATGTTACCCACAAGGTTAACAGATGTTAAGCAGACCATAATATTCCCCACTAATTTGGGCGGGGGTGGCTCAGTCGGTAGCGCGCCAGGCTCGTAATCTGTAGTTCTCAGGTTCGAGTCCCAGCTGGATCAGCGTTGAGATTTATCTCCGCAAAAATTCCCCGCCCTGCCCACAGTCAGTAGGGGACACCGATGGGCTTAGAAAGGCTGCCGTCCGTCGGATGGGACGTTAAGCCATGGCCCCGTGTGTGGGAGAGCCATACCCTGTGCACGTTAAAGAACACGCTGGATGGCCTTGATGGGAGGCTACCATCTGTCTCCCAACAGCTGTTCCAGTGGGTCCCCTCCCCCAACCTTCTCTGAGCCTTCGGGGTCCATGTGACCTGGCCATTTAGCCCATGGTGTGCAAAAAAGTGCCGCTCAGAGGTAAAACAACCCAACCCAACCCCACTAACCCCATTCTGCCTTCAGTGAGAAAGGGGGAAACTGATGTGCTTAGAAGGGTCACTCTCCAACAGATGAGATGTTAAACCAGTGTCTCGCAAACTTTTTAACTCTGCGGCACACTGAATCTAATTTTTTTTCCGCGGCACACTGTATCTAATTTTTTTTCCTGCGGCACACCTAAAAAAGAATAAAAGCAAACTCTATATAATCGTCATTATATTTGCGCGTTGTTGAAGTCATCAGCCTGGTTTTACTTGAAGATTTGCTCTCGTTCTTTAATTCATAACTCAGTGTTTGTTTTAAATATTTGTCCATTCTATGGCTTGAAATAATCAAAAATTAATACCAAAATTTGGAAAAAGCTTGATAAATACTTACAAGATCCCAGTTGATAAAATCTGAAAGATTTTTATTAAAGCACGTCGATAACACAAGTGAAGTCAAAATGAAATCTTTGGAATATCTAGTGTCAATTTGAAAATCTCTCACGGCACACTTGGAATCTCTCGCGGCACACTACTGTGCCGCTGCACACAGTTTGCGAGACACCGTGTTAAACCATAGGCAATTTGCAGGAGATTCACAACCTCTGCACACTAAAGGAACACTGAATGATACTGACGGGAAGCTTCCATCTTCTAATGGTTGTCCAGTGGAGCTCTTTTCCCAACTTTCACTGAGCCTTGGGGTCTTGTGACCTGGCCATTTAGCTCACTATGTACACAAAAGTAATACTCAGAGATAAAACAATCCAACTGCAAAAGTACAGTAGAAGAGAATGCCAGTTGTTTATGTTTAATATATTACCTAGATGTTTTTAGTGGAATAGTGATATGAATATAGATTTTTAGTAACATATGGTGTTTTCTTCTAGTTTAAAGTATAGGCATTCATATATTTTATTTATTTATTTATTGTTGTGGATCATCTGTATATGACCATTTTATAAGAACTTCATTCATTTACCTAATGCATATTGATGGTATCTCTACTATTAGATCTTTTCTTTTTCTCCTCAATTGTAATGCCCATCAGTAAACCAGACTTATATGAATCTCTTTATTTTTACTACAATCCTGTGGCCGAGTGGTTAGTGCGCTTGGCTACTGATCTACGGGACCTGGGTTCGAGCCCCGGGTAAGGCATGGATGTGTCGTTTTTCTGCTGAGGACCTGCCATCCTCACAGACCTTCTACTATGGCATATAAACTGACAGACTCCTGTCAGACCTCTGTGGCAAGCAGCTGCTTGAGGGGGTATTTATTTATTTTTATTATTTATATATTTGGGAGAGGGGGGATGATAATTACTGTCCACTTTATACTGGAAATTCCATTACCGAACGGAAAATGCATATGTAGGTAATCTAAACGTGTCTTAATGGTGAGCCTTTTAACATACACCTCACCAGCAGCATCTGTCAACTTCTCAGACCATCAATTTGAGCTTTAAAAACTTGAACTTGACAAAATACATTCTCCCCTCAGTGATGTTATGAATGCTTGGATTTGGCTCAGCAGTGATGTTTGTGTATTCTAGTAAGATTCTAGGAAGATTTCTCTTAGTGATTTAATCTCTCAATGATTAATTATTAAGAAAGTTAAAAGAATTGAGAATTCAAGCATTAGTTCTCTGACTTGTATCTAACTAGAAATACTTTCTAAGGTAGAAATAGAGAATTATTGTAATGAGAAATGATAATAGAAATTGTTGGAAGGAGTAATGAATATTAAGGATGGATTTGATAAATTTAATAAAACTCATAACACTTTACAACTCTATACATAAATGAAACATAGTAGTACATCAGCATAATCTAACAGTGATGGTAACAATGGCATATCAGGATATACAGTAATAAGAATTTACAAGATGGATGCCAACATGGCATATAAGACATATTTTCTATATTTCAGGTAAAGAGGAATCCTTTTGATATAGAATGACAATTTCTATATCTCTACAGAATGAAATTCTTTATGTGAGATGATAACATAATTTGGGGGATAATTTGAAGATAATGGCTGAGTGGTTAGCGCGCTTGGCTACTGATCTACGGGACCTGGGTTCGAACCCCGGGTAAGGCATGGATGTTCGTGTTGTTTTCTGCTGAGGTCCTGCCATCCTTTCAGATCTTCTACTGTGGCATATAAACTGACAGGCTCCTGTCAGACCTCTGCGGCAAGCAGCTGCTTGAGGGGGTATTTATTTATTTTTATTATGTGAAGGTTTTAGATTTTGGAAAAAGAAAATGATAAGTGCACAATACAAACATGAGCTCATCAAGTAATGACTCAAAATGGATAAAGTATTAATAGGTCTATTCTTTTTTGACTGCAAATATTTGTGGGTGAATATGATTCATTCATATTAGCTCGGTTGTAAGTAGTATTTTTGCATCTAGTAATGGGGCTAAGCAGAAAAGAAGTTCAACACCTAAATTTTGTATGTTCTGTTAACTGCAGGTTTTCTGTTCTCTGAATTATTTTGTAGGGTTGAAGTTTTTACTGCTTTTTAGTATCATGGCATTAAAGAAGTTTCTAAGATTTTTTTAGGTTATATGTGGTCTAATATTTTTTTTTTGAGACAAGGGAGAGAAATGGGATGTCTTTGTGGGTTTTAAATCTTATATAATGTTTTTTCCCTTCCCCAAAATGTTTTGTCAATCCAATCGACAGCTTAAAAAGCTAACATCTTTTCAGCTAAACCAAAGATTAGCTCTTATGGTAAATGTAGATACAGTGTTAAACACTAAATTCTAACAAGTAGCAGGGTACTGCTATAAAAGTTTCAGCTTTCTTTGTTGTGATATTTGCCACAAGGAAATGAGAGCTAGACAATTGTCTCACAAGTTGTCAGTGGCTGTAGAGATAACAGTTTTGATACATCCTGTGTACAGAAGGCTGCATGCACAAGTCTGTATGCATGAAAATCAATGGTTTACATCTTCCTCAACTCCTTCAACACAACTATTTATCTGCCACCACTTCATTTTTTTACTACCCACAGCAAGGATGAAATGGACTCCAAAGAATATTGGATTACTGTTCACATCTTGGCCTCAAGCAAAAACAGCTTTTCAGTTTCTAACTGATAATATTAAAAGTTAATTTCCCAATAAAAGTTAAGCCAAGATTGTGTCTTACATTCTTTATTACAATAGTCAAGATTGTGGGTTGTCCAACAAAGAACATGTAAGATATGGACCCAGATGATACATATAGTAATGCTGGAAAAGACACCTTGTGTATTTTATTTTGGGAGTAAAGAAATTGAATAAAAGTGCCAGCAAAGCCACTGTTTGTGAAGATGTGATGAGTAGCCTTGTATATAGAGGTATTTGGGTTCTGATGACCAATTTTATTCTCTCTAGTTAGGAGTTAAAAATTAGAGGTAGTATTCTTAAACTTTCAGGACCTTTAAATCTCCTTTGAGGCCTCATAGTGAAAAAAATCTTATTCAGATTCTCAAGCAGATAACTTCAATATTTGCAACATAACTGATATGCATTTATTGCTTACTTCAGCATAATGTGCTGTATAATATTCTTACACAATGCATATTCCTATGTAACGTTATAATCATTCTAATGCATATAGCTTAAAAGGTAGTATATTTAAATGTTTATATTTAATATAATTAAAATGTAGTAATTAGTTTAATATTTAATGTTTTTAATAGTAAACCAGACTTTTTACATTGTAATTACTTGCTAAAATTTTGCCATTGTTGAATTAGTTGGTGTATAATTCTCACAAGATAATTAAAATCAATCCAAAGTGAATGCACAGTATTCCCTGTTAAGAAACATTAATTAATAGATTCTGAAAAAAAATCATCGCTGCCACTGCGGGAATCGAACCCGCATCTCTCCAGATTCATGCCAGAGCACGCTAACCATTGCACCACGTGTCCGACGCGTGGTGCAATGGTTAGCATGCTCTGGCATGAATCTGGAGAGATGCGGGTTCGATTCCCGCCGTGGCAGCAATGATTTTTTTTCAGAATCTATTAATCTCACAAGATATATTTTATAGTAATGTGTTTTGGAATTAAGTGAATTTTTATTTACATTAATCTGCAATTTTGTTTTCTTTGTTTTTCAAAATATTTATCTTCATATTTTATTGTTTGTATTTGTACTAATTTTAAGTTATAATACAATTTATGTTGCTGATTTTATATTTTTGTTTCCCAAAATAAAATTTCTATATTTAAACATTGCTCTGAATGTTTGTCATATATGAATTGTTGCAAAAGGTTTAAATATATTGGTATTTTAATAAAACTAATGTGCACAAATGTCCCTTCTTAATTAATATCAATTTTTTACTACTGATAAGCAGACACTTAAACTGAAGCTCCTAGATTCAGATCCTAACTGTATCCACATAGAAGATTTCTCCTCACATCTGCATTATGCACTTCTCTGAAAGGAAACATTATGCTGTGACTCTTGTATAGGAAAGCCATACCCTGTGTATAAGAACATCAGCTGTTCAGGGGTCTACTTCCCCAACCCTGTCTCAAGCCTACGCATTCATGTGGCCTCACCAATTAGCCATTTCTCCTACCTAGGAATAAAAAATTCAAAAGCCATGCAATTATAATCACCATTCTTCCTAGTGCACACATACTCACTACCCACAATATTTTATTTTCCAAGTATTTTAGTATTCTGTTTAACTATATACTTTCTAAACATATTATGTCCTATTCTTACAGTCAGTGTTTTAGATCCAAATGATGAACTTCGAGCACTAATAGATAAACGAGCCTTACCCCAAGAGAGGACATTCCAAGTGCCTATAGATGGAAACTACAGTGAGTATACATTCTGCACATTATAATAATGTTTGTTTTATATGGTTTAATAAAGCATATATAATTACATAACTTTCATAAATGGTTAATAATAATATGTAATGTAGTCATAAGGTATACAGAACTTGATATATTATTTGACTAGAGTTTTTCTCAAAGTAATCTTTTTAGAGATATAGCTTAGCAAATTGTTATTATATCCTTACTAACACAGAATTCTACATATCTCTAATTACCTTTTTACTATTTATTTCAAATATACACTCTTCCAAAATAATATACTTGTCCCTTCCTACTTCTAACAGCAGTACACAAGAACTATCCCATCTTTGGATCTTACTTGGAGCCAATAAAATATTTCAGGTTCTACAGCCATAGAACAAAAAAAAAGTATCCTAGTCCAAGATTAAGGAGAGTTCACTTCCTTTAATAAATATTAGTTACCAAATGAAACTCCACTTTTACTTTGGATGGTGTTTCATTTGTGTTCTAAAATGTAAATATTTTCATGCTATGAATGAATAAAAATACTTCTCAAGCAGCCACTTGCCACAGAAGTCTGATAGGAGCCTGTCAGTTTAATATACCATAGAGAATATCTGTAAAGAAGTCAAGACCTCAGCAAATAGGCAATACAAACATTCTGTTATATTTGTGTTCAAAGTTAAAGGACGAGGTCAATCTCAAAAAAGTATATTGGCAATGACATAAAATGTGCTGTAGATGTAAATTTTTCAATGTTGAAGAAAAGAATGCATGCACAATTTAATCAATGCAAACAAAAGCATGCAAATTAGGATTGCTATTGAAAGAGCACTTGGCTGTGGTCACCATTCATTTCATTTTCAGCCTATTAACTTTATCATATCACAAAGACTATCTGTGGATGATTGTGTACAGTAGTGAGTGGTTGGTAGGATGGAAGCAGGTTAATTCCAGAATAAGGTATCTATGACCTTATTATACTAAATGTCTTCTTAAGACTTCGAAGACAATTTCAAAAAACTGGGGAAGTTAGTCATATACCAGGACAATGTTGTCCCAGAGCCACAACTCCAGAATTGTTCCAGGTGGCCAATATCTGTTTTTAAAGCAAGTAAACTTTGGTAAATCACAGCTAGACAACTGTCTCACAAGTTGTTTGTAGCTGCAGGAATAATATTTTTGAGACATATTGTGTACAAGAAGTTTAATGCACAAGGTCTGTATGCATAAAAACCAATGGTTTATGTCTTCCTCACCCCCTTCAACACGAAAGCTCATTTATTATGGTGCAGACATCATCGCCTCTGGGGCCTAGTCTGTGGGTAAATATGCTTTTCATAGATGAGTTCAAATTCAGTTTGAACACCAAATCCTGGCATGCAACATGTCTGAAATTTTTTTCACACAATGCAAAAACCATGATTTTTGAGTTAAAACAACCTATAGACTTGTTGTAATGCTATCTTCCAAGTATGCAGTACTGACACATCTGTAGTTAACCCATGTACTTCTAGAGATATACAAGTGTCATTGCACCACTGAAAGATTATATGCCTAGGTGACTATCAACAATGACACAAATTCAGTATCATTGTTGACTGAATTTTGAATTCTGCCAGTATTGTAGCTGAAGGGTAATATGTTCAACTGGAGAGAAAAAGGAACTCACCACAGCACACTGTAACATCAAAGAAAAAGGATTATTTTGGTGTCAGTAATGTGATAATCTGGGTTGGCATCATGACGACTGGCTGCACAGAACACATCCTCCAGGAAGAAGCACTCTGGCAGTTCAGCAATATAGAAATGAGATTCTTGTGCACTATGTGAGGCATTTTAGGAGTGCTCTTGTCATTGATTTCATCTTTGTGAACAATAATTCCATAGGATATATTATTCCATTCTATAGGATTACTCGCCATACAAGGTTGGGGATGAGGTGCATCTATATGGTGTGGCCTTTCCCCCGACTATAGATAGTCGCAGCTTTCCATTAACTTGGAGTGTCGAAAGACGGAACCGGGGATTGCCGTAACATCTGGCAAACAAATAGTCCAATTGTCAACAGACCCAAGCATATGAGTAAAAATGATATTAAAAAACTACGATATATTTTTACACACCTATGGCTTAGGTGGTTAATGATTTCTTTGAAAGTGATGTATCCATAAGATGGAATAGTCAATGAGATCGATGGACCTAAATCCACTTGAGCATGAATGGGATACCTTGGAGAAATGAATTGCAGTACACCAGCCCTGTCCCATAATCCTCTATTAGTTCAGCTACTCTCTGCTAGAGAAATTGGTTTTATTACAACAAAACCACATCAAAAATATGAGAATGTGTTGTGTGAGTTATATGGCTGTTAGGGGTAATCATACATCTTATTAAGATATCCTGTTTCCTAATTCCAGCACTGTCATTATGGGAACTCATGCTCTCATATGTAGCACTCATACATATTACACAATTAATCATTTTCTCACTTGCTGCTACTCAGTCATGTCACATTACATTTCCATATATTTAATTGCATTTCCTGAAAACATTTCGAGTTATGTAAACATTTGTGCATTATTCTTCTATTTTGAGCACTATTCTAAATGAGTGATTTTAATAGCTTAATTATGAGTACCATTGAATTTTTAATGAGTAATTTCAATGGCTATTCTTTGAGGTGAAGTAGATTGATTACAATGCTGATCTCAATAAGCCTTTCAGATCAACCCTCAAATAATCCATTTACTTCAATTCCAAAGCATAGCAATATGAATATATAATTAAATCTTTTCAATTTGAAATTTTTAGCTTGAAAAGCATGTTAAAATGGATAATTAAATGCTTAATGGATAGTATTTGAAATAAATATATTTTGTCAATTGAAAGAAAGCAAGTAAAAGATATCAATAATAGATAAAATGTTTTTCATTATTAAAAGCATGAATTCATAAATAATTTCAGGTTTTTTTTATTTTGAATATTTATTTTAATAATAATTCATAAATAATTTTCATTTGAAAACTTTTGGAATACTAAACACAATTACAGATCAAACATCTATACCAGTGGTTCTCAAAATAATTCACAGCTTGGAAAATTATATTAATGTATTCCTGTGGCACAGCAAAACATACAAATACGCTCCCAAAACCCAGTTTAACACTTTAATAATGTGGAATAAATATCATAGTCACAAACAAATGATATTATTAAAAGGAACATTTTAAGACATTAATATCCAAGAAATTTTAAACATAACATATTCTTGAAGTTTTGAGTATATTTTTAGGCCAGATTGCAATCATTAATTAGTTCCTTCCAAACTGGATAATACACATAGACTGCCTTTATATTTGGAATCTCCTCTTTGTACATTAAGAAGGTACTAGAGATCTGAAGGCTCTAGAGAGAAAACTGTACATTAGAGGAGCATTGCTAGGGTACACATGGCAATGTTTTTGGAGTTTAATAACACCCATTACTGTAGTTTTAGTTATAAAAAAAGAAGAAAATAGGAACTTGATGACTCATATAAGATCAATTATAAAATTCAATTCACTTTGCTTAACACATAAATACAGGATACTATTTAACTGTAACACTATCTCCCATGTGATGGATATGTATAATTTAGTTCTTTAGTCACACTTTTCTTCTTAACATATAGGAAAAGTTTATTGAAAAAATCCTACTTGACAGTGGATGCCACCTGTATGTACAAGTTTCAATCCCAAGTGCTATATTACTTTTGTCTATGGGAACTGCAGTGTTCCCATAGACAAAAGACAGACACACATCCCATAGACACACTGATTTACATATCAGTGTGTACGTTTTGCCACTGAGTTTTATCCAAAGAAGTGCACTTGAAGCTTAGACATTCAGTTCCCAGCAATATCCACGGCATTCACCTTAGGAGAACTAATCTGGAACCTGCTGGTTTCCTACATTGAAGTCCATCATCAGAACTAAAGAAAACTAAATACACCTCTTCACCAACTCTTGCATACACCACTATTGGATACATGAATCATAACACACACCTGAGCACTACTGACACACTGACTAATTGCATCACAAATCAAAATATGCTCTAAAGCAGATTTATAAATATTATGTTTTTAAAAAACTACCTGAAAATTTTGTATTAAATTTTTTCAGAGGCAAATGTGAAACTTTTTCTACCACCCGGACTACGAGATGATGAAATTACAAAGTACCCAATGCTTGTTGATGTGTAAGTATGATTTATTTTTAGTATTTGTATTTTTACAATGTAATTGTAAGTGATTTGTTGAAATTAATTTATTCATTTTGGTAATGTTTTAGAGATATTTCTTCATCTTTTGAAACATGGATATCATGAATAGTTAACTGAAAAAAGTTGAATTTTGTGATGAGTGGGGTATGAATCCATGACCTCCTGAATGACCACTGAACTATCATGGGTTGGGTTGGGTTGTTTTACCTCTGAGCGGCACTTTTTTGCACACCATGGGCTAAATGGCCAGGTCACAAGGACCCCGAAGGCTCAGAGAAGGTTGGGAGAGGGGACCCACTGGAACAGCTGTTGGGAGACAGATGGTAGCCTCCCGTCAAGGCCATCCAGCGTGTTCTTTAACGTGCACAGGATATGGCTCTCCCGCACACGGGGCACGGCTTAATGTCCCATCCGACGGACGGCGACCTTTCCAAGCCCATTGGTGTCCCCTACTGACCATGGGCAGGGCGGGGAATTTTGCGGAGATAAATCTCAACGCTGACCCAACTGGGACTCGAACCTGGGAACTACAGATTACGAGCCTGGCGCACTACTGACTGAGCCACCCCCACCCCCCCTTTGCAGTAGTGTTCAAAATTAAAGCAACAGATTTTCAAGTAGGCCATGCCTACTTGAGGATTTGTTGCTTTAATTTTGAACTAGAAGAGAGTAATGATAATAAATAGAAGATTGTAATTTTGAACTAGAAGAGAGACAATGCTAGTAAGGGTAAAGTAAGCAAAAAATTATTAAACTTGTGCATATTTCACACGAGCCGTCCCGTGACCGAGTGGTTAGCATGCTTGGCTACTGATCTAAGGGACCTGGGTTCGAGCCCCGGATTAGGCATGGCTGTGTGTGTCGTTTTTCTGCTGAGGTCCTGCCATCCTCTCAGATCTCCTACTGTGGCATATAAACTGACAGGCTCCTGTCAGACCTCTGTGGCAAGCAGCTGCTTGAGGGGGTATTTATTTATTATTATTATATTTCATACTTTTTTTTATGAATTATTTTCGAAACCTCTAAAACGAAGGGTAAAATGTTACATAGCAGTGGAAATCTAGTCTCTTGATCCCTCATTTTACCTTTTCAGGCTCGATTGCATCACTTCACTCCCCCCTCTGTTAATTGTTTTCTAGATCAAGGCTTGTTCGCATAACTGTTCATGTTTGGTAAGCATTCAAAAATATAGCTATTTTAGCTATAGTTAGTATAGCATGCTTAATTTCTTATAAAATGTGAACCAGTTGCAAAAAGTTGTAAGGTGAAGTAAATGCACCAAATGGGGAAAAGTTTGTATATTGTATTTATATAATGTGTGATTAAAATCAATCCAAAGTGAATGCACAGTATTCCCTGTTAAGAAACATTAATTAATAGATTCTGAAAAAAAATCATCGCCACCACGGCAGGAATCGAACCCGCATCTCTCCAGATTCATGCCAGAGCGCGCTAACCATTGCACCACGCGTCGGACAACGAATATTTTCAGAATATGAGTATAGATGGCGCTGTCTCAGTCACGTCTCAAGAAGGAAATTTATAAGGTCATATTCTGAAAATATTCGTTGTCTGACGCGTGGTGCAATGGTTAGCGCGCTCTGGCATGAATCTGGAGAGATGCGGGTTCGATTTCCGCCGTGGCGGCGATGAATTTTTTTCAGAATCTATTAATATATAATGTGTGTATATATGTCATACACTTGTGAATTAATAATAATAAATAGACTTATTTTTTTTTAAAACTGCCTGAAAATTTTATAATGTGACTATATGCATTTGAATATTAGGTATGCAGGGCCAGGCAGCCAGATGATCACTGAAAAATTTAGTATAGGATGGGGAACGTATTTGGCTAGTAAAAAGAACATAATTTATGCTTGGATTGATGGCAGAGGCAGTGGAAATCGTGGAGACAAGATATTACATGAATTATATCGCAGATTAGGGACTGTTGAAGTAGAAGATCAAATTTCTGTTGTCAGGTATGTATAATTGTAGATTATTAGTATTAAATAATAAAGTGTTGAAACCAGATTAAGTGCATTTTAAAATCCACAATATAGGGTTTTTAAAATAGTCTTTGCAGTTAAAATCCAAAGTGAATGCACAGTATTCCCTGTTAAGAAACATTAATTAATAGATTCTGAAAAAAATTCATCGCCGCCACGGCGGGAATCGAACCCGCATCTCTCCAGATTCATGCCAGAGCGCGCTAACCATTGCACCACGCGTTCCGCATAAGGTCATATTTTATATGCATTCCGCATAAGGTCATATTCTGAAAATATTCGTTGTCCGACGCTTGGTGCAATGGTTAGCGCGCTCTGGCATGAAAATTAAGAGATGCGGGTTTGATTCCCGCCGTGGCGGCGATGAATTTTTTTCAGAATCTATTAAATAGTCTTTGCAGGTTCTGTCATGTAAGTTTATTGCACCTTACCAACCAGTTCAATCTGTATGCAAATAGGAGATCAAAAGGTGATTTAAATTTTGTCCATGTGGAATTACTGCTTGTGTGAGACTTAGACTTTTAATCATACTTTATTAAATCTGAAAAGTAGTTTATGCATCATAAAATAAATGAGGAAAATAAATAAAGCAGATAAATTTTATTGTTATTAATCATCTCCCACATACATATATCTCTCTATGCAAAAGTTGCAGACAAAGGTGTGCTATAAATGTTTTGCATGCATCAGTTTTCTGATGAGATGCTCCCACCTGTTAGCAAATATTCAGTGTTAATTGTTTTTATAGGAGACAGGTGACTGAGTCAAGCTGTAATGTATAGGAATATCATTCTAGTGTAGCATTACTTCTGGTGTTCAACAAGGGTGCATTTTGTCTCCTTTTCTCTTTAATTTGGCTATTGATTATGTTATGCGAAATTCACTGCAAGGGAAAGATTTTGGCCTTAAATCGTCTGGAGATACGAAAATTTCTGATTTAAATTATGCTGATGATTTAGCCCTTTTGGCAAATGATGTTGATGAGATGAACTCTTTCATTCGAGCTGTTGATGAGACTGGTAGTAGAGTAGGTTTGGTTATAAACAGAGAGAAAACTAAAGTGATGAAAATTGGTCAGGTAGGCTGTGATTCAGTTAATCTGAATGGTTGCAATCTTGAGCAGGTGTCACAATTTATCTTGGGAGCTATATAACAGATAATGGTGATGTGCGGCATGAGATTAACAGACGAATAGGGATTGCTGCCGGGACTTTAAGGAATCTATGGAGAGTGTGGAGAAATAGGCGTATACACCTAAAGACTAAAATTAGACTTTATAATAGTTTGGTTCTTTCTACGGTTAGTTATGGTAGTCAAACTTGGACGCTTTGTAAACAAGATAACAGGAGACTAGATGCTTTTGATTCAAGATGCTTACGCAATATCTTGGGCATTAGGTGGAGAGTGTGGAGAAATAGACGTATAGACCTAAAGACTAAAATTAGACTGTATAGTTCTTTCTAAGGTTAGTTATGGTAGTGAAACTTGGATGCTTTGTAAACAAAATAACAGGAAACTAGATGCTTTTGATTCTAGATGCTTATGCAGTATCTTGGGTATTAGGTGGTGCAACTTTGTAACTAATAATGAGGTTAGGCGAAGGAGTCGAAAACCTCCTTTAAGCAGCATATTGTGCAGAGAGAGACTCTATTGGTTTGGCCATGTTGCCCATATGGATAATTATAGATTGGCTAACAGGTTTATGAACAGCGTGCCTAAAGGCCTCAGAAAGAGGAGGAGACCTAGGATGCGGTAGGCAGATAATGTCAAACAGGACCTAGTTAATTTTGGTGTGCAGTGGTCTGATGCAAGCAGATGTAGCTCAGGACAGATATACTTGAACTAAATTGCACAGTCTGGTTGGACCTCCGTAGCCCATGGCTGCTTGAGGATGATGATGATGATGATGTATAATCTCTCCTTCTGCTTTAGTGGTTTCTAAATTTCTTCAAAAGCATATATGTCCAATTTTTTTTTAACATTCTGAAAGCAGGGGGACCATGGCACATCTTGTCCCCCCATCCCTGGATTTGGGACAAACTAAAGCATCAAAAGTATTAAATGTGCGAGTAAATACATCCATTCCTTGATTTATACAGTAGATAGGTTTCTGAAAAATCACAATGTAAATCAAGATCGGCCGTCCCGTGGCCGAGTGGTTAGCTCGTTTGGCTACTGATCTAAGGGACCTGGGTTCGAGCCCCGGATTAGGCATGGATGTGTGTGTCGTTTTTCTGCTGAGGTCCTGCCATCCTCTCAGATCTCCTACTGTGGCATATAAACTGACAGGCTCCTGTCAGACCTCTGTGGCAAGCAGCTGCTTGAGGGGGTATTTATTTATTTATTTATAAATCAAGATCAACTGATAGAAAAAAAGGGGGTTATTAATAAAATGTACAGGGAAAGTAAGCTTAATTTTTCATATATTTCTTTTTTTTGGTCACAGAAAATACTCATCATTAAAGTAGATGTACACTATTGAATATGGAAAGATATTTATGAATTGAATATATAAGAAATTAAGCATATGTAGTAACACTTAATGCTTTATTTTTTAAATAAGTATGTGATATTTTATGAAGCAGTGTACTTACGTATCAGCCGTATTTAGTTTATTCAAAGTTAAACCTGCTGCTAAAAATGAGGTAAAACATTGTTTTCTGGCCTGAAAGAATTCATTCTAGAAAAGTCAGATCTTGTTGCCAATCCAAAACAAGTTTTTTTTGTATTAAGATGTTATTAGATTGCACCAGTAACTAATTGGTTATATTATTGGTAAGATTGCATTACAATGTAAATATAACATGTTATTTTCTAATATATATATATTTATTTTTGAAAATAATAATAATATCAGAATTTTACTTTGGGATAACAGTCTTATAGTCTCCCTTGTTGCTATGTCATTGCTGCCTTATCATCATATCATCATCCTCAAGCAGCCATGGGCTACTGAGGTCCAACCAGACCGTGCAGTTTAATTCTTCGAGCATATCTGTCCTGAGCTACATCTGCTGCATCCGGCCACTGCACACCAATTCTAACAAGGTCCTGTTTGACATTGTCTGCCCACCGCATCCTAGGTCTTCCCCTCCTTCTGAGGGCTCTAGGCACACTGTTCATAACCCTATTTGCCAAAATATAATTATCCATACAGGCAACATGGCCAAACCAGCGGAGTCTCTCTCTGCACAATATGCTGCTTAAAGAAGGTTGCAGACTCCTTTGCCTAACCTCATCATTAGTTACAAAGTTGCACCAACTAATACCCAAGATACTACGTAAGCATCTAGAATCAAAAGCATCTAAATTCCTGTTATCTTGTTTACAAAGTGTCCATGTTTCACTACCATAACTAACTCTAGAAAGAACCAAACTATTATACAGTCTAATTTTAGTCTTTAGGTATATACGCCTATTTCTCCACAATCTCCATAGATTCTTAAAAGTCCCGGCAGCAATCCCTATTCGTCTGTTAATCTCATGCTGCTCATCACCAGTATCTATTACATAGCTCCCAAGGTAATTAAACTGTGACACCTGCTCAAGACTGCAACCATTCAGATGAACTGAATCACAACCTGCCTGACTAATTTTCATCACTTTAGTTTTCTCTCTGTTTATAACCAAACCTACTCTACTACCAGTCTCATCAATATCATTTGCCAAAAGGTCTAAATCGTCAGCATAATCTAAATCAGAAATTTTTCGTATCTCCAGCCAATTTAAGGCCAAAATCTTTCCCTTGAAGTGAATTTCACATAACATAATCAACAACCAAACTAAAGAGAAAAGGTGACAAAATGCACCCTTGTCGAACACCAGAAGTAATGCTAAACCAATTGCTACAAGACTTACCAACTCTCACACATGACTCAGTGTTATTATAGAGTGCTTTCATTATGTTAACTAACTTGTCTGGTATACCATATGATCTCACAATCAACCACAAATTATGACGATCAACAGAGTCGAAAGCCTTTTTGAAATCAACAAAGCTAGCAACCAAAGGTTTCTGAAACTCTAAACATATCTCAAGAATCTACCTAAGTGAAAATATCTGATCCACACATCCCCTACCACTTCTGAATCCACATTGCTCATCACACAATTGCTTGTCAACCAGATTCTTAATTCTATTAAGCACAATCATGGAAAGAACTTTACCTGGAACAGAGAGTAGGCTGATACCCCTATAGTTATCACAAGAACTGCGATCATCTTTTTTGAAAATAGGGATAATAATAGCTCTGGTAAAATATTTAGGAACCATGCCTTTATCATAAAAGTTATTCAAAATTTCAGTCATCCAAGTGGTAACCGAAACATTCCCAGCTCTGAGCATTTCTGTAGTAATTTCATCTACCCCTGGGGATTTATGAAGTTTAAGTTTAGAAATAGCCAATATAATAACTTCAGATTGTGTTATAGGGCCAACATTAAAGCCACCAATGCATCTATCATCATTACAACAATGGGAGTAGAACTAACGGCATTGTTTAGAACATCACTGAAATGCTCAGCCCTCCTAGCCATGACAGAATCCTCCGCTTCTATAACCTTACCTTGTTTATCCTGCAATCCTTGTATGCCTGTCTGTTTTCTACCACATAAAACATTAACTATCTGGTACAGCTCTCTGCTGTTGTGCTGCCTAACTGCTTCCTCAGCTTTGTCAGCCAAGCCATCAAGCCAAAGATTCTTATCAGTAGCTAACTGATCCTATACACGTTTATTAAGCTCTCTGTAATCCTTTCTATTAGGACTAGTAGGGTACTGATTAAGGACATTCCTGCAGTTCCTTCTTTCTGAAATAAGCTCAAGTGCCTTATCACAAATAATTCTGCATCCTCTGCTCCTTTTTTCCTAAAAGAGTACTGTAGTTTCCAAAAAAGCCTGTTTAAAATGATCCCAACCTTCCTCAACTTCAATAGTAAGCAAATCATGACTGTCATAATGACTAAGTAACCTATCATGGTAAACTTTAGCTATAACTGGGTCTTTCAGAGCTTCAGTATTAAAGGTAAATTTTTTAACTTTAGCACAACACTTTTTAAGTTTAAGTTGCAAGACACTTTTAACAAGGTAATGGTCAGATCCAATTTCAGCTCCCCTATATACCCTGGTATTTCTAACAGAACTAGCCCATTTGCTGTTAATTAATATATAATCAATCATATTCTTATACAGCCCATCAGGTGAAACCCATGTGTATTTATGTATGTCACGGTGTTTGTAATAAGTGTTGGTTATTCTGAAACCATTGAGTTTACTTACCTGTAGTAGACGTTGCCCATTGCCATTGCAGCTTCCAATACCAATAGGGCCTATCACTCCTCCCCAAAGGTCAGAGTCAGTACCAACTTTGGCATTGAAGTCACCTAGAACAAGGGTAATATCTCCTTTCTTGCCTCATTCCCCGCCCTGCCCACGGTCAGTAGGGGACACCGATGGGCTTGGAAAGGCCGCCGTCCGTCGGATGGAACGTTAAGCCGTGGTCCCGTGTGCGGGAGAGCCATACCCTGTGCACGTTAAAGAACACACTGGATGGCCTTGACGGGAGGCTACCATCTGTCTCCCAACAGCTGTTCCAGTGGGTCCCCTCCCCCAACCTTCTCTGAGCCTTCGGGGTCCATGTGACCTGGCCATTTAGCCCATGGTGTGCAAAAAAGTGCCGCCCAGAGGTAAAACAACAACAACAACAATCCTTTCTTGCCTCCCTTATAATATACATTATATCAGCATACATAAAAAAACTGAAATCCATACCATATAAAACCGAATTTATAATAATGTTAAATGAATCTTTGCAAGTGAATGTAATGAGTAATAAGAAACACTAAACACTAGACCCTACCTGGTCTACTGGTTAGTGTACCTGACAACTAAGACCAGTGGGGTATGTCCTTGTGTAAGTGTTTGTATTTTGTATGAGAATCCTGACCAAGCCGAATATAGCTTCTAGGTTACCATCTTAGAAGATAAAGTACCATCTTCCTTTAAAAAAAAATGATTTATTTCACAATTATCACTGTTGGGAGATTTATGTCTACTTAAAAAAGAACTAGGCAACACCAATCTGACCCCCCCCCCCCCCCACCCTCCTGGAACTTGCTATTACACAATTTCTTATTTAAGTTATAGGAGCACTGCTAGAAGGACTGCATTATATCAACCCCATCTGCTAAGGAGTTGATAACATCTGAAGGTGTCAACAAAATAGACTGACCAAATGCATCATGCTGAAGGTGGCGGGGGTGGCTCAGTCGGTAGCATGCCAGGATCGTAATCTGTAGTTCCCAGGTTCGAGTCCCAGCTGGGTCAGCGTTGAGATTTATCTCCACAAAATTCCCCGCCCTGCCCACGGTCAGTAGGGGACACCGATGGGCTTGGATGGGACGTTAAGCCGTGGCCCCGTGTGCGGGAGAGCCATACCCTGTGCACGTTAAAGAACACGCTGGATGGCCTTGACGGGAGGTTACCATCTGTCTCCCAACAGCTGTTCCAGTGGGTCCCCTCCCCCAACCTTCTCTGAGCCTTCGGAGTCCATGTGACCTGGCCATTTAGCCCATAGTGTGCAAAAAAGTGCCGCTCAGAGGTAAAACAACCCAACCCAAATGTTCCAGTGGGTCTCCTCCCCCAACCTTCTCTGAGCCTTCAGGGTCCATGTGACCTGGCCATTTATCCCATGGTGTGCAAAAAAGTGCCACTCAGAGGTAAAACAACCCAACCCAATGCATCATGCTGAAACATATATGTCAAATGTGTTAAGCAGCAGAAGATGATCCTCTACCACACATCACAGTGAAAGCTGGAAGAACATCTCCATGGCAACTGCTCCCCATAACAAGTCATCCTGAAGCATGCTTAAAAAAAACAATGCACCATGTACTAAACAAATGAACATTCCATGCATCAGCAGACAAAGCCAATGACCACCCAGCAAAGCTATGGGGCCTGTGAACTGATGTCTAGAGCACTGCAGCAACTGATTGTAAGCCTCAGCAGCAACTACAGCAAATGTACCAGCCAAAGATAAGCCTCTCGTATTGTAAATATACTTAAGCTTTTAACTGCACAACACCTATAACAAACTATTACCATCCAATTGTTTAGTATCTCTAGCTGCAACACAGGAGATATAAATCTCCCAACAGTGAAAATTGTGAAATAAATCAGTTGTTTATGTAAAATGAAACTGTTTGTATCTTCTTGATCATGTAAAAACCAAAACCATATAAATTTAAGAATAGATGTACTTTAGGATGGGTTGGGTTGTTTTGCCTCTGAGCGGCACTTTTTTGCACACCATGGGCTAAATGGCCAGGTCACATGGACTCCGAAGGCTCAGAGAAGGTTGGGGGAGGGGACCCACTGGAACAGCTGTTGGGAGACAGATGGTAGCCTCCCGTCAAGGCCATCCAGCGTATTCTTTAACGTGCACAGGGTATGGCTCTCCCACACGCGGGACCACAGCTTAACGTTCCATCTGACGGATGGCGGCCTTTTCAAGCCCATCGGTGTCCCCTACTGACCGTGGGCAGGGCGGGGAATTTTTTGCAGAGAAGATGTACTTTAATTTCAGATGTAAATGCCTGTTAGCTTATATACACTCATCTTTTTTTTTATCATCTTTTTTTTATTATATAATTCATATGTTTTGTAGTTAATAAATATTCAGTTTTTAATATGAACAAATATTTCACAGGTACCTTAAAGATGATTTGCCATTTATTGATGGTGCTCGCATTGGTATTTTTGGCTGGTCATATGGTGGCTATGTAACAGCAATGGCTCTTGCTACAGATAACCAAGTCTTCAGTTGTGGAATATCTGTTGCACCAGTAACTAATTGGTTATATTATGGTAAGAATTGTTGAACAAGAAAAATATATTAAATATAACAATTACAAAAAAGTCAAGGAATTTTAGGTATTTTATATTATCATTCATAACTTTTATAATACAATATAAAATAATTAAAATCAATCCAAAGTGAATGCACATTATTCCCTGTTAAGAACATTAATTAATAAATTCTGAAAAAAATTCATTGCTGCCACAGCGGGAATCGAACCCGCATCTCTCTAGATTCATGCCAGAGCACGCTAACCATTGCAACACACGTCGGTGCAATGGTTAGCGCGCTCTGGCATGAATCTGGAGAGATGCGGGTTCGATTCCCGCCGTGGCGGCAATTAATTTTTTTCAGAATCTATCAATATAAAATAACTTTTATATTTTTATAGTAATCTTTAGATTTTTTAAAAAATTTACTCCACAATTTCCACTGTATAAATAAATATTCGCTCTCAAACGATGGTCATTTGCAACAAAAGCTACTAGATGACATTCTTGCCTTCCGGCAAAAGTTCTGAGTTTTCTGATGCTACCTAATGTCTATTCATGCTGATGTTAAATTACAAGTAAATAAGTGCTCACTATAGATGTTAAACAAGGCTGGTGCACTCCATATGTTCGTAATCATCTCAATTCACTGATGATGTTACATTCCACTTGACTGTCGGCCACTGTTTTGCTGGTTGCTGTTTTACCATTGCAGTCTGTTTAGACACTTCTTGTTTCAAAGATACCAGTCCTTCTTACACATTCTATTTTTGATGATTAACTTGGTGTTATATGCAGCACTAATCTTTGTACATATTAGATTATATTATTCCATTAATAGATCCTGAAAAAAAATTTATCGCCGCCACGGCGGGAATCGAACCTGCATCTCTCCAGATTCATGCCAGAGCACACTAACCATTGCACCACGCGTCAGACAACGAATATTTTCAGAATATGACCTTATAAATCTTCTTCCTGAGATGTGACTGAGACAGCGCCATCTATACTCAAGGACTTACTTACTTATTCCAGCCTTTGAAAGCTATAAATTCCTAAAAACTTTTCTCCACTTTTGATTGAACATATGTGGAGGGAAGAATTAAAAATTAACCCGGATGCATTTTGTCCTTTGGATCGACAGCTTCTTCAGTGGGAACTGCCACTTGTACTGTAACTGCATTTATAGCATTGACCCCTGGCGATGTAGCTGCGATTTGGCTCCGTGGGATGCACCATGACATAGCAGGAGATTCCATGTTGATGGGGGAGGGGGGCTATATTGGTGTTGCATACATTGTTACTCTGCATATTGATTAGTAAATTCTCCATTTAGTTGAGTTGAAACTTAGTGAGTGGGGCTGCTATAATTTGTGGTTTTATATTAGCTATTGATAATTTATTTCCAATTATGGTTTGGGTAAGGCTGTATTTCCCTGTTGCTTTTTGAGATCAGTTTTATGTTGCTTCTGGCATTCTTCTATTTGTCTATATGTTTTTCCAATGAACTATTTTTATTTTCGAGTATGTTATGGGGATCGTCAATTTTAGCTTCATATACTCCCCCTATAGGTGTTCTTTTATCTCTATCATTAATCAATCCAAAGTGAATGCACAGTATTCCCTGTTAAGAACATTAATTAATAGATTCTGAAAAAAATTCATCGCCGCCACGGCAGGAATCGAACCCGCATCTCTCCAGATTCATGCCAGAGCGCGCTAACCATTGCACCACGCGTCGGACAACGAATATTTTCCGATGCGTGGTGCAATGGTTAGTGCGCTCTGACATGAATCTGGAGAGATGCGGGTTCGATTCCCGCCGTGGCGGTGATGAATTTTTTTTTTCAGAATCTATTAACTATCATTAATAGTTAACATTTTTACATTATTTTGAATTACTGTAGGCACTTGTACATTGCCCTCTCTTTGGATTTTCCTGTTGTTTAATAATGTAGGCATCATAAGAGAAGCATCGGGCTATCAGTTTATTGTGAGCTGGAAACAAATCAGAAATTCGTTTTCTGATTGTTTAATAAGTAAAATGCTACACACTGCAGCAATTGCAAAATGCATGTTCCAGACAGGGAGTAACTTGGATGTTCTAGCATTTAATACCCACTAAAGTTGGGTATATGTTGCAATATGTTGTTTATATATTAATACTTTGTTATTTTAAAGTAATTTACATACATTAGCCTACTGCTTTGAAACATTCTTGTATTAAGGACAATTAATTTTTAAGAAGAGAGTTAAGAGAGAAGTTAGTTCATTTTACAGTTCTGCCTATACTAAACGTCAGATTGTACAAGAAGGAACCAATACTTTTTTAACTTATCTGTAAATATATGTGCTCACTGCTGTAACGGGGCGGGGGTGGCTCAGTCGGTAGAGCACCAGGCTCATAATCTGTAGTTCCCAGGTTCGAGTCCCAGCTGGGGCAGCGTTGAGATTTATCTCCGCAAAATTCCCTGCCCTACCCACGGTCAGTAGGGGACACCGCTGGGCTTGGAAAGGCAGCCGTCCGTCGGATGGGATGTTAAGCCGTGGCCCCGTGTGCGGGAGAGCCATACCCTGTGCACATTAAAGAACATGCTGGATGGCCTTGACGGGAGGCTACCATCTGTCTCCCAACAGCTTTTCCAGTGGGTCCCCTCCCCCAACCTTCTCTGAGCCTTCGGGGTCCATGTGACCTGGCCATTTAGCCCATGGTGTGCAAAAAAAGTGCCGCTCAGAGGTAAAACAACCCAAAACAACACAACTCACTGCTGTAACATAAATTCCTCTCTGTAGCAATAATAGTTGTTACTGCCTATAGCAATAACAATTGTGACTGCATCTCTGGTAGTGATTAGAAATAAGAAAACACTAGAATGGTTGTATCAGTGCCATATCCAGAAACTTGCAAATGGGAGGAGTGATTTTTCCTTTTTAGTTTAAGGGTTTTGGTGGAGAGGTTTGTGTGTTTTAGTCTCAGATTTTCAAGGACTGCCTCAGAAAATACATGTTATTGAACCTTCAAAGATGGGGAAGAGGATTTAAACTTTATAACAAAAAAAATTATTATAATTTCATCTGAGTGGGAGTTACACTTTGGGGAGTACCCAAAGAAGTTTCAGTGATCTGGAAGTTTTTATGATTTAAAAGTTAATTGTGTTTGCTGAAATTAAATTTTTAGTTTACTTTTATGTTTCAGTTTTAAAAGAAAAGTACAAGAAGCAATATTTTTAATGTGTCAGTGAGTGGTTAGCGCGCTTGGCTACTGATCTAAGGGACCTGGGTTCGAGCCCCGGGTAAGGCATGGATGTATGTGTTGTTTTTCTGCTGAGGTCCTGCCATCCTCTCAGACCTTCTACTATGGCATATAAACTGACAGGCTTCTGTCAGACCTCTGTGGCAAGCAGCTACTTGAGGGGGTATTTATTACTTACTTACTTACAGCATTTTCTGTTAGTCATGTGATATCATTTGGCCATTTAACAGGATCAAATGTATTACAGATTTCTCAAGAAATTAAAAACAATGAACACCAGCAAAAATGCAGAATTTATTTTTATCATGCATCTGTCTTGACCAAAATCTGTCAGTAAATACCAGTTTTCATGAAGTCTTCATATTGTTATCCAGTTCAATTACAGCTAATTTTCCTTTCCTACCCATTTCACAAACGTCCCCCCCCTCCCTAGAAATTTAGGTGCCGATGCTATTGATAGTGAGCTTACAGCACCATACCAACAACATTTTCATCTTTACATTTAGCCAGTTATGCAAATTTTGAGGCTAAATAGCCCAACTTTTACAACAAAGTACCCCAAGGGAAGTTGATATCTCTTATAGTGAACCTCATGATTATTTTGAAATTATATAAGTTTATTTAATATGTATTTTGGACAACTTAGTAAAGTATGGCAATCCCAGTGTTCCGCATACAAGACAGCACTACACCTTGAGGGAGTTGCCATGAAACCTAGGGCGGGGGTGGCTCAGTCAGTAGCGCGCCAGGCTCGTAATCTGTAGTTCCCAGGTTCGAGTCCCAGCTGAGTCAGCATTGAGATTTATCTCCACAAAATTTCCCACCCTGCCCAAGGTCAGTAGGGGACACCGATGGGCTTGGAAAGGCCGCCGTCCGTCGGATGGGACGTTAAACCGTGGCCCTGTGTGTGGGAGAGCCATACCCTGTGCACGTTAAAGAACATGCTGGATGGCCTTGACGGGAGGCTACCAACAGTCTCCCAACAGCTGTTCCAGTGGGTCCCCTCCCCCAACCTTCTCTGAGCCTTCGGGGTCCATGTGACCTGGCCATTTAGCTCATGGTGTGCAAAAAAGTGCCACTCAGAGGTAACACAACACAATGCCATGAAACCACCATCTACTCGCTAGAGAACATTCTGTGGATCCTGCCATTCGCATCGGGGGAAGACCTGGTGAAGAGAGAGACCTTACTTTTAGAAACAAGTCTGTTGAGATAATCATTGAGGTGCAGTGAGTGGGCTTTTCGAATTTTGATCATTGCCTAATAGAGCCAAATAACACTGAATTTAGTCCACATTCAATTTGCCAATACAGATAGGATGGTAATTTTTGAATTTAGATGCCGAACTTCAATAGGTAATCCTAACTTTTTGCACAGGGAAGCTATCATGATGGAGAGTCCTCAGGCTCTCCCATCGACAAGTCACACTTAATAGGGTCGCGCTCCTGTTCGGCATGACCCTCAACTTTGTGCTCTCTGCTGGGACACCAACCAGCAGCCTCCTCAGAAATACCTTGAGCCCAGACTTTGCTGCTGCTGAGATGATGAATCCACATGACCGGGGACTCCAATCTCAGTCAGCAGGCCCTCACAAGGCCACTCCATCCTGACTCCATGTCACCCCAGACTTCGCAGGGGCGATGTAGGAGCCCACTCAACTGGGGATCCATCCAGTCAGAAGGCCCTCAGAAAAGCCTCTCCATCAGGGCACCAAGGCGACCTTGGACTTCGCAGGGGCCGGCCGATAAGTCCACCTGACAAGGGACTCCAGTCCTAGTCGGTGGACCCCCAGCCGGCCCCTCCATCGAGGCCACAAGGCATGCCAGAAACACCGACAAGCTGGCACCCAGTTTCACAGAGACACCTTCAAATCCTCCACCATGTCATTCATTAATCCTAACCTTGATAGCCAAAAGAGTTGCTGGGGACTCTTTGTTTGGCTGTTCCATCGATAAGCCCGTCAACCGGGGATCCCACTCCCAGTCGCAAGCCTCCGACTTCATCCTCTCCATTGTGAGCGGGCCAAAGTCCCCCAGTGAACAGTCTTCCAACCCATGATATCACTGAGACCGCATCGATGAGCCCACTGGACCGGGTTCTCCAAGCCCAGTCCGCAGACCCCCAAGTACGCCCCTAAACCGGGGCTGCATCCTGGAGCTTCTCAGGGGACAAGTCAATAAGCCCACAGGTCTGCCCCCCCCCCCCCTAGAACCAGTCCACAGGCCCTCAACAGGCCCCTCCACCAGAGGTTACAAGATCTCGTGAACCTCAGAGAACCAGCGATTTGAACCCAACTTCTGAGGCAAGAATGCCCCCCCCCCCCCTCGACAAGATGGTCCCACTTCGGGAGTGATGTATTTTGGACAATCAAATTCTTTTGAATTTTAATATTGCCTGTCCATGGAACTTTCAAATTAATTTATTTGCTGAAGGGATGCTTGTCATTCATTAGCCAATCATTTAGCATCTCTAGCTGCAACACAGGAGATATAAATCTCCCAGCAGTGATAAGGCTTAGTTTACATCAATCAGTTTCCCCATTAGAAAAAAATGGGAGGGGGGGTGCAACAGTGTGACAAGGGCATTTATTTAGATGAGAGATCTACTTCTAATGAAGCTTAGAATGCTTCATTAGAAATAGAACTCTCATCTAAATAAATGTCCTTGTCACACTGTTGACACAACTGTAGGATGGTAAGATTTCCACAACTACCACTTTGGCAGTTGTGCAAATTATGTACCCTTACCATCCTACAGACTTCAACATGATTTAATTCCTAAAGCCATGCTGGAATCCTGGCTGCACTGCTGCTCATAATACTCAGAAAAATGATTGGAAGTTTTTGTTAAGATATCAGACATCTTCTAACCTTGAAGTACTTAAGCATGCACAGGCTAAAGCCCAATATATTTGGCACTTGAGCCTGAAAGAATCCTGGATGAAGTATACAATTTCTATCTTCCACATGACCAGTTCTAAGGTCTTAAGTTAAGTTCTAAGGTCTGGGAACTCATTATCGATCCTGGAGCACAATGGACAAGCAATTGCTAATACTCTGGGAGAAATATTCTTCTGATATCTTCCTTCTCTTTTTACTCTCCAGAATTTATGGCCCTGAACAGTCAAGGTACAGCATTGCACATTGTCTTACCATTCGAATAATCCAGACTCTTACAAGAGACCATTAACATCAGAGAAGCTACATTCTTCTTGCGTATCTTCTATTGAGTCAAACGATATACAGTGGTTTCCATAAATTAATGAAGAAATGTGGGGGGGGGGGCAATGCAATATTGCAAAATACCAACAATAGAAATGCACAAAGGTCATCTATAGTATATAAAATACGATGCAGGATTGAGGTGGGGTATGCAAATATATGTAAGATTTTGTTATTTTAATACTACAACAGAGAATAGAGTTGGGTTGTTTTACCTCTGAGCGGCACATTTTTGCACACCATGGGCTAAATGGCTAGGTCACATGGACCCGAAGGCTCAGAGAAGGTTGGGGGAGGGGACCCACTGGAACAGCTGTTGGGAGACAGATGGTAGCCTCCCGTCAAGGCCATCCAGCGTGTTCTTTAACGTGCACAGGGTATGGCTCTCCCCCACACGGGGCCATGGCTTAACGCCCCATCCGACGGACGGCGGCATTTCCAAGCCCATCGGTGTCCCCTACTGACCATGGACAGGGCGGGAAATTTTGCGGAGATAAATCTCAATGCTGACCCAGCTGGGACTCAAACCTGGGAACTACAGATTATGAGCCTGGTGTGCTACCGACTGAGCCACCCCCGCCCCACAGAGAATAGAGTAATCTGAAGCTACTTCCAAATCTACAGGTTTACTCATGCAAAGACTCCATTGAAATGGAAGTTGCTTCTCTGGCCAATATACCAATTAGGGTAGTTTAGATAATTTTTGTTAACCCTAAAGTTGAGTTTCCAGAAGTTTGTTTGTTGTGCCTTGAACCAGAGGTAGCTCTGGCATGTGACAAGATAATAGTCATTTCAACTTGTTCCATTAAGAGTTTTTGTTTTTCTTTCAGATTCAACATACACAGAACGATATATGCAAAGTCCTAGGCCAAAAGACAATTATGTCAATTATGAAAGAGCAGATGTAATGAAAAAAGCAGCAAACTTCAAAGGAAAAAAGTACCTTCTTGTACATGGCACTGCTGATGGTAAACATATTCAAAAATTATTTTTAACTGTTAGCCTTTGTTATACCTTTAACTATTAGAATGTATAACCAATAAAGTGTAATCTTTCTTTTCTGTGTATTAATAATTTTTAAATAAAAATGTATATTAAAATTTGTCTTCTTATTTATGGGTTCAGTGTTAAGTAAGTGAACTAATTTTTTTTTAGTTCAGATGGTTTGCATTTTGTTTGTAGCATTGCAGACTCTGAAATCAATGTTTATACCCTTATCTGAATGTATGATAAGTAGGACTTTAAAAATTAAATTTGACTTTAAAAAAATTAAAAAAAAAAACTTTAAAACTTTAAAAAATAGGACTTTAAAAATTAAATTTTTGAATCATCTGCAACTGTTTCGTATGCAGAAACAGAGATTAAAAATATTATTTTTCTCCTCAACTGTAAAAAATAACTTAGAAAAGATTTTAAAAAAGTTATTTTTAAGTTTTATTTCATTTTTAAACTTTTGTTTGGTAATAAGTCAAGATAATGTAGATACTTGTGGCCCACTATTTTAAAAAACCACATGTCAAACGCATTATCAATTTCACTCTTGTCACTTATGCATATTCATTTGTATTTAAATTGGTATTGATAAAATTAAAACATTCAGATTTAACTGTAAAGGAAAACAACTTTAAAAAAAGTACAAAGTTTTTTAAGGTAATATTTTAAATAGCAAATAAAGTTAAATTTAATTTTTAATCACATTTGTAGAAATTTCTATCTTTTTTCTGGGTTTAATAAAATTGTTCTTTTCAGATAATGTTCACTGGCAACAGTCCATGATGTTAGCCAAAGCACTTACAGATGCTGGAGTAATATTTCGTATACAGGTACAGGTCATAATTCAAAATGCAGTTCATTGCTATATTTTATGTACAAATAACCACACTTGTAATACATATTTTGCATAAAAAATTTCCATTTATTTCTTTATTGACAGTTAAGCTTTACCCATAAATATATTTCAAAAAATGATATTTACATTCAGTGCTAATTAACTACTATAAACATTAGTTGCTCCCTGTATTCCCATCAGACCAAAAATTTATTGATGAGAAATGCCATTGACCTTTCTCAGTTTACTAAAATTAAAATACAGGCATGCCCAATTTACCATGGGGAATGTTGGGTTGTTTTACCTCTGAGCGGCACTTTTTTGCACACCATGGGCTAAATGGCCAGGTCACATGGACCCCGAAGGCTCAGAGAAGGTTGGGGGAGGGGACACACTAGAACAGCTGTTGGGAGACTGATGGTAGCCTCCCGTCAAGGCCATCCAGCGTGTTCTTTAACGTGCACAGGGTATGGCTCTCCTGCACACGGGGCCACGGCTTAATGTCCCATCCGAGGGACGGCGGCCTTTCCAAGCCCATCGGTGTCCCCTACTGACCGTGGGCAGGGCGAGGAATTTTGAGGAGATAAATCTCAACGCTGACCCAGCTGGGACTCGAACCTGGGAACTACAGATTACGAGCCTGGCATGCTACCGACTGAGCCACCCTGCCCCACCACAGGGAATGTGTTCATGAAAATGGGAGTGCTAACTAAATCGGTGCTATACAGTATGGTGTCATTTTAACACAGTCCCTATGGAGATGTGTTCCTAAAATTGTAATCAATGACCTATGATCAACATATCACATGTTTATTGGGATATTTAAACAATAATACAGATGATAAACATGATTTTATAAATACATTCTATATTATCAAATAATAATGAAAGAAAATTTTTATAAATTAAGTTAAAGTGTACTGTACTATACTCACCAGTGCATGGTGCAACCCCGATCATGGAGAACTTGGCAGTGTTAGGAGACAAGATGACAGTTACTGGTGAAAAGATGGGTCAGGTTATAAAAAAATTAATAAAAATACCCCCTCAAGCAGCTGCTTGCCACAGAGGTCTGACAGGAGCCTGTCAGTTTATATGCCACAGTAGAAGATCTGAGAGGATGGCAGGACCTCAGCAGAAAAATGACACACACATCCATGACTTACCCGGGGCTCGAACCCAGGTCCCTTAGATTAGTAGCCAAGCATGCTAACTACTCAGCCACAGGATGGCACATCCTTATTGAATATCTCCGCAAAATTCCCCGCCCTGCTCACGGTCAGTAGGGGACACCGATGGGCTTGGAAAGGCCACCGTCCATCGGATGGGACGTTAAGCCATGGCCCGTGTGCGGGAGAGCCATACCATGTGCACGTTAAAGATCACGCTGGATGGCCTTGATGGGAGACTACCATCTGTCTCCCAACAGCTGTTCCAGTGGGTTCCCTCCCCCAACCTTCTCTGAGCCTCGGGGTCCATGTGACCTGGCCATTTAGCCCATGGTGTGCAAAAAAAGTGCCGCTCAGAGGTAAAACAATCCAATCCTTATTGAAGAAGTCATCAAAGATTGATTGTCTTGCCCTAAGCTTCTCCCAGATTATTTCTTTGTAGCAGGAGAACACATTGAAAACAATTTTCTTCATTGCAGTGCTGAAGTCAAAAATCTGCATCATTTTTTCAGTGAAGAGATTCAGATCCATGGGTCAAAACTGTTCACCAGAACACAAAATAATGGCAGAAAGGCCACATTGTAAACAAACAGATTGATAAGCACCCCTGAAACTGAGGAAAGTGCAGTACAGCATGCTAGTGCTCTTTGGCCAAGAGCATATAGCATGAACAGTGCTATGCTAGGTCTCATTGGCTGAGAGCATACTATAGATAGCACTCACTCTACTGTACTGCCTGACTGACCATGAGAAAAATATATATTAAATATTAACTGTACTGTTTAGTACTGTTTAGTATTGTAATAAATAATATATATATATATTTCTTTTAAATATAAAATATTTCTGAGATGAATTGCACTGAAACGAATCAGTGCTGTATGGGGCAGTGCTAAATGATGTATGTCTATACAGTATGATTCAAAAGTTTTTTTTTTCCAAATTAACTGAAAATTGTAATACAATCATACTGAGATTCCAGTTTATTAGGAACTCCTACCTAGTAGCATGTTGCACCTCCTTTGGCTTTTAGAACAACCTGAATTCATTGGGGCATGGAACTTACAAGATGTTGGATGCATTGTGCAGGAATGTTATACTATGTGGAAATGATTGTGTCATGCAGTTGCTGCAAACTGGACAGCAGCACAGTCTCATTACAAACAGTCCTTACCACCTCACCCCAAAGATGCTCAGGGGCGCTAGGGGCGGGGGGTGGCTCAGTCGGTAGCGCGCCAGGCTCGTAATCTGTAGTTCCCAGGTTCGAGTCCCAGCTGCGTCAGCATTGAGATTTATCTCTGCAATACTCCCCGTCTTGCCCACGGTCAGTAGGGGACACCGATGGGCTTGGAAAGGCCGCCGTCCGTCGGATGGGACGTTAAGCCGTGGCCCCCCCATGTGTGGGAGAGACATACCCTGTGCATGTTAAGTAACACGCTGGATGGCCTTGACGGGAGGCTACCATCTGTCTCCCAACAGCTGTTCCAGTGGGTCCCCTCCCCCAACCTTCTCTGAGTCTTCGGGGTCCATGTGACCTGGCCATTTAGCCCATGGTGTGCAAAAAAGTGCCACTCAGAGGTAAAACAACCCAACCCAAAGATGCTCAGTAGAGTTTAGATCTGGGGACTGTGTAGGCTAATGAAGCAAGGTAAAACTCATTGGTATGTTCCTGGAACCATTTGGTGATGAAAGGTGCCTTGTGAGCAGGTTCATTATCATGCTGAATGTGTTCTTCTGAGTGAGGATAAACTGTACCATGAAGGAATGAACTTGGTCAGCAATGATGTTCAAATATGCTGTGGTGTTCAGATGTCCTCTGATGTGTATTAGGGGGCTGTGTGCCAGGAAAACATTCCCCACAACATAACACCTCCACAACCGACCTGTACTGTTGAAACCAGACAAGATGGCTCTATGGTCTCATGTTGCTTGCACCAAATTCTGATCCATCAGCATGATGCAAAAGGAACCTTGATTCATCTTCACTAGGCTACCTTTTTCCAGTCCTCAATGATCCAGTGTCAATACTCCTGCTCCCACTGGAGACATATCTTTGTGTTCTCAATGACAACATTGGCACATGACATGGTTGACACCTGTTGTAGCCCATTTGTTACAAGGTTCAATATGTGGTGCATTCGGAGATTATCTTCTGCACACAAATGTGTAATTCTGCTTTGATTTGCCTAGTTGTGGCCTGTCTGTTTACTTGCATGATTCTCACCAGTCTCCTTTGACTCCTCTGATCCACAAGTTGTTTTGGTCCATAGGATCACTGATCATCATCATTGTCGTCGTCGTCGTCATCATCATCATCATCCTCATCCTCAAGCAGCCATGGGCTACGGAGCCAACCAGACTGTGCAATTTAGTTCTCCAAACAAGTCTATCCTGAGCTACATCTACTGCATCTGGCCACTAAACACCAATTCTAACAAGGTGCTGTTTTACATTGTCTGCCCACCGCATCCTTGGTCTCCCCTTCTTTCTGAGGCTTTTAGGCACACTGTTCATAACCCTATTCACCAATCTATAATTATTCATACGGGCAACATGGCCAAACCAACGGAGTCTCTCTGCACAATATGCTGCTTAAAGGAGGTTGCAGACTCCTTTGCCTAACCTCATCATTAATTACAAAGTTGAACCACCTAATGCCCAAGATACTGCGTAAGCATCTGGAATCAAAAGCATCTAGTTTCCTATTATCTTGTTTACAAAGTGTCCAAGTTTCACTACCATAACTAACCCTAGAAAGAACCAAACTATTATACAGTCTAATTTTAGTCTTTAGGTGTATACGCCTATTTCTCCACAATCTCCATAGATTCTTAAAAGTCCCGGCAGAAATCCCTCAATGGTAGATTTTTGCTTTTTTCACCATTCTTGGTCCCTTGAAACAGTTGTGCATGAAAAGCCCAGGAGGATAGTTGTCTGGGAGATGCTAGAACTAGCACACCTAACCCAACTATCATGCGAAGTTCAAAAATGCTCAGGTTGCTCATTTTGCTCATTCTAATGCTCAATCCAACTCTAACTGATGCTCGAAGAGCTGGTCTGCTTGTTTTATACTGCACACTGTCACATGATGTATTACATGTTGGAATGAGCCATTTATGTGATGAGGGATGGTGCACCTAATAAACTGGTATCTCAGTGTATAGTATATAAATATCAATGGTTGCAAAGTAAACTAGTGAATCTAACAATGAGTCCTGCTTTATGCAAATGAGCAGCCAAGCTGCAATCATCTCTGCACTGCTATTTGTATGAATACAGTTTTCATAACTGCAACTATAATATAATAATAATAATCTTTATTGACACAAAAAAGCATTACATTTCATAGGTGTACTATATCTACCTAACATGAGTAGTATATAAACTGATCATAGTCATAACATGAGTAAATTATAGTCATAACATGAGTAAATTATAGTCATAACATGAGTAGTAAACTATAATTAAATTTGTTAATATGCTGAAACACAAAAATTAAAACTCTAAAAATGTGCAATTGGGTACTGACAGGATATGCAAATCCATAAATAGAGGTGAATCTATTTTTTTTCAACATGACTCTTAATATAAACTTTTGTAGTATATTCAATCTATACAATACTGTTTTGCTTGCTCCTCCCCACACAGGAAGAAATAAAAATAAAATCCAAATTGTCTCTTAAAATGTAAATCTTTTTATAGCACATTTTAATTTTATTCATAAAAATTTCAAAAGCCACATTTACATTAGAAATGTTGAAAACATCAGCCCAATGACCTTGCAGAATATTTGTCAGATGTTGGATACACTTGATCTTCAAACTTTCTTCTAGCATAGCATATAACATCCACAACTATAACTACAAAAAAGTTAACTTGCAGCCTGGCACAGGAATGTAACATCAGCCAAACTTTGATGCATTACATTATGCAGTACAAATTCTGAATACAGGTTCCATCTGTACAAATCATGACCTGTTATATAAGAATGCCATCCATAATAATGATTATGACAACAAAATGGAGTTGTAAATCAGCACTGTCTAATCAGAATATCATCTTTTCTGATGAGCCAATTTTTTCATGCCACATGAACCATCACACCTTTAGGCACTGGCCTGATCAGAATTCACACTGGATACAGGAACAGCTCCTCAAGATCCTTAGATGATCATCTGGTGTGGGATTCATTGCAGTCAAATAACTAGTTCGTTTTTCTTTCAGCACAATATGAAAGTCCAGACCTACCTTGACATGTTAGGAAATGTGAGGATCTCTTATCTTAATGATTTACCCCTAAATTTTTTTTAGCAAAACCTTATTTTCAACATGATAGTACACCCATATATATGTGACAAGTGCTCAGGACTGGTTTACATTGTAACCTTCTTGGTAAATGTATTGGATGAAAAGGTCACATCAAATTCCTGCCTTTCTTATTTGACATGAAACTTTTTGAACTTCTTTTGGGGACTTGTTGGGTTGTTTTACCTCTGAGTGGCACTTATTTGCACACCATGGGCTAAATGACCAGGTCACGTGGATCCCGAAAGCTCAGAGAAGGTTGGGGGAGGGGACCCACTGGAACAGCTGTTGGGAGACAGATGGTAGCCTCCCGTCAAGGCCATCCAGGGTGTTCTTTAATGTGCACAGGGTATGGCTCTCCCGCACACAGGGCCACGTATTAACGTTCCATCCGACGGACGGCGGCCTTTCCAAGCCCATCGGTGTCCCCTACTGACCATGGGCAGGGCGGGGAATTTTGCGAAGATAAATCTCAACGCTGACCCAGCTGGGACTCGAACCTGGGAACTACAGATTACGAGCCTGGCGCTCTACCGACTGAGCCACCCCCGCCCCCTTTTGGGGACAACTCAAATCCAGTATCTATGAAAATTCTCTTTGCAGAATTCAGGAATAGAAGGATGCCATAGTATTTGGGTTTTACATGAAAAAGAACTGTTGATAGTAGTAATTAGGGCATGGTGTGCTATGAACTGATATGATGAACATTTTGCTTTCTAATTATTGTAATATAACTTGTAACTTATAGCAACCATCGATTTTTCTGCTTTTTTTATCGTTTCATATACCAATGTATATTCTGATTGCATTGTTTTACTATTGTCCAGACTTTTGAAACATTCTGTATAATATTGACAGAGCATCATTGTAAAACATGTTAACATGCAGTATATCTTCCTTTAATAATGATAATTCTTTTATATCTTTAGCAAGGAAAGATATGCTATGTTTACCTTATTGGTGCAGGTATACTACTACTATTGAAGTAAGCAGCATTTGTCAAATATTCCAAATTGGGCGGGAAAAACTGAAATTTTGTTTTGAAAAGTATTCATGTGTTATTTCTAGGGAATATGTCCCATGTGTTAAGAATACTGGTTTAATGTTTCTTTTAACATCTTTAACTTTCAAAAATTAGGATATCCCCATCCAGGGCATTTGGATTAGCCTTTAAAATGTTATATGCATTTTCTATGCATTCAAACTTTACCATGTTTATCACATTTACAATGGTGGTTTACAATTTACAATCACATTTACTCGGGTGGCTCAGTCAGTAGCGCGCCAGGCTCATAATCTGTAGTTCCCAGGTTCAAGTCCCAGCTGGGTCAGCGTTGAGATTTATCTCCGCAAAATTCCCCGCCCTGCCCACGGTCAGTAGGGGACACCGATGGGCTTGGAAAGGCCGCCGTCCGTCGGATGGGACGTTAAGCTGTGGCCCTGTGTGCGGGAGAGCCATACCCTGTGCACGTTAAAGAACACGCTGGATGGCCTTGACAGGAGGCTACCATCTGTCTCCCAACAGCTGTTCCAGTGGGTCCCCTCCCCCAACCTTCTCTGAGCCTTCGGGGTCCATGTGACCTGGCCATTTAGCCCATGGTGTGCAAAAAAGTGTCGCTCAGAGGTAAAACAACCCAAAATCACATTTACAATATAGAATGGCTGAAAAAAATCCCTGAATTTAATATCTTCATATTTAGTGGATGAAACAAATAAAGCATAATGTATTCTGGAATATTTAAATTTTACACTAGATACATGGACCCACTCACATGACAAAGTGTGAAACTACCACAAAGAAAACAATTACAAGAAAAGACTTTTTCAAGATTTTTTATATTATTCATAAATAATTTTTTTAATTGATATGTATGAAACTATTTTCATTCATTAGGTTTTCCAGAATTAAGCCTTTCTTTATTGTATTTTTTTTTTTCATTGTGTTATTCTGAAAAAGTTTTCTTGAAATTGCTGTTTCTCATTTTGGTTAGAAATTGTATTTTCTTAAAATTCAGAATTAAATGCTATTTAATTTGATATGTATCATGACCTATTACTTTCCATTAATTATTTGGCAAAAGATTTTAAAAGTTTTTTTTTTCTCTGAGCACAATGAAAACATTTGAGCTCTGTGTTCATTTCAATTTTTCAGGCTAGGCAGGGTTGGGTTGGGTTGTTTTACCTCTGAGCGGCACTTTTTTTGCACACCATGGGCTAAATGGCCAGGTCACATGGACCCCGAAGGCTCAGAGAAAGTTGGGGGTGGGGACTCACTGGAACAGCTATTGGGAGACAAATTTTTAGCCTCCCGTCAAGACCATCCAGCGTGTTCTTTAACGTGCACAGGGTATGGCTCTTCTGCACACAGGGCCACGGCTTAACATCCCATCCGACAGACGGTGGCCTTTCCAAGCCCATCAGTGTCCCCTACTGACTGTGGCCAGGGCGGGGAATTTTGCGGAGATAAATCTCAATGCTGACCCAGCTGGGACTCGAACCTGGGAACTACAGATTAAGAGCCTGGCGCGCTACCGACTGAGCCACCCCCGCCCCTCACAGGGAAAGAGAGTTTGCTTGACTGCTAAAGTTTGTAACAAGCATATGGATGACAGTTGAAGAGAAACAGTTGATCCCTGAGTAAGGCAAGGCTAAATAGCAAAATGACAGTAATTAAGAAATAGAGTAGAAGTCTCAAAACCTTTAGAAGTCATTTTGTATGTCCAGAAACAATATGTCAATTACGATTTTTCATTCTGAATAATTGCTATGTTTGAAATCAATCCAAAGTGGGGAATACTGTGCATTCACTTTGGATTGATTTTAATTATATATTAACGTCTTAGCATTAGCGACCTTCTCATTAACATCTGATAATCAAATGCAACGACTGAAAAAGTTGCATCTCCTTGAGTATAGATGGCGCTGTCTCAGTCACGTCTCAGGAAGAAGATTTATAAGGTCATATTCTGAAAATATTCATTGTCCGACGCGTGGTGCAATGGTAGCGCGCTCTGGCATGAATCTGGAGAGATGCAGCTGCTATGTTTGGTAGTATATATGTCTGCAAGTAATTCTTTTTGCACATGAAACAAAATCTTGACTAACAGATAAGCATTTGAAATCAATAATGAAAATCATTTCTTGCCAAGGATGAATATACTGTCACAATCAAAGCACTGTGAAAACTCCAGCAACTCTAGTTAATAGAGAGGTAACTTGGTGTTCTACAAAATGTAATATATGTAATAAATTCTATGGGAGTTGGCTGTATATTGTATAAATAAAATAAATAAATAAATAAATACCACCTCAAGCAGCTGCTTGCCACAGAGGTCTGACAGGAGCCTGTCAGTTTATATGCCATAGTAGAAGGTCTGAGAGGATGGCAGGACCTCAGCAGAAAAACAACACACACATCCATGCCTTACCCGGGGCTCGAACCCAGGTCTCTTAGATCAGTAGCCAAGTGTGCTAACCACTCGGCCATGGGACGGCTACCAAGATGAATAAATGAAATTTAGGTTTATATTTTGTTATTAACAGTATGTAAATAATAAAAAAATAAATACCCCCTCAAGCAGCTGCTTGCCACAGAGGTCTGACAGGAGCCTGTCAGTTTATATGCCACAGTAGAAGATCTGAGAGGATGGCAGGATCTCAGCAGAAAACAACACGAACATCCATGCCTAACTCCAGGGCTCGAACCCAGGTCCTGGGGCGGGGGTGGCTCAGTCGGTAGCGTGCCAGGCTCATAATCTGTAGTTCCCAGGTTCGAGTCCCAGCTGGGTCAGCGTTGAGATTTATCTCCACAAAACTCCCCGCCCTGCCCATGGTCAGTAGGGGACACCGATGGGCTTGGAAAGACCGCCGTCCGTCGGATGGGACGTTAAGCCGTGGTCATGTGTACGGGAGAGCCATACCCTGTGCACATTAAAGAACACGCTGGATGGCCTTGACGGGAGGCTACCATCTGTCTCCCAACAGCTGTTCCAGTGGGTCCCCTCCCCCAACCTTCTCTGAGCCTTCGGGGTCCATGTGACCTGGCCATTTAGCCCATGGTGTGCAAAAGAGTGCCGCTCAGAGTAAAACAACCCAACCCGAACCCAGGTCCCTGTAGCGTTTGAATAATAAATCAATGATATAATAAATATGTTTTGCTTATTATTGCCTCAAATAGAATGTGGCCTTCCATATATTCAGAAGATTGAACTGATTTAACCCTTATATGATTTGAGTTTGAGACCTTTGTAAATAGAGCATATACAGAGCAATAATTTAAAAATGAAAATTTAAAGAGTAATAATTTTAATTATATTATTATTTGTGTTGTGAAATCATTCAGTCGTCATTGAATTATGATCACTCAGCTTATGTCAATGTGAAACTAAGTTTGAAATTTGGCAACTTCTAAATGAATTGTTCTATAGGAAAATGTATGGAAAATAAATTAAAAATCTCAATCAAATCTACTTAAATCTGGATTTTTAACAGTATTCATTAAGTATATAAAGTCTTGTTATATTAAAGTGGAAGTTTAAATATTAAGGAAAAGCAGTGCCAGGCATAAGAATTGATCTCAGAAGTTAAAATTTATACAAGAAGTATTATTTAAAGCAGGCGTCGGCAACCTATGACCCGCGGGTCACCAAGTGACCCATTTAATAATTTCAAGTGACCCACTTGAGTTCCACAAATAAAGTATAATTCGGCAACCTATGACCCGCGGGTCACCAAGTGACCCATTTAATAATTTCAAGTGACCCACTTGAGTTCAGCAAATAAAGTATAATATATAAAAATAAATTGTACTTTATTTGCAGAACTCAAGAGGGTCACTTGAAATTATTAAATGGGTCACTTGTTGACCCGCGGGTCATAGGTTGCCGAATTATACTTTATTTGCGGAACTCAAGTGGGTCACTTGAAATTATTAAATGGGTCACTTTGTGACCCGCGGGTCATAGGTTGCCGAATTATACTTTATTTGCAGAACTCAAGTGGGTCACTTGAAATTATTAAATGGGTCACTTTGTGACCCGCGGGTCATAGGTTGCCGAATTATACTTTATTTGCGGAACTCAAGTGGGTCACTTGAAATTATTAAATGGGTCACTTGGTGACCCGCGGGTCATAGGTTGCTGAATTATACTTTATTTGGGGAACTCAAGTGGGTCACTTGAAATTATTAAATGGGTCACTTGGTGACCTGCGGGTCATAGGTTGCCAACGCCTGATTTAAAGTTATTTAATATAATAAGCCTATATTTTAATAGTTTGTGCAATGATGCTTTTAATATTGATCATTTTTTTAGGACTGGTATTTTTACTATTTATATAATCAAATTTACTGTTAAGTTTAATTTTTCTATAAGACCCAGTTTTAGAAGTTACTTAGCTTCTTATTTTCATAACATGAATTCAGTAGCCACTGAGTGTAGATTCAAGTATAATTTTAAACATACTTTTCTGAAGCTTCTGATAATTTACAATTTTTGCTTATTTTTCCCAGGTATATCCAGATGAGAGCCATGCCCTTAGCAATGTAAAATTACATCTCTATCATACAATTGAAGACTTTTTGGATCAGTGTTTTGTTGATAAAAGCGAAGAAGATGATTTACAAAGTAGCAAAAATGAAAAGTCTGAAAGATAGTGCCATCCAAATAATAGTGTAAACTAGAGGCCTTTACTAAATGGTGATTCTAATATTTTTATTGAGTTCTCAGGGGCACATTTTTGGTACCATAAAATGGAAATTAAAGACAATATTTGATCTGCAGCATTGTGAATAGCTAATTCTTTCTCATAGTTACATTTCTATAAGAACAGTGGGCATGGGATAACCTGTAAATTGTGTATTTATAATATTGTATTATTTAAGTTTTTATAAGATTTCACTTTATTCCATGTAAAATTGTTTCTTGTTAGCACTTATAGGGTTACTCCTTACATCACAAACACTCTTCTTCCAATGTAAACAAAAGTGCCACTTTTATTTTTAATATTATATTTAACAACTGTGGGATATTATGTTAAATACAGCACTCTTTGTAATTTATAAAGAATGATAGTTGCTTACGTACATATTGAAGCATAAGACATGTTTGCAATGAATGCCTTAATAGTTTTTTTAGCTGAAAACTATACAGAAATTTTATCTGTAAATCAGTAGTACTACATATTGAATATCTTTATAAGTTTTATATTTATTATAACAAATTCTTACACATTAATCTTGTTCATTCTCTTTAATGGATGAAACTTATCACTTTTTAAGCAACATTCTAACACATAGTGATATCGACAATTCAACTGATCATTCTACTTTATATAAATATGACATCGAAATAATGTTGACCATTGCTGATTATATTATATATCATTGGCAAAAGAATGCCAAATGTGTGATATACATTTCTTCTACAATATTCTTTTAACTAAAGTTCACAAAATATTTTTACCTTCTTATGAGTTAAAAAATTACAGATTTATATAACTAAAGACAACAGCAATGCAAGAGGCAGATTTATATAGTTCATATGTCTGCTATTTGTGTAAAGCTGTTAATGTACTGATGCTATTTTGTGTTATTACAATGTAGTATTTTATACTGATGTAATAAGAGATTACTACAGTGATCATTTGCAAACACTTGTCAGATGGAAAAGTAAAAATAATTTGTTTATAATGTATTTTATTTATACATTTTACTGATAGATGCAGAAACAGCAACTCATCATATTTATACTATAATGTTGAATAATTTGTAACATAAAAACAGCCAGTGTTTATTTTCTTGTTAACCTCTTTAGGCCACTCCTCATAATTAAACACTAGTTAAAATTCATTTTGATAATCACTGATGTATTCATTTAAATGGAAAAAGCTAAGTTCATTGTCATTCTTTTAAAATGAGACAATATTCTCATCTTAAAACTTCCAGGATTTCTAGTCTTCCTTTTTCAGACTAGCTTTGCTCATTTCCTGATAGTGAAATCTTCCATATACAGGTGCACATATAGTACACCAGGGCTACTCGAATGGCAGCAAAAGCAACTTTCGAAAGAAAATTCAAAAACCAAGGGGGGAAAAGTTATGGCTTTTGAAGAATGTGTGACAAAAATAAAAATTCTATGATAAATACTTTATCACAAAAGAAATTAAACCTAACAGTGTGTTATTCTTTTTCCATGTCTGTGTTTCGTTTTGCTTCCAGCCTGCAAAAAGGCTCAAAATGGGGGGGGGGGGGGGAATTTAAAATCTTGTCTGCACAAAAATGTAATTGAGTAGTCCTGTACTAGAGCACTGAAAGTGAAGTCTTTATTTTCCAACTATCATCCACCACCCTGTGATATTATGTTCTCTAGAAACCCCTATTTTTCCCATGCTTTAATTCTATTAAATCATAAATAAGGTTAGGTATTAAAATGACAAAATTAGTACATTTTACTTCAGATACAAAATTATTTATAATCATATCATTTATGAAAAGCTATTTCATTAAAATATTTTGAATATCAAACTCAAAGTTTAAAATAACTTAAGATTCTCTGTCATTGAGCAATAAAATTTTAGAGTTTATCCTTCGAACTATTTGCATGTTGAAAGTTCTTAGGAGAAAACTCTCAGAAGCTTTTCGGAGCAAAGACAGCACTCCGTCTTCAGTGAAGTGATGCTATGTACTGACGTTGGGTCCGTTTAGACAAAGAGCTTCTTTCCACATGTCGTGTAGGGCGATTCCAGTGTCTCGGTTGCAGGTGGGGACGGACGAGGTCATTATTTCAATAGCCTTGCGGACTATGGTTCCGTAGAAAGTGGATGCGCGTGCAAGAAGTGTAGACTGGGAGCACGCCACACTTCTTGCGCGCGCAAGAAGTGTAGACTGGGAGCACGCCACACTTCTTGCGCGCGCAAGAAGTGTTGACTGGGAGCACGCCACACTTCTGGCGCGCAAGAAGTGTAGACTGGGAGCACGCCACACTTCTGGCGTGCAAGAAGTGTAGACTGGGAGCACGCCACACTTCTGGCGCGCGCAAGAAGTGTAGACTGGGAGCACGCCACACTTCTGGCGCGCCCAAGAAGTGTAGACTGGGAGCACGCCACACTTCTGGCATGCGCAAGAAGTGTAGACTGGGAGCACGCCACACTTCTGGCGCGCCCAAGAAGTGTAGACTGGGAGCACGCCACACTTCTGGCGCACGCAAGAAGTGTAGACTGGGAGCACGCCACACTTCTTGCACGCGCATCCACTTTCTACGGAACCATAGTCTGCAAGGCTATTGAAATAATGACCTCGTCTGTCCCCACCTGCAACCGAGACACTGGAATCACCCTACACAACATGTGGAAAGAAGCTCTTTGTCTAAACAGACCCAACGTCAGTACATAGCATCACTTCACTGAAGACGGAGCGCTGTCTTTGCTCCGAAAAGCTTCTGAGAGTTTTCTCCTAAGAACTTTCAACATGCAAATAGTTTGAAGGATAAACTCTAAAATTTTATTGCTCAATGACAGAGAATTTTAAATTATTTTAAATTAATTTTTGAGCAAGAAGGTCTTTTTAATTGTAAATTCAAAGTTAGAGATAAAATTGCTTTGAGCCAGATGGGGCACTGCCCATGACCTCCTGATAACATGTCAGGTTTGCTGCTGACTGAGCAATCAGCTTTCATTGGATTTCAATTGAATCAACATAAGATCTTTACAATACACAGAAATATCTAATAAATACTTTTGGATTTTACCATTAAACCATTTTTTGTTATACTGCATTCAAGGTTACAACTGCAAAATTGTTCCTAGGCCCAAGAAATAGGGAGGGGGCAGGGCATTATTCAGAATTAGAAATAATTGTTCCAGTTTTTGAAAAATCGAGTCAAATAGTTTTGTTTTCACAAATTATATTTATTATGTTACAGAATCCTAAATAATCGGTGTCGGGGGTGGCTCAGTCGGTAGCGCGCCAGGCTCGTAATCTGTAGTTCCCAGGTTCAAGTCCCAGCTGGGTGAGCGTTGATATTTATCTCCGCAAAATTCCCCGCCCTGCCCATGGTCAGTAGGGGACACCGATGGACTTATAAAGGCCGCTGTCCGTCGGATGGGACGTTAAGCCGTTTCCCCGTGTGCGGGAGAGCCATACCCTGTGCACGTTAAAGAACACGCTGAATGGCCTTGACAGGAGGCTACCATCTGTCTCCCAACAGTGTTCCAGTGGGTCCCCTCCCCCAACCTTCTCTGAGCCAACGGGGTCCATTTGACCTGGCCATTTAGCCCATTGTGTGCAAAAAAAGTGCCGCTCAGAGGTAAAACAACCCAACCGATTGGGCTGGCCCATGCTGTTCCAATTCTTCCAGATGATGTTCTTCCCAATATAACATTCCATACTGGATCAACTCTATTCCATTATTAACTGATAACGTTTTGGCTTAGTTATCAACAGAAGAAGACGTGTCACATTTATGATGTAATTGTGCTTTTCTTGTTAAGTTGAGGCTGACACAGTCACTTAATATATTCACTTTGATGCATTACACCTTGTTTGTAGCAGTCTCTCCATCAAGATGCTCTATATTAAGTTTACCAGTCTTTCCTGATATAACTATTTAACAGGAGCACTTATTTTTAAGTGACCAAATTACACCTTGACATTTCTGATTTCCCCTTTTCTCATTATAGGGAGAGTAAAATATTTGACTAAAACATGACTCCTGAATAGGTCTTAATAATGCATAAAATATTTAACATTTAACCATTAAAATCTTCACTCATAAAACATTAAATACTTTGCAACAAACTACTACATCACAACGCGTTCCACCCCGTTACTAACCTTGGAGCTTCCTCAGGGGCAAATGAAGTCCCACTTAACTAGGGGCGGGGGTGGCTCAGTCGGTAGTGCGCCAGGCTCGTAATCTGTAGTTCCCAGGTTCGAGTCCCAGCTGGGTCAGTGTTGAGATTTATCTCCGCAAAATTCCCCACCCTGCCCACGGTCAGTAAGGGACACTGACGGGCTTGGAAAGGCTGCCGTCCGTCGGATGGGACGTTAAGCCATGGCCCCATGTGTGGGAGAGCCATACCCTGTGCACGTTAAAGAACACGCTGGATGGTCTTGACGGGAGGCTACCATCTGTCTCCCAACAGCTGTTCCAGTGGGTCCCCTCCCCCAACCTTCTCTGAGCCTTCGGGGTCCATGTGACCTAGCCATTTAGCCCATGGTGTGCAAAAAATGCCGCTCTGAGGTAAAACAACCCAACCCAACTCATTCACATTTAACTTAATGAGTCTAAACATTTGCTGATCAAATATACATGAGGATCTGGGGGGTCAAGGAGGCCATCTCCCCACTCTGATAATGACAGTAAGGGTAATGCAAGCCAAAATTTATTAAACAATTTGCATATTTCGCGCATTTTTCAAGTTTTTGAAAACCTCCAAATCGAATTGAAAAATGTTACACTACAATGCAAACCCAGTCTTTTTGAATTCTTGCCCACTCCCTTCCTTTATTTTTTCTAGATCCGCACCCGGTTACATCAGTTAATGTAGGGGTCCACCAACAAATAAATCCACTTCTGCCCTGCCTAATAGTCAACTAGTTACATTACAGTGTTGTTAATTTAGTATTTTTCACTTTCTGCAAAATAAACCCCCTCCACCTCCACTCGATTTCAATTTCTGGAGAGTTGTGTTGGGTTGTTTTACCTCCGAGCGGCACTTTTTTGCACACCATGGGCTAAATGGCCAGGTCACATGGACCCCGAAGGCTCAGAGAAGGTTGGGGGAGGGGACCCACTGGAACAGTTGTTGGGAGACAGATGGTAGCCTCCCGTCAAGGCCATCCAGCGTGTTCTTTAACGTTGGGTTGTTTTACCTCTGAGCGGCACTTTTTTGCACACCATGTGCTAAATGGCCAGGTCACATGGACCCCGAAGGCTCAGAGAAGGTTGGGGGAGGGGACCCACTGGAACAGCTGTTGGGAGACAGATGGTAGCCTCCCGTCAAGGCCATCCAGCGTGTTCTTTAACGTGCACAGGGTATGGCTCTCCCGCACACGGGGCCACGGCTTAAAGTCCCATCCGACGGACGGCGGCCTTTCCAAGCCCATCGGTGTCCCCTACTGACCGTGGGCAGGGCGGGGAATTTTGCGCAGATAAATCTCAACGCTAACCCAGCTGGGACTCGAACCTGGGAACTACAGATTACGAGCCTGGCGCGCTACCGACTGAGCCGCCCCAATTTCTGGAGAAAACACTGGTCAAAACACATGAAACGTAGCAAAGAAACTTTGCTGTTTACGTTATACATTATACCCTTTAACCATTATCCCACCCACAAAATTCATTGGCTGATAATACGAGTTTATATTTAAAATAGTATGCACAGACGTCAATTTGATTTCTAATTATTTAATCGAAAATTTATCGTTAGATAATGATAAATATTTCGTCTAGTAGCGCTCGCAGTAGATTTAGCAAATACTGGAACATAGCATTTCGAGATGGCGTTCTATCTTAGAAATTAAATATTATTGCAGATAATAGTTAAAATGTAAAAGTGTACTTCTGTCTGCTAGACAATGATCTGGTTTGATGTTTTTCTAACAGAAATTGCGTTATAACAAATAGTAAAAATAGTTAGACTTTTTAAAAAAAATACTTAAAATTATATTTTTTACTTGGAGAAACCGTGCATTTCAACGATTGGAGTAAATACCAGGTGTACAGAAGAGAAACTTTTATCTACGATTTTGCTTAGCTAGTATTGTAAATATTGCTGGTGATAAGCATTAAGGCTAGCGAACTTTGTACAAAACTTATACGTAGCCATGTAGTTGGCTAAACTGGAGCTTACGTTTTGCAGCTTTCAGTGATAGGCTGTAAATAGTAGCATTGTGCTAATTGTAGAGGACCATTTGCAAGTTTGGTATAATGTAATATTGTGTATTCTTATGAAACAATAAAACGATATTGCTGTACGTTTTTGTATTTTTTAAGTGGCAGTGTTATATTCGATACAGTGTTAAAAATTACATTTATCACTGGGGACGGATGTTATGGGGTAATCATTTTTGAAATCATAATTAGCATATTTGGAATTACTGATTGGATTGTTTTACCTCTGAACGGCACTTTTTTGCACACCATGGGCTAAATGGCCAGGTCACATGGCCCCGAAGGCTTAGAGAAGGTTTGAGGAGGGGATCCACTGGAACAGCTGTTGGGAGAAGATGGTAGCCTCCCGTCAAGGCCATCCAACGTGTTCTTTAACGTGCACAGGGTATGGCTCTCCCGCACACGGTGCCACGGCTTAACGTCCCATCCGACGGACGGCGGCCTTTCCAAGCCCATCGGTGTCCCCTACTGACCGTAGGCAGGGCGGGGAATTTTGCTGAGATAAATCTCAACGCTGACCCAGCTGGGACTCGAACCTGGGAACTACAGATTACGAGCCTGGCGCGCTACCGACTGAGTCACCCCCGCCCCCGGTACTTACAGCATAAAAGGTTGAGAATCACTGGTATAACTCATCATGATTGCAGTTTGTGTTTGGAATATATATTTTTTCAAGCTACCTTTTTATTAGTGATCGAGGATAAGGCGAATGAAGAATGCTTCTCTTAGCTTAAGACTCTGTGAAAATAAATTGTTCTGTAAATAAACAAAGAGCACAAAATTGTATTCACAAGTAAAATAAAAAGCATCGTTTATTTGTAATATATATATTTCGTACGAAATCATTACAACTGTTCTCTATGCTGAAGAGAGTTTGTTTTGCTGTGCCTTCTCTTGCCTTCACCTTTATTATCGGGGCGGGGGTGGCTCAGTCGGTAGCACGCCAGGCTCGTAATCTGTAGTACCCAGGTTCGAGTCCCAGCTGGGTCAGCGTTGAGATTTATCTCCGCAAAATTCCCCGCCCTGCCCACGGTCAGTAGGGGACACCGATGGGCTTGGAAAGGCCGCCGTCCGTCGGATGGGACGTTAAGCCGTGGCCCCGTGTGCGGGAGAGCCTTACCCTGTGCACGTTAAAGAACACTCTGGATGGCCTTGACGGGAGGCTACCATCTGTCTCCCAACAGCTGTTCCAGTGGGTCCCCTCCCCCAACCTTCTCTGAGCCTTCGGGGTCCATGTGACCTGGCCATTTAGCCCATGGTGTGCAAAAAAGTGCCGCTCAGAGGTAAAACAACCCAACGTTAAAGAACACGCTGGATGGCCTTGACGGGAGGCTACCATCTGTCTCCCAACAGCTGTTCCAGTGGGTCCCCTCCCCCAACCTTCTCTGAGCCTTCAGGGTCCATGTGACCTGGCCATTTAGCCCATGGTGTGCAAAAAAGTGCCGCTCACATTTAAAACAACCCATCGTTAAAGAACACGCTGGATGGCCTTTACGGGAGGCTACCATCTGTCTCCCAACAGCTGTTCCAGTGGGTCCCCTCCCCAACCTTCTCTGAGCCTTCAGGGTCCATGTGACCTGGCCATTTAGCCCATGGTGTGCAGCTCAGAGGTAAAACAACCCAACGTTAAAGAACACGCTGGATGGCCTTGACGGGAGGCTACCGTCTGTCTCCCAACAGCTGTTCCAGTGGGTCCCCTCCCCCAACCTTCTCTGAGCCTTCGGGGTCTATGTGACCTGGCCATTTAGCCCATGGTGTGCAAAAAAGTGCCGCTCAGAGGTAAAACAACCCAACATTAAAGAACACGCTGGATGGCCTTGACGGGAGGCTACCATCTGTCTCCAATCAGCTATTCCAGTTAATCCCCTCCCCCAACCTTCTCTTAACCTTCGGGGTCCATGTGACCTGGCCATTTAGTCCATGGTGTGCAAAAAAGTGCCGCTCAGAGGTAAAACAACCCAACGTTAAAGAACACGTTGGATGGCCTTGACGGGAGGCTACCATCTGTCTCCCAACAGCTGTTCCAGTGGGTCCCCTCCCCCAACCTTCTCTGACCCTTCGGGGTCCATGTGACCTGGCCATTTAGCCCATGGTGTGCAAAAAAAGTGCCGCTCAGAAGTAAAACATCCCAACCTGTATGGTAACACAAACATTGCCATATATTTCTACAGTCGTATCAGAATATGACCACCCACGGATCACAATATACCCGCCCAGACTCATCACAAAGTACACATGAGAAGGTCGACAACATGGAGATATAAGCGGCCGGCCAGGACAGATGAGCCATAGTGCGTAACGCAATGCAAGCAGTATGGACGTAGGTATTGATTTGACGGATATTAAAAAATTAACATCAGCTATGGCGCCAACGGTGGAAGCATCATGGAAACAGCAGACTTCATGGGCTGTTCGCAAGGTGCTGTAGTAAGGGTGTACCAAGAATGGACCACTGGCACACCAAGCACCTCCAGACTCGTAACTGTGGAGCCCCAAGCCATCGACCCCAGAGAACGTCGCATCCGTCGACTGGTAAAGTGCAATCAACACACAACAGTGCAGCAATTGACCACTCAAATGAACTCTGGGGCACCGAGGTACGTGTCCCCAATAACAGTAGAGCAGAGGGTTGGGTTGTTTTACCTCTGAGCGGCACTTTTTTGCTCACCATGGGCTAAATGGCCAGGTCACATGGACCCCGAAGGCTCAGAGAAGGTTGGGGGAGTAGATCCACTGGAACATTTGGGTTGTTTTACCTCTGAGCGGCACTTTTTTGCACACTATGGGCTAAATGGTCAGGTCACATGGACCCCAAAGGCTCAGAGAAGGTTGGGGGAAGGGACCCACTGGAAGAGCTGTTGGGAGACAAATGGTAGCCTCCCGTCAAGGCCATCCAGCGTGTTCTTTAACATTGGGTTGTTTTACCTGTGAGCGGCACTTTTTTGCACACCATGGGCTAAATAGCCAGGTCACATCATGGGCCCCGAAGGCTCAGAGAAGGTTGGGGGAAAGGACTCACTGGAACAGCCGTTGGGAGACAAATAGCAGCCTCCCGTCAAGGCCATCCAGCATGTTCTTTAACGTGCACAGGGTATGGCTCTCCTGCAGACGGGGCCACGGTTTAACGTCCCATCCGACGGACGGTGGCATTTCCAAGCCCACCGGTGTCCCTTACTGACCGTGGGCAGGGCAGGGAATTTTGCGGAGATAAATCTCCACGCTGACCCAGCTGGGACTCGAACCCGGGAACTACAGATTACAAGCCTGGCACGCTACCGACTGAGCCATCCCCACCCCAGCGAACCGAGGTACGTGTCCCCAATAACAGTAGAGCGAACCCTGTTATGCATGGGTCTCCGGAGTCGACCTTGCTTAAAGACGCCTATGTTAACCAGGGTCCATTGGCAACGATGCCTACAGTTGGGTTCTTTTACCTCTGAGCGGCACTTTTTTTGCACATAATGGGCTAAATGGTCAGGTCACAAGGACCCCAAGGCTCAGAGAAGATTGGGACAGCTGTTCGGAGACTGATGGCAGCCTCCCGTCAAGGCCACCCAGTGCGTTCTTTAACGTGCATAGGGTGCGAGTCTCTCGCACACGGCTTAACGTCACATCCGATGGACGGCGGCTTTCCAAGGACATCGGTGTTCCCTGCTGACCGTACAGGGAGTTTTCAGGATATAAAATTCAACGCTGACACAGGGGGAAATCGAATCTGGGAATTGCAGATTACAATACTGGCATGCTACCGACTGAGCCACCCCGCCTACAGTTCGCACGGGACTACCGTCATTGGAAGAGTGGAAAAAGGTTGGCATTTCCACTGAATCGAGGTTTCTACTCCACAGAAATGACGGATACGGTGTTCAGACACATGAGGACCAACACCAAAAATGCTTTCCAGTCAAGTTGGGTTGTTTTACCTCTGAGCGGCACTTTTTTGCACACCATGGGCTAAATGGCCAGGTCACATGGACCCCGAAGGCTCAGAGAAGGTTGGGGGAGGGGACCCACTGGAACAGCTGTTGGGAGACAGATGGTAGCCTCCCGTCAAGGCCATCCAGCGTGTTCTTTAACGGGCACAGGGTATGGCTCTCCTGCACACGGGGCCACGGCTTAACGTCCCATCCGACGGACGGCGGCCTTTCCAAGCCCATCGGTGTCCCCTACTGACCGTGGGCAGAGCGGGGAATTTTTGCGGAGATAAATCTCAACGCTGACCCAGCTGGGACTCGAACCTGGGAACTTCCATTAAAGTACAGGTAACCCCCCCGTTCATCGCGAAGGATACGTTCTGAACATGGTCGCGATAAGCAAAATTTTGCGATCAACGGGGAATTTTAAAAAAAATTTTAAAATTCGAAAAAATACTTTGTTAATAAAATAAATATTATTAATTCTATTAAAAAATATCCGAACGCTATGGTTGATTACAGAATTCAGAAAAAATATCCGGCAACGATTTTTTTAGAAATTAGTGATCTGCCAACCTTCGTGTCACGTGACACGAAGGTTGGCAGATCACTAATTTCTAAAAAACGTTGCTAGATATTTTTTCTGAATTTTTTTAATCAACCATAGTGTTCGGATACTTTTTTGAGCGACTGTACATGTGTATGATGTGACAGAGCGAGAAAGAAAGTTAGCACGCACGTGCAACATTGGTTTTGACTTTTCCTGGCATGTTTCAAAGCCACACAAGTGCCGAGATACAAAAATATCGCGATATAACGAATCCGCACTCGCCGGGGTCACGATGAACGGGGGTTACCTGTACAGGCCAGCGATGGCAATGTGCATATCTGGGGGATGTTTTTCTGGTACCACTGGATGGGTCCATGAACGCCAATGGCTACCTGTCCGTCCTCATTGACCATATGCATCCCCATATTTGACGTTTACCCTGGTGGTGTCTACCAACAGGACAATGCGCCCTGCCATGTCGCTAAGGTGGTGCACGACTGGTTTGAAGAACACGACACCGATGTCTCCATTCTCCCATGGCTGTCAAAATTTCCAGACCTCAATCCCATAGGGCACTTGTCGGACCATTTGGATCGACAGGTTCGGCGTGCGGACACACAACCACGTCATTTCCGGAACCTGAACTTTCGTGCTTTGCTGGAGTCCGAATGGGCAGTGTGCCTCTTGGCAACCTTCCAAGGCCTCACTGTGTCCATGCAACGCAGTCTCATCATCGAACCAAGGGTGGTTATTCCCATTATTAGGTGGGGTGGGGGTGGCTAAGTCGGTAGCGCGCCTGGCTCGTAATCTGTAGTTCCCAGGTTCGAGTCCCAGCTGGGTCAGCGTTGAGATTTATCTCCGCAAAATTCCCCGCCCTGCCCACGGTCAGTAGGGGACACCGATGGGCTTGGAAAGGCCGCTGTCCGTTGGATGGGACGTTAAGCCGTGGCCCCGTGTGCGGGAGAGACATACCCTGTGCACGTTAAAGAACACGCTGGATGGCCTTGACGGGAGGCTACCATCTGTCTCGCAACAGCTGTTCTAGTGGGTCCCCTCCCCCAACCTTCTCAGAGCCTTCGGAGTCCATGTGACCTGGCCATTTAGCCCATGGTGTGCAAAAAATTGCCGCTCAGAGGCAAAACAACCCAACCTAAAGTACATCTATTCTTAAATTTACATGGTTTTGGTTTTTACATGATCAAGAAGATACAAACAGTTTCATTTTACATAAACAACTGATTTATTTCACAATTTTCACTGTTGGGAGATTTATATCTCCTGTGTTGCAGCTAGAGATACTAAACAATTTGATGGTAATAGTTTGTTATAGGTGTTGTGCAGTTAAAAGCTTAAGTATATTTACAATACGAGAGGCTTATCTTGGCTGGTACATTTGCCGTAGTTGCTGCTGAGGCTTACAGTCAGTTGCTGCAGTGCTCTAGACATCAGATCACAGGCCCCATAGCTTTGCTGGGTGGTCATTGGCTTTGTCTGCTGATGCATGGAATGTTCATTTGTTTAGTACATGGTGCATTGTTTTTTTTTTAAGCATGCTTCAGGATGACTTGTTATGGGGAGCAGTTGCCATGGAGATGTTCTTCCAGCTTTCACTGTGATGTGTGGTAGAGGATCATCTGCTGCTGCTTAACACATTTGACATATATGTTTCAGCATGATGCATTGGGTTGGGTTGTTTTACCTCTGAGCGGCACTTTTTTGCACACCATGGGCTAAATGGCCAGGCCACAAAGACCCCGAAGGCTCAGAGAAGGTTGGGGGAGGGGACCCACTGGAACAGCTGTTGGGAGACAGATGGTAGCCTCCCGTCAAGGCCACCCATGATGTTCTTTAACGTTGGGTTGTTTTACCTCTGAGCGGCACTTTTTTGCACACCATGGGCTAAATGGCCAGGTCAAATGGATCCCGAAGGCTCAGAGGTTGGGGGAGGGGACCCACTGGAACAGCTGTTGGGAGACAGATGGTAGCCTCCCGTCAAGGCCATCCAGCGTGTTCTTTAACGTGCACAGGGTATGGCTCTCCCACACACGGGGCCACGGCTTAACGTCCCATCCGACGGACGGCGGCCTTTCCAAGCCCATCGGTGTCCCCTACTGACCGTGGGCAGGGCGCGGAAATTTTGCGGAGATAAATCCCAACGCTGACCCAGCTGGAACTCGAACCTGGGAACTACTGATTACGAGCCTGGTGCGCTACCGACTGAGCGACCCTCGCCCTTCCTATATGGGACAGCCATATCCTGTGCACGTTAAAGAACACGCTGGATGGCCTTGACGGGAGGTTACCATGTCTCCGAACAACTGTTCCAGTCCTCTCCCCCAACCTTCTCTCAGCCGTCGATGTCCTTGTGACCTGGCCATTTAGCCAGTTGTATGCATAAAGAGTGCTGCTCAGTAAAACAACCCAACTGATAGATGTGGCTACTCATATTGATTCCATCGGATGGGACGTTAAGCTGTGGCCCCGTGTGCGGGAGAGCCATACCCTGTGCACGTTAAAGAACACGCTGGATGGCCTTCACGGGAGGCTACCATCTGTCTCCCAGCAGCTGTTCCAGTGGGTCCCCTCCCCCAACCTTCTCTGAGCCTTCGGGGTCCATGTGACCTGGCTATTTAGCCCATGGTGTGCAAAAAAGTGCCGCTCAGAGGTAAAACAACCCAACCCAATTCTCATATTGAATATTTTTGCTTGGACAATGTTATAAAAATAAAGGTGAGACCCATAAAAAAGGGTGAAAAATATATCGTATGATAGCATAAATTCCAATCAGAGTTTTGCAAAGAAACATTCATTTGAATATGGATTTTGTTGATGATAGCTTCTCAGCCTTGTTTGCATATTCATTAATGCTGAAGGTGAGGTTGGAGCGACTCTGTTGATATTTCGTGCCATTCTATTCTCGTTTTTTGTAGCTGTCATTCGAATGATATAGTCGTCTTACAGTATGCCGTTTGAACGCTGCAGTCGAGATAAAAACAAATCGGGCATTCGCTGAGCCACTTTTACAGTCTGGTTTACCTCAGAGTGGAACAGAATTGACTAAATAGTTATCATAAGAACTCGAAAAAGGGTTGGGTTGAGTTGTTTTACCTCTGAGCGGCACTTTTTTGCACACCATGGGCTAAATGGCCAGGACACATGGACTCCGAAGGCTCAGAGAAGGTTGGGGGAGGGGACCCACTGGAACAGCTGTTGGGAAACAGATGGTAGCTTCCCGTCAAGGCCATCCAGCGTGTTCTTTAACGTTGGGTTGTTTTACCTCTGAGCGGCACTTTTTTGCACACCATGGGCTAAATGGCCAGGTCACATGGACCCCGAAGGCTCAGAGAAGGTTGGGGGAGGGGACCCACTGGAACAGTTGTTAAGAGACAGATGGTAGCCTCCCGTCAAGGTCATCCAGCGTGTTCTTTAACGTTGGGTTGTTTTACCTCTGAGCGGCACTTTTTTGCACACCATGGGCTAAATGGCCAGGTCACATGGACCCCAAAGGCTCAGAAAAGGTTGGGGCAGGGGACCCACTGGAACAGTTGTTAAGAGACAGATGGTAGCCTCCCGTCAAGGCCATCCAGCGTGTTCTTTAACGTGCACAAGGTATGGCTCTCCCGCACACGGGGCCACGGATTAACGTCCCATCCTACGGACGGCAGCCTTTCCAAGCCCATCGGTGTCCTCTACTGACCGTGGGCAGGGCGGCGAATTTTGCGGAGATAAATCTCAACGCTGACCCAGCTGGGACTCGAATCTGGGAACTACAGATTATGAGCATGACGCGCTGCCGACTGAGCCACCCCCGCCCCTTTGATGTTGGTCTTCCACGTACCACCAAAACAGCTCTTACCTGGCGAGGCATGGACACAAGATTTCTAAAAGTGTCTTGTGGTATCTGGTATCAACACGTTACCAGCAGATCCTTTTTGTAAGTTACGTGATTGAGTCGCTGCAGATCGAATATGATGTTCGAACACAAACCACAGATGCTGGATTGACGTTTGGGGAATTTGAAGGCCTGGGGAATACCTGCAAGTCTTCCTCATTTTCCGCAAACTATTCTCGAACAATCCAGACAGTATGGCATGGCGCATTATCTTGCTGAAAGGCACTGCTAGAGGGAAATACTGTTGCCATGAAACGATGTACCTGGTCTACAATGATGTTTAATAGGAGGTAGATGTCATAGTTTCCTGCACATGAATGACTGGACCAGGGTTTCCCCAGCAGAACTTGGGGCGGGGTGGCTCAGTCGGCAGCGCGCCAGGCTCGTAATCTGTAGTTCCCAGGTTCGAGTCCCAGCTGGGTCAGCGTTGAGATTTATCTCAAAATTTCCCGCCCTGCCCACGGTCAGTAGGGGACACCGATGGGCTTGGAAAGGCCGTCGTCCGTCGGATGGGACGTTCAGCCGTGGCCCCGTGTGCGGGAGAGCCATACCGTGCACGTTAAAGAACACGTTGGATGGCCTTGACGGGAGGCTACCATCTGTCTCCCAACAGCTGTTGCAGTGGGTCCCCTCCCCCAACCTTCGGGGTCCATGTGACCTGGCCATTTAGCCCATGGTGTGAGAAAAAGTACCGCTCAGAGGTAAAACAACCCAACGTTAAAGAACACACTGGATGGCCGTGACGGAAGGCTACCACTGTCTCCCAACAGCTGTTCCAGTGGGTCACCTCCCCCAACCTTCTCTGAGCCTTCGGGGTCCATGTGACCTGGCCATTTAGCCCATGGTGTGCAAAAAAGTGCATCTCAGAGGTAAAACAACCCAACGTTAAAGAACACGCTGGATGGCCTTGACGGGAGGCTACCATCTGTCTCCCAACAGCTGTTACAGTGGGTCCCCTCCCCCAACCTTCTCTGTGCCTTCGGGGTCCATGTGACCTGGCCATTTAGCCCATGGTATGCAAAAAAGTGCCGCTCAGAGGTAAAACAACCCAACGTTAAAGAACACGCTGGATGGCCTTGACGGGAGGTTACCATCTGTCTCCCAACAGCTGTTCCAGTGGGTCCCCTCCCCCAACCTTCTCTGTACCTTCGGGGTCCATGTGACCTGGCCATTTAGCCCATGGTGTGCAAAAAAGTGCCGCTCAGAGGTAAAAGAACCCAACGTTAAAGAACACGCTGGATGGCCTTGACGGGAAGCTACCATCTGTCTCCCAACAGCTGTTCCAGTGGGTCCCCTGCCCCAACCTTCTCTGAGCCTTCGGGGTCCATGTGACCTATCCATTTAGCCCATGGTGTGCAAAAAAGTGCCGCTCAGAGGTAAAACAACCCAACGTTAAAGAACACGCTGGATGGCCTTGACGGGTGGCTACCATCTGTCTCCCAACAGCTGTTCCAGTGGGTGCCCTCCCCCAACCTTCTCTGTGCCTTCGGGGTCCATGTGACCTGGCCATTTAGCCCATGGTGTGCAAAAAAGTGTCGCTCAGAGGTAAAACAACCCAACGTTAAAGAACACGCTGGATGGCCTTGACGGGAGGCTACCATCTGTCTCCCAACAGCTGTTCCAGTGGGTCCCCTGCCCCAACCTTCTCTGAGCCTTCGGGGTCCATGTGACCTGGCCATTTAGCCCATGGTGTGCAAAAAAGTGCCACTCAGAGGTAAAACATCCCAACCCAAACTCACTTAAGTCCGCTGCCTTTCCCATCTGAATACCACTGAGTAACAGAGATCAATATCAGGTGTTCTTTATACCGTTTCATGACCTTACCTGCAGTTGCTTTGATTTGCATAAACACACACTTGTCGATGTTTTGGTTCTTCAGTGTATATATTTTGCTGTTTTCAAAATCTTTAGATATTGGTTAATAGTGCGAGTCCTGTATGGTAACACAAACATTGCCATATATTTCTACAGTCGTATCAGAATATGACCACACACGGATCACAATGTACACGCCCAGACTCATCACAAAGTACACATGGCAAGGTCGACCACATGGAGATATAAGCGGCCGGCCAGGACAGATGAGCCATAGTGCGTAACGCAATGCAAGCAGTATGGACGTAGGTATTGATTTGACGGATGTTAAAAAATTAATATGAGCTATGGCGCCAACTGTGGAAGCATCATGGAAACAGCAGACTTCATGGGCTGTTCGCAAGGTGCTGTAGTAAGGGTGTACCAAGAATGGACCACTGACACACCAAGCACCTCCAGACTCATAACTGTGGAGTCCCAAGCCATGGACCCCAGAGAACGTCGCATCCGTCGACTGGTACTGGGCAATCAACACACAACAGTGCAACTCAAATAAACTCTGGGTACCGAGGTTGGGTTGTTTTACCTCTGAGCGGCACTTTTTTGCACACCATGGGCTAAATGACCAGGTGACAAAGACCCCGAAGGCTCAGAGAAGGTTGGGGGAGGGGTTGTTGTTGTGTTGTTTTACCTCTGAGCGGCACTTATTTGCACACCTTGGGCTAAATGGCCAGGTCACAAGGACCCCGAAGGCTCAGAGAAGGTTGGGGGAGGGGACCCACTGGAAAAGCTGTTGGGAGACAGATGGTAGCCTCCCGTCAAGGCCATCCAGTGTGTTCTTTAACATTGGGTTGTTTTACCTCTGAGCGGCACTTTTTTGCATACCTTGGGTTAAATGGCCAGGTCACATGGACCCCAAAGGCTCAGAGAAGGTTGGGGGAAGGGACCCACTGGAACGGCTGTTGGGAGACAGATGGTAGCCTCCCGTCAAGGCCATCCAGTGTGTTCTTTAACGTTGGGTTGTTTTACCTCTGAGCGGCACTTTTTTGCACACCATGGGCTAAATGGCCAGGTCACATGGACCCCGAATGCTCAGAGAAGGTTTGGGGAGGGGACCCACTGGAACAGCTGTTGGGAGACAGATGGTAGTCTCCAGTAAGACCATCCAGTCTGTTCTTTAAAGTGCACAGGGTATGGTTCTCCCGCACACGGGGCCACGGCTTAACGTCCCATCCGACGGACGGCGGTCTTTCCAAGCCCATCGGTGTCCCCTACTGACTGTGGGCAGGGCGGGGAATTTTGCGGAGATAAATCTCAACGCTGACCCAGCTGGGACTCGAACCCGGGAACTACAGATTACAAGCCTGGCGCGCTACCGACAGCCACCCCCACCCCAGCGAACCGAGGTACGTGTCCCCAATAACAGTAGATCGAACCCTGTTACGCATGGGTCTCCAGAGTCGACCATGCTTAAAGGCGCCTATGTTAACCAGGGTCCATTGGCAACGATGCCTACAGTTGGGTTGTTTTACCTCTGAGCGGTACTTTTTTTGCACATAATGGGCTAAATGGTCAGGTCACAAGGACCCCAAAGGCTCAGAGAAGATTGGGACAGCTTTTGGGAGACTGATGGCAGCCTCCCGTCAAGGCCATCCAGTGCGTTCTTTAACGTGCACAGGTTGCGACTCTCCCGCACACGGCTTAACGTCACATCCGATGGACGGCGGCCTTTCCAAGCCCATCGGTGTCCCCTACTGACCGTACAGGGAGTTTTGAGGATATAAAATTCAACGCTGACACAGGGGAAATCGAATCTGGGAATTGCAGATTACAATACTGGCACGCTACCGACTGAGCCACCCCGCCTACAGTTCGCACGGGACTACCGTCATTGGAAGAGTGGAAAAAGGTTGCCTTTTCCACTCAATCGAGGTTTCTACTCCACAGAAATGACGGATACGGTGTTCAGACACGAGGACCAACACCAAAAACGCTTTCCAGTCAAGTTGGGTTGTTTTACCTCTGAGCAGCACTTTTTTTGCACACCATGGGCTAAATGGCCAGGTCACATGGACCCCCGAAGGCTCAGAGGTTGGGGGAGGGGACCCACTGGAACAAGCTGTTGGCAGATAGATGGTAGCCTCCCGTCAAGGCCATCCAGCGTGTTCTTTAACGTGCACAGGGTATGTCTCTCCCACACACGGGGCCACGGCTTAACGTCCCATCCGACGGACGTCGGCCTTTCCAAGCCCATCGGTGTCCCCTACTGACCGTGGGCAGGGCGGGGAATTTTTGCGGAGATATATCTCAACGCTGACCCAGCTGGGACTCGAAACTGGGAACTTCTATTCAAGTACAGGCCAGCGATGGCAGTGTGCATATCTGGGGGATGTTTTCCTGGTACCACTGGATGGGTCCATGAATGCCAATGGCTACCTGTCCGTTCGCATTGACCATATGCATCCCCATATTTGACGTTTACCCTGGTGGTGTCTATCAACAGGACAATGCGCTCTGCCATGTCGCTAAGGTGGTGCACGACTGGTTTGAAGAACACGACACCGATGTCTCCATTCTCCCTTGGCTGTCAAAATTGCCCGACCTCAATCCCATAGAGCACTTGTCGGACCATTTGGATCGACAGGTTCGGCGTGCGGACACACAACCACGTCATTTCCGGAACCTGAACATCCGTGCTTTGCTGGAGTCCGAATGGGCTGGGTTGGGTTGTTTTACCTCTGAGCGGCACTTTTTTGCACACCATGGGCTAAATGACCAGGTCACAAAGACCCCGAAGGCTCAGAGAAGGTTTGGGGAGAGGACCCACTGGCACAGCTGTTGGGAGACAGATGGTAACCTCCCGTCAAGGCCATCCAGCGTGTTCTTTAACGTGCACAGGTTATGTCTCTCCCGCACACGGGCCCACGGCTTAACGTCCCATTCGACGGACGGCGGCATTTCCAAGCCCACCGGTGTCCCCTACTGACCGTGGGCAGGGCGGGGAATTTTTGCGGAGATAAATCTCAACGCTGACCCAGCTGGGACTCGAACCTGGGAACTACAGATTACGAGCCTGGCGCGCTACCGACTAAGCCACCCCTGCCCACTCCGAATGGGCAGTGTGCCTCTTGGCAACCTTCCAGGGACTCACTGTGTCCATGACACGCAGTCTCATCATCGAACCAAGGGTGGTTATTCCGATTATTAGGTAGGTGGTCATATTATTCTGATACGTTGTGTTGGGTTGTTTTACCTCTGAGCGGCACTTATTTTGCACATCATGGGCTAAATGGCCACGTCACAAGGACCCCTAAGGCTCAGAGAAGGTTGGGGGAGATGACCCACTGGAACAGCTGTTGGGAGACAGATGGTAGCCTCCCGTCAAGGCCATCCAGCGTGTTCTTTAACGTGCACAGGGTATGGCTCTCCCGCACACGGGGCCACGGCTTAACGTCCCATCCGACGGACGGCGGCCTTTCCAAGCCCATCGGTGTCCCCTACTGACCGTGGGCAGGGCGGGGAATTTTGTGGAGATAAATCTCAACGCTGACCCAGTTGGGACTCGAACCTGGAAACTACAGATTACGAGCCTGGCGCGCTACCGACTGAGCCACCCCCGCCCCCTTATTCTGATACGACTGTGTATATAAATTGCAACGAAATAAAGAGTCAAGTTGCAGGTTTTTAATTTTATTTAATCTGAATAAAAATACTAGTCTAACAAAACGAATACAAATTGAAAAAACAGTAATATAAGCATTGTTCTCTAACTACCCGTATTGATAATGACAGAAGCATAGAGGTGTGGCTCCCAAAGGTTTCAATTCCAGACTAGAAGCTAACAAAGAATAAAATTGCAGAAGGTTCATCTGAGTAGAAGTATTCTTTCACAGAACTTCTCATACAAAATAAAAGCACAAAAATACAAATATGGGCGGTTCAGCCAAATTCTGGAAACTGATTTTCTAAGTATCGCTGAAATCACAATGTGTACTTCGTTACAAAAAATATGGTTTCGCTGTTGCCATTTCCGTATGAGCTAGTTAGACAAATATATTTTGCAATTCATGTCGGGGCGTGGGTGGCTCAGTCGGTAGCGCGCCAGGCTCATAATCTGTAGTTCCCAGGTTCGAGTCCCAGCTGGGTCAGCGTTGAGATTTATCTCCGCAAAATTCCCCGCCCTGCCCACGGTCAGTAGGGGACACCGATGGGCTTGGAAAGGCCGCCGTCCGTTGGATGGGACGTTAAGCCGTGGCCCCGTGTGCGGGAGAGACATACCCTGTGCACGTTAAAGAACACGCTGGATGGCTTTGACGGGGGGATACCATCTGTCTCCCAACAGCTATTCCAGTGGGTCCCCTCCCCCAACCTTCTCTGAGCCTTCGGGGTCCTTGTGGCCTGGCCATTTAGCCCATGGTGTGCAAAATAGTGCCGCTCAGAGGTAAAACAACCCAACGTTAAAGAACCCGCTGGATGGCCTTGACGGGAGGCTACCATCTGTCTCCCAACAGCTGTTCCAGTGGGTCCCCTACCCCAACCTTCTCTGAGCCTTCGGGTCCATGTGACCTGGCCATTTAGCCCATGGTGTGCAAAAGAGTGCCGTTCAGAGGTAAAACAACCCAACGTTAAAGAACCCGCTGGATGGCCTTGACGGGAGGCTACCATCTGTCTCCCAACAGCTGTTCCAGTGGGTCCCCTCCCCCAACCTTCTCTGAGCCTTCGGGGTCCTTGTGGCCTGGCCATTTAGCCCATGGTGTGCAAAAAAGTGCCGCTCAGAGGTAAAACAACCCAACGTTAAAGAACCCGCTGGATGGCCTTGACGGGAGGCTACCATCTGTCTCCCAACAGCTGTTCCAGTGGGTCCCCTACCCCAACCTTCTCTGAGCCTTCAGGGTCCATGTGACCTGGCCATTTGGCCCATGGTGTGCAAAAGAGTGCCGTTCAGAGGTAAAACAACCCAATTCATGTCACTTAAGATACATTTAGAAAAGAAAATATTTTGGTAGCCAAATGCAACTTAGGGTGTTTACTTATTTTTCTGGCATTTTATCTCAATAGGGATTTTGTACACTACAAATTCTTTCTATAACATAAACCAATTCTTAATCTTTTTAACCGTTTTCAGATTCAAACTTAAAAATAGAGCTCCCCACCTGATGCAAAAAAATTTATATTTGATTTATTTACGTAATTAAAAAATATTTCTGCAAATTTTGTTTTCACTCCTACATCACCAGGCTTATGGGTTGGGTTGTTTATGTTATCAAGAGGTCGTAGGTTACCTCTGAGCCTACGACCTCTTGATAACATAAACAACCTCTGAGCGGCACTTTTTTGCACACCATGGGCTAAATGGCCAGGTCACATGGACGCCGAAGGCTCAGAGAAGGTTGGGGGAGGGGACCCACTGGAACAGCTGTTGGGAGACAGATGGTAGCCTCCCGTCAAGGCCATCCAGCGTTCTTTAACGTTGGGTTGTTTTACCTCTGAGCGGCACTTTTTTGCACACCATGGGTTAAATGGCCAGGTCACATGGACCCCGAAGGCTCAGAGAAGGTTGGGGGAGGGGACCCACTGGAATAGCTGTTGGGAGACAGATGGTAGCCTCCCGTCAAGGCCATCCAAGCGTGTTCTTTAACGTGCACAGGGTATGGCTCTCCCGCACACGGGGTCACGGCTTAACGTCCCATCCGACGGACGGCGGCCTTTCCAAGCCCATCGGTGTCCCCTACTGACCGTGGGCAGGGAGGGGGAAATTTTGCAGAGATAAATCTCAACGCTGACCCACCTGGGAACTCGCACCTGGACTCGAACCTGGGAATTACAGATTACGAGCCTGGCGCGCTACCGACTGAGCCACCCCCGCCCATTACTCTGAAGGAGGAGATGGGGTTGTGCATGGCAACACCATCACCAACTTCAGTATGTCATAGAAAATACCTGATTGGATCATGAAGTATGAATTGTGTGGATGTGATGGCTTTTGGTATGATGGATGAAACACAGTTGGTGAATATACCTAGCAATGTTTTATTAGCAAGAAAGGACGATCTTATAGATCCTACGGTGGGGAGCTCAGTGCTCAGCTCAATGCTAAACTGGCTGGGACTCACACCTGAGAATTACTGATTACAAGCATGGTGCCAAATTCCCATCCCAATATTTGGTAACAGGTGAAGATTGTAAGTCATATTATGAACTGGGAAGTAATCTTATTTTTGTGATTTTAATGTAGTTTTCCCCATGAATATCAAAACTAGATAACTTACATCTATGGACAAAAATACAAATAAATAATCTTTCACATTTTGAGTGGTCAAAGTTTATTGTGCTTGCAGACAATGATAGGAAGATACATAATCCAAGCTCTACACTATATTGCAAAAAGTGTCCGGACACTTTCATGTTAAGTGAACGAACAGCCACATTGAAATCTACCTAACTTTGAAAATAAGCTTTTTACAGGAAAAAGTCAATAGACATAAATTGAAGATTTCTGTCAGAGCTCTCTAAATCTCTATTTTCTATAATATTAATTTAATATTTAAAGAGTTATGGAAGCTGAAACATTTAAGTGAAACTTGCTAGTTTTGAAAATTTACTTCAAAAAGTTAAATCACTACTGTTATAAGTTGTTCGCAATATAAATGTAATATCTGAATTTTGTGTAAGGATTTTTGAAGTTTTCATCGATTTGGGGGGTGGGGAATATTTTGGAAGTGTAGTGTGTGATAACATTTGTTGTTAAATATTATAGCTTCCATAACTCTTTAAATATTAGATTAATATTATAGAAAATAGAGATTTACAATTTATGTCTAGTGATTTTTTTCGGTAAAAAGCTTCTTTTCAAAGTTAGGTAGATTTGAATGTGGCTATTTGTTTACTTAACATGAAAGTGCTCGGACACTTTTACCATATAGTATATTTATGCATGATTTCAGAGTATCAAGGTTGAATATAATTCTACTGCCTCTCTCAGAAAAAAAGCGAGTGCTAAATATTTCAAAGTAGTATGGTATTGGCTGTCACCTGCTTAAAATAGTCCTTTCAGAGTATCGTTGCTTTCTTTACATTTCTTCATTCAACTAATTTTTCTTTCGCTAACTTTAATAAGTTAAAGTTTTGGATTATATTTTTGGACCTTTTGAAACAGTAAGAAAATCTTACATATTAATTGTTAAATAATGTCAGGGAAAAAGACTGAAAATGAATTTTTGGATTGTTAGGTTGAATAAAATGTGGAAAATATTGAAGAACACATGTATGATTTCTATTATTTACAATGCTGAAAAAAGTTAAAATAAATTACGATTGAATATATAAATGAATGAGTACATAAGAGGCAGAGTATTAAATTCTCAAGATTTAGAAAAAAAAAACTCTTTCAAATGGAAGCAACTGCGTAAGTTTATATATATAATGTGACACCTAAATAACAGTATTCATCAAACAGCAAAATTCTATATCAAAATACAAGTTTCATATCTGATATACTAAAAAAAAATGTTTATGGACTACCGATCTTTATTCAAATAAATTTCATGAATGCCATGACTGTTATGAGAGAAATTAAGAGTCGTTCAGGCTCAGATTTTACAACCCAGACTCAAACTACTTTGATGATTACTGAGCCTGTTGCTAGCAAAAAAAAATTTTTTGACACACCATATGCCATATATAATACAAATGAATGCTAAATGTAAATAATACTAATATAATAAATAATATATATATATAAAGATATTAAATACAAATGTTAAAAATATAAAATCACTATTTATATAATAAATTTTATAGACCATTGTGTCTAAAAGAAGTATATTAATTTTCAAATGCAAATAAGTAGCATTAAAAAATAATACTATGGTGTCCAAAATTTAAATTCAATCCTTCAAATAGAAATAAAGTTGTTAAACATGTGTCTGTAAACTCTGCAAAATATGTTAGTTGATGTGCCCTTTACATACCTTAGTACAGGTAACTCCTGTTTAATGCAGATTCATTATAATGCAGTTTTTACTTTTTTTTTTCAGTAAAATGTCTTTAAAAAATCTTAAAAATAATGTACATAGACAAATATGCATAAGTATTTGGTGTATAAATACACATAATTTATGTAATATGAATGATAATCATTTTTGTTGAATCAAAACATCCATTACAATATAAAGAAAATATATCAAAAAAGATCAACAAGATATGCAAAAAACAAGCAAAGAAAAAATATCCTTGTGTAATGCAGGTTTCCCTGGAACCCATCTCCTGAGTTAAATGGTGGGTTACCTGTACATACCAAGGCCTAACAGTTTCAACACTATAACAAGACTTTTAACTTCAGAAGAAATTAAAATCTCTCTCAGTCCACCTAAGTTTGACAGGTTAAAGGATAGAGATCAGACTACGAACTACCAAGTTTTTGGGCATAAGAAAGGGTTGGGTTGTTTTGCATCTGCGCAACTTTTTTTTTTGCACATACTGGGCTAAATGGCCAGGTCACAAGGACCTGAGGCTCAGAGAAGGTTGGGGGAGGAGACCCACTGAACAGCTGTTACAAGATAGATCAGGGGGTATAAGCAAATCCCTCAAATCAATTATTCAAATAATTCAATAAATTAATTCCAAATATTCTAGGGGGAAAAAAAATCTTGGTGTCAATGTTTATTTGGATTCCTTTCATAATGCCTTCTATTATACAAGTATTTAATTATTTCACATGTTTTTTGGTTTGTGATATTGCAACCTACAGATTACCTTGGTCATAGATCAAAAACTCCCAGTCAGTAGTTCCCCAGATTGAGAAATATGGTAGAATAGTTTTAAGTTTCCAAAATGGGCTTTGGATTGGATTGTTTTACCTCTGAGCGGCACTTTTTTGCACACCATGGGCTAAATGGCCAGGCCACAAGGACCCCGAAGGCTCAGAGAAGGTTGGGGGAGGGGACCCACTGGAACAGCTGTTGGGAGACAGATGGTAGCCTCCCATCAAGGCCATCCAGTGTGTTCTTTAACGTGCACAGGGTATGGCTCTCCCGCACACGGGGCCACGGCTTAACGTCCCATCTGACGGACGGCGGCCTTTTCAAGCCCAGCGGTGTCCCCTACTGACCGTGGGCAGGGCAGGGAAATTTTGCGGAGATAAATCTCAACGCTGACCCAGCTGGGACTCGAACCTGAGAACTACAGATTACGAGCCTGGCGCACTACCAAACCACCCCAGCCCCCTTCCAAAATGGGCAAAAAAAGAAAATTGAAAAATCTGAACTGTAGCACAATGATATACAACAAGCACAAAAATCCTCCTTGGCTAGGATATGAATACTTGATGGAACAAGATACAGCATATAAATATTGAATAATTCAACCATTAATCAGGTTTCAAGTTTAATTTTATTCTACAGTATCTTTAGCATTATTCACACAGAGTTGCCACTTCGACAATTCTGGTGACCTGGAAATATTTGGTTCATGTTGTTCCTGAGTTGGAGATATTTTAATACGTTAAATGTGCTCACTAGAGCATCTAATCTGGTGGAAAGTGTGATTAATAGTAATACCCATTAGAAAAAAAATCCTATTTTCATCTTTATCTATCTGTAACTATACAAAATACTTTCAAGTATTTTGTATAATAATAATTTATTCAATTACTTTCAAGTACACTGGCTATTTGATAGTAATAGATGAGTTATGATAATTAAAGCAACAATTTGGATGCTCAATTAACAAGTTTAGAGGCTTGCAGTTCAGCTAACAATTATTGGGCTCCAAATCATTAAAATTTTCAACTGTTTGAACAGCTCAAAATTAATGATGAATTTAACAATAATTGACAATCACAGAGTTACTGTTGACTTTTTAAACATCTACAAATCAATAAATTTTGTGGAAAAATTTCGCCTACATAGGGGCTTTAACCCGCACCTTTCCAGAAACATGCCAGAGTATTCTAACCATATGAACTAATGCCAGCTCTGTCTTTTCCCACCAAGTATGAAGTAGATGCTGAAAATCTTCGGAAGCGTGATAGTCATACTTTGTGGAAAAAAGACAAATGGCATTAGTTCAAATGATTAGAAACTCTGGCATGTTTCTAGAGAGATGAGGGTTTGAGCCCGATATGTTGGAGAAATTTGTTTTACAAAATTTATTGATCTATAGACGTTTAAAAAGTCAATAGGTAACTCTGAGATTGTCAACTATTGTTAAAATCATTAATAATGCTAATAGTGTGAAATGACTTCATTATTTCCATCTTACTCAGTGCACTAAAAAGAAATAGTTGTTACCTGAGATCATAGATGGTAACAAACGGAGGTGCCAAAAATAATGGGAAGAGTGAAAGTCATACTTAGTGGAAAAAAGACAGAGTTGGCATTAGTTCAAATGGTTAGAATACTCTGGCATGTTTCTGAAGAGATGCAGATTCGAGTCCCATATGCCGTCGAAAAATTTTCCACAAAGAATTTATTGATTAATGATGAAGTTTAGAATTTCCTGATAGCTTATACCAAACTTAAATTAAATGTTCAGCATTTACTAACTACTGTCATTTGATTTATATTGTATGATGAATTATTCAGAAAAATTATTATTTATAGGAATCAAACTATTTTATATACTTCATTAGCCATTTAAACTGATCTGCACTTGCAAAATCCTGACACACTCTCAACAAGAAAATTAGTGGAAAAAAAGTAATTTATATATTTGTGGAATATGCCTTGACAAGTAGAATTACTCAACCATGGAACTCAAAAACACCTGGTCAAACTTAAGACAGTTTGCAACTTTATTCATATAAGTTTCATAACACATTAATATTTTTAATACTTTCCAAAAATCAGACGTTTTTTTTCTTATTAACTTTATTGAGGAAATTCAAACTATATTTCAACATTATTTAAATATATTCTTCACTATAAAGAATCTCACAGTTGTATAATTTTGTTTTTGGACATATAGTATTGGGGTTTCAAAACATATGGCTTGAAAAGTCATTTTCTGTGGTCCATAAGCAACGCATTCTTCATAATCACGGCAGTGAAATGTGGCTCAGTAAGTTGGTTCAACTAAGATGATTTCATGTGAGTAGTGAGAATATGCCATGTTTAGCCAAAGATGAAGCCACTACAAATGAATTTAAGTTTATATTTTTGTATTAGGAGTATGCTATTATAAACATTTAAAGAATAAAACAACACAAGTAATTGTTTCACTTATTATTGCTTAAAATAAAATGCAGCCCACTAGTAATTGCAAAGTAACTTATTTCACCCCTATAAGATTTGAATTTGAAATTCCTGATAGAGTAGAAAAGAGCAGAAATATTCATGAGCAAACTTCACATACTATTTGAGCAATTCATCTGTTTTTATTATATTTAAACACAATATATACTACAATAGGACATGAATTTAGGCAATCTGATGTACCCAATTTATAGATTTTTTCCCGTTATGACTAGTGGAAACCCCTTAAGCAAATCTAAGTATGATTTTAAAGATGATTACTAATTCTAACTCAATTAAAAAAATAATGACTAATGTGCCTGGGTCATTCTGTTCCCATTGTTTACAAAAAATAAGAAATAATTACATGAATATCAAGTCAACTGTTGAAATTCAAGAAAGATTAGTGTTTTGATAGATTATGAACAATTATGTTTGATATTTCTTAAAAAGTTGGTTAACATAATTATGATTCACACACACAAAAAAAGAATCTGGTATCAAAGATAAAAATTGCAATGACTAGTTAAAACACTACAACAGAGAAGGTTTGTCAATTTTATAATTTTTAGCAGCACTTAGCCGTCCCGTGGCCGAGTGGTTAGCGCGCTTGGCTACTGATCTACGGGACCTGGGTTCGAGCCCCGGGTAAGGCATGGATGTTCGTGTTGTTTTTCTGCTGAGGTTCTGCCATCCTCTCAGACCTTCTACTCTGGCATATAAACTGACAGGCTCCTGTCAGACCTCTGTGGCAAGCAGCTGCTTGAGGGGGTATTTATTTATTTATTTTATGGTAAAGAAAAAACTTCAAGATAATCAAAAACAAGTAAATATTATTTTTAAATAATGCTGATCATTTAGCCCTTTTCTCTAATGATTCAAAAATAAACTCCTTCATTAGCAAATTGATGAGGATGTAGTAAGATCAAAGAATACTAAAGCGATGAACACAGGTAATGTGATGTTTCGTTTTTAAAATTGAATGAGTATGATTTAAAATACATCTAGTGTAATTATTTTTACAACTACCTGCTGATATTAATTCCCTTTGACTTATAGAAATAATGAAAACTATTACTGGAATAAAAACATTTGCAAAGAATAAGGAAAATTTAGAAATAATTTGAAGACTAAAGCATAAAATAGTTTAATCAATTTTATCATTTATGATGCTGTAAGGGCTCGATCAAGTTAGGGCGAAGGGGGGGAAGCCATGAGCACTATTGTGGCAGACCTCTTCATCTAGCAAGGGCATCGGAGCCAGTTCCATTGGGGGCAGGTGGTGAGAAATGTGCCTAAGAACTGCCGTGGTTGAGAAGTTTCGGCCATGCGCAAAAGATGTGGACATACCCCATTGGCTGACGGACCCTTGCATGCCCAGCAGACATTACTTGACCAGACTTGGCGGGAGAATTTCAACAAAGAAAGAGTTTCGGATTCAGTAGGGGAAGGTCGCGAAGACATCGCCCTGTTAGATATACTTCTTTGTTACGGTGTTGGAAACACCGGGAGGCTTGGTTGGTTAAAGCCTTGCAAGTAGGATTGGGAATCCTGCTGTCTGGTATGAGTGACTCCCCAGGCGGCAGTCGCTGTAGTTTATATATTTTGTCTGTTCACTGTATTGTTTCTGAAGTCGAATTAAATGTAGATATGTAATGTAGATATAAATGTAGATATCTATGTAGATAAGTAAGAAACATAGGAGTCTAGTTATTGAAATGAATGAGTAGTGCCATTCTGACGACATAACTATTACCAAGAACTTACCGATCAGGAATAACTCACACACATGGGAAGGAGGAAGAAAGAACCCTTACAGATGTTAAATGCTGTAAATGAATGGATGAAGAGAACCGAGGCTTTTATTTCCAAATAACTGTGTGGTATACCACACAGTTATTATCAGTTATTGTCAGACATGTCCTATAGGACATGTCTGACAATTTATTTTTTCTGAATTTTTATTTTCAATGGAGTTAGCCATCTTGGAACAACATTTTAAGTAGGGGGTTATTACCTAGATTTTATCATGTTGTTTGCAAATATCTATGAGGATAGATTAGGAAATATGGACCACGGAGGGGGTGGGGGAAGTTATGATACAAAGTACATCCTTAAAACTATATATATATAAATGAAACCACATTGCATTTCTTGGCTCAGAAGATACATATTTAGAATTCAAATTTCTTGTGTTTCCACCATGTATTTTTTTCTGTTCTTGTGTATGCATTATTAATATTCCTTTAATTTAGTAAAAAATTTTAAAACTGTATTAATAATTTGCAATTAATGTTTCAAATTTTCATTATGAAAAAACCACAAATTGTGTGCATCTGTCCAACTGCCTACTAAATTCTAGACCAGTGGTTCTCAACCTTTTATGCTTCACGTACCCCCTGGAAATGTGTTTGTAACTGGCGTACCCCTTATGTAGATAGATAAAACTATAGTTATAGTATAACAATGGGAATAAAATAAAACATATATATATATAACATATATCTAGCAACTTCTGGGCTCTCACGGCATACCCTGAAATATTTTACCATGTAGCCCACATTGAGAACCCCTATTCTAGACCAAAGTGCATTTGAGCAAGCAGGTGCATAAAATTTTTAAAAGTCAAGCCTTCATAAAGAAGAAACAGTGATTAAGAGATACAAACAATTTAAAACCTCATAAATAATCATATTGACTACAGTGTAAAATTTTTTTCTATTTTTATATGGCTGACAGAAATTTTTTTCAGGTCAATGTGGTGTAAACTTCAGAAAACTTTGCCCTATTGTATCCAAGAGAAAAATGCTTGAATGCTAGTGAATGCACACAAGAAACTTTTCATTTACTAATAAAAATCAAGATTAGTAATGAAAATATGCAACTTTACCAATAATGTCTGGCTTCCTGGATGAAAAGTTGCAACAGAACAATATGAATTTTTATTCATATCTTTTGCCACTGTCGTTCTACTTGATTTCTGTGTGTAAATGTGAAAAATAGTCCTTCTCCTTGGATTACCAGAAAACTTTGCACCATTTCATAAAGCAGGAAAATTTTAGATCTGTGATAATGCACTAAGAATTATTATATTTGAATACCATGCATCGCGTGACTACCACTATATGTTCCAGCAGAAAGCAAAAATCCCTGCTTGCAAGGGCTTAAGGAGAAAATGTGAACTATTATATAGCCAACTTTGACTTACTGACAATGAAGACTGGATTTGCTCCACCATTAATGAAAGTATTTTGAAGATAGCAAAATTATTTCAGCCCTACTACAAGACTAGAAATTATTTCTATCAGCTACATAAAAAGAAACACATAATGCTGAAGAATTTATATTTGAATGATATTGCTAAGTATCATTTTTATAATACATTACATATTAAATAATCATATAAATATCCTAAAACTCGTAACATTCAGAATATAAATACCATTGCAACATAATCAAATATTCTAAATAACAACTTACATATTTAAAAAATCACTTGACTATTAGTAGTAACTAAAAAACAAAAATATATTCTATCACAGTATTAATCAAAAGTTGAAATTCACAACAAAACATAAGGCAGCATTTTTTTTCATCAAATGCTTACTTATCTTGCATTATACAAATGTCTTACCCACAAAGGGTACATACATTAACAATACAGTGCATGCTAGTACATTTGATACTGACACTATTTAATGCTGAAACAAAGATCACTATCCAAGATAAAACTTTGTATTACTGACAGAGTAAAGCAAATAGAGTTCTTTACAACAAGCAATGAATAGTTATGTGTATAAAAATTAGAGGAAGACTAATGCAATGATTCTACATATTTTACTTCTTTCTACATTTTATACTCATATCATGATAGGGTTGGGTTGTTTTACCTCTGAGCGGCACTTTTTGCACAGCATGGGCTAAATGGCCAGGTCACAAGGACCCCGAAGGCTCATAGAGGTTGGGGGAGGGGACCCACTGGAACAGCTGTTGGGAGACAGATGGTAGCCTCCCGTCAAGGCCATCCAGCGTGTTCTTTAACGTGCACAGGGTATGGCTCTCCTGCACACGGGGCCACGGCTTAACGTCCCATCCGACGGACGGCGGCCTTTCCAAGCCCATCAGTGTCCCCTACTGACCGTGGGCAGGGCAGGGAATTTTTGCGGAGATAAATCTCAACGCTGACCCAGCTGGGACTCGAACCTGGGAACTACAGATTACGAGCCTTGCGCGCTACCGACTGAGCCACCCCCGCCCTCATATCATGATAGGAGTGGAAAGACAGTTTATCAGACAAATGCCTAAGCTATACATTAAGGGAATATGAGGAAAGATAGAGTTCATTCTTTTATAAATTTATTTATATAAAAACAAAGGTTACTTCTGATATTTCTTCAACTTTTGTTTTACAACATAATATTTATGTACATTATTTATATACAAGTATGCAAAGTTCTGGAATGTTGTTAAAGGAGGTAAAGAGAACTGGCAGAAGCAGCAAATGGATTTGCTTTTATAGATCAAAAGGAGAACAAAAAAAAGGTAAAGTGCAAACTGTATAATTCCTTGAATGTGAAAGCAAAGAAGATTTGTGTGATTTATCACAAGAAGTTTGTATAGTGTACATATATCACCAGGGCCGCCGACAGGGGGGGGGGGGGGGCAAGGGGAACTAGTGCATAGGGGCCAGTCAGCAATAAGGGCCCATCAGATTAAGTGACTCTTTACTTTTTCTTACAAAAATTATTCTTAGTTAGTCTATATATCGATCCTATAAAATTCCATAAGATTATTTGTTACAATATGCTTTTAAAAAGAAACACTAGTTGGATTATGACATATTATCTCATTAATAGTAGTTGAACGAACCATTTCTTAACATCTTTCGTCCGCGTTAACTTACAGCATTTGCTTGTATTTTCCCTGTTAACTACCCCACCCCCACAGCAGTAGCAACAGTTGGACTCTCCCAAACCCAACCTGTGCGATCAGGTATATTACATTGTTCATGTTTCGAGTTCCAGTAACATCGTCTGTGGTCTGTGTGTCAGTGTTACAAATTATAACAGTTTAAAAGTCTCTTGTCGGCACATTTGTTTTACCATTTCGTTGTCATTTGTTTAGTAAAATGATATATTCATTGGTGCTATAGTCTAACTGAACAATGGACAAGCATAAGCATAAGTCAGGAGCTGAGAAACACAAGGAGAGAAATAAAAAATTGGAAGTTATTAAGAAAGGGAGTAGAACTTTGTTTGAAGTCGGTGTAAAAGTGAATGTGGACAGTGAAGGTGCAAAAAATGAACTAATCCCAATCTCAAGCTCGTCTGTTCCCGCTCTCAAAAATAAAGAAATTTCAAGTTCAGAGGGGAATGATGATGGTTCTGGTTTTTTTTTTTTAAATTATGATGACAGCAGTATTGAAACGAAACAACCAAAACAGCAGTGAAAATGATGCACGTTCTATAAACTATGAAAGTGAAGTGAACTTACCCGCTCCAGTTCCGAACTCTGAGTCATGGCAAGTATCGTGTGATCTTGGAAAATTAAAAAGTGGCAGCCCAAGTGTAAGTGCAATTGAAGGTATAGTTCGAAAAGGTCCCCCTTCTATGCCCAATAACCATCCAAGTGACAGAACAAGAGCCTTTCCGAAAAAAGTTTTATTTTCAAAACTCAAGAATGGAGAATGTGTTCCTAGAGACTGGTTAGTGTGGAGTGAAACAAATCAGTCGTTATACAGTTTTCCTTGAAGATTATTTGGTCGCAACCCTGAATCCCACAAATCCGTTTTAGTTAGTGATGAAGGCTGGAAAAAAGATTATTCTTGGCGTAAACTATATAACAAATTGCCAGTTCATGAAATGAGTGCTAATCACAAAAAATGCTATATTGAATGGAGAGGATTGGAAAGACTTCATCATGGAACTGATATTTATTCTCAAATGAACTCTGAAATTGCCTCTAAAGTGAAATATGGAGGGATTTATTTCACAGGATTCTGTCTGTTACATTATTTCTTGGTGAGAGGGGTCTCGCATTTAGAGGTTCTTCCAGCAAAATAGGGTCATCGGATAATGGTAACTTCCTCGGGATTATTGAGTTGCTCGCTCAATATGATCTGCTGTTGAGAACATGTGACTAAAGTTCAAGAGTCATAACAAGAAGGGAAGAGACTTCAAGCTCACTACCTTTCAGTGGATTCTCAAAACAAGTTCATTAAGGCTTGCAGCAACAAGGTTCTTCAAGCTGTACTCTTAGAAAGAGAAAAATCAAAGTATTTTTCAATACTAGCTGATGATACTCCAGATACATCCCATAATGAGCAAATGACATTAATTTTAAGATACGTTCTAGACCGTGATTCTTCATTTAAAGTAATGGAGAGGTTCATAAGTTTTGTAAAGTGCAATAAGAAAACTGGACAAGAAATTGCAAATGTACTCACTGAAGAATTAGAGAAGCATAAGATCCCTTTAAAAGATTGCAGGGGGCAGGGATATGACAATGGAGCGAATATGGCTGGTGCATACAATGGCACACAAGCCATTATAAGTGCGCTAAATCCATTTGCCATATTTTCTAACTGTAGTGCACAGTCTAAATTTGTGTGTTGTGAACGCTGCCGAATGCTGTGAAGATGCTATTACGTTTTTTGGTATGGTTCAAAAAGTGTATAACTTCTTTTTAAAGAGCCCTCAGAAATGGGAGATACTAGAGAATACAATAGGTTGTTCCTTGCATAGCCTATCAAAAACAAGATGGTCTGCTCGTGATGACTATGTTAAACCATTTTCCAAACACCTATCACTCATCAAACATGCATTAAATTAATGCAAAAATTTTAATCTCTCAGCTAAGTGTAAAACGGAATTGATGGGAATAAAACGATACCTTGAATCATTTAAGTGCACTTTGATGGCAACAATCTGGTTCAAAATTCTCTCGGCAATTGACATTCGCAACAAGGTTCTACAAGCTCGTGATGCAACTCTTGATGTAGAGATTGATAATATTCGCGATCTGCTCCAGTGAACAACTCTGTGATAAATGGGAAAACTTATTAAATGAAGCAAAAGTAGTGGCCACCTCATTAGCAAGTGATCTTCCTGCAGAGACAGAACTTCCGAAGACGAGAGTGAAAAGAAGGAAAACTTTCTTGGACGAAATAAATGAAGATGTTCCAGAATTTCGAGGGAATGAGGGGGAAACTAATGAAGAATGGGAGTTCAGAGTAAATGTGTTTTATAGGGCAATTGATTCTGTTGTTTGTGGACTTACTAATCGTTTCACTTTGGTGGAAAAGTTAAATGATAGATTTAAGTGCTTATGGCTATATCCAGACATTGAAGAACGTGACATTGAAAATATGGGTGTTACTTTGCATGAACAATATTATGAAGACATTAATAGAGAGATCAGTGATAAACTGAAATATCTAAAATCAATTCATTCTTCTAATTTAGGGACAGGCCCATTGAAACCACTGGAGCTCTTAAACCATCTGAGAGAATTGAAACTGGACAGTTGATTTCCAAATATTTGTATAGCCATTAGAATATTCTGTACAATTCCTGTGACAGTTGCTGATGCTGAAAGACCTTCAGCAAAATGAAGGAAAAAAAAAATGTATTCAGATGAACAATGTGTCAAGAAAGACTGAGTAACCTTGGTTTGCTTAGTCTGGAGAGCGATTTTGCTAGGTCTTTAAATTATGATGACATAATTGACGATTTTGCATCAACGAAGTCAAGGAGAGTTGTTTGTTGACATTGATCTACTGTATAAGTTAAAAGTTGCAACTCTTTGGGAATAATGGGTTATATTATATTTAGTGTTGAATCTGCTATTATGCTAATGTGAAGTTTAACAAATACTGTTGCCTATTTTTCAGTACTGACAATTAAAAATAAAGACTCACAGAATTGCATAGCTTTTCTCCATGATATGTTATGTAGCCTATATTGAATTTACTCAAAAATACTAAACCTTGCTGTGAGCTTTGCAAAATATGTTCCCTAAAATAAATGCTAAGAAGTTTAATGTGACACAAACTGTGTGGCCCAATGTTTTTGCATGCCTGACTGCGCAACAGACTTTTTTTCCTCTGAATGTCATCATTGTGTCCAGAATAATTGCTATTAATGATTTGTAAAGATAAAAAGTTTTCAAGGGGGGGGGGGAGCATAATATTACATAGGGGCCCATAAATTCTCTTGGCGGCCCTGTATATCACCAGGCATTATTGATCTTGAAACAAATGCAGTGGAGGCCCAAATGACTGGATTGAGCAGAATGGACCAAAATTGCATTTCTAGCTATATTTTTTTACCAGAAATTATTTTTCCGAATAGTGTAATATAGTGTTTCCCTCCATTCAAGTTAAAATTCTCTAAAAAATAGGGAAGCAAGACACTACACCGATAAAATTTTGCACTGTACACTACACCGATAAAAGCATTGGAACAATTTTCTTAAATTTAAAGCAAAATTAAAACTATAACATTAAAACAAGTTTTTGCAAAGACAGGATAAATGTAGCCTAAAAGTCTATTAGAGATAAATCTATCTAATCATTAATTCTTCAAACAATATGCCTTCAGAATTTAAGGGTAAAGAAGCTGAAAAATTATCAATTAGTATCCCTCATCTTAAAAAGTTTTTGCCAAAAAGTCATAATTCAAAACTCCTAAACATACATTTATTCTTAAAACTGAAAAAAAAAAACATTTATTTACTTAGTTTGATATAGTAGGTATATTTGTTTTAATTAGCATTTGAGATAAATGAAGACTAGAATGCTAATGCCAGGATTTTTCAATTTCCATAAATCTTTAAGGACTAATTGAATATCACAAAAAATAAGATTTCATTATATCTTCATTGTAATTTTATTCTAATTTTTCATAACTAAAAGTTTCAGATAAAATTTGATTATCCAGTGATGTAACATGAAAATATCCCAATGCCTTTGCTAATTAGTGTAATGGTCACCTTGCATTGTATAATTCTACACAAATATAAATATAAAAAAAAAATATGCAATGAAAAAATGGTCAGAGCAAATGAAAGCCAAAATATTGCTGAGTTAAAATAATTTTTTACTATTGAGCAATTTACCATACAATTTACCTTCTTTAGATACTGGATACAAACTTCAATTCTGAATTATCAACGAAATTTTTGAGAAATACAAATATCAACAAATGTAAATTTTGCAAGATTCAATACAGTTTTTGCCAGTTGGCTCCAAACTACATCCCTTTGAATACTCACACACTCCACAAAATGGTGGTCTTAACACTAATTCAAAGGGTATTGAAATTAAAAATTAATTTTACTCCCATTAAGACTAGAAATGCTGTATTTTCACCAAAATATCCCTTCTCAAAGAGGATTTGAGGGTTCCTGGTTTATATACCATGTACTCTAATTGCGTTTCTTACTATTTCTACATTTAAACAGATTGATCATCTACATAATTTTTATTTCTTGACAAACAGTAGTTTGAGTTTTTTTTAAGGTGTGATAATTAATGCAATAGCACGAATGATAAATATTTCTGTAAGTTAGAAGACTGAGTAGAGTTTTAAGATTTATATTCTTAATGGAATTATTCAGTATTAAGTTCTAGTATTAAATTCATATTAACCCTTTCACTACCATATTAGCCAAAAACAGCTGAGATTTTAAATGGACTTGTCAAATCAATGTTATCACTTCCTCTTAACTACTTCCTACCTGTGGTTTGGGCCATTTTGGACTGGTATGATAATGAAAGGGTTAAACTTGTTCAGCAAATGCTTAACAATTCAAAAATTATTGGACATAAAAGTATTTACTATACAATGTCTTCTGTTAAGCATATTAGTTGCAAAATGAGCTAATCTCAAGCTTTTCTTTTTATATGACTTTAAGTAATGAATCAACAATATTCTTAAAATTCTAGTTGTTGATTACAGAAAACTTGTATTCTTATGTATTTAATATACTATTGCTCTATGCTTATTTATAAAGGATTACTATTTGGAATATACAAGTCCATTAAGTTTGCCTACACTGTTGATTTCATAACAACTTATATATCTCTCCAATTACATCTCTAAAATCCTCTGAAATTAAGTAAAAAGGTTCAAAAGGAAATCATTTATGTAAAAATTCATCCTTTGCAATTTCAAGCAAAAATTACTGTTTCAACTAGTATTGGATTTGCAATTGCATTATAATACATACAAAAGATATAACTGCAAAATATTTATGATCTTGAGGGTGCTAAATCTGGTTATACAAAAGGATATTTCAATCTATCTTTAGGCATATTTTAAAAAACCATTACTCTATCACAAAAACAACTATGACATAGTCACATTACTTAATGTACACAACTATAAAAGTTATATCATCTGACAGTGATGCTTAGGTAACATAAAACTGATGCATTTGATACAATGAGCAACATCAAACCTAAACAAAGACAGTACGATGATCTTAGCTGAAGATGGGCTTGTTTCTTAAAGGCATATGCTAATAATTTTAAAATTAGAAAAAGCAGCATTTAAAATTGGGCAAACCTGGTTCCCAAGTTATTAACTGAAAACTGATATTCCTGGATCTTTGGGTGACAAGGGCTATGCATTAATCATTCCACTAATATAATACCTAATGAAAATTATATGTAAAAATAATGGAAGTAAAAAATTCCAGTAACTGACTTTGGCTGTATACAGAAATTATGTACTATAACCACTAAAGCTCGAAATTATTCCACAGAACAATGATACTCTACTTTTTTTAGTTCTTGACAAAGAGATAAAGACTCAGCATAATACAAATGTACAAAGATACTAGGTGAAATAATATGCATTAAACGTGAGTTTTAATTAATTCAAAAATATTCAGCCTAAAAACCTTAAAAAGAATCTTGTTCCATTACTTTCTTGCAAAAACTATTTAATTTAAATATGCTAACATCACATAAAATATCCCTTTTTTTATCATACAAGAGAATATTTGTGCTATATCTACCTCTGTAGTAAATCAGCCATGGTCTATATGAGTCAGACACAATTACAAAAATTTAAATGCTTTAGATACATGTAAATGCAACAATATCTTTCTAATTTATATCTTTTTTATTTTTCAAGTAATAGTTACGCAGCTTTCATCATAATCCAGAAAAGGTATTTGGCTCTCAAAAGGTTGGGTTGTTTTACCTCTGAGTGGCACTTTTTTGCACACCATGGGTTAAATGGCCAGGTCACAAGGACCCTGAAGGCTCAGAGAAGGTTGAGGGGAGCGGACCCACTGGAACAGCTGTTGGAAGACAGATGGTAGTCTCCCATCAAGTGTTCTTTAATGTGCACAGGGAATGGCTCTCCCACACACGGGGCCATGGCATAACATCCCGTCCAATGGATGGTGGCCTTTCCAAACCCATTGGTGTCCCCTACTGACCATGGGCAAGACAGTGAGTTTTGCAGAGATAAATCTCAACACTGACTCAGCTGAGACTCGAACCTGGGAACTGCAGATTACAAGCCTGGTGCACTACCAACTGAGCCACCCTCGCCACCCACTCTTAAGGGGAAAAGACACGAGATTCAAGAGAACTCAAGCTTGACCATAAGATCAACATTTCTTACTTTTTGTGGTATCCAACCTAACTCATATGCTCTAAACGTATGTGCATATATTAGGGCAGCAATTTCTCTAGGTCTAACATAGAGACTATGGATTTCAATCAGCCATTTCCAGGCTTCAAAGTACAGTCTAGATAATTTCTGGATTAAATTTGTTTTTACTTTTGTAGTTTATTATAATTATAACATCAGACTATAACCACACAAAAGAATTCTGAGCCATTTTATATCTAAAATCTTTAGTAATAATCACTGAATTTTTAGCGCAATATTCCATTAATATTCAATAGAACTGCTAACCACTAAATCATTGTGATAATTTGCTTTAAACATGCACTGCCGGCTGACTTCAAACTTCTTTAATGAAAAACTTTTAATTTGCATCTAGATTTGGAAGAAATAATTAAAATGTGCCAGCTATAAGAAAAAAAAATTATTACGAACAATAGCTGCATGTTTCACATTAATGGCACATAGTATGCACCTTACATTTGGAGGTCTAAAGTGGCTGTGGATAAGATCAATCATTTATGAGAATCTCATTTAAAAGAATATCTGGCATTTCTTTTTTGCTGCCATTCCTGGCAGTGTATGAGGCAGAAATATTTTTACTTGTAATGGAAGCAAAATATTAATGTTGACTGAATCCAAAACCTGTTTTTTTTTTCTCTTGACACATGAACCTTTTTCTAAGCTGTACAGATTATTTAATATAAATTTACACTGTGACACCACTTGGAATCCAAATTTTGAGACCACCAGAGTCAGTGTAACCACTAAAGCAACTTTTCTATTATTTTATAATTTATTGTACATCTATTTACAGAATTCTAAGATCTTAAATATGTCTTTATAACCCAAGGTAAATTTTATAAATTGCAATCTATATAGTTTATCATTTGTTTCATGTATAGATACACATATATTGCTAAAACAATTTTAAAAATACAAAGAAAATTAATTTTTTTTTTAAATACTGCAGCAAAAGCTTGTGATCAACTGCAAATAACTGAGATGACAAAGGAATTTACTGTTATCTTTGAAATAGAGCAAGCTCTTGTTATGCAGTTTAAATAAATATTAAGCATTTAGAAAATACTAGTGATGAGTAGAATCAGAACTTGCTCATCTTAGCATTTCATTAAAACTACCATTAACATTTAGGGTACTTTCAATCTGCTAGATTTGCAGTTCCTAACAAAATATTAACTAGATTAGATCACAGATCAATGAGTGAAAAAAAAATATGGGCAATTTTTTCCCTTCTATACCTTTTTTTAACAATGGGTGTTTCAAAACAAAATTAAATGGCTGTATTTACAGAACACATATATCCAATTTCATAAGATCAACAATGGCAGTAAAAAACTAATGAATAACAAAAATTGAAACATTCAGATCTCACTAATAACAGTATGTTCCTCTCTAAATAATTGTGGTAAAACAACTGTATTCCATAAAGCAACCCGATTTTGTTGCAACAAACTTTATTTTATCTATCACTGCTAGCTTAAAAATGAAAATCCATGGCTCTTACGTGTGATGTTGCTGCTTATTGTTATTCTTCATTGGCGGCAAAAGCAAATGATAAAAAACTATATTATTCTCCTGAAATACAGTGAAATAAAAACACATATCTGAAATACCATCTTACCATGATTTATCTGGGACAACTTATGAAAAACATTAAGTCACAGGACGTTGCTGACTGATTCCAGAAGTATGGAGATGTGGAGTAGTGTGAAATACATCCCCATGCAGTTATAAAAATGAAACAGAGTAAATGAACAAAGAATTGCTGAAGATTTGAAAAAGTTAAACTTAAGGAATCTGCCAGAAGTGAAGATATTTCCTGAAGGAACAAATAAGGATCCGTGATTTGTGCACAAGTGAATGGAGAGAAAAATTCCATGATGCAAAAAAATCCACCAAAAGAAGTTAACCTGATGGAAAATAATATGAAACCAGAACTCACACAAGTAATTCTGAAAATATCAATTCCTCAAGAAGAAGAGTATAGTTTGGTTTATGCAGTAGGACCTGAATATCCATTTAGGAGTCCAGTTCTAATATTTCTGGGCCAAACATACTTAAAATACCTGCTGTCAGTGAAGATGGCTTATCATTACATCGTTTAGAAAACTGGAAGCCTTCTTTTCCATGCATTCTGTTGCTGAAGAGGCTAATTGCTCCTTTCAGATGATGCTAGCTAGCACTTTATGTGGCAAGCAACCCCCATCTCAAAGTCTGACTGATACAGAAGATGCCCACCTAATATCAAAGTGATAATATCACAGCATATAGTGATTATATAGTGACACCTAATATCACAGCAATTAGTGCCTGTTCAACATAGTCAAGCAATAAATTTGTACCAACACTATCCAGAAAGTTCTGATCATTTCTTTTCTCGTTTGCAACCATTTGATTCACAGCCAGTAATGTCCTATACACCACAAATGAGAGAAAATGGCAGATGATAAATGGTCAAAGTGAGCCTGCAAGTAAATACATTAATACTATAATACTAAAATTACATTATTAAATACATTATACATTAATACTAAATCCAGCTCATCCACTGTTGTAACTAAGCATGTGTGTATCAAATGGGAATTTTTGTTGTCCATTTTGTGATACCAATTTTGAGAAGAAGGATGACTTTTTTACTCATGTTCATAGCCTTGAACACTCTTTAAAAGTTTATGACTGGGGAATTGTTATATTCTATTGTGAAGAATATAATATTGAATTCCATGACAACAAAAATTTCTATAAACATATTGTGACTGATTGTAACATTTCCTAAATTTTATAGTTCGAGGTAAAAAAAACAACTTAAAAGTGACTTAGTTATGTTTTTAACACTTGATATAAAATGCCTTTTGTAGGTGTTTATAAAATAAAAGTGTATAATGTTAAACTTAATATCATTTCACAATTTTTACTTAACTCCCAGAAACTGGTTGTCTATTTTGAACAATTTCAAAACTTATTACTTGAATCGATTCTCACTGTTACAGACTCCTTATCATTTTACACTGTATTAACTATACTATTTATTAATTTAGGGTTCACCTTATTACAAAAAACGCATCTCACTTATAGTAAATAATTTTTTTGCATCAAATTTATTTTCTCTTATAGAGTAGAATATTCTTTATGCATTTTTCAAATACAGTAGGAACTAAAAAAATTGTGAAATAACACATATGATCCTAGTTTTCTTTAAAATAAGAATGAAAATAAATAACAACATTCGAGTTTTTTTTAAGCTACTGATGTATGAGAAATTTAATGCATATACAAGAAACAGAATTAATATATTTACCTTAGTAACAGACTTTCTCCTGTGTGATACCATTAAAATCTTCAACAAATGAAAGAAAAATCTGAGATCACACAAAAACATTGTGAAGCAGCCACTGAAACTATGCATTCTGATTTATGAAATTCTATCCCCTGGTTGATTTTTGAGTTGCACTTTTGTGCACAAAATGGGCTAATGGCCAGGTCATAAGGATCCAGGAGTGGGCCGCTGTTAGAAGAAAGGCTTCACATCAAGACCATCTAGTGTGTTCTTTAATGTTCACAGGATATGACTCTCTTACACAAGGGACTATGTCTTAAAGTTCTTTAAGCAAGTCAGTTGCTATAGCAAATCCACCAGTGTCCTATTTCTTGCCAGGGCAGGAAGGAGGTTAGCAGATAAAATCTCAATACAGTAACAGTGGGGACTAGAACCAGGAAACATCAGATTACAAATCTGCTGCACTACCATCAAAGATAATCCCCATCCCCATCATATGAGTAAATGTTACTAAGGTCAAACAAGCACTTTTAAGTGTTACGTTTCAATCTGATTAACAATATGAACTTCAGTTCTACATGCAGATGGATTACATTTAAAACTTACTGCTGTTTTATTAGGACAGTGAACATTTTACAATGTTTCAATTGTGTGGTACCGGAATTATTATAAATTTTCGATATATATAAATGTCACTAATATATTCTGAGTTGTAATCACATTCTGGTGTTATGAAAGAATAACAAAAGCCACATACAACATAAATAAGAGCCATTGTAGCATTGAGTGGTAACGTTTGAAATTAAAATAATCATTCTAACAAGTTAAATAGCATTTTTAGCAATCTAAATCCAATTGCATACACAGGATTAAATGAAAATATAAATTTCAGATACTTAATTATATGCACATTACTTTACTAAAGCACTTAAAAATTTTATGATAGTGGAAAGCAACATGTAAAACTACACTAATATGGATTCCCCCCCCCAAAAAAAAATAGAATAAAAATAAAAGTTATCTCTATCTTAATTTTTTACAATACTAATTCACTTTACAACTTATCAGGGACTATACATGTACAAATAGGTGCTGCTATAGATAGGTGCAGTAGAGTTCACCAATTCATATTCAATTGCACATTCCTTGAACCAGCATGCCTGTATATAATAAAAAGCAATGAAACTGACAGTGAGGTGCTGCCTTCTACTTCAAAAATTGCTCCGAAGAGCACAAACAGCCAACAGAAAGATCACTTACCAGAGTTTAGAAAATTTACAGAAAGTGAAACAGGCCATTGATAATCATAATGATTTACATTAATTATAACATAAATAGTAAACATCATATCAAACTGTTTACTAAGAATTTTTGCTTTGAACTTGTATACTCAGTTAAATGTCTTAGCCAAATGATGCTACTGTTAAATATTACAACTTCTATAACTCATTAGATACTAAATTAATATTATTGAAAATTCCTATTTAAATATATATAAGATTTCCAATTCATTTTCAGCTTCACTGTCCCATAAAAAGCTTATTTTATAAGGAGCTTTAACTTTGAACTAGCACAATATGGTTCTCTAGTAACTTAGCAAGGTAATGCATACAGATTCAAAATAATTATAAATAAAATTTGAACTCTTGGACAAAAAGCAAGAGATTAATCAGAATTACTTCAAACACACAAAGACAATTATATCTTCTATCACAGGTACAACATGTTGAAACAAATTTCAGTCATTACAGACATCAGTGTCATAATATCTTCATTACAATTTAATAACAGATATCATTCAGTTTATAGAGGGAAAACAAATGTATGGTCATCCTTGTCTAAATGCAAACAAGCATTGAGCAAAATTATCAAAAAAATTTACAAATTGGTCTCATATGAGTTATATCTGTGAACATTCTGAAAATAAAAATATTTATACTAACAGCATTAACAGTTCTAAACTTGACTACAAAAAAAAAATCCTTTATTCTATATTTGCTGCCTTTCTGATTGATCGTCTTTTAATGCCACTTCTTCATAAGCTGGGGGTGGTTCGTTCCAAACCATTTGATCACTATCTACAATGTCTTCATAAGAAGGAGGTGCATCTTCATTTCGCTCTGAAACATTCTCTGTTATAAATCTATTACTTTGTGGATGAAACTGAGTGGTGTGAGATAAGGGTAGACCAATAAGACTATGGGTTTCAATTAGAAACACATCGGGAAGGGAAGCAGTAATGTGTCTATTATGTTGGAGGTTGCCCCTGTTGAAAGACACTGATGGCACTGTGCAGCTGGAGTTAATTCGACCACGACGATCTCTCGCGTTTCCAGATCCTAAATCTAAAGCTGAGCGTTGCTGCTGCTGCTGTCTAGAACGTGAATGCTGTCTCATTCGTGAGAAAAGCCGAGATGTTAATAAAATAATAATAAATGCTACACCACCAAAGAAAGTTCTTTTGATATTTTCGTGGCAAATGCTACAACCTCCATAAACATCGACACTTGCACAGTCACATCTTCCAATGCAGCGACACTTGCGGTAATTATCTGTCAATCGGCTGCACTGCTCATCAATTTCACATTGGTCTCCTTCTCTTTCCAATATTTTATAACATCTTCTATCATGGGCAACATTACGAGATCCAATAAAATGTGTGCCATTTATACACTTGCATATGCCATCAACACAAGCAGAATTAGAATCATATCCTTGACAGTCCTCTATGAAAGTACACACATAACCATACTTAGTTTTTTTACGACACATAGCCATTTCTGGTTCTGAGTGTGGAATATATTTGTAATAGTCATAAGGACAAGAACACACTCCACCCATACAAAGAGAAATAGATGGACATTCATTAAAGGTAGAACATCGCTCCCCTAATTTTTTCCTTGCACTTCTTTTTCTAATTTTGGAAGGATGACTAATGTTCACAAGCATGTATCTTGATCTCTTCATGAAATGCTGCCATCCTAAAAATACAAAAATGATTTTATATTAAGGCATGCACAAGCATCTACTACATATTTGAGAGTTTCTGTGTTTGATCAAGAATCAAACTATCAAATTCAATACACAGCTTCCTCTTATAATTAAGAACAACTGCAAAAGTTCTCTGACCCTAAAAAAAAGGGAGGGGGAGGGGGTAGAACTCCTTCTAAATAGTAATAACCAGGGCCACTAAATTTGGTATACAGGATCCTGACCATAACTTAAACCTAATGCTAACAAAGCCACTGGGATGCAGTTCACAAAGCCTGCATATTTGGCCAAACTGCTTAACAAAGCTATTTGTAAAATAAAAAAATTTAATATTTTAAATACATAAAAGTTTTAAAATAACTTTTTAAATTGTTATACAGGGGTTTATCAAAATAATGGAAACACTGACAGCGACTGGAGTACATGCAATGCACTGTATGCATATCACAAGGACGTCACCCACAATCAGTGGGGGCATGGGGGCCATGGCCACCTCCAAGAAACTTGGGGTACGTTGTTTTTAACTTCTCTTTATATATATATTAATACCTATTACCTTTTATATAAATAAAAAAAAATACCCTCAAGCAGCTGCTTGCCACAGAGGTCTGACAGGAGCCTGTCAGTTTACATGCCATAGTAGAAGGTCTGTGAGGATGGCAGGACCTCAGCAGAAAAATGACACATACATCCATGCCTTACACCGGTGCTCGAACCCAGATTCCTTAAATCAGTAGCCAAGTGGGCTAACCACTCAGCCATGGGACGGCTTTTACCTTTTATATTTTCCTGAAAATTTCCTTTTTATATTTCCTTGAAACAAAATACATAGAATAGATGTTGTTTGTAAGATAAAACTGAGAACTTCCTATACCTTTTTGTATATTCTGCTTCAGTGCACATATTGTTTTATTTCAACTACAAACAATGCAATCCAAGATTGTGCCTTGGAGTAGCATTCAGAAGTCACCCTCTTAGCAATTAAAGCTAGGGGATATGGAGACATGATAGCCATATCTACAAAAAAAAAGCCTTAAAAGAACTGCAAAGGAGGAAAAAAACATATGGGAGATGCAATAAACACTGCAGAAGAACAAATAAGTTAGTGTCAGTAAGTTGGAAATGTGGGAAGAGAGCAGTCAGCTTACACAGATATAAAATCCAGATGTGTTACTACTCTGGAATCATTTAAACATGCGAAAGTTTTCCTAAATACTTTGTCTCATAATAAAGACGAAACAGGAAAAGTGTTTCGAACCACTTACAAAGTTGCGAGGAGAAATCAATCATTACACAACTCTGAAGACGAAATAAATTTACAGGAACTTAATGGCCTAGACATGGGATACATTCTTCATTCTGCAAATGCCTCCATTAACATTGTAAGCCATATTGTAAATGAAAGACAAGAACATTTATAGACAATATAGTGAACTTCAAGAACAAAATATCGTTACTTATTGATGAATCGACAACTGTGAGTAACAGAACAACATTGATTGTTATTGTTCATGTAGTTCTTCCTGAACTTTCAGCTCCTGTGCGTCTTTTCCTAGATTTGATCGAATTATCAGATGTAACTGCTAGAGGAATTCTAAACTCTTTAATTAGTCATCTTGAGTGCTTAGGATTATCTGAAGATTACTTAAAGGATATTTATTGTCTTTAACTTGTGATGGTGCAACTGTGTTGTTTGGCGTGCATAATGGTGTAAGGGGCTAATGCAAGAGAAGTTTCCAAGTGTTATTTTCTGGCATTGTGCTAGCCATGCCTTGAATTGTCTGTTAGTGATACAGTGAACAATGTGGCAGGAGTGAATCACTTTAAGAGTTTCATGGACAATTTTATGTGACTTATCATGCTTCACCTAAGAATGCTAGGGAACTACAAAAATGTGCAGTGACTCTAGAACTTCAACTTCTTAAAATTTTAAGAAGTTGAAAAAAAAGAAGTTGTCTTAAAAGTTTAAAATTTAACAGAATTTTAAGCACTCACTGGGTTGCATCTAGCTTTCACACTGTTTCTGCAGTGTGGCAAGACTTTGAAGCCCTCCTCCATCACTTTCAGAAGGCAAAAGAAGACAGCAGAAGAAGCAAAACAAATCGCTGTCTTTATGAGGGCCTTTTAAGGAAAATAGTGTCATGCGAGTTTGTTCATGATTTGGGCCTTATGTGTGATGCTCTCCAAGAACTTAGTGAACTAAATCTAGATTTACAAGAGAGAAATATTGACTTGTACAAAGCAGACAAGAAGATAAAGAATGCAGTTCAACTTTTTGAAGAAAGAATTGAAAATCCTGGTCTGTACTACAGTATTTCTCTTCAAAGTCAGAAGAACATGAAGTTCAAAGGGATTGAGCTCCACAAAAATGAAACACACAGTCCTGCAATAAGTTTATCTGCTTTCTATAAAAGTTTGAAAGAAGCTGTTGGAAAGCATCTGCTTGAAGGAGATGATGCTGATTTAGGATGATAGTGCTAAGATTTTAGGTTCCAAGTATTAGCCAGAAAATCCTGGGAAGTGTCTGACATTTGGTGAAGCTGAAATTAGCACACAAATTTTGTTTAAATTAGAGAACCAGTTCGTGGTTTCCGTGAATATCTTCAAGAAAATAAAGTCTCAGACATACTACTTCCTCTAAAGCACACTTTGGGCAAAATTTCAATATCTTTCAGTGAATGTGAAAGGTTTTTTCTCAGATGAATCATATAGTAACTTCATCTAGGTCATCTCTGCTTATATGGACAACTTCTGCACTGATGTTCATCAGGATAGTAGGACCTCCTCTTACTCAGTTCAACCCCTAGCAACTCATGGCTGTTCCAAGGCTATCATTCTGATACTAAAAGCAAGATGCAATCTAGAGATGACAAGGGTATATCGGAGAATATGTTAAAAGTGTGGAAGTTGCTGTAATAACATCTTCATGGTGAGTACCGGCACCTTTCGTTCCAGAAAAAAAGCACTGGAAATCAGGATGGGAAGTTCCTTCATACGGCACTCCTGATTTTGGAAAGTTAGAGCTACAGTATGTTTTCCCATAGGAATATTCTACCTTGAAGAAATCCCTTCCTAATCGAAAGAAAAAAATTGACGTTAGACTGGTTAGCTTGTATACATATTATATTCATAGGGAATAATTCATATTTTAAATAATAATGAAGTAGCTAAGAAACTTATTTGTGCATTGATTCTAGAGTAGCAAATTTGAGAGAATTAGATCTGATTACCAGTATAGCCTTCTTTTCTGGATCCGCAAAATTCAAGGATCACAACTTGGGAAACTGATTATTTCTTCATCATATAATTATTGAATGTTGACTACTGAGAATTCCAATCTGCGGCAGTATTTCAAAGGCTGATCATCTGCGGACTTTGCCGGATTTTTTGCATGCTGTGGTCTAGGAGTGTGATTGGCGTGAGGACTTTTCATTATTCGCGGCTTAAAACTTTACATAACTATACATCCAATACTTTAAAGGAATATTTGTGCTTATGGAAAATGTTTGATGAATTTCCAGTCATGAGGTGCTAGAAAAAGCTGATTTGAAAATTTCATTTTCGAGATAAGTGCTAAATTTTTGATTATTCTAATTAACTTATTTTTAGAATTAGTGAATAATTAATGTAATTAGCAAATGGTCAAGGGATGAATAATTGTTTCTAGGCCATCTGGATCTGCATAAGTTTTATAAAGTTACTTATGACCTTAGTAGAAAATATATTAGTGTGATGTATTAATGGTAGCTGTATCTGTAAATGGTAGCTAGGTAGTCACTGGAAGGAGAGCTATGCACCAATCCCCTGTGATGAAGCATAGAACCGGCCAGGCCTAGCACCTAATGTCCGACCCCACCTTCTCGTGGTGCAGACCGTTAGTACCTTTCAAAAGAGATACTCTCTTGGGGAAGTGAACGGAAGGGGAGGGCTGCCAGATTAGTGTGGCCTATTGATCTGGACAACTATGGCTACTTTTCTTTTTTTTTTCTACCCTGCTGAGGAGTGGTCAACCACACAGGGTGCTGGTGCTGACCATATAAACCCACTGGACAGATATATGGCTCTGAGCTTGATTATGGATCCTGATTTTGCTGCACTGGTGGGCTTCTGTGGAGAGAAAATCTTCCGCTGTGTTTTCTGTTTGTTTGTGGGTTGACAGCCCCAAGTGAATAGATTCACAGGATATGTTTATCAGCTGGTGAATAATCCTGAGAAGAAGTCATCGCAGGCACCTGAACTCTTTGCTTCTATTGGCATCGTCAAATTCTACATTGGAGGAAGTCTTCCAGTGTAGATGGCTTCAGCCTTTAGTGGTGGGGGAACGGGTCTTTGCCCCATGTCTGCGATTAGGGGGCTGTTTGATATTGTCGGCATTCCCTCTCTTAATAAACATAGTTTCTTTAAACATCCCACTAACCATTTTCTCTCCATAGGTAGTTGAAATGTGAGGACTCTGCACAGAGCTTTTTCTCTTGATGTCTCACACAAGAATTCCACCATTACAATTTAGATATTCTCTGCTTGCAAGAGACCAGATGGACAGATAAAGGTCAGATTCTTAAAAATAATCTTAAATTTCTCTTTTCATGGAGGGACGACAATAAGCATCACCAAGGCGTTGGTGTGCTTCTCAGCAGACATGCTAGTGATGCTCTTCTAGGATATGAGTGCATTAATGAAAGGTTTCTTACAGCAAAATTTCAGACAAGCATTCAAGACTTGAATGTTATCTGCTGTTATGCCCCCACTGAGGATGCCGATGAGGATGAGAAGGATAGGTTTTAAGGACAACTTGAGTATATTTTGAATTCTGTCAAGAAAGGAGATATTACCCTTGTTCTAGGTGACTTCAATGCCAAAGTTGGTACTGACTCTGATGAGGGGTGATAGGCCCTTTTGGTATTGGTAGCTGCAATGGCAATGGGCAACGTCTCCTACAGGTAAGTAAACTCAATGGTTTCAGAATAACTAACACTTATTACAAACACCGTGACATACATAAGTACACATGGGTTTCACCTGATGGGCTCCATAAGAATATGATTGATTACATATTAATTAACAGCAAATGGGCTAGTTCTGTTAGGAATACCAGGGCATATAGGGGAGCTGAAATTGGATCTGACCATTACCCTGTTAAAAGTGTGTTGCAACTTAAACTTAAAAAGTGTTGTGCTAGGGTTAAAAAATTTACTTTTAATACTGAAGCTCTGAAAGATCCAGTTATAGCCAAAGCTTACTGTGACAGGTTACTTAGTCATTATGACAGTCATGGTTTGCTTACTACTGAAGTTGACGAAGAATGGGATCATTTTAAACAGACTTTTTTGGACACTAACAGTACTCTTTTAGGAAAAAAGGAGCAGAAGAGACAGAATTATCTGAGTGATAAGGCACTTGAGCTTATTTCGGAAAGAAAGAACTGCAGGAATGTCCTTAATCAATACCCTACTAGTCCTAATAGAAAGCATTACAGAGAACTTAATAAACGTGTAAAAGATCGGTTAGCTACTGTAAGAATCTTTGGCTTGATGGTTTGGCTGACAAAGCTGAGGAAGCAGTTAGGCAGCACAACAGCAGAGAGCTGTACCAGAGAGTTAATGTTTTGTATGGTAGAAAACGGACAGGTATACAAGAATTGAAGGATATCAAGGTAAGGTTATAGAAGGGGAGGATTCTGTCATGGCTAGGTGGGCTGAGCATTTCAGTGATGTTCTAAACAATGTAGTTAGTTCTACTCCCATTGTTTGTAATGATGATAGATGCATTGGTGGCTTTAATGTTGGCCCTATAACACAATCTGAAGTTATTTTGGCTGTTTCTAAACTTAAACTACATAAATCCCCAGGGGTAGATGAAATTACTACGGAAATGCTTAGAGCTGGGAATGTTTCGGTTACCACTTGGATGACTGAAATTCTGAATATCTTTTATGATAAAGGCATGGTTCCTAAGGATTTTATCAGACCTATTGTTATCCCTATTTTCAAAAAAGGTGATCGCAGTTCTTGTGATAACTATAGGGGTATCAGCCTACTCTCTGTTCCAGGTAAAGTTCTTTCCATGATTGTGCTTAATAGAATTTAGAATCTGGTTGACAGGCAATTGCGTGATGAGCAATGTGGATTCAGAAGTGGTAGGGGATGTGTGGATCAGATATTTTCACTTAGGCAGATTCTTGAGAAATGTTTAGAGTTTCAGAAACCTTTGGTTGCCAGCTTTGTTGATTTCAAAAAGGCATTCGACTCTGTTGATCGTCATAATTTGTGGTTGATTGTGAGATCATATGGTATACCTGACAAGTTAGTTAACATAATGAAAGCTCTCTATAATAACACTGAGTCGTGTGTGAGAGTTGGTAAGGCTTGTAGCAATTGGTTTAGCATTACTTCTGGTGAAACTTGGATGCTGTGTAAACAAGATAACAGGAAACTATATGACAACAACCATGACTCAGATGCTTTTAATTAGAACAAACCATGATATCAGATGCTTTTAATTCTTGATGCTTACGTAGTATCTTGGGTATTAGGTGGTTTAACTTTGTAACTAATGATGAGGTTAAGCAAAGGAGTCTGCAACCTCCTTTAAGCAGCATATTGTGCAGAGAGAGACTCCGCTGGTTTGGCCATGTTGCCCGTATGGATAATTATAGATTGGCGAATAGGGTTATGAACAGTGTGCCTAGAGGTCTTAGAAGGAAGGGGAGACCTAGAATGCAGTGGGCGAACAATGTCAAACAGGACCTTGTTAGAATTGGTGTGCAGTGGCTGGATGCAGCAGATGTTGCTCAGGACGGATATGCTTGGAGAATTAAACTGCACGGTCTGGTTTGACCTCCGTAGCCCATGGCTGCTTGATGATGATGATGATAATGATGATGAAAGGATTTGTCAGCTTTCTTTGTATATAGAAATTTTGTGTGTTGCAATTGCCATTCTTAGAAGTGTAAACTAGTGAATATTTATAAACACATCTTTCTACTTTGGTGTATAAACTGACAGGCTCCTGCAACTTCTGTGGCAAGCAGCTGCTTGAGGGGGGTATTTATTTATTATTATTTATAACTTTACACTTATTTAACACATTTTTCATGCTGTTTAACATACGTTTTGGTACTTGTTTTGTTAAAATTAATATAAGAATAGCAATCTTTTATCCAATCACATTTTGTTTGCATGTTTTCAGTCTTGTATGAAGAAAAAGAATCTATACATTTTACTATATATACATTACTTACTATTTATCTACATATTACTATTTTTTTTACCGTGTAAAATGCCATTAAAGTGAAAATTTATATATTAATACATGTATTAATTCAAATATTAATTTTTTTTCAACCTCATTTATGTGCCATTTTATGTTTGGTGCATAAAATACACTGCATGAGTAGTTAACCTAAAACAAATAAGCAAAAGAGATAAGGAATGAAAATAGATAAATAGCTTAATGTTATGCAGCCTATGTTAATTGTATGATATCAATTCAAACTAAAATGCCATGCAAAATTTTTCACTCATTTTCAAAATAAGCTTGATTTAGCTTAAACATTGATAAAAAAAAAATTAGTGATAGTCTTTAAATAAAAATTGTTTATGTAATAATGTTTTCATCTGCAGATTGCAGTTTTGTTTGTTTTAATTAATCATTTAAAAGTATGGCATATAACTGATGTACACAATTAAAAGGACCTTCTTGCTCAGAAACTAATTAAAAATAACTTAAAATTCTCTGTTATTGAGCAATAAAATTTTAAAGTTTATCATAGTGCAGGGCTGTGAAGTCAGCACCTCAATTATTTTTCCATCCAACTCCTTTTTAAATTTGATGCTCTGGTTGGTGCATTTTTACTAGGGCCACTAAAACCACTGATTTATGCTTGACATAATTTTTTACCATCTTCTATCATATACTTACACAAACAAAATGTTTTCCATCTGTGGTAATGCAGCAGAATCAAACCCACAACTCTACAGATACATGCCAGAACGCTCTACTCTTATACCAAGCATATTAGCAACAACTGGAAAAGTTGGCTCTCCTGAAATATAGATGGCACAAGGTCCACCACATCTCAGTGAAAGATTTATAGGACTTATTCTGGATGTATATATATTATATATATTTATTATATATTATTATTATTATTATTTATTATGTATATATATTTATAGGACTTATTATGCATCTGATGCATGGTTTAAGGGTAGAGCACTCTGACATATATCTAGAGTTGTGGGTTCAATTCCCACTATGTCAGCAATAATTTTTTTCATATTTTTAATAATTGTTGAAGTCTATTTCTACATTATTTCTGTATATTTACTATGGATAGGTTTTTAAACAATCCTAATTTATTTTCAATTTCTGTCTATATTTCAATGCTTTTTTTGCCACAAATCAAAAATGTTTTGAAATTTCATGGCCTAAGCCCAGTAGACCAAAACGATCTTTAAATTGGTACAAATTGTTCTTTTGAATTAAATTTTCATCCAGAATATTAATTTGGAAGTCAACTTATACCTTTAACAATGTCAGTACAGCAGTCAAATGGTTTCCCTAATATTTTCACAGCAAGATGACAGTAAAGTGAGATACTAGCTACTTAATCATAAACTGAAAAATCTGTAAAAACACACATTTCTAAGGCTGGAGCAACTGACAATAAAATGTTAAAAAATTTAACTCTGTATTTTAAGATTCAGTCAAAAATTTTTGAAATTATCGAAAGCAATGAATTTGACTACTTACCATGCAATTTTTCACTCGTAACAGATGGTTTCAATAGCATTAAAGGCATTGAAGGCTTAATGCACCATAAGAGTGATTCAAGCAACAGTAAAAATAGCATGAAATGGTGGAAAGAATATATTTGTAGGTCTAACATCGCAAAATTTCAATTTAACAGAGTTACTACTCTATATACAGAGCTTCATTGAAGAAATTAAGTACATAACATCTCAACACAAACAATGATAGTTATCAATAAGTATGAATTGCTTTGGCAAACTTATTGATTTCTTTGCGATACAGACATTTTTAACTGCACCAGTACTTCTGAACTTGCAGTCAAGCTCAGTGCCATACATAAAAATTACAGCAAAACTATTAAGGACCATAACATATATTTCTAATCTACATTTTTTAAAATTTCTTTGCTTAATTTAAGGTCTGTAACACAAATATTAAACACAAAATTTTGAGCTAAAAATCCTTATAATCTCTTTAATCTTGAAAACAAACCTTACGGTTATGGTTTCTTACGATTTTCTTTTAGTAATTGAGATAAATATAGAAGGAATAAGGGGTATTTTTCACGTGCTTTGCCCCAAATCCACGAAGCAAACCCTGCAGCCTCCTAGACTTGAATTGTAAACAAACGTAAAAAATAATCAGCCCACTGGAATGAAACCTAGTGTTTTGATCTTCGTTAGGTTTTGCTCTATGCATTTTTATAAACAACAAATTTTACAATTAGAGGGATATCACACAGTTCTTAATGTCTTCAACCGTTTTGTTTAGTTTCAAAGCAATGAATGTTACTCCTATAGAATAACCAGTAAAGTGTCATATAGTTGTTGTAGAAAAGATATCAGTTATATTTCGACTGTTGCTAATCTAATAGACGGAATATTAAAAATAACAATTTTCAATGAACTGGGAATTTGTTGGTATAAGTCACATTATACTGCTTTTAAGAGAATTTGTGGGGGAAAAAAAGTAAAATAGATTTTGCTGGAGCAATTTGAAATAACATTAGTGAGGAAGTGTCTGTAAAAGTATAAAATTAATATGTCTACTGTAACAAAAGTTCCATCATCGTCCTGAAAATGTTACAGTGGTTGTCAAACGGGTCAAAAGTAACCTCTCATTTGGGACACAAATTCAAGGCTGGTAAGGTGTGTGACCACCTCTCACAGCAATACATCATTACAATGGTGTATCATACTGTGTATGGGTAATTAGGAAGTGCAATAGCTATGTAGTTCCATCACAATTCTATACATATATATAGAACTCTATGGGTGTCACTTATGCACAAGAGTCACTTGTAGTAGTGTGATAGGTCTGGATAGGGCAAGGTAGCGATGCAACATGCTTTTCAAACATGTTCTATAGTGTATAATAATGTGTCAATCGCATAATAAAATCTGGACGAAAAAGTGTCCCATAATGGTTAGCACTCCTGGCTACTGATCTAAAGGTTCGAGCCCCGGGAGACATGGATGTGTATGTTGTTTCCCTGTCTGGTTGCACTCCTGGCTACCGATCTAAAGGTTCGAGCCCCGGGAGACATGGATGTGTATGTTGTTTGCTGCTGAGGTCCTGCCATCCTCACAGACCTTCTACTATGGCAGTCGTTCCCAATCTGTGGTACGCGTACCGGTACCGGTACGCGAATGTCGAGCTACCGGTACGCGATAAGTGAATGAAATAATAATGAAAACAATATTTTTATACAATACATCGCCAAACCCGAGCGTATTGTCTATCTTTTTTCAATCCGAATACTTTCTCTTTCTACGATGGTAGGTAACAACATGACTCATAGTCATAAAATCACATGCGTTTGTAATAAATTTGCAAATAACATTGATAGGGTATCTGTATTGGTTTGTGTGTATCTATTCACGTTTTAAGTGCAATATTATAGCAAGTGTAGAAGATAGTGATAGATTTGTAGACACGTATGTACATTTAAAATAATTATCTGTTTATAGATGTTCGTTTAAGTTACGCGGTTACGTAAATATTTGAAATTATTTAGTGACTTTCACTATTTTAATGCAGTGCAGTCTAGTGAATGTGTATAAACATAACCGACATAATAATTTTAACGTAAATTTTAAGTCTTTTCTATCTATTAATCTATTCTATCGCTATTAATGACTTACTTAAATCAAAAACTCCAGTTTTTCAGGAGAGAAAAATTAAATTTTAAAAATTCTTTAAAAATTGATGATGGATTGAATTTTTTAAAAATTAAATTTGAATTATCATTTCTTTCTCTTCAATGTGCATATACACTCTTAATCAATTTTTATTTTAAATAACATTTTTGAAGACTTTTTCGAAACCCACGTTGAAGCCTGAACGGTTGGACCAATTATAATATTTAATTATATCTGTAACAATTGAATTATACCTAAGTTTAAACCTCGAATCTAGCTTAAACTCTCACTGTAATACTGGGCTTAAGTGTTTTAATCCATCTGAAAGAGAATTTTCTTATGTATGTTGGCATTCCAAACAGAAAATCGCTCTTATTTACGTAAGTCCTTTATATCGTGCACGATAGATTTATTTGTTTTTAATTGTCATTTTTATTGTCATTTAAAAATAGGAAGAACAACGGCCATATAATGAAGATATTTTTAGAGCAGGCTGGATGTAGTTATTCCAACTCAGAAGAAGATAAATCTTCAGAGGTGAGCAAAGATGAACAACCGAAAACGAAACGTAAAGAAACTTTGATTAGGCAGTATGATCCTGATTATATGAAGTATGGAAAATCAATTAAATCTACTACAAAAAAAAAATTATATGAAGTATGGACTCTCAAAAAAACGTGTACAGAAACTCAACCTATTCCACAGTGTGTTATTTGTTTTGAATGTTTATCAAACGGGTGAATGAAACCTTCTCTTTTGAAGAGAAATTTATTAGCCAAACATCCTAATTTAAAAGATAAACCAGTTGATTTTTTTTGCAAGCAAACATTCTGAATTATGCATTCAAAAGGCAATTGTGTTCTCCTTTAGTAACGTAAACACTATTTGTGTACGGGCATCATATTTAGCGGCCGTCCCGTGGCCGAGTGGTTAGCACGCTTGGCTACTGATCTAAGGGACCTGGGTTCGAGCCCCGGAATTAGGCATGGATGTGTGTGTCGTTTTTCTGCTGAGGTTCTGACATCCTCTCAGATCTCCTACTGTGGCATATAAACTGACAGGCTCCTGTCAGACCTCTGTGGCAAGCAGCTGCTTGAGGGGGTATTTATTTTTTTTTATCATATTTAGCAAATTTGCATATAGCCAAGTGTGGGAAAGCAAGTACAATTGGAGAAACATTGTTGCTACCTGCAACTAAGGATATTGTCAAATCTGTGCTTCGAGATAAGGCATCTAAGGAAATTGACAAAGTTTCCTTGTCTAATAATATAGTCAAACGGCGAATAGATGATATGGCATCACAGATTGAAAGCGTTTTAATCACTGAGATTAAAAGAAAGTCATTTTTATTCTCTGCAACTAGGCGAAGTACTGACATCTCCAATCTAGCACAATTAGTTGTGTATGTTCGATTTGATTTAAACAATGAAATACAAGAAGAAATATTATTCTGCAAAACCGTTATCTGCGAGAACAACATCGAATGAAATATTTAAAATAATTAATGATTATTTCATTAAAAATAATATAAGTTGGCTCAAATGTGTTGGAGTTTGCACGGATGGTGCTCGAGCTATGATTGGGAATTTATCCGGCGTACTCACTAGAATTAAAGGTGGCACCAAAGCACTGTATTATTCATCGTGAAGCCTTAGCCACAAAAAAAAAGCCTGCCAACTTAAGAAGTGTTCTCAATGAGGTCATAAAAACAGTTAACTTTATAAAATCTGAAGCTCTTAATTCTCGCCTATTTTCAATTCTGTGCAATGGGTTGGGTTGTTTTACCTCTGAGCGGCACTTTTTTGCACAACATGGGCTAAATGGCCAGGTCACATGGACCCCGAAGGCTCAGAGAAGGTTGGGGGAGGGGACCCACTGGAACAGCTGTTGGGAGACAGATGGTAGCCTCCTGTCAAGGCCATCCAGCGTGTTCTTTAACGTGCACAGGGTATGGTTCTCCCGCACATGGGGCCACGACTTAACGTCCCGTCCAACGGACGGCGGCCTTTCCAAGCCCATCGGTGTCCCCTACTGACCGTGGGCAGGGCGGGGAATTTTGCAGAGATAAATCTCAACGCTGACCCAGCTGGGACTCGAACCTGGGAACTACAGATTATGAGCCTGGCGCGCTGAGCCACCCCCTCTCCCTTCGTAGCAACAACGCACAGATTCCAAAGACCGAACTTTACGTGCCGCCAGCGAAGAGAGAAGTGAAGATACTGCCTTTATTTTTAATACTTAATGGTAAGTTTAGAAAGCTTTGAAACAAGTAGCTCGTTAACTTCGGAGGAACGAGTGAAAATTTACATACACGTGCCAAGAACATTTTCAACTTCCTCCTTATTACTACTTCTGTTAGCGCATTGTCTAGGGGGGCGGGGGTGGCTCAGTCGGTAGCGCGCCAGGTTCGTAATCTGTAGTTCTCAGGTTCGAGTCCCAGCTGGGTCAGCGTTGAGATTTATCTCCGCAAAATTCCCCGCCCTGCCCACGGTCAGTAGGGGACACCGATGGGCTTGGAAAGGCCGCCGTCAGTCGGATGGGACGTTAAGCCGTAGCCCCATGTGCGGGAGAGCCATACCCTGTGCACGTTAAATAACACGCTAGATGGCCTTGACGGGAGGCTACCATCTGTCTCCCAACAGCTGTTCCAGTGAGTCCCCTCCCCCAACCTTCTCTGAGCCTTCGGGGTCCATGTGACCTGGCCATTTAGCCCATGGTGTGCAAAAAAGTGCCGCTCAGTGGTAAAACAACCCAAAGCATTGTCTAATGTTGTCGAGACATGGTCACATGTCATGTATTGTTATACAAGAAAATGACATTTATTCATCAAAAGGAAGGAAACGGAAAAGGTGTAAATTTTTAAGTAATTAAATTTCTAAAATTTAATTGCAAGCGACATAGTTTGAAATCATATAAAATAAAATAATTCCCTTCGACTTTATTTGCACAATGCTGAAAATTTTAAAATTAATTGCCAATTTTTAAAACTAGATGCTAACTTGTTTAGTTTTCAGTTATAGATAATCAACTGAAATTGCTATAATACTAAAATTTGACTTCCGTTAATGAGCTGTCTGACCCCGTTCCTATCTACGCCTCTAAAGAACTCTGCTTGGGGTACAAAGCTCAATTATAATTAAAAAGTTACTTTTTTATCGTGAGAAATAGTTTTTCTGATTTCATTTTACTCAGTCTTCAGTAATTAAAAGTCATAAAAATGTTTCTTTTAAAAAAATTTTTTCAAATAATCAAAATCATTTTTAGATTACTGAAGTAATTAAAAATGACTACCATTCAGCGTTTCATTTATTTTTTTATTTTGGTATTCTTTCTCATGAAGGTTAGGAAACATTAAGGGGAATTTATTAACAAAAAGAATTGCTCTTAACCTTGTAATAATATTATTAAATATTTTCTGTGTTTATTATTTCTCTCCTATTACATTGGGGGCGGGGGTGGCTCAGTCGGTAGCGCGCCAGGCTCGTAATCTGTAGTTCCCAGGTTCGAGTCCCAGCTGGGTCAGCGTTGAGATTTATCTCCGCAAAATTCCCCGCCCTGCCCACGGTCAGTAGGGGACACCGATGGGCTTGGAAAGACCGCCGTCCGTCGGATGGGACGTTAAGGCGTGGCCCTGTGTGCGGGAGAGCCATACCCTGTGCACGTTAAAGAACCCGCTGGATGGCCTTGACGGGAGGCTACCATCTGTCTCCCAACAGCTGTTCCTGTGGGTCCCCTCCCCCAACCTTCTCTGAGCCTTCGGGGTCCATGTGACCTGGCCATTTAGCCCATTGTGTGCAAAAAAGTTCCGCTCAGAGGTAAAACAACCCAACGTTAAAGAACACGCTGGATGGCCTTGACGGGAGGCTACCATCTGTCTCCCAACAGCTGTTCCTGTGGGTCCCCTCCCCCAACCTTCTCTGAGCCTTCGGGGTCCATGTGACCTGGCCATTTAGCCCATTGTGTGCAAAAAAGTTCCGCTCAGAGGTAAAACAACCCAACGTTAAAGAACACGCTGATGGCCTTGACGGGAGGCTACCATCTGTCTCCCAACAGCTGTTCCTGTGGGTCCCCTCCCCCAACCTTCTCTGAGCCTTCGGGGTCCATGTGACCTGGCCATTTAGCCCATTGTGTGCAAAAAAGTGCCGCTCAGAGGTAAAATAACAACAACAACTCCTATTACATTTTCGTTTCAATTAACATTAAGAATTTCATTTCGTTTCAAATAATCAAAATCATTTTTAAATTTGCAATAGCCTATAATAAAAAAAAATCGAAAATCATTTAGTGGCATGCATTTCTCTATACCTGCTTTACGCGTAAAAAGTATATTTTCCTTAAACAGGTTTGGGCTCAATAATTATCGGACTAAGTTCAATCCGGGTCGAGAATTTGAGCCCGAGCCCCACAGATTTACAATAATCGGAAGATAAATATATTTTTTGCAAGTTCTATTTTCAGTAAAAAATTTGTACACATAAAAAAATGTCATAAACAGAAGCGTTGATTATTGCTTGCAAACAATTTCCCTAAATGAACAATATTAAAAATAAATAGTAATAAAACTGAAAACTGAAATCATAATCCCTTTGAATATTTTTAATATATTTAAAATTAAAGTAAGATGTTAATAGACGATTTAAATTTATTTGTTTTCCTTTAAATACATGACCTTTAGCTCCATTTCAAAATTTGATATTAAATTAGTAACATGGGGTGGGGGTGGCTCAGTCGGTAGCGCGCCAGGCTCGTAATCTGTAGTTCCCAGGTTCGAGTCCCAGCTGGGTCAGCGTTGAGATTTATCTCCGCAAAATTCCCCGCCCTGCCCACGGTCAGTAGGGGACACCGATGGGCTTGGAAAGGCCGCCGTCCGTCGGATGGGACGTTAAGCCGTGGCCCCGTGTGCGGGAGAGCCATACCCTGTGCACGTTAAAGAACACGCTGGATGGCCTTGAAGGGAGGCTACCATCTGTCTCCCAACAGCTGTTCCAGTGGGTCCCCTCCCCCAACCTTCTCTGAGCCTTCTGGGTCCTTGTGACCTGGCCATTTAGCCCATGGTGTGCAAAAAAGTGCCGCTCAGAGGTAAAACAACCCAACATGTTACATGTTATCTCACAGATGCTGCATGGTTTGCATGGAAAAATATAATGATTTGCATAATTCCACTGCCGTGTACTCACATACTGATTTCCATACAAATCCTTCTGGATACTGCACTTTCAAATGCCGGAGTTTATATTATCCCTCAATCAAAATAGTCAACATAATATGGGGGCCAACATAAAACCCAACGTTAAAGAACACGCTGGATGGTCTCGACGGGGGGGCTACCATCTGTCTCCCAACAGCTGTTCCAGTGGGTCCACTCCCCCAACCTTCTCTGAGCCTTCGGGGTCCTTGTGGCCTGGCAATTTAGCCCATTGTGTGCAAAAAAGTGCCGCTCAGAGGTAAAACAACCCAACAACCCAACCCAATCTTGTTTATAATTCTGGTTGAGTGAGGGATTGGCGTTTTGACGCCGGTGTGGGCTGACGTCATTTTTGCTGCTCCGTTAAGTCGATTGTGCCAAGATAGTGTACCAGCGATTAGATTTAGTGATTAGTTTTATTTGTGTGAAATATTATAAGTTGTGAACTCTTCAGACGCTATCCTTTGCTTTAATCTGGATAGCCAACTACTGCCTTGGAATCTGGTGGCTCAGTCGGTAGCGCGCCAGGCTCGTAATCTGTAGTTCCCAGATTCGAGTCCCAGCTGGGTCAGCGTTGAGATTTATCTCCGCAAAATTCCCCGCCCTGCCCACGGTCAGTAGGGGACACCGATGGGCTTGGAAAGGCCGCCGTCCGTCGGATGGGACGTTAAGCCGTGGCCCGTGTGCGGGAGAGCCATACCCTGTGTACGTTAAAGAACACGCTGGATGGCCTTGCCGGGAGGCTACCATCTGTCTCCCAACAGCTGTTACAGTGTATCCCCTCCCCCAACCTTCTCTGAGCCTTCGGGGTCCATGTGACCTGGTCATTTAGCCCATGGTGTGCAAAAAAGTGTCGCTCAGAGGTAAAACAACCCAACACAACGGTCAGTAGGGGACACCGATGGGCTTGGAAAAGCCGCCGTCCGTCGGATGGGACGTTAAGCCGTGGCCCCGTGTGTGGGAGAGCCATACCTTGTGCTCGTTAAAGAACACGCTGGATGGTCTTGACGGGAGGCTACTATCTGTCTCCCAACAGCTGTTCCAGTGGGTCCCCTCCCCCAACCTTCTCTGAGCCTTCGGGGTCCATGTGACCTGGCCATTTAGCCCATTAGCCAAAAAGTGCCGCTCAGAGGTAAAACAACCTAACCCACATGCCACGGCATTCCGTCCCATCCGAAGGACGGCGTCCTTTCTCACCAAGGGCAAGTGAGGGTTTAGCGGATGAAAATCTCGTCTATCGCCCTTCTCTCTGAGAGACTAATAGAGCAATATGTAGTTATTTGGAATTTCTTTCATATTTTGACTTTGAAATCATTCATTAAGCGTGGATTAAATGATATATTAATTATATAATGGAAAGTTGTCAAAAAGTAATGGATATTCAGGGCCGCCGAGAGAATTTATGGGCCCCTATGTAATATTATGCTCGGGGGCCCCCCATTGAAAACTTTTTATCTTTACAAGTCATTAATAGCAATTATTCTGGACACAATGATGACATACAGAGGAAAAAAAAGCCTGTTGCGCAGTCAGGCATGCAAAAACATAGGTCTGCAGAGTTTGTGTCACATAACACCTTTTAGCATAGGATCGATACAGAGCCTAACTAAGAATAATTTTTGTAAGAAAAAATAGAGTCACTTAATCTGACGGGCCCTTATTGCTGACGGGCCCCTATGCACTAGTCCCCCTTGCCCCCCCCCCCCCCCTGTCGGCGGCCCTGTGGATATGCTATTGGAATGATATCTGCCGGATGGTTTAGTGAAAAGCTCTGACGCCACGTCAAGGCACCATCCATGTCAGAGTGTTTTGCTCTAACCTGGAGAAAACCCCTCCACGCATAGGCAGCAAGTGTGGAAGGAAAAAGAGGGATTAAGATGCTAAAAAGCATCAATCAGAATTTATGTTCTGTTGAGCGAATTTATTGGAAATATTTTCCGACAGATTAAAAAAAAATGTTAGAACTTGCTCTCCTCGGTACAAGACCAGCTATAAAACATCTTTATTTATCTACTACCAACTCTCCTGTAGGACCTTCGTGTAATTTTGTTACAAGGGTTGGATTGTTTTACCTCTGAGCGGCACTTTTTTGCACACCATGGGCTAAATGGCCAGGTCACAAGGACCCCGAAGGCTCAGAGAAGGTTGGGGGAGGGGACCCACTGGAACAGCTGTTGGGAGACAGATGGTAGCCTCCCGTCAAGGCCATCCAGCGTGTTCTTTAACGTGCACAGGGTATGGTTCTCCCGCACACGGGACCACGGCTTCACGTCCCATCCGACGGACGGCGGCCTTTCCAAGCCCATCGGTGTCCCCTACTGACCGTGGGCAGGGCGGGGAATTTTGCGGAGATAAATCTCAACGCTGACCCAGCTGGGACTCGAACTTGGGAACTACAGATTACGAGCCTGGCGCGCTACCGACTGAGCCACCCCCGCCCCATTTGTTACAAGGAAACTGCATTGTCAACTTCTTTATTTCCGTTAACACAGATTTTGCCTCCCTATGTCTCCCGTGATATTCGTCTGCACGGTCCAAATTTCGGGCACAGCGTCCCCTGTTTGCCATAGTGATTGGTTTAAAAATCAGGTTCCCACTTGGCCCGTGGCTTCGTCTCTACACAAATTGTGACGGCTAGTGTATCACTTTTAATCTGTATATTCTGTTGTTCCCTGCACTAATGGTTAGTTTTGTATATTCTTCCGTCCCTCCGGGGGGCGGGGGGGGGCTCAGTCGGTAGCGTGCCAGGCTCGTAATTTGTAGTTCCCAGGTTCGAGTCCCAGCTGGTTCAGCGTTGAAATTTATCTCCGCAAAATTCCCCGCCCTGCCCACGGTCAGTAGGGGACACCGATGGGCTTAGAAAGGCCGCCGTCCGTCGGATGGGACGTTAAGCCGTGGTCCGTGTGCGGGAGAGCCATACCCTGTGCACTTTAAAGAACACGCTGGATGGCCTTGACGGGAGGCTACCATCTGTCTCCCAACAGCTGTTCCAGTGGGTCCCCTCCCCCAACCTTCTCTGAGCCTTCGGGGTCCATGTGACCTGGCCATTTAGCCCATGGTGTGCAAAAAAGTGCCGCTCAGAAGTAAAACAACACAACATTAAAGAACACGCTGGATGGTCTTGACGGGAGGCTACCATCTGTCTCCCAACAGCTGTTCGAGTGGGTCCCCTCCCCCAACCTTCTCTGAGCCTTCAGGGTCCATGTGACCTGGCCATTTAGCCCATGGTGTGCAAAAAAGTGCCGCTCAGAGGTAAAACAACCGAACCCAAAAATCCGTCCCTCCGACATTTTACACAGTTTGAACACGAAGAATTTAATGGTGATGCAAAGGTCATTGCTCACTCTGCGATCTCTCTCAGAGGCCGTGGCAAATGATCGAGTGTTTATTTCGTCAGAAGACTTAAATCCTATTTTAACTCTTTACTTTCACAGTTAGGGAGCAGTAAATGGCAAATAGATTTGACAGCGATTATCGTTTCCCGTAGTAATAGCATGGTGCATATTTTTGCCACTAGCAAGCCCCCCTTTTGGACGTTCGACTTGATATTTGGCATTGCAATTCGGACCACAACCAGAAACATTCTCTGAAAATTTGCAGCCTCTATGTTGAATTCCCGATGAGTTATGGCTGCCACAGACACCGTCTTTTGTTATATAGATTAAAATAGGCAAATAAAATTGGGAATTTTTTAAAACTCACGACTTTCCTATATAACAGACTTTTATTTGGTACGTAGCATGTTGCTAGTGTTCAACGTCTTAGAAGAACCATTTTGAGAAATATATAGAATTGAAAAACCAACAAATGATGAAAGAAAACAGAAAAAAAAAGTGAAAGATATTATCGGAAACTACCACTATATTTATTATACAAAATAATATAAATATATTCATTTCGTTCTATGAATTAGTTAGAATCCGTAACTGAAAGTAATAGATCACAGATATATCTTTATGATATATCTAAAATTTAAAAAAAATACGTTTTATTCCGAATGTATCAATCGTACATTCCCTAGTGCAGTGTCTCGCAAACTTTTTTACTCTGCGGCACACTGAATCTAATTTTTTTTTTCGCGGCAAACCTAAAAGAGAATTTTGATGGTTACGTAAAAAAAGGAAAATTGAAGTTTCGTTAAATGCATTTTATTTAAAATAAATATAATAATAAATATAATTAATCATAACTTGGTGTTTGTTTTAAATATTTGTGCATTCTATGGCTTGAAATAATCAAAAATTAATACCAAAATTTGGAAAAAGCTTGATAAATATTTACAAGATCCCAATTGATAAAATCTGAAAGATTTTTATTAAAGCACGTCGATAACACAAGTCAAGTCAAAATGAAATCTTTGGAATATCTAGTGTCAATTTGAAAATCTCGCGCGGCACACAGTTTGCGAGACACTGCCCTAGTGAATGTACGATGGTTTCACATAACTGATAGCTTTCATTTCTTTATTCAAGTTTCACTAATTTACCCTTTAAAGTTGGGGCGGGGGTGGCGGCTCAGTCGGTAGCGCGCCAGGCTCGTAATCTGTAGTTCCCAGGTTCGAGTCCCAGCTGAGTCAGCGTTGACCCAGCTGGGACTCGAACCTGGTGATTTATCTCCGCAAAATTCCCCGCCCTGCCCACGGTCAGTAGGGGACACCGATGGGCTTGGAAAGGCCGCCGTCCGTCGGATGGGACGTTAAGCCATGGGCCCCGTGTGCGGGAGAGCCATACCCTGTGCACGTTAAAGAACACGCTGGATGGCCTTGACGGGAGGCTACCATCTGTCTCCCAACAGCTGTTCCAGTGGGTCCCCCAACCTTCTCTGAGCCTTCGGGGTCAATGTGACCTGGCCATTTAGCCCATGGTTTGCAAAAAAGTGCCGCTCAGAGGTAAAACAACCCAACAACTCAAGGAGGGCCTCACTTTTAAGTGGAAAAATACCTAAAAATTATTTGAAATGTTCGAATGGAAGAGAGAAAAAGGCAGAAAGATGAAAGAATAAATATAACGACATGTGGCCGAGTGGTTAGCACGCTTGGCTACTGCTCTAAGGGACCTGGGTTCGAGCCCCGGAATTAGGCATGGATGTGTGTGTCGTTTTTCTGCTGAGGTCCTGCCATCCTCTCAGATCTCCTACTGTGGCATATAAACTGACAGGCTCCTGTCAGACCTCTGTGGCAAGCAGCTGCTTGAGGGGGTATTTCATTATTAAGTGAGTTCTTTAACGTACACAGGGTATGGCTCTCCCGCACACGGGGCCACGGCTTAACGTCCCATCCGACGGACGGCGGCCTTTCCAAGCCCATCGGTGTCCCCTACTGACCGTGGGCAGGGCTGGGAATTTTGCGGAGATAAATCTCAACGCTGACCCAGCTGGGACTCGAACTGGGAACTACAGATTACGAGCCTGGCGCGCTACCGACTGAGCCACCCCCGCCCCAGTTTTCGAAGGACTAAAGGACAATCCACAACTTCCCCTACCATCTAAGTCAAACGGAAAAATGATTGATTAGATATAAAATTGAGTACATTGAAGTCAGAGAAAGAATTGATTTCGTACCTTGTTGCCGAAGAACAGAGTATGTTGCTGTTGAGGTAAAGTCCAGCACGATCCTTCCTAAATAATATGGCTGAGGTGGAAGATGACCTTTCGATGGAAAGATGTTAGAAGAGGATGTCGCCTTGCACTGAAAGGAAACTAGAACCGGATAATCTAAACAATTCATTTTTTTAACCCAATGAACCAAATTGACAATGAATTCTGTTTGGTATTGATGGAATTCTTTCGAAACAATCGAACGCTAGATATGAATTTGTGAGAATATTTGTGACGTATTACATGAGAATTTCTAATACTTTTCTTTACCTCTTAAAGTCATTCCTAATCTTGCTACAAAAAATAAAAATTAATTTGAGATGATTAATTTCAAAGTTATGCTTATTTACTTATGATTTCTAGTGTTGATTGGTATAACTCACTGTTACTAAAATTAGAAACAGATTCTTCTTCATCAAACAACACTGCAATTTGAGTCTTTATTTAAAAATATATTGAAGATATTTTACTTTGAAATATTTATTTAAAAAATGAAAAAGAGGGGGCTCAGTCGGTAGCGCGCCAGGCTCGTAATCTGTAGTTCCCAGGTTCGAGTCCCAGCTGGTTCAGCGTTGAGATTTATCTCCGCAAAATTCCCCGCCCTACCCACGATCAGTAGGGGACACCGATGGGCTTAGAAAGGCCACCGTCCGTCGGATGGGACGTTAAGCCGTGGCCCCGTGTGCGGGAGAGCCATACCCTGTGCACGTTAAAGAACACGCTGGATGGCCTTGACGGGAGGCTACCATCTGTCTCCCAACAGCTGTTCCAGTGGGTATCCTCCTCCAACCTTCTCTGAGCCTTCAGGGTCAATATGACCTGGCCATTTAGCCCATGGTGTGCAAAAAATTGCCGCTCCGAGGTAAAACAACCCAAAAGAACACGCTGGATGGCCTTGACGGGAGGCTACCCCCCTCCCCCAACCTTTTCTGAGCCTTCGGGGTCAATGTGACCTGGCCATTTAGCCCATGGTGTGAAAAAAAGTGCCGCTCAGAGGTAAAACAACCCAACCCTGTGAGCGGCACGTAGCGACACTCCGATTAGCGAAATGCCACTAGTGGACTTGTATATGTCTTTTTTGCCACTCTGGGTGGCTCCCATTTCCAATCGGTACCCAAATATTGATTGAAATAAAGCCTGGGACAATATTTGTAATGCTGGTACTGTAGCTGAATATCGAGACATCACTATGTTTGCGGCTCACAATGTCCTGGGGCGGGGGTGGCTCAGTCGGTAGCGCGCCAGACTCGTAATCTGCAGTTCCCAGGTTCGAGTCCCAGCTGGTTCAACGTTGTGATTTATCTCCGCAAAATTCCCCGCCCTGCCCACGGTCAGCAGGGGACACCGATGGCCTTTGAAAGGCCGCCGTCCGTCGGATGGGACGTTAAGCCGTGGCCCCGTGTGCGGGAGAGCCATACCCTGTACACGTTAAAGAACACGCTGGATGGCCTTGACGGGAGGCTACCATCTGTCTCCCAACAGCTGTTCCAGTGAGTCTCCTCCCCCAACTTTCTCTGAGCCTTCGGGGTCCCTGTCACCTGGCCATTTAGCCCATGGTGTGTAAAAAAAGTGCCGCTTAGAGGTAAAACAACCCAACCCAACAACACAATGTCCTTCCGAGTCGAACAATTCTGCACAGCAGATTGGATTTTATCTCCGATAAATGCGGTCTTTGTGGCTAAATCGAGATATTGGCGACATTATGTTCCACTGCCCATTTGCGGCAGTGGTTTGGAAGGACAGATGTAAATGGGTGAAAATCCAGAGCTTCACACTTAGTGAAGTCCTCTTTCACACATTTGTAAATAGTAAAAATAAATATGTCTATAATTTAATACTGGCCACGACCAAAGCAGTGTTTTGGAAGTGCCGATGTTATAGACACTTCAGTCAAACTCACTGGACCCCCCAGTACTACCTTTAGAGTAATTACAAAGTGTATTTGTCGCAGGAAATGTATCGACAGAGGGTTCAAGAAAAATCCTCTGTTCTGGGAAAGATGGAAGGATATCCTCTTTTGAAGTGATTTTAATTTTTTCCTGCTGCCTGTGTGCCCGTAATTTTACCGTCGTGTGCCCGTATTTTTTTATTGATTCAAATTTGCTTAGTTAAATCGGTTTTGCTCGCTGACACGGGCAATGGCGATTTCCTGTTTTTGAATTATTTTTTTCGTTATTTTCCGCGGCCTGCGTGTCCGGAATTGACCGTCGTGTCTTTATCAAGACACTTGAGTATTTTTTCCTGTTTTTTATTTTAGTGTATGACCTTTAGATAAATTTTTTTATTGATTCAAAGTTGCTTAGTTAAATCGGTTTTGCTCGCTGACACGGGCAAAAGCGAATTTTTCCAAGTCCACACATTTGCTTCCCGGTCGGTGGAGATGTTTGACATCACTGGCGCCGATCGTTCACAGCCAATGATCTGGCTTAGATCTGTTCCGAGCCCCGCCTCCTCCTGTGTGACTGACGTTTCTCTCTGCTGCCCTTCTCGACGGCACAGTAGTGACGCACAGGGCGCCATCTATCGGGCTGACCCGTAAGGTGGGTTGCCACTGAACGGGAACAAATGTTCTCTGGCGAATGGTTTTTTGAATTAATTTTAACTTTCATCTAGTTATTGGTCTATGTAATTGTGAGAATGTGTGTAGGAAACTCTTTTCTTTCTCTTTCCTATCCCTTCTCATTTCTTTTCGATCTCTCTTTTTTCTGGGGCGGGGGTGGCTCAGTCGGTAGCGCGCCAGGCTCGTAATCTGTAGTTCCCAGGTTCGAGTCCCAGCTGGTTCAGCGTTGAGATTTATCTCCGCAAAATTCCCCGCCCTGCCCACGGTCAGTATGGAACACCGATGGGCTTGGAAAGACCACCGTCCGTCGGATGGGACGTTAAGCCGTGGTCCCGTGTGCGGGAGAGAGCCATACCCTGTGCACGTTAAAGAACATGCTGGATGGCCTTGACGGGAGGCTACCATCTGTCTCCCAACAGCTGTTCCAGTAGGTCCCCTCCCCCAATCTTCTCTGAGCCTTCGGGATCCTTGTGACCTGGTCATTTAGCCCATTGTGTGGAAAAAAGTGCCGCTCAGAGGTAAAACAACCCAACCCAACTTCAATTAAACAAAAATAGCAATCATGCAAGTGACTGGGCCATGGCAAAACATTGGAACTGCAAAGGGCATGGATTTTCCCTTACCTTTCAACCATTTACTCAGGCCAACAAAGCACGAAATGCAGCACACATGTGGAGCCCATGTTTTGTCATGATCTCCAACATGACATCCAAAATACAAGTTATAGGCTTTCTTCACAATCTTTGTCAAAGAATGACCCTGGGATTTTAAAAATAATTTCCACACACATAACAGAACTTATCTGGCACATTAACACATCCGCGACGCTGCCTTTGTGCCATTTAAACGCCAAAATTCACTCTTCAACGTACAGCACGTGTTCCTTCTACCTTGAAAACAACAAGAATGGCGGTCTGAGGTTAAGTTACTATTGCATGTTTTTTCCCACTTGGCAATCAGTGTTGCCAGCCACAAAAAGTAAAATATCTAGTATCCTCGCAGTTGGGTTGTTTTACCTCTGAGGGGCACTTTTTTGCACACCATGGGCTAAATGGCCAGGTCTCATGGACCCCGAAGGCTCAGAGAAGGTTGGGGGAGGGGATCCACTGGAACAGCTGTTGGGAGACAGATGGTAGCCTCACGTCAAGGCCATCCAGCGTGTTCTTTAACGTGCACAGGGTATGGCTCTCCCTCACACGGGGCTACGGCTTAACGTCCCATCCGACGGACGGCTGCCTTTCCAAGCCCATCGGTGTCCCCTACTGACCGTGGGCAGGGCGGGGAATTTTGCGGAGATAAATCTCAACGCTGACCCAGCTGGGACTCGAACCTGGGAACTACAGATTACGAGCCTGGCGCGCTACCGACTGAGCCACCGCCGCCCCTATGATGAAAGGAATATCAAATAGCCGAATATGATGATCGTCTTACCGCTTAGGAGTTCTTAATGAAACAGACATCGAAACAAATTCTCTAAATCTCGCAGTATGTTAATATTTATGTAACCACATGATAGTTTCGGTTGCAGTCACCATGCTGAAAACTATCTGAGTAAAACGTTTTCTCGAAATATTAGTAATTATCTATTTGCTACAATAAGAGAAATTATTCATTTCAAATTCACGCAATTTAATTTGAAAATTTCAGCTTTTATCTACTTGTATGAAATAATTACCAATAGAATAGAATATTTATGAATTTGCTAGCTATTTATTTTCCACTGCAAATCAAAGCTGGAGTATTAAATATTTAAAGTCAAAAATATTTTTCGTCACTAAAAGTTACTTCCGCTCACTTCATAAGACATTTAGTTATTTAAATTTTTTCGTTTTAAAACCAAAATTGCCGCATTTCAATACCGAATTTTCCAGAACTGATTTATTGAAATCAGATAAAAACAAAAAAAAAAATATTTTTTAATAAAAGTTGCTTGCCACAGAAGTCTGAGAGGAGCTTGCCAAGGATATGAAAAGACCTACCGCTTTTTTGACAGTTTACGATGTAACAATGAAAAGTGAAAGTTATTAGAATTCTTCGATGTTACGATAGTGGAATGCTCAATTTTTATTAGAATTCTTCAGATATATACGGGAGAGAAAAAAAACAGTTTTGCCGACAGCGGTGGACTTTTAATTTGATTTTATGTTGTCGGTAAAACTCATTTTTTCCGCTTAAATATGGGCCGGGGTGGCTCAGTCGGTAGCGCGCCAGGCTCGTAATCTGTAGTTCCCAGGTTCGAGTCCCAGCTGGGTCAGAGTTGAGATTTATCTCCGCAAAATTCCCCGCCCTGCCCACGGTCAGTAGGGGACACCGATGGGCTTGGAAAGGCCGCCGTCCGTCGGATGGGACGTTAAGCCGTGGCCCCGTGTGAGGAATACCCTTTGCACGTTAAAGATCATGCTGGATGGCCTTGACGGGAGGCTACCATCTGTCTCCCAACAGCTGTTCCAGTGGGTCCCCTCCCCCAACCTTCTCTGAGCCTTCGGGGTTCATATGACCTGGCCATTTAGCCCATGGTGTGCAAAAAAGTGCCGCTCAGAGGTAAAACAACCCAACCCTCGTTGATATAAGGATAGAAATTATATTTCTCATACTTGTGTTCCCATAAGTGAACGTTGTAATCGTTTCTTGTTCTCTAGGTTTCTGAAGTAAGAACCCAGTAGAGGCAAACTGACAAAGCTCATCGTTTATTGCTATTCGAGACAACAATTTTATGTTACAACTATCTCAGATTTTATTTTGCAATTGGGACTAATTGTCATTTGTGATTTATGTTCGAATACAAAATACTCATTTCATCCAGAAAATTTCACTACCACGCTGAGCCTTCAAAACGGAATTATTTCTCTATTGGTTGTTAACCATTCTCGTAATCTGCAGCTCCCAGGCTTGAGTCCTAGCTGGGTCATCGATGAGATTTATCTCCGCAAAACTCTTCGCCCTGCCCTCGGTCAGTATGGCACACCTATGGGCTTGGAAAGGCTGCCGTCCGTCATATGGGACGTTAAGCCGTCGCACCATCAGTGAGAGAGCCATATACCCTGTGCATGTTAAAGAATACGCTGGGTGGCCTTGACGGGAGACTACCATCTGTCTGTCAACAACTACTCCAGTGGACTCCCTCCCACAATATTTTCTGAACTTTTGGGGTCCTTGTGACCTGGCACATTTTGCCCATTGTGGGCAAAAAAGTGCAGCTCAGAGGCAAAAACAACTCAAAATTCTACAGAGTTTTTATTCGATCGTTGGATTACTATGATCTAAATCTTTACACTGCTCCAAGTTATGATGAGAGGAATCTTTACCTGATGGTCCTATCTGTTACTCTTTAGGATTGTTGGGTTATTTTATCCTTGATCGACACATTTTTTGCACACATAAGGCTAAATGGCTAGGTCGCAAGGACCACGCAAAGGTCAGAATTGGTTAATGGTAATGGACCCACTAAACAGATATTAGAAGGGTTTGGGTTGTTTTACCTCTGAGCGGGGGGGCGGGGGTGGCTCAGTCGGTAGCGCGCCAGGCTCGTAATCTGTAGTTCCCAGGTTCGAGTCCCAGCTGGGTCAGCATTGAGATTTATCTCCGCAAAATTCCCCTCCCTGCCCAAGGTCAGTAGGGGACACCGATGGGCTTGGAAAGGCCGCCGTCCGTCTGATGGGACGTTAAGCCGTGGCCGCATGTGCAGGAGAGCCATACCCTGTGCACGTTAAAGAACACGCTGGATGGCCTTGACTGGAGACTACTATCTGTCTCCCAACAGCTGTTCCAGTGGGTCCCCTCCCCCAACCTTCTGAGCCTTCGGGGTCCATGTGACCTGGCCAGTTAGCCCATGGTGTGCAAAAAAATGCCGTTCAGAGGTAAAACAACCCAACCCACTGAGCGGCACTTTTTTTGCACATCATGGGCTAAATGGCCAGGTCACAAGGACCCCGAAGGCTCAGAGAAGGTTGGGGGAGGGGACCCACTGGAACATCCAGCGTGTTCTTTAACAGGTGCACACGTGCACCTGTTAAACACACAGGTGCATACGTGCACAGGGTATGGCTCTCCCGCACACGGGGCCACGGCTTAACGTCCCATCCGACGGACGGCGGCCTTTCCAAGCCCATCGGTGTCCCCTACTGACCGTGGGCAGGGCGGGGAATTTTGCGGAGAAAAATCTCAATGCTGAACCAGCTGGGACTCGAACCTGGGAACTACAGATTACGAGCCTGGCGCGCTACCGACTGAGCCACCCCCGCCCCGCTATTAGAAGACAGATGGTAGCCTTCCATCAAGACTACCCAGCCTTATTTTTAGCATACAAAGGAAATGGCATTGCTTCACACGGAGCTACGACCTTTCGTCCCATACGATGGAAAACAACCATTCCAAACCCATCGATGTCCCCTTTCTGACCGAGGGGCAGGGTGGGGAGATATATCTCCAGTGGGATCGAACCTGCAAACTGCAAACTACCAGCCGGGTACGCCAACTACGGAACCTTTCTGTTTTCGAGGAATTCTTAATGAAACACTGGAAATTATTCATTTCAAAAAATCGGTTTTTTAGTTTTGAAATGCATCGTGTGTTCGTTAAGCCGTGGTTCCGTGTGCAGGAGAACTATACTCTGTGCACGTTAAAGAACACGCTGGATGGCCTGGACAGTGCATTAAAATTGTCATATCACATGCTGATTGTCTGTTGCAGACCACAATTTGAAAAACTACATCAGTGAAACCTGTCAATACTAAATTTCATTAATGTCTCGTTCTTATAGGAATGAAATTTTTAGTACTCGTGCTAAAATTCCCATAAATCATTTTGGCAATATTTCATTTTTTTCCTCCTGTTCTGAAAAAATAATTAATCTAGCAGTAAATTATTTCTCTTGTTATTCATTCAACGTTTTTAAAATCAAATTTAGAATATTTCTTATCAATATCTGATAATTTTTCATTGTTAGATGTTCGTCATACAAATTCCACTACTTTAATAAATAAAAATGTATTAATAGAATATATTAATAAAAAAATAAAATCATTACTCGCGGCGGAAGGACGCCAAGGCAAGCATTTTTGAAGGGTTGGGTTGTTTTTCCTCTAAGCGGCACTTTTTTGCACCATGGGCTAAATGGCCAGGTCACAAGGACCCCGAAGGCTCAGAGAAGGTTGGGGGAGGGGACCCACTGGAACAGCTGTTGGGAGACAGATGGTAGCCTCCCGTCAAGGCCATCCAGCATGTTCTTTAACGTGCACAGGGTATGGCTCTCCCGCACACGGGGCCACGGCTTAACGTCCCATCCGACGGACGGCGGCCTTTCCAAGCCCATCGGTGTCCCCTACTGACCGTGGGCAGGGCGGGGAATTTTGCGGAGATAAATCTCAACGCTGACCCAGCTGGGACTCGAACCCGGGAACTACAGATTACGAGCCTGGCGCGCTACCGACTGAACCACCCCGCTTTTTTGAAGACAATTTTAAAAAGTTAAGTCTCTCTTTCGTTATTTAGTTCCGTTATACTGTACATTACCGAATGTAGAATATAATTTTTCATTATGTCACCCTGCGAAGTCCAGGTTACTGTCACTTTTAGACAAGAGTGTCTAAAAGACTTATTATATTTTTGAGACCTTTCTAATTTTTTTGTTCAACGACTTTAGGTCAAAATATTCTTCAGTTCTTGATAGCTGTCAATCTTGACAGCTTCCCGACACCTACTCTGAACAGTTGGGGTCCTTGTGACCTGGCCATTTAGCCCATTGTGCAAAAAAAGTAATGCTCAGAGGTGAAACGGCTCAACTCAATCCTTTTATCGGATTGAGAGGTCTTATTGCTTGGGCGTAATGTTGAAAACACTAATTTTGTCTTAAGTTATGATGAAAGGAAGCAGAATTAAATTGTTTGTCCCAGTGTACACTCTATAGACGTTTTTTGCTCATTCTTTTAGAGAGAAAGAATTTTAGGAGCAAATCCTTACGAGCTTAAACTACGATAGAAGGGCTCTGTATAACGAATATATAAACACTATTTTTGACAGTGTTGAAGAAATCAAACCCCATTTTCCTGAGGCAGGAAGGATATTTGGGGACACGTTTACAAAGTCATAAGGGGAATGTCCTTGATGGGGGGTCTACTTTCCTTGACGACGCTGGATGGTCTTGACGGGTTGGGTTGTTTTACCTCTGAGCGGCACTTTTTTGCACACCATGGGCTAAATGGCCAGGTCACATGGACCCCGAAGGCTCAGAGAAGGTTGGGGGAGGGTACCCACTGGAACAGCTGTTGGGAGACAGATGGTAGCCTCCCGTCAAGGCCATCCAGCGTGTTCTTTAACGTGCACAGGGTATGGCTCTCCCCGCACACGGAGCCACGGCTTAACGTCCCATCCGACGGCGGCGCCCTTTCCAAGCCCATCGGTATCCCCTACTGACCGTGGGCAGGGCGGGGAATTTTGCGGAGATAAATCTCATTTTGCGGAGATAAATCCCCGCCCCATTTTGACGGGAGTCTACCATCTGTTTCTCAATAGCTATTCCAGTGGGCACCACTCCCACAACATTCTCTGAAACTTTGGGGTCCTTGTGACCTAGCCATTTAGCTTGTTGTGTGCAAAAGAGTGCCATTCAGAGGCAAAAACAACGGAACAATCTAGAGAGTTTTTTTTTCTCGGGATGGGGTTGGGGGGGAATTAAGATGATCTAAAGCTTTTCGTTGCTCAAAGTGATGATGAGAGGAATCTGTACTTGATGATCCTAACTGTTACTGTTTAGGAATGCTGTGTTGTTTATCTCTGAGCGACTCTTTTTTGGTGGCTCAGTCGGTAGCGCGCCAAGCTCGTAATCTGCATTTCCCAGGTTCGAGTCCCAGCTGGGTCAGCGTTGAGATTTATCTCCGCAAAATTCCCTGCCCTGCGGTCAGTAAGGGACACCGATGGGCTTACTGCCTCACGGTCAGTAAGGGACACCGATGGGCTTGAAAAGACCGCCGTCCGTCGGATGGGACGTTAAGCCGTGGCCCGTGGCCCGTGTGCGGGAGAGCCATACCCTGTGCACGTTAAAGAACACGCTGGATGGCCTTGACCGGAGGCTACCATCTGTCTCCCAACAGCTGTTCCAGTGGGTCCCCTCCCCCAACCTTCTCTGAGCCTTCGGGGTCCATGTGACCTGGCCATTTAGCCCATGGTGTGCAAAAAAGTGCCGCTCAGAGGTAAAACAACCCAACCCGACTCTTTTTTGCACACTATGGGCTAAATGGCCAGGCCAGAAGGAAGCGTGGACAGTCAGAAGAGGTTGAGATAATGGGGCCACTGGACAGCAATTAGGAGACAGATGGCAGCCTTCCATCAATCATCCAGACTTGTTTTTAGGATACAGCGCACATGGCTTTTCTTCACATGGACCTAGGGCTTTACGTCCCATCTGATGGACGGCGGCTTTACCAAGCCCATAGATGCTCCCCTTTCTGACTGAGGACAGGGTGGGGAGATATATCGAACCTGGGAACTGCAGATAACAAGCTGAGAGCGCAAATAACAAACTGAGTCCTTCAGGCAAAACAAGAGACAAAATCTTTGAAGTATTAGAATTAGCTTATCGCATTCAGACTGTCGGCTGCAGTCATCAAACTTTGAAAATTTCTTAGGAAAAACTTTCTCTTGCAAATTTCATTAATATCTCGTTCTTATAGGGTTGATTACCTCTGAGCGGCACTTTTTTGCACACCATGGGCTAAATGGCCAGGTCACATGGACCCCGAAGGCTCAGAGAAGGTTGGGGGAGGGGACCCACTGGAACAGCTGTTGGGAGACAGATGGTAGCCTCCCGTCAAGGCCATCCGGCGTGTTCTTTAACGTTCGGTTGTTTTACCTCTGAGCGGCACTTTTTTGCACACCATGGGCTAAATTTCCAGGTCACATGGACCCCGAAGGCTCAGAGAAGGTTGGGGGAGGGGACCCACTGGAACAGCTGTTGAGAGACAGATGGTAGTCTCCCGTCAAGGCCATCCAGCGTGTTCTTTAACGTGCACAGGGTATGGCTCTCCCGCACAGGGGGCTATGGTTAACGTCCCATCCGACGGACGGCGGCCTTTCCAAGCCCATCGGTGTCCCCTACTGACCGTGGGCAGAGCGGGGAATTTTGCGGAGATAAATCTCAACGCTGACCGAGCTGGGACTCGAACCTGGGAACTACAGATTACGAGCCTGGTGCGCTACCGACTGAGCCACCCCCGCCCCCGTTCTTATAGGAATGAAAAATAGAGTACTCATACTGAAGTTCCCATAATTCAATTTCGCAATGGTTCCTTTTTTCCTAGTTTCATGAAATAATAACTGATCTAGTAGTAAATTATTCAGCTCGTTATTTATTTAACGTTTTTAAAACCAAAATTTAAGATATTTATCCATGTTAGATATTCGTCTTAAAAATTTGCACTTTTTTAAATAAACTCAAATATTTTTTATATGTATTGTTATTTAAATAAAAACAGTCGGGTGAAACAACATCTTTTTCGAGAACTGAGTTGGGTTGTTTTACCTCTGAGCGGCACTTTTTTGCACACCATGGGCTAAATGGCGAGGTTACATGGACCCCGAAGGCTCAGAGAAGGTTGGGGGAGGGGACCCACTGGAACAGCTGTTGGGAGACAGATGGTAGCCTCCCGTCAAGGCCATCCAGCGTGTTCTTTAACGTGCACAGGGTATGGCTCTCCCGCACACGGGGCCACGGCTTAACGTCCCATCCGACGGACGGCTGCCTTTCCAAGCCCATCGGTGTCCCCTACTGACCGTGGGCATGGCGGGGAATTTTGCGGAGATAAATCTCAACGCTGACCCAGCTGGGACTCGAACCTGGGAACTACAGATTACGAGCCTGGCGCGCTACCGACTGAGCCACCCCCGCCCCCTTCGAGAACTGATGAACTGATTTAAGACAATCAGGTAAAACTTTGTATGAAGAGTAACTAGTCACCGTTTTGGGAAAAAAATGCACAGATTTATATTCTCTGATGAAAAACCTAATTGTTCGGAAGGCGGATTACAACAATTAAATGCCAAATTTTTATTTTATGCGATTCAGATATTTAATCCTCTCATACAAGTTAAGGTATTTCAATTTGATATGCAATGGTATACGATAGAAATTCTCTTACGAGTTAGTTATGATAAAGCCATTGGTCTACATTCACTTTGGTCTTATTAGGATATATCCTTGATACCAGGGGCGGGGGTGGCTCAGTCGGTAGCGCGCCAGGCTCGTAATCTGTAGTTCCCAGGTTCGAGTCCCAGTTGAGTCAGCGTTGAGATTTATCTCCGCAAAATTCCCCGCCCTGCCCACGGTCAGTAGGGGACACCGATGGGCTTGGAAAGGCCGCCGTCCGTAGGATGGGAGAGCCATACCCTGTGCACGTTAAAGAACACGCTGGATGGCCTTGACGGGAGGCTACCATCTGTCTCCCAACAGCTGTTCCAGTGGGTCCCCTCCCCCAACCTTCTCTGAGCCTTTGGGGTCCATGTGACCTGGCCATTTAGCCCATGGTGTGCAAAAAATGCCTCTCAGAGGTAAAACAACCCAACCCAAAGCCATTGGTCTACATTCCTTTTGGTCTTATTAGGATATATCCTTGATACCAGCAATTTCTAGGTTTCTTCTTTGTCCAATATATCCACGATTGGCATACTTCGCAAGCTTTCTTTTTATTTCTAGTAATGATCGACTCCACCAGCTTACAATACACATTTTACTTTTTGGTAGTCGTATGGAAAAGAATCCGATAATTGTACTACACCAGAGAATGAATTTATCGCGGAACTAATTTTAATTCAAATTTTATTTCTGTAAATTATTCATTTTTAAATATCAGCTTTATAGTGCTAAAATGAATCTGATGGGACATTGAGCAGTGGCTCTGTGTGCGGGAGAGCCATATCCTGTGCATGTTAAAGACACATGCGGGAGAGCCATATCCTGTGCATGTTAAAGACATACGGGAGAGCCATATCCTGTGCATGTTAAAGACACATGCGGGAGAGCCATATCCTGTGCATGTTAAAGACACATGCGGGAGAGCCATATCCTGTGCATGTTAAAGACACATGCGGGAGAGCCATATCCTGTGCATGTTAAAGACACATGCGGGAGAGCCATATCCTGTGCATGTTAAAGACACATGTGGGAGAGCCATATCCTGTGCATGTTAAAGACACATGCGGGAGAGCCATATCCTGTGCATGCTTTTGACGGGAGGCTACCATATGTCTCCCAACAGCTGTTCCAGTGGGTCCCGTCCCCCAATCTTCTCTGAGTCTTCGAGGTCCTTTTGACCTGGCCATTTAGCCCATGGTGTGCAAAAAAGTGCTGCTCAGAGGTAAATCAACCCAACTCAAATTCATAGCAGCAGGAAATGCCGAATACATCTATTTAAACCACTAGTTTTGTATGAAATTATAATACAAAAATACAGTCTTTGGTTCAAAATAAAACGATCATAATTTGAAACCTATTTCGGATGTAATTTTATTTGTTTTTCTACCGAATCGATATCAAGCAATTGCTATTTTACAAAAAGTCTTAATTAGTGGACCAAACATTCGATGTACTACCATATAAGATGAAACTTTAGAGGGTAAATTAGTGAAACTTGAATGAGAAAAGGAAAGCTATCTATTATATGAAGCGAGCGTGATGATACCATCGTACATATAGTAGAGAATGTAAGAAAGTATCATTGATACTTTTCGAATTGCTTATTTTTCTTTAACTTTAGATATATCGTCAAGATATATCTGTAATATACTGCTCTTCTTCGTGATGCAATTTTATACTTATTGAACGAAAGGCATTAATTTCAATTAAATTAAATTATAAATCGGGTGGTAGTTTTCTATAATGACTTTCATATTTTAATTTTCTTACTGCTTTCCTTCATGATTTGTTTGTTTTTGAGTTTATCAAAATGTTCGTCAAAACGGTTCTTCTAAGACGTTGATCACTAGCAACATGATACGTACCAAATAAAAGCCTATTATATAGGAGGGTTGTGTATTTTAAAAAATTGCCCAATTTAATTTGCCTTATTTAAATAAGAAATAAATATCCGTCAAGTAGCTGCTTTCCAGAAAGGTGTCAGGAACATGTCAGTTTATACCCCATAATAGAAGGTCTGTGAAGATGGTAGGACGTCAGTAGAAAGAAAACATGAACAAATACGCTTTACCCTGGTCTCGAACCCAGATTTCATTGAATCAGTAGCCAAGCGCGCTAACCACTCACCACGAGACGGTCTCCTGGTAAAAAAAAAGGAAAGAAATGTGAAAAGCGTTTTGTCACAATATTTTGGAAATGCGAAGTACAAGAGTAACGATTGCCAGGTTACAAAAAGTGCTTTTCGATTCTTCCTATCAGTTGTGCAGAGGATCCCCTCCCACAGACTTCTCTGACCACTCGGGGCCTTTGTGACCTATCCATTTAGTCCATTGTATATAAAAATGTGCCACTCAGAAGTAAAATAACCCATCCCAACCCGACCCTAGGAACTGCAGATTACGAGCCTGAAGAGCTATAGATTGAATCAACCACCGGGCCTTAACGTGGGGAATTGAACTAACGTGTCTCCCCGTCATCGAAACTTTAAAATAAAAAATTATAATATTAAAAATATTTTAAATTTCGTTAATTTATTTAGAAACCATAGCGATGAAGTTCCTTTCGAAACCCTTCCCCCAATTTTCTCTGAGCCTTCGGGGTCCATTGGCTATTTAGGCCACTGTGTAAAAAAAGTGCCGCTCAGAGGTAAAACATCCCAACCCAGGAGAGTCACACCCTGTGGGCATTGAAAGACACGCTAAATGGCTTTGACGGGAGGCTTCCATCTGTCACCTAACAGATGTTTCGGTGATTATCTCAATAATATCAAAATTCTATCAGTGCATTATATTATCAGAGTATAGAGATATCATTGTCAATAATTATACATAAATCTATAATAGTTAGATGCTATTTGACAATGTACAGTTAGTAGTACAGTTAGTACTACATTAATTTCAAGGTTGTAACTTTCACGCCGTCCCGTGGCCGAGTGGTTAGCACGCTTGGCTACTGATCTAAGGGACCTGGGTTCGAGCCCCGGATTAGGCATGGATGTATGTGTCGTTTTTTCTGCTGAGGTCCTGCCATCCTCTCAGATCTCCTACTGTGGCATATAAACTGACAGGCTCCTGTCAGACCTCTGTGGCAAGCAGCTGCTTGAGGGGGTATTTATTTATTTTTATTTAACTTTCACAGTATTAAGCCATCAAACAGTCTAGTAGTTTTGTGAATTTTGCTATCATCAAATGTGAATTGAAAAATATTTCATTCATAAAAATTAATATTGGATTGAACTATCCTTAAGGAGAAATATACAGATATAAATACAGACAGTCCTCAACTTCTGGACATAATGCATTCCTGAAAATATGCCCAAAAGTTGAAAATCCTAAAGTTGAGTGATAGACTTGCAGGGTTCTGTTTCCCAGAGAGCTCAAAAATATATAATCCCTAATTATCATACAAATTTTTTATTTTTTTTTTCTATTCCTGAGTGTTATTAAATGTATACAGAATATTTCAAAATATTTAAAATCCAATTTCACATCAAATTAATGAATATAATTATTTTAAATACTACTTTCTTACCTTAAAATCAACACCATTTCAGCTTACTGATGGTGGCATTTATTAGGTAGAAGAAACCCATTTTAATGGTTGGATGAAGGATTGATGAAAAGTTTTTCCCGGGATATTAAACAGGGGATTTTGGTGGGGATCTTACACAAAATTTTGATGCAGACTTAGTTGTCTCCTGCTGACATTAATGATGTCTCGTGAGCTTTCTTAAAACGTTTCTTGAGAAAGTTGAATACTTCCCCTCTTGGTAAAAGAGCTTATAGCAAGATGAAACTCGCACAACAATTCTGCAAAGTACTGAACTTCCTTCTGCATTGGGGTCAAATCTTCCACAATAAGAACTTCTCATGATAAGTGAAGGCTTCATAGATGTTCTTCACATTCAGAGTCTTTGTGGGAGGACTTCTTGGAATGATTTTGTCACCATCTAGGTCTTCAGATGGTGCCTTATTTGCCTCTTGCACAGCAATTATATCTTCACTGGACATTGGTTCTGAATGAGACCTAACCAATTCATCCACACCTTCAGTGCTTTCAAAGTCCAGTTGATTCATAAGCTGAACAACTTCCATTGTGGCAACTTCAGAGGGTCAGCTGAAAACCTTTGAAAATTGCAATTAACTTTGGGCACAAATGCTTTCAGTAACCATTCATTATTTACTAGTTAAAAAACATGACAAAAGTATGACATGGAATGTACTGATAGCTCTTACCATCGATTAGTTCATTCACAGGTTTCCATCTCTCCAATCACAATTAAATCCCGCCAGAAGTAGGTCGTTGATACTTCATTCATAGCTTTTCACTCGTACTACTCCATTCATAAGGTAAGTGATGGCAGTGCCCCAGAAATCTCTGACACTTTTTGAGAGATCAGTCCAGACCCACCGCAGCTAGGAACCCCATCTTTCATTCCAAGAGGGTCAGAACTAAATGGGACCACGTGACTAAATACAGGATTGATTGCTGAAGTAGCTGCAGAACATGGAGAAACTGCCATTTTCCGCCTCCTATAATGTCACATGTACCCACCCATCCATTCATCTGCCTGTCCACCCATATACCCATCTAAAATTATGGCTGTTATATAATATGATGGCTCTTTATCTCAACCCGAGTTTCAGCATGACATGCAGCAACTTGCAAAGTTTGCTGATGTTTGAAAGACCAAGGTCAGCATCCAAAAGCCCATTTAAATTATCAATTTGTAATGTCTGAAAGAACAAATTGTCTAAATGTTGAGTGTTTGGAAGTCAAGGGCTGACTGTACATGATGATTACTAGATAAGACTGAATATTAATATATATAGCTAAAAAAAGAATTCCCATTTCTCTTGTTTATAATCAGATTTTCTTTAATTTCCTGAGAAAATTTGGCAGAAATATGTACTTGTTAGAGTTGCTGTCTCAAATAAATATAGTACTCATAACTATTCCCATCCATATTTAAGCTTGAAATGACAAATACCATGCAAACCCGTATCAGATTTTGCCACACATTGTTTTTGTATTATGAAGCAGTGGCTTCATAATACAAAAAGTTAATTCAATGCTCATTAGAATTCGCAATTTTTACATCTTCTCTGAATTGGCCAAGTCACTTCGAATTATATCAACCCTCCTTAATTGCACAAGAAAGGCACAGTTTTCACAACTTCCCTGTATTTTACCAAGTGGCTTCGAATTTTGCCAAGGGTTCTTGGTTTTTCCAACTCTCCTTAATTTCACAAAAACAATCCCAATTTTAGCAAATCGCCCGTATTTTACCAAGTGGATTCGAATTTTGTCAACTGCCCTAGATTTTGCCATCTCGCCACAATTTTATAGAAAAAAATTCTAATTTTACATCACACCTGATTTTTGCAAAGCAACTCTGAATTTTGCCAACTCTCCCAAGATTTGCCAAATCTCCTAGATATTGCGAAGTGGCCTCGATTTTGCCAACACGCCATAATTTTACAGAAAAAAGATGGAAATTTTTACATCTCACCTGAATTTTGTCAACTCTCCATGATTTTGCCAAGTCACTCCGAATTTTGCCAACTGCCCCCTTGATTTTGCCAACTCGCTAAGTTTTGCCAACCCTCTTAGATTTTGCCAACTCGCCATAATTTTACAGAAAAAAATCCAAATTTTCACACCTCACCTGAATTTTGCCAACTCCCCACGATTTTGCCAAGTCATTCCGAATTTTGCCAACTGTCGTTTTGCCAACTACGTAAGTTTTGCCAACTCTCCTAGATTTTGCCAACTCGCCATAATTTTACAGAAAAAAATCCAAATTTTCACATCTCACCTGAATTTTGCCAACTACCCACGATTTTGCCAAGTATTTCCGAATTTTGCAAACTGTCCCTAGATTTTGCCAACTCGCCATAATTTTACAGAAAAGAACCTAATTTTTACATCTCACCTTAATTTTTGCCAACTTCCCACGATTTTGCCAACTCCCCAAGAATTTGCCAACTCCCAAAGATTTCACCAAGTCACTCCGAATTTTGCCAACTCTCTAAGATTTTGTCAAGTTGTCCCGATTTTGCCAACTCCCCAAGAATTTACCAAGTCATTCCGAATTTTGCCACTCCCTAAGATTTTGCCAGCTCACCTGTATTTTTCTAAGTGGCTTCGAATTTTGCCAACTGCTCTAAATTTTGCCGTCTCTCCATTTTCCAAACTGCCTTAGATTTGCAAAGTTGCCTCGATTTTGATAACTCCCCTTAATTTTAGAAAAAAAAAAGGATTACAAATTTACACAACTCACTAGATTTTACGAGGTCCCTTCGAATTTTGCCAACTCCGAGTTACTTTGGGGAGGGAGCCTCCCCCCCATCCCCCCATAGGTATGCCCCTGTCCCGGATATATAAAAATACCTCCTCAAGCAGCTGCTTGCCACAGAGGCCTGACAGGAGCCTCTCAGTTTATATGCCATAGTAGAAGGATCTGAGAGGATGGCAGGACCTCAGCAGAAAAACGACACCAACATCCATCCATGCCTTACCCGGGGCTCGAACCCAGGTCCCGTAGATCAGTAGCCAAGCGCGCTAACCACTCGGCCATGGGATAGCATTGTTGTTTTCTTTTTGATGACATCTCGCTATCCTCGCCGATATCCTTTATGATGCTTTATACTGACAGCCTCATATTAGACCTCTAGCAAGTGGATCCTTGAGCCGTAATTTATTTTGTTTTCATAGTTCATTATTTTTATTATTTAAGGTGGCAACGCCTTTGTACCGTTGAAACGTGCAGTATGGCGGATCCGCAGGTGGCGTATTATTATATTGATAATACACATTTAGTGTTCGAAATGTGTAATATGGTGCAATATTTCTTAAGAAGTAGTTTACTAACTTTTTTTTTCTAATTTTAGGTTATGAAGAATATGCCCATAGCTATTCAGTCAGGGAAATGGACAGTACGGAAAAATGTATTTAATCAGCTCGAAGAAGTGACTAAAGAAGGTATATATTTTTATACCCTATCATTTGGTAACATTTAAACAACACTTGTAGCATATCTTTAACGTATATTGTAATGAACAATATTGATATACGCTTTGCTTTAATGATTTTAGTATGTTGGTAATTTAGAGTACAAATCAATATTTTACTCTCTTCTAGATTAGTAAGAAAAAAATAATGTACTTTATTGAAAGCATTCAGGTAATTTACTATAAATACTATTGTCACTGTCACACAAAGGATACTTTAAACTGGTGAGCAACCATTCAGTTCCCAATATGATGATTGTGTTTGTCCATTATACAAAAGTAAGAAATCATGATCAATATAAACATCAAAGTTCAACACTGTTAATTGGGTTGCTAATGCATCCTTTTCTACACATTCTTCCACTGCTCTTACAAGTGACAGCCTGTTCTGTAGAAAAAGAGAAAAGATTCTGTAGGCTACCTGTAATAACATTCTGAGTGTCGTGAAACTTGCAGTTTGAGAGCAACTATTTTTTACTTTTCTCACATCATGGCTATAAAATTTGTTCTGACATTTAACTTGGACTTATTGCAGTGGCCAAATGGTTTACATGCTTACTCTCAATCAATTGAATTTGGGTTCAAACACCAGAAAAGATTTGGATGTTTCTTGTGTTGGCTTTCTGTTAGTCATGTTTTTTAATCAACACATTTTTTTTTTTGGTTTCTTAAAAATATGTGGGGACGAGGATGGCTCAGTCGGTAGTGCACTTATGTTTGTAATCTGCAGTTAACAGGTTTGAGTCCCGCCTGGTCCAGCATTGAAATTTATCTCTACAAAACTCCCTTACCCTGCCCTCAGTCAGTAGGGGACAGCAATGGACTTGGAAAGGCCACCATCCATCAGATGGGACATTAAGCTCTGATCCCATGTGCAAGAGAGCCATACCATGTGGACATTAAAGAACACACTGGGGGGCCTTAATGGAAGGCTATCATCTGTCTTCTAACAGGTGTTCAGTGGGTCTCCTCCCCCCAACCTTCTCTATACCCTTGGGATCCTTGTGACCTGGCCATTAAGCTGCTCAGAGGTAAAACAACCCAAATTTTAAAATATAATTTTTTCCCAATTCATTACTCATTAGAAATATATTTTTCCATTTTTTAGTAGAGAATTTTTCTTGTAACTTTTTATGAATGTAATTTTTTCCTAGTGACTCTTCGTTAAGTTTGTTGCACGAGCCCGGTCTAAAAGATAATGTGTTCATCTGGACAAGGGCAAGTCCATGGCCACTCACCCTCCTTTTCAAGAAAAAAATGTTAGAAAAATATTACCTGTGTCATCAATAATAGGAGTATTACTCTTTGATTTACTTCATGTCTACTATGGTCAGTTACTTTTCATCAACTGAAACAGTGATGGATTTGTTTTCTTACCTTATGTTTTTCAAAATTTTGTTTGATATTACATAAAAAATTTAGGTAATGAAGGCAAAGTATTAATATACACCATGTTGGAAAAAGTGTCCAGAAACTTCCATGTTACGTGAATGGAAAGCCACTTTCACAGCTACCTAACATTGAAAATAAATTTACACAAAAACTGTTATTGATGATAAATTGTAGATGCCACTCAAATCTCTCTACATATATTTCCTGCAATATTCATTTAATATTTAAAGAATGAATGGAAGCAGAAGCATCTTCAACTTTTGGCACTTGTGAAAAAATACTTCAAATATTCACAACTCTTATAACAATTTGTTCACTAATGTAAATTAAATATCTGAAGTTTGTGTGACGTTTTTTTTAAGATTTCATCAATTTGGAGGCAATGTGTCAGTTCGTTTACTGTTAAATGGTCCCACTTCAATGACTCCTGAAATATTGATCGAAGATTGTTGAAAATTGACAGTCGCACTGCCTCAAAATTGATGAAATCTTAAAAAAAATCATCATGCAAACTTCAGATATTTAATTTATGTCAGTGAACAAGTTGTTACAAGAGTTGTGTTTTATCTATTGAAGTATTTTTTTCACAAGTGTCAAAAGTTGAAGATAAATGCTTCTGCTTCCATTTATTCTTTAAATATTAAATGAATATTGCGGGAAATATATTTGGAGATTTGAGTGACATACAATTATTGCCAATAACAGTTTTTGCGTAAAAGGTTTATTTTCAATGTTAGGGAGCTTTGAAAGTGGCTTTCCATTCACATAACATTGAAGTGTCCGGACACTTTTTTCAACATAGTGTATTAGCTATCTTATATTTGATGGTTTTGCAATATAACCTACATATTCCTAACATTTTGTATGGGCAGAGAGATTAGGTGAGTGGAAATAAATAATCTGCCTATTTAATCCTTTAGAACAACTGTTCTCAACCTGTTCTAAGCCATGGCCAGCTTTCTGTAATTATATGAGAACAACTATTAAACAACAGAGAACACTAAAATATGGGAAATTGATCAGATAGGATATGTTTCATTGGTTTTGAATGGACATACCCTTGAGCAAATGTTTCATTTTATTATCTTAAGAGCTGTGTAGCATATATTGATGATTTGCAGCATGATATAAACAGAAGAATAAGAATTTCTTCTGAGACTAAGAATCTATGGAGAGTGTGGAAAAATATACACCTATAGACTAAAATTATTCTATATAGTAGTTTCATCTTTTCTAGGGGCGGGGGTGGCTCAGTCGGTAGCGCGCTCGTAATCTGTAGTTCCCAGGTTCGAGTCCCAGCTGGGTCAGCGTTGAGATTTATCTCCGCAAAATTCCCCGTCCTGCCCACAGTCAGTAGGGGACACCGATGGGCTTGGAAAGGCCACCGTCCGTCAGATGGGACGTTAAGCCGTGACCCCGTGTGTGGGAGAGCCATATCCTGTGCATGTTAAAGAACACGCTGGATGGCCTTGACAGGGAGGCTACCATCTGTCTCCCAAGAGCTGTTCCAGTGGGTCCCCTCCCCCAACCTTCTCTGAGCCTTCAGGGTCCATGTGACCTGGCCATTTAGCCCATGGTGTGCAAAAAAGTGCCGCTCAGAGGTAGAACAACCCAACCCATCTTTTCTAAAGTTCATTATGGTAGTGAAACATTGACCCTTTGTAAGCAAAATAACAGGAAACTTGAAACCTATGATTCTAGAGTTTGATTTTGCATATAATAAGATTTGGTATAAAAGAGTTGCCATCACCTTTGATTCTAATTTGAGCATCATAACTAATTTGATAACTAATATTGAGAATCATATACTTAGAGACTAATTTGGGAGAATAATTTGAACATCATATTATGCATAGTCTGTTGTTTAGCCATTTGCCAGTTTGCAGAAGTACAGGTTAGTGATGAAGATTATGAGAAGTGTGCCTAAAGGTCTCAGAAAAAGGGGGAGATCTAGGATATGGTGAGCAGACAATGAGAAATAACTTTGTTAGAATTGGCTTGCACTGCCCAAATGCAGCAACTGCAGGGCAGTGCAGACGTAACCTTCAAGACTCAAGGCCTTTGCAGTCTAAATTGACGTCACATCCGGTGGATCTACAGTGCTTCCTGCGCACATAGTATTACCGTCGCAAATCGAGCAACTTTTTTTATAAGGTCGGTGGGCATTTTTGTTTGATATTGTGCTCAAAAACTGATTGATATAGTATGATTATATTGTATATATGTACATTAATGTAATTTCTATGGCAAACTTTAAAATAAGGAAGATGTTGAAACTAAAATAGATCTTAATTTGTAATTGTGCTAAATTGATGACTGAAAATGCAGAGTAATCATCGTTTAACGTTCTCTGAACATGTATAACGATGTATAAATTACCAGGAGCACCATAATCGGTTCTACATATAATTACAAAGACACAATATGTTTAAAAATAAGGTAAAATGCGAATAATTACTCGGTTATATATTAACAAAAATTAAAATCATCTCCTTCACATATTTTTCCTGATAAATGCTGTCAATAATTGATCCAGTTTTTTATACCATTGATAATATAATCATGACATATAAATTGTTATGGAAAACTAGTGTATTATATTAAATGGAAAAAAAAAACACAAAAATTCTTCAGAACAATTTTATTGACAAATGTGAGCTACAAATTAATGATATACTGTAATAGCTTTAACTGTAACAATTGCAGTTATGATTTAATTGAAATACTTTTTCTTAGTGATTAGACTGAATTTATAGGACATGGATACAACCTTTTGATGGAATAAATATTCAAAAACTAGCAGGAAAAGTGCATCTAAACTTTACAAACTACAATTTACTGCAAGCAGATACACTTTTGGTTTACAAAGCTACCTGTAAATCTATGACTTAAGATTTGATAATATATCGCTCAACTAACCTCCCAAATGTAAAGGAAATAGTCTCTAATCAATCTTCAATTGTTAAAAATATAATTCTATGCAGCCTAGTAAAGAAAGATTAAATCATTTAGGTATACATCTTTCCAGATATAAGCCAGTGGTGTAAGACCACTAAACTAACAGACTCTGCCTTTTTTTCCACTAATAGAACTTATTAGTTTAGTGGTCTTAGAACACTGTGGCCTATACCTGGAGAGAGATGGTTCAAATCCCACATGCCAACAAAACTATTAATTTCAAAGCCAACAGTGGAATCCAACTCTGTGGATACTATTTATTGAGGGTAGACAACTTTTTTTGGCACTAAGACATTTTTTCTTATTTCCCAAATTCTCTAACAAACAATCATTTTTTTTAAATATATTTGTTGAACACCAGATAATCATTTCTAGAGTTTTTCCAATACAATGGCCAAATTCACAACTGAATGATAATCAAGTAATTCTGCATCATGTAAAAGACTGGTTGGGATTAAAGTAACAACATTTCTTTGATTTGCCATTTCTATAAATTCTTCTTCAAATTCAGTACACAATTTTTTCATAGTAATATAATTTAGTAATACAATATTAATTACTATCTCATTTGGGCAAAAAAAAGACTGCCTCTATCAAATTTTTGTAAATACTTAAATTTTACATCCAATTCTACTTTTTTTTATCAAGTAATAGTAAATGTTTACAATGATCACATTTCAAACTTTTGAAAACTGAAAATACACAATAACCTGCTATATATGCAATTACAGGAAAAGAGTTATCACAATCAGACAAATCTGAAGGAAGCACTGTAATGTTAAATTTTAAGCTAATATACATAAAATTCATTTCCTTAAAATCATCTTTAAAATCCAAATCGGTTATTTTAATTTTACCACTTAGTGGGAAGTTTCAACAGTGACTGCACTCTTAATTTTGTTTCACATTCAAATAATTGACATACTTATATTGGCTTCCAGCTAACTGCCTGTAGAGGCTGAAACGACTCACTAAATTATCAGTTTGATATACCAGGTAAAATATATTTTGAGTTCAGAGGTACAATATGAAGCAATTTCAAGCAATGAATATGTACTAAGTCTTAACGCAGAATGGGTTTCTTTCGTTAGTATACCAGTTGTGCAACTCATCTGTTCCCATTTATCTAGCCAACAATAAAGTAAAATACCCCCTCAAGCAGCTGCTTGCCACAGAGGTCTGACAGGAGCCTGTTAGTTTATATGCCATAGTAGAAGATCTGAGAGGATGGCAGCACCTCAGCAGAAAAATGACGCATACATTTATTCAGGAAAGAATTCAGAAATGAGACATTTTCATCTGACTCTGAACATGTTAATGGCATTTGGTGTTTGTTATTCAAGTGTTCACCTTTAAAAGGTGATTTTACATTTACAATATGCCACCATATTAAAATGAACTTAATGAAATCTGATGTATCTTGGTAATGTAACAATTTGTGCTTTTTTCCTATTTCTAAAAGTCCATTAACTACAAAATCATTAAAAATATTTAAGACTAATTTAACATTTTGTCTCTCAAGGTTACTTGGGTTCAAAGCTTTATACGACAGATTAAATCCATATTTTGATGATGAGTTTGCTTCAATTTTATACAGTTCTTTAATGGTTCATAAGGATGCAATTTTGAATGATGAACTGCTATATCCATTATTTACAAAATGTGGATAATACATACATTTTTCAATATGTTTTTGATTTAGCCAGTTATTTCTGATACACTTCAACAAATGAACTGAGTCAGTAAGAAAAAAATAAAGGTGTTGATTTATCTGATGGATGAGGATATACAATTTGAACTTTATGGAGAGAAAGACATAATGACATACTCTTATGATTGATAGAATTATTGTGAGCTACGACACATATAAAAAAATTTCTTCCAAACCAGTGATAATTTTTTTAAATAATGCTGTAAAGAATATCGGCATTTATTGCTTTGGCTGGTAATATATGAACTACATCTTTATAGTTGGAAAGCAAACTAGTTATAAATACATGGGCACTGGTTGCCATGTTTTGTGTGTTAAATGACAGACTAACAAGGTTACCACATTTGAAATCCAAATACTGTTTGAGATGAATTTCATCAAGCATTAAAATCACTTTTTTATCTGTATCACTCAAAAAACAATACTTTTGCCTGACATATGATAAAAAATTTGAATCTGCTTTCTCTACAGCAGGATTGACATTAAACCGAAGACAAATGCGTCAAATTGTACTAGGATGTGGAAATCTAATGTTTCCACTTTCTCTAACAAAATTATATGCATGAGGAGCCATGCTAAAAAAAGTGATGCAAAAATCATATCTGATGAATACCTTGAACCACACTTATTTAACCCAAATAGTATCAACTGTTCCTCAATGAATTTTAAATGATTGTTATTACTTTCATCAGATGTGCAAAGTACTTTCAAAATATTACACATTAATCAATACTATGTCTAATATTACTTTCAGGAGTTTTAACCCTTATTAAACAATTTAAAAGATCATTTAAAACATCAATATGACTGATGTTTTAGAAGAAAAGTATATTTTCCAACTTTAGATTGTTCATTATCGTTTTCATATGCTCTCAGTATAAGCTCAGAATTAACAACATAAAATTTTACTATATGAACTGGAGTTTTGATGGAATGCTACCAGGAATTAGTTGGGACTTTGAATTGCACAGTAACCGTCTTACCAGTTTTCTCATCAAATGCGCTTGAACATCTTTGAAAATCACTCTCTTTGAAGTGTAATTCACAAACCTAGAGAGAAAGATGAACACCATTAAGTGTGTTGTGCTTTATATGTTAAAGTTTTTTTTTGTCTGATTGTTACTGATCAATTAAGCTTAATCTACAACACTGTTGTGTTATTCCAGTTATATATGCTTTATAAAAAATAGTAAGAAAAGTAATAATTATTGTAAATGGTCAAAAGTCCAAATATGTTAACAAATCAAGTTTCTCTGTGTTTCGAGAGATGCAAACTTGAATTATATTGTTCAAGTGAGGAGAATAATTGCAAAAAATATTGGACGCATTAAAATATATCTTGAATTACAAATATAAGGCAATGAATTTGTATTATGCATTAGTTCAATCCTACAGTATTTATGATATCTGTTTAATGAAACACCAGTACTAGAAATTTTCTATATCTTGCAGAAACCTAATTTGAGACATATTTTACATTTGACTTATAATGATCCAGTAAAACATTTCGTGGGCAATAATAATTTGCCTTTTTCAACTCTATGATTTCTGTATATAAACAATTCTGTTATGCTATGTATATTTGTAAGTGAAATGATCAATCAGTACGTAATTTATGTTACACAAGCATTCATGAAATAGAAATTTATTCATAATGCACAAATTTTACCCAACGGCTATGGCATTCAAACATTAAGTAATGAATGGTATATAACCTGTTCTCTTGAAAATGATTAAAACTAACACATTAAAACTCTGAGGAAAATGTGAAAATTAGATTTGCACAAACGTGAGACACTTTCAAGTAAAAGAGATATGGGTTTCTAGATGCATAGTTCATTCCTGATATTTCCCTAGGGTATTATGAAAATAAACCTTAAATTTACATGTCATCCAAACTATTAATGAGTGACTAATGCTCTGTACTCTATATATATATATGTTGTTTTGTGATCACTATTTCTTAAACCTATATTTCACACAACTGTATAAAAATCTCATATTCAGTACCCTCCTTCAGCAAAAACAACCACGATGCAAATAGAAAAGGATAAACAAACAACTAATTGTGACTAAACATATAGCAGTTATATGAATGTATGGCACAATATACTATTCACAGTTATCATTCAAACCATTTTATATACTCTTGCCAAATATTGCAATTTTGCTTGGATTTCAGCAATCTCAAAATTTTATCACAAATATACTTGCTATTATAAAAAGGCGAAAAACAAAATTGACATACCTTGCTAAACTTTGTTACTGTGAAGCTTTTTCTTCTTATTGCTAGAAGCCATTTTCTGCACAACTCTTCATCCTGGGGAAAACTGTAAACCCACACATTTCTTGAACTTTCGTAGTTTTCTCTACAGCCAGGAACAGAACAAGGATGAGGCATTTATTCAAAAACTGATTCACAAGTAAAAACTTAATCACAGAAAAATAAAGCACCATTTCGAAGATAACACAGCATCAGAAAATCCCGCCAAACAAGCAGCTACAGTGTGTCAAGATGTTAGATCCACGAATGCTGACGTCAGAACATATGACATCATCAGTGAAATGGCCTTGAGTCTTGATGGTTACGGTGCAGATGTGGTTGGAGAGATAAATTACAGTCTGATTGTACCTCTGTAGCCCATGGCTGCTTGAGCATTTTCCATGTATATATGTATGTACTCTGAACAATAGTTGGCTGGCAGGCACAGACTACAGATTGAAACCATTTTTAAAAAACTGCAGTAAAATATATTGAACCAAAATGAAACCAGGTTTTCTTTTTTTTCAGTAATACTCAATATTGGCAGTAAATGTGCAATAAAAAAAATTATTTTAGTATTTTGAGAATCAATATGTACATGAAAGTGTTTGAGGCCTATATTAACCCTCCAGGGTTCCTGTTGATTATACATGTCCACAGAATCTGAAATGAGAGGCCCAAGATATCTATGTTTTTAGTACAACAGAAAAAATTTGATTAAAAAAGAAGAAATTGCCTTTTGAAAATTTTCTTTACATAAAGAAATTTTTAAAACATTAAAATGCATAATTCAAGCTTCAAAAAAATTTTTTTTTTATTTGAAGCATATTTTATTGGGCTATGATATAAATAATTTGTTAAAGCCGTATCTGATCATTTCTTGGAAGCAATATACTTTATTGCTGATCTGTTTGTTAAAATTACTCTCTGCTGAAGCAATCCCCTGATTTTAAGTTCACAAGTTTGCTTTGAAGTATTATAAACAAATTTTTTCTTAAAGTTTGGAAATTCTTTTGAAAATTAATCTAAATCTGCAGTCAAAGGTAGAAAAAGTTTGGAAGTAATTATAAAATATTTAACTCTATTTTTTCTTCTTTTTTTTTCATCTTATACTCTCTTTTCTGCCTTAAAACTATTTCAGTATACCCAGAATTATTTTTATCATCTATCCCACCATTCAACTGTGCTCTCAGGCTACTGAAATCCAAAACCTCAACTGAAACAAACTTGTTTGTGAAAAAGTCCTGATAATGACATCATGGCCTAGCAAGACAGATGCAATAATTAGTAGCAGTTGCCATGTGCAATGTATGCTGCATATAGTGTCACCATTGGATACCTTTCAATTTAGTTAGTAATCTATCTGTACTTTTATAATTAAAACTTTGTTTTTATTTCTATAGATCTATTATGGTTTTATTTCTGTAGATTTAGATTTATTAATCTTTGGAATTGAAATCTTTGCTGCAACTAGTTAGGACTTGGTTTGCTGCAACTAGTTGGCTGCTGTGCAACTTGTTTCGTTTTTACTTCTATTGATTTATTCCCATAGATTTTTCAGAGTTAGAAATGCTGGTGTACAACTTGTTAATTTTTACTTCTTTCGATTTATTGATTATATTCTCATATATTTTTGTCATTATCAATCTTTTGGAGTCATGATACATCACTGTCCTTACAACTTGTCTGATTTTTTTTTAACATTTCATTAGGTTATATGTTAAATTTTCTTTTTTTTTCTTCATTTTCAAGTCAAAAAGCTTTGATCTTTTATCTTTTCTTGAAAATGAACGAAGTCTTAGATATAGAAGCAAAAAGGGACCTCCTTGGCATGGAAATCAGTCCTCCTGTAGTAAAGAAATTTTGGCAAATGAGTTTTAAATCCCCCCTTATCTTCATGGCTCTGCTGAAAGTTTACCCGCGCTTAATATCTTGGCTCTGCCACTGTGAGGATATTGACCTTTTTTTTTTTGCCTTGGTGTCCTAACTTTTTTGACACTTGGCCAAGATCCACATATTTCAACACTCAAATTAAAAATGCATCATATTCTAGTAAAAATACAGCCAAGAAAGTGTTCCTCCATTTCATAATCAGGACAGAAAATCCTGTGAATGTAAGAAGCCCAAGTCACCTTGTATAACACTAGCCTGTGTTTTAAAATATACCACACTGAAAAGTCATTAAAAGAAATAGAAATCATGTTTCAGGTAAATATATTATTTGGAAAGAAATTTCCTTTCAATTAATTTGTAATTTAACTTATTTTTATTCAACAAATTTTTTAAAATTAAGCCTTAATTGCAATTTATTTTTTTCACTATATTGCAGTGAAACAGCCTTATTAAAATCAATATGTTTGTAAATATGTGTAAATTTTTTTATTTTCATAACATTTGGAATTAAATTCTGTTCAATTTGGTATATAATATGACCTATTTTGATTGATTGCTTATTTGTTTTAAAAATTCTAAATTTGGCCTGTTTATTTGTCTCACAGTTGCTGAAAAGTCAGGACTTAAAAAAGTATAGTACCGAGAAAACAACTATAAAAAGAGAATAAATTTCTTGTTTCAGTAAAACTTTATTTTTTTGTTATTCAGAAAGTCTTTCTATTCATGTGCATTAAAATCATTTCTGTCTGTTAGTGTTTTTCAAATAAATTTATTTCTATTGCCAGATGCATTTTTTCCCCACATTAAGAATACTACATAAAGAAAGCCATATTAAAATAAAATTAGTCTTTTTTGTTAATATTTTCATAGAATCCAGAATTAAATTCTGATTAATTTTGCATATAATATGGCATAATTCCTTTCATTCAAGTAACAAATCAGCACTTTAGCGTTGATTTAAATCTTAGAGGAAAAATTGTCTTGAGGCGGGTGAGATACGAACCCACATGACATGTTATCAGGAGATCGTGGGTTCGTATCCCACCCGGCTCAAGACAATTTTTCCTCTAAGATTTAAATTGATGCTAAAGTGCTGATTTGTTACTTGATTGAATCTGTCGAGTTTATATCATTATTTATTTAAAATTCCTTTCATTAGTTATTTGGTAAAAAAAAAAGTTCTAAATTTATTTTTTTTCTTTGGTTGATCATAAGGAAAAGAAATAGCTGGGCCTCTGGATGTAAACCAGTTTTTCAGGTATGACCCTGGGAGGGTTAAGCATTATTATAATTCATGGATCTATAAATGATAGGTTGGCATTCACTGGAAGGAGAGCTATATACCAATTGTCCCTAATGATGCACAGAACCACCCAATCTAAAGTCTGGCCCCACCTACTCATAGGGGCAGGGGGTGGCTCAGTCGGTAGTGTGCCAGGCTCATAATCTGCAGTTCCCAGGTTCAAGTCCCAGCTGGGTCAGCAATGAGATTTATCTTTGCAAAACTCCCCACCCTGACCATGGTCAGTGGGCTTGGAAAGGCTGCTGTCCATCAGATGGTAAGCTGTGGACCCATGTGTGGGAGAGCCATACCTTGTGCATGTTAAAGAACACGTTTGATGGGAGGCTACCATCTGTCTCCAAACAGTTGTTCCAGTGGGTCTCCTCCCCCAACCTTCTCTGAGCCTTTGGGGTCCTTGTGACCTGACTATTTAGCCCATTGTGTGCAAAAAAGTTCTGTTCAGAGGTAAAGCAGCCAGCCAACCTGGCAACCATATCTGAGCTTCTTCTCATAGTGTAGGCCATTAATACCTTTCAAAAGAGATATTTTTTTTCTGGAAGGGGGAGGGCTGCAAGATCAGTGTGGCCTACTGGTCTGGTCATCTAGGCCATATTTTCTTTTTTTTTTTCTCCTTGCTGAGTAGCATTTAACTTTACAGGGTCATGGTGCTGGCCATTTAACCCCCTTAACGGCCCAAAATGGCAGACATTTTGAAATGGATTCATCCAAATAGTGCTATTCCTTTCTCTTTGATACCCTTTACCCTTTTCTGAAATTCATGGGCATTAAAGGATTAACACTAAACCTACCATGACCAGTCAAATTGACCTTTTCAAACTTCTGTGTACAATTTCCCACTTACAACATTATCACATCACTATTTAACTTTATGACTCTTTTTATAATTTACATACAAGGATTTTTTCAGTATTTACATCTCCTCTTATTGTCTTTTTTCCGAGAAATATATGTAGCCGGTCGTGGTAGGTAGCTACCACGACCGGTTAATTTGACCTGTTGAAAGATTTCTGTTTTTTAGCCTGGAAACACAGTTCTAAAACTATACAGTCAGTATAAATGAAAGACTACCAAAGTGTGGCATGACTTCAACTGAAAGGGGAATGAGCCTTTGATACATGATCTGAAGGAGCTGCGATCAAGCAATTGCTATGCACGTGCGTACATTGATAGCAATGATACATGGCAAAATTGTGCACAAACTGCAAAGTTGGGTGACACAGTGCAATCTTATAACTCCAGGAGAGAGCATCACAGTATAAAAGTTATAAAGCGCTTACTGCATTTTGAAATAAGAATCGATTATTATTTTGAACATTTCAAGTTATGTGCTATTTTGAAGTAAGAAAAAGTGAACCAACAATACTTAGATGTAAGTTTTATATTTAGTCTTTACTGCATTATTCTGTTGCAAATATTTATCCCAAAAATGTCGAGACATTAAAAAAATATGACGTTATTAGTAAAAAATAAATAACATAAACGAGGAGTGTTCGGAATTTGATGAACAGTTACTTTCTGAAACTGAAGATAACATGGAAAAAGATGATGACCTATTTGACACAACCGATGAATATGAGTCCTCAGACATGGAAAATGAAGAGAAGAATTTTTGAATAAACATAGAGGGCAAAAGAGAAAGATTTTTATTGAGTTCCGAAAGTGAGAGTGAAATAGAGGACCAACGCATCGAAACTGCTGCTGATGGGACAGTTTGGGAAGAAATAGAAGAAGGTTCCAAACCTGGAAGAGCAGCAGTTCATAATATTTTTAGGGAAGTAGCAGGTCCAATAGGATATGCTAAACGACATATTATGAAAGGCATTTTCTTTTATCATTGACCACTGTATGATGGAACATATAAGAACGTGCACAGAAGCAGAAGCATTTAGAGTGTTGAGGACTAAATGGGAACTAAATGTGCCAAATTAGATGCATTTGTTGCTCTGCTGTATGCTCGCAGCACATATGAGGAAAAAAATTTAGGCATCTCATACTTATGGAATAAAAAAAGGGGTCCTGCATTTTTTTCAAAAACCATGAGCAGGGATGTATTTAGTGAAATTATAAGGTTTATATGATTTGATAAGAAAAGTGAACAAAGTCAGTGTTTACAAAGCAATAAATTTGCTTTAATATCTGAAATATGGGACCGATTCATTGAGAATAGCCAAAATTGTTACAAACCAGGTGCATATCTGACTGTTGACGAGCAGTTGTTTCCATCCAAGGCTAGGTGTAGATTTACACAATATATGCTGAACAAACCAGATAAGTTTGGAATCAAATTCTGGTTAGCATCTGATGTCAATAGCAAGTATGTAATAAATGGCTTTCCATATTTGGGAAAGGATGAGAAAAGAGAATCATCAGTTCCACTTGGGGAGTTCATTGTCCTCAAGCTAATAGAACCATTCACAGGGTGTGGAAGGAACGTAACCACTATAATTCTTTTATGAGCATATCATTAGCCACAAAACTGCTAGCAAAAAGAACCACTACTGTTGGAACCATCTGTGGAAACAAGCGAGAATTGCCAAAACTTGCCAAACAAGTGAAAGATAATATGGTATGCTTTACAACAAAACTATATAAATCAGATTGTATTACTATAACAATTTATAAAATTAAACTAAAAAAGTGGTTCTACTAAGTTCAATGCATAACTCAATAGAAACTGAAAAAAATGATAAGCGTATACTGGAAATGATTAAATTTTATAATAGCACAAAATTTGGTGTAGATGTGACGGATAAAATGGCAAGAAAATACAGTGTGAAATCGAAATCTTGGAGATGGCCCCTCCAAGTATTTTTCAATATTCTTGACCTAGCTGGAATAAATGCATGGGTTTTATATAAAAAAACAACAGGGGGAAAAATTTCAAGATAGGAATTTTTATTCCAGTTAGCTGAAGAACTTGCCGCTGAATATCAAGAATCGCAGGAAAAAGAAAATGTACCAAAAACATCAACAAATATAAGTTCAGTTTCACATGTATGAAAAACTTGCCAAGTAAGATATTGCAAAGACAACAAAACTGTGAATATTCTTGAAATCTTTGAAATGCAAAAAATGTGTGCAGCAAATGTACATTTGAGAACTCAATAATTTGTAAAAAAAATGCATTGAAGATGAATAAGATATGCATTATTTTTTTATAAATCCCAGAATATAGAATTACCATTCATTTTTCATTTTCTTTTCATGTTTATAATTGAAATGAAAAAAAAAATAAATTTGTTTTTTCATTTTGTGAAAGTTGTTTCATTTTTTTTTTAATTCAGTACCAAATTGATTATTATCTGCGTTCAGTTGTAAAAAAAATAACTTTTTTTTAGGACAAGTCATGGTAGGAATAGGTATACATGAAGTGTCAGTATGTTTAATGTTAAACCCACCAGACTGGCATATTGCTGTACTAGTGGGTCTCTGGTGAGGAAAAATCTGCTGTGTTTTTTGTTTACCTATGGGTTACTAGCCCTAAGTTAACAGATCCACAGGATACCGTATATCAGCTGGTGGATAATTCTGATCAGACACTATCACAAGTACTCAAAGCCTTCTACAGCCATCACTAACCTACCCGGTGTGTCTCAGTCAGGTCAGTTGCTGTTTTGATTCTGGTTCTTGTAAGGTTCCCTTGTGAAGGTGGTGGCTAAAGTTCCTGCTAGCATTAGTGGCTTTAGCTTGTAGTGGTGGAAGAATGGGTCTTTGCCCCATGCCTGTAGTTAGGGGATTGTTTTGATATTGTTGGCCCTCTGTAAATAAATATAATTTCTTTGAAAATTGTACTAATCATTTTATCTCCACAGGTATATGTAACATGAGGGTGTTGCATAGAGCTTATTCTCTTGACATACTCACACAGGTATTTTGGCATTATTGCCTATATGTTCTGGGTTGGCAAGAAATCGTACTTAAAAATAATTTCAAATTTCTGTCTTCAACGAGGGAGGATGGAAAGCATCTCCAAAGCGCATAGGTTTGTTTCTCAACAGACAACCATTGAGTTCTTCCAGGATATGACTGCATTAATTGAATATTTCTTACAGCTAAATTTATTTAAAACTAAGATTAAAGACTTGAATGCTATCCGTTATTATGTCCCCCCCCACCCCTCCAGGAGATGGATGAGAATGAGAGGTTTTGCAGACAACTTCAGGATAATTTGAATTATGTCAAGAAAGGATATGTTTCTCTTTTTGCTAGGTGACTTCAGTGATATCATTGGTACTGACTATGACATTTGGGCATCAGGGTTGATAGGTCCTTTTGACATTGGTAGTTTTAATGGCAATGGGGAATGTCTCCTACAGGTAAGTAAACTAAATGGTTTTAGAATGACTAACACTATACTTTGCTCCACCTAAGTTAAGGCCTAACATAGACTGTACGACACAAGGAAATATTCCTAGATTAAGTGGAAAAGTTTGAGATAAACAGAAAGTTATATATTATAAATCAGTAATGATACTATATTGTTTTAAACATAATATGAATAAAGATAACTTTATTTCAGAACTACCACCTCATACCATAAAAGTGGTATGCCGACTCTTACAACTGACCTTACCTCGATATGCAGACAGAAAGTCAAAGTACCTTGTTGATAACTATGTTAAAATGTTAGTGCACAGTCAACCCACTGGTGTGAGCCATTTGATTAAAGCTATTGCTGACGTTTCAGAAAGTTATAAAAATGTTCATCCAACGTAAGTATATACTTTTGTATATTTATTTCAGTTGTAAATGATATGTAATCAGCCTAATTCTTATACTTTAAATCAATGGTTCTCAACCTTTTATGCTTCATGTACCCCCTGGAAATGTGTATGTAACTGGCGTACCTCTTGTATAGATAGATAAAACTATAGTTATAGTATAACAATGGGAATAAAATATATATATAACATATATCTAGCGACTTTTGAGCTCTCACGGTGTACCCCAAAAAATTTTGCCACGTACCCTACGTTGAGAACCCCTGCTTTAAATCATAGCATTACTGTTACCACATTTTAAAAGTAAAAAACTCTTGAATCCATTGTTTATTTATATGTAGAATTTTATTACAATATTATCAATATTAAAATGGATTTTATAAGTTCAAAATTTAATTAAATATTTTATTTTTGACTCTGCTTTTGTTAGTTTTTGTTGCATTGTGACAAAGTCAACAAATTTCAGAAAAGTTATTATTAAAATTAATCTTGTTCTACTTTTACTCATTTACATTTAGTCTATTTTGTTCATCAGTTGACAAATATTTCATAATTGAAAATGCACTTCCCACACTGGCATTGCTAATAGGGACTGCTAAGACAAATACTATATCATGTAACTTAGGTTAAAATAGAACTAAGTGAGTCTTGGGGACAGGGATGGTTCAGTCAGTAACATACCAGGCTTGTAATCTGCAGTTCCCAGGTTCGAGTCCCAGCTGGGTCAGTGTTGAGATTTATCCGAAAAATTCCCTGCCCCATGGTCAGTAGGGGACACAGATGGGCTGGAAAGGCCACCATCCATCAGATGGGATGTTAAGCCATGTCTCCATGTGCAAGAGAGCGTACCGTGTGCATGTTAAAGAACATGCTGGATAGCCTTGATTAGAGGCTACCATCTGCCTCCCAACAGCTGTTCCAGTGGGTCTCCTCCCCAATATTCTCTGAGCCTTAAGGGTCCTTGTAACCTGGCCATTTAGCCAGTTGTGTGCAAAACAGTGCCACTCAGAGGTAAAACAACCGAACCCAAGTGAGTCGTGTGCACTTGTATTGCACAAAGTCATACACATTGTGCATGAACATCAACAGGCAGGCTGATTATTGGTGTTTGCAGCTGGGAAATCAATATAATAGCAGAAGCTTATCCTAAAATGATAATGCTGGTTGTCATTTTCATTTTCCAGAGTTTTAAGTAGAGGAAGTACAGAATATGTCCAAAAATGGGCATTTTGGAAACAAAGCAGGACATGAGAAAAAAATTTAAGAACCGGAACAATCCTGTTTAAAGTGAGATTGCCCCATTTCTTAAATTTCCATGTCAGGTTGAAACCTTAATCATAGCCAGAATTTTCAGAAGGCTGGAGATTGTAATTTTTCTAATGTTTTATTGTAGATTGATAAATTAACGATTGCAACCCTAAAAGTACATTTGTTTTGTTTTGATTTAAGATAACATTCAGAACTTGATTTGCAATTTTAAGAATGCAACTCAATTTCAGAATGTTATCTTAGTGAATAATTAACAAATAAAGGTCATGTTACATATGAAATGAAAGTTTATTTGATTCTGAACAATAAAATGTGAACAAATTTGAAGGGAAAAAAAGTAAGCATATGTAAACATGTTTTTGGTCTGAAAAAGCAGAAAGTCACCTTCTGGCACTTTAATGCTAATATAATTTCCTCAAATTGGACTGTTTAACCCTCAACTTTTTGCATTATGAAGCCATTGCTTCATATTATTTTCACAAGAAGTTATATTCTTTTGAACAAGTAGTGTAGCCCACGCTATAACCGAGTGCGCAGTATAGCGAGCAGCGCTATAACAAAGGTCCACTGTATATTAAACTTCTGAAAGCTATACTCTTTCATTACTACAGTGTTGAGTTCAAAATTATTAAGTGTAAATTGCTAATACAGAATTCTATCAAATGGTAAATGAAATTGATTGACTTATTATCAATGATAAGTAAAGTGATAAATTGATTCAAAAGTGATTAAAAAATCACTAAATTAATCCTACTACTTAAATATAGAACTTGGTATGTCATATGTACAGACATCAACTCCAATGAGTTATATCTCAAAGCTTGCCATGCTACCATGCTGTGGGCTACCTCAAAGCATACACCCCTCTTTCTCCCCACCAAAAGAGAGAATGGAAAAACTCTTAAGAATCATATATCAAATGAAAGCCTCCAATGAGGGGCTCCCTGGTATAGGGAGCCCTTCATTGGAGACTAATTTAACCATGATCTTACAACACCTTGAAGCTTCTGAAGATGGTGTTTTTAGTGACAAAGTAAAAGAAAAATACCTATCATCTTATGTGCATCCTAAAAAAATAAAAGTAAATCATACTGATGGTGAAATCACTTGCCTAATTCCCCCTCGGTGTGAGCGCCTGTACGCGGTGAGGGGGACCACCCTGTGAAGGTTCCGCTGGCTCGGTTACCTTCACAGGGTCCTAAACGCTCGCCCGCGTGTTTGCCGTGCGCGGAGTCCTGGGAAAGGAGGATCCTGGTAGTTGCTCGGGGGTCCCCGTCTTCTCTCCTCAGCTCATGACTGCCGTGGTCCCCATTGGCCGTCTTGCCATTGGGGAGCTTGTCTGTCGCGGGGCTGGGCAGCGGATTCCGGGGCCTCTGCTATACACTGCTTTGGCCTCTGCTTCCGGTAAACAGGAGCTCCTGGGGTGGCCCCCCCAGGAGCAATCAGCTGGTGGGCAGGTCCTGCTAGGGTCAACCGTGCAGAGCGGTGAGTAACCATGCCCACGGTCCGGGTACAGGTTTACAAGTTTCCTCACAAATTATTTTCTTTTGTAGTTATCCTTTCTTTGTGAGGCCAGTTTGGCCATTCACAATTTTTCTTATTTTACGCTTTGTTTGATTTGTGTAGAATGTTTTGTTCTGCACATTTCTCTTTTAATTTTCCTTATATTTATTTGTGAGGGCTTGGCTCACTGTCTGTGTGGGTATAGTGCCTGCGTAGCCCTGGCGCCCGACTGGGCGTCCCCTTGTTGGGCTCCGTGGAGGGTGGGGACAGCGGGCACTGAACCACACAAAAAAATCATGAGAGAGAGTGATGAAAATAATGCGATCGCCGCCAACAAGAGGGCTCGACATGAGCCCCCATCTTCCTCGTTGTCTCAGTTATCTCTGCCATCGTCTTCTATGTCTGTGTCTTCGTTCCCAAAGTTCCTGATCATCCACTCCACGGGTGATCAGGTACTTGGGGACATGTCCCCTTTTTTCGTTAACAAAGGTTTGAAAGGTCTTGCGGGAGAACCGAAATCCGTTAAGCGCCTACGATCTGGTGACTTACAAGTTGAGACCGCTTGTTCCAAACACTCGGAACTGCTCCTGAAAGTTAAAGCAATTGGTGGGGTGGCTGTCGAAGTCACTCCCCATAAAACTTTGAATTTCTCTCGGGGTGTGATCACCGAGTGGGGCCTCCTCAAAGTCACTGAGGAGGAAATCCTCTCGGAGCTCACACCTCAAGGAGTAACAGCGGTCCACCGGGTTTCGACACGCTGTGATGGGAAATTAACACCCACCCGGGTGTTAATTGTTATATTCAACACGCCACGCCTGCCTACTTCCATCAAGGCAGGTTATTTACATTGTGAGGTTTGGCCGTATATCCCAAACCCTCTGCGCTGTTTTCAGTGTCAGATATACGGTCATGCCCGCACAGCATGCAGGGGCAAGCCCACCTGTGCTCGCTGTGGCAGTAAGGATCATCTCGATCCTGACTGCACAGCAGAAAAGGCATGCTGTGTGAACTGCAGTGGCGAACATCCGGCGTACTCCCGCAACTGTCCGAAGTGGAAAGAGGAAAAGGAGGTACAACGTCTCAAAGTCGTGAATAACATCTCGTATATGACTTCGGTTGCGGTGCAGACTGACATCAGTGTACCACCTACTGAGTCTTTCTCGCCAGCTGCGAAGTACCTCCTCACGCAGGCGAGACCGAGGGTAGTGTCGACTTCGACATCAACCCCGGTTTCCATTCCTGCAGCTCAGCCTTCCACCTCCACCGGAAGGCCTCCTCCCTCCCATCCTCAGACAGCAAGACCTTCCAAACCGAAGGGGCCCCCACTGGGGCCAAAAAAGAAAATAACAGCACCACAAAGAGCGGTCACCGATCCATGCCCCTCGGACGATTCCGAGGACATGGATACCGACCGCCCCCTATTCACTAAGCCGTCCTCTGCGGCGGTTAAGTTGAATAGAAACACGTCGTCTGCCCATTCTTCTAAGTCCTGAGATGGCCACACTCCTACAATGGAATTGTCGTGGATTCCAGAGGAATCTTGACGACATCAAGGCCCTCCTTCAGGCACACCAGCCCATCTGTGTGTGCCTGCAGGAGACGTACTTGCAGCCAGTCACAGATCCCACGATCCGGCACTTTTCACTAGTTCGCCGGGACCGGGATGGAGATGGTCCAGCTCGCGGGGGTGTCGCCATTCTCGTGAGCAACCATTCTCCATTCCAGGTCGTACCTCTCACCACCAACTTAGAGGCGGTAGCCATCCGTCTCTTCATGGGGTTCTCGCTGACTGTCTGCTCTGTATATCTTCCACCTGGGAGCATCGTCTTCCAGGAAGACCTTGATGATCTCGTCTCGCATCTGCCGTCCCCCTTCCTCATTATGGGGGACCTCAACGGACACAGTCCACTTTGGGGCAGTGCTGACACCAACGGGAGGGGCGGGGTCCTGGAGCAGTGGCTCCTGGATCCTTCTCTCTCCCTGTTGAACACCGGTGTCAGTACTTACTTTCACTCCCCAACCCGCTCTTTCACTGCCATTGACCTCACCATCTGCTCCTCCTCGATCCTTCCACTCTTTACATGGGAGGTCGAGGACAACCCTTATGGAAGCGATCACCTCCCCGTGGTGTGCACCATCTCGCATGGGGGGCCTTGCAGCCCTTCACGCGTCTCGCAGTGGAGGCTGACTGGAGTGGTTTTAAGCTGCTCTCTGAGCTCGATGACCACTCTGTCAGCCAGGAGCCAATCAATGTGGCAGTAGCGGAGATAACGGACTGTATCGTAGATGCAGCTGCATCAACTATTCCTCAAACTTCTACACGGTTTCCTCGCTTTCCGAAACCGTGGTGGAATCCAGATTGCACCGCAGCTCGTAAGGCTCAGAACAAGGCTTGGGGGGTGTTTCGGAGATATCCGACAACCCCCAACCTCAAAAATTTCAAACGCGCCAGGGCGAAAGCTCGTTTCGTCCGACGCCAGAGCCAGAAGGAATCCTGGATCAAGTATACATCTTCTATCACCCGCACGACTACTTCTAAGGTCATGTGGGATAAAGTCCAGAAGATGAGTGGGAACTACACGTCCCACTCGTTATCAATCCTGGAGCACAATGGACAGGCAATTGCTGATCCCAAAGCAATTGGCGACACTCTGGGGGAGTCATTCTCTTCCATCTCTTCGTCTTCCTCTTACTCCCCCGAGTTTCTGGCCCAGAAAGGCAGGGCGGAGCGCTCTCCGCTGTCTTTCCACTCGAATGGCCTGGAGCCTTACAACAGGCCATTCACAGCAGAGGAGCTTCGCCTTGCTCTGCACTCTTCTCGTGCCTCTGCTGTAGGGCCGGACAATGTCCATTATGCCATGCTCCAACATCTTTCACCATCGAGTAAGGATCGGCTGCTCCATCTCTTCAATCGCATTTTTCTCGAGGAGCAGTTTCCGGACTCCTGGCGGGAGGCCATCGTCTTGGCCTTCCCCAAGCCAGGCAAAGATCCCAAGATTCCTTCCAATTATCGTCCAATCGCATTGACGAGCTGCGTGTGCAAGGTGTTGGAAAGAATGGTAAATGCCAGACTCATCTGGTATTTAGAACATCACAACCTTCTTTCCAATACCCAGTGTGGCTTTCGCAGGCAACGGTCAACTCTTGACCATCTGATACGCCTCGAATCGGCTATCAGAAATTCATTTTTAAGAAGAGAGCACCTGGTGTCAATTTTCTTCGACATCGAAAAAGTGTACGACACGGCTTGGAGATTCGGCATTCTTCGTGACCTCCACAGCTTCGGCTTGAGAGGTCACATGCCGATCTTCATCTCCAACTTCTTATCGACACACTCTTTTCGTGTCCGTGTCGGTAACACTCTGTCGCGGCCGTACCCCCAAGAGCAGGGGGTGCCACAAGGCTGCGTTCTGAGTGTTACGCTTTTCGCTGTCAAGATTAATTCAATTACTAGACAACTTCCTCCATCTGTAGGCAATGCCCTCTATGTTGATGACTTTAGCATCTTTTGCTCTTCGTCAAGCATGAGGGTCATTGAAAGACAACTGCCAATTGCCCTGAACAATCTATCGGTTTGGGCGACGGCAAACGGGTTTCGGTTCTCCCCACAGAAGACCGCTTGTGTGCACTTTTGCCACAAGCGTAATCTTCATCTGGATCCCGAGCTGCGGCTCGGGGGTAACATCATTCCAGTTGTGGCGGAGACCAAGTTTCTCGGTCTCATATTCGATCGGAAATTGACCTTTTTACCACACATACGTCATCTCATGTCCAAGTGCACGCGGGCTTTGAACATCGTCAAGATCCTCTCCTCCCTCTCTTGGGGGGCGGACCGATGTTCTTTGCTCCGCCTGTACCGTGCACTTGTCCGATCGAAACTGGACTACGGATCCCAGGTGTACGACTCGGCCCGGGATTCGGTGGTGAAGGTGCTGGACCCCCTCCATCATCAGGCCCTCCGTGTTTGCACGGGAGCCTTCCGCACTTCACCGGTCCAGAGTCTTTACGTTGAGACCGACGAACCTTCTTTATCTCTTCGCCGTCAGCAGTTGTCCCTACAATATGCTTCTAAATTGCGATCCCTGCCTGGCCATCCCACTTGGGACTGCGTTTTCAGTCCGAAGTGGGAAATGCTTTACAATAATCGGCCGACTGCCATTCGTCCATTTGGTTTGCGAGTCCGAGGCTACCTCAGAGACATCAACACCAGTCTCGATAGCGTTGCACAGTCGACAGCTGATCCACTTCCACCATGGCTCGCTGTTTCCCCTTCCTGCGATTTTTCCCTATGCAGGACAGGGAAGGCCTTTACACCCAACTGTGTGTACTGGCAACTCTTTGCCAGCCATCGTGCTGAGCACCCGGACTTCTTGCCTGTCTTTACAGATGGCTCGAAGTCCGGCACATCGGTGGGTTCAGCCATGGTCTGCTGTGATGTAATCATTGCAGACCAGATCCCACTGCAGTGTTCCATCTTCACTGCAGAGTTGCACGCTATCAGCCTCGCCTTGGACCACGTGGCGACTAAGCATCATCGTCGGTGTGTGCCTTACACCGACTCGCTTAGCTCGCTACAGGCTTTGATCTCGGTGAGGCATTGGCCTCACCCTGTTCTTACTAAGATCCGCCAGCAGCTACATCGTCTGGCAGCCACAACCACAATCCATTTCTGTTGGGTGCCCGGTCACGTCAGGATTAGGGGCAATGACTTGGCAGATGCTGCTGCCAAGTCAGCCACGCCCCTGTCCGACTCTCCGTTGCCGGTTCCCTATCTGGATTTCCGGCAGCGTTTTACCACCGAGCTCCGGGCACAGTGGCAGAGATCTTGGTCGGAACAGCTTACGAACAAGCTCTTTGAGATCAAACCTATCATCAAACCATGGCAGTCTTGTTACCGCAAGAATCGCAAGGAGGAAGTTGTACTTGCTCGGCTCCGCTTAGGTCACTCGTTTATTACTCATTCGTTTCTCTTACGGGCGGACGACGTACCTAAGTGTGAGTTTTGTGACACCATTTTAACCATCAAACACATTTTAATATCGTGTCCATGTTTTAACTTTGAACGGCGTTTGTTTTTTAATTTTCATGATTTTATGTCCGAGCCCCTTACACTCGGACATTTGTTAGCTGATCATTGTTGTTTTAACGCTGTCTTTCAATTTTTACAATTTACAGGTTATTTTACTCGTCTATAATTTTACTCTACTGATTGTTTACACCTGGTTACTTTTATTTTAACAAAATATTTCTACATTTGTTTATTGTTATTCACTGCTTGTTATTTTATTATTCTACGTTTGTCTCGTTAAATTCCTAGTTTATTTTTAAAAATTGGTTGAGGGTTCCATGACTTTTATCTTTTTAAATCTTGGACATTCGTTTGGCGCATTATAGCCTCAGTTGCTAATGCGCCATTAAACCCTAAACAACCAACCAACCAACTTGCCTAATTCATATTTGCCTCAAAGGGAGTTAGGGTGCTGGTTTTACATACTCAACAAAAATTGCCAGTACTCTGTCTACCTTTGAAGCTAATATGAATTCATCGAGTGATTTCACTGTCTGTATTCTTTTATTTTTTTTAAATTTTAAGATGCACATAGGAAGATAGGTTTTTTTTCTTTTTTTTTATTTATATATATGTTTACATCTTGAATATAATTTTACAAGCATTAAAATTAGAGGACTAGTATTTAAAATGTTTAGATTCTTATTTATTTATTCATTTCTATATATATCATGATATTGAAATATAAAAATTCATAGTGGTAATACGAGTTTGAATAGAAGTGGTTTTGATTTTAACTTCATCACTTCAGTTAAGCTTTACATACTGTAGAGCATTGGGCCCACTCTCTTGTCGAATTGCATTAAATCCATATTGAATCATCAAGCCTGCAATAAGGACTACAAAAATGAATAAATGTGGAGCACATGAAAAATGTAATGTTTTATTCATTTCACCATCACAGAAAAAGAATGATAAATTTTAGTACAACAATTAAAAATATGAATAAACCTGAAAATATAAAACAAATGATCTCAGTTATAGCTGGGTAGTTAATAAAAAAAATAAATGTTTAAAAATTTTCAACTTACAATATCTAACTAATAACTCATAATAATAACCCTGACAACACTCCATTTTGTTAAAAAGATGGAGCACTGTCCTTGCTCCAAAAAGCTCTCCTGCACTTGTTTATCGCAAAGGCATTGTGATCCTTCAGGACAATACTTGCCCTCACACAGCGCGAGTGACCCGAGACAAGCACCACAGCATTGGTTGGGAAATTCTACAACCCTCCATATTCCTCAGACATTGTGCCATCTGACTAACATCTTGGTTCTGGACAATCAGAGTTTTCTCCTAAAAACTTTTAACGTTCAAATAATTTTGAATAATAAATTCAAAAATTTTATTGCTCAACAACAGAGAATTTTAATTTATTTTTAAAACAACCCAGAAAACAAAATTTTGATTCTGGAAATATTGTGTTCAGTCCAAAAGAGCAGTAGCTAAAGCTTCATTAGAAACAGGTGTGAAATAAAATAAACCCTCCCAGTAAATAAAACTGCTCTGCATTTTCTTAAATATTATAATGTAAGATTTAAATATTAGGGGGGGACTGTGGTAAAAATATATGAAATATATTGTTTTCATCCAATTACTGTAATGTAATTCAATGTGAGCTCATCAAGCAGTTTCTCACCACCAGCAATGTTGATTTTAAAAAAATAAATTCCTACCATGGACCTAAAGTGTGTAATATATTGTTTGATTTGAATATTTTTTGCAATAATTTAAAGAGGAGACTCACATAACATTATTTTTGCAATTCTGATATTTAAAACAGTTTTTATTGAGAAAATTTAGTTTTGCTGTATGTGCTTAAACTTTTGACAATCTTCAATAAAAAATAGTATAAATTGAAATGTTCATAAAATATAAATCACTTATGTGATTTACTGAATTAGTATTCTTATAATGCAGTAGTTGTGTTTCAGTACTTGACTATTAATGTATTATATATAAATTATAACACAGCAAGTCCTTGTATAAACTCAGAAACGTAATATTATTTTATGTAGAAAAACCACAGCACGTATATGTCTCTCAGCCTTAAGTTGGTCATGCCACGTAGCTTCTTGTGCTCTAAATGGTGCAACAAAAATTTCATCAGAAGAAATACAATCTCTGGTAAGTTTTATAACAGTACTTATTAAGGAAGTATAAATGAAATTAAAAAAGTGTTCATTCTTTATTTTTTTGTTAAATTTTTTGCATATTTTGATAATAAAAATACAATTGTTGCAAAAACTATAAAAAATATTTTAAAAATACTGTATAATATAGATGTATCTACAAGATTCTTAATGCTCTGCAACTCTTACATATCTCTTACTGTTGATAAGACTAGTCATCTGCAGTGCCCAGGTTCGAGTTCCACCTAGCCATGTTAGAATTATCTCTGCAAAACTCCCCACCCTGCCCTCAGTCAGTAAGGGACACTGATGTGGTTGGAAATGCTGCCATCCATATGATGAGATGTTAAGCTGTGGCCCTATATGTGGGAAAGCTATTCCCTGTGCATATTAAAGAATGTGCTGCATGGCTTAACAGTAGGGTACCATCTGTCTCTTAACAGCTGCCCAGTGGGTCCCCTCCCCCAATCTTCCCTGAACCCTAGGGTGTTCTTGTGACCTGATCATTTTGCCCATTGTGTGCAAAAAAAGTGCCATTCAGAGGTAAACCAACCCAACCTTGTTAAGACTGTCCAGTAGTGCTATGGGTAATAATTGCTCCTCCAAAGCATGTTGAAGTTCCAGGAAGCTTACAGGAGCAGAATTCAGGGAGAACAACTTGTCTTCCTAGAGCATCCTACATATATTCTGTTGCTGAGGTTCCCAGAGTATGGTAAGCGAGCCGCTGCTCAGTAGTACATGGTATGGGTGTTCTATCATGTATTTTTATTACCAGCACTTCAAAATCATTTCATATTTCATCCATTATTTCATATTTATATCGTCATTTTGGTCCAGATAACCAGATAAATACAGCAAGGAAACTGTTGCACTGACCATTCAACTGCCATCTCTATACTCATATACCTTCAAAGTGTTAAATGACCATGGTAAAAAATTAACACCCCCAGGTTGAAACCCATTAGTGACACATGAACTTACTCGGTAATGCAGAGTTGTATGTGGTTGAAAAAATTTGGGAACCCCTGTTCTATTGGATTTAGATTGAGATGACTGGCCACTCTATATGTTTAATAATGTTATTCTCCAGATAGTGATCAACAAGGCAACAGCAGTACAGGTAGGCATTATCATCCTGTAAGAGGAAGATATTATTTATAGCACCAACATGTGATGTGTGAAGGGGTCAAAGATTTCTTTCCTGTACCTGCCACCAGTGATGTAGCCTGTTGGAAGCACATACAGATATGTGTGGCTGCCCAAAGTTATCCCTCCCCAAACCATGACATTACCACTATCATAGGTGTCCCTTTCACAGATATTCTGGCATGATGGTGTGGCTCCCCCCCTCCCCCCAATATCAACTGATGCCAAGAATTGCTGTGGAGGGCAAATCTTGATTCATCCATGAATAGCATGCACCACCATTGCTTCTGGGTGCAGTTGACATGTCTGCACCAGTTTAGATGGTTCCTCTTCTTGCGGCATGGGATCAGGGGCACACACCACTAGCTGCCTAACATACAGGCACATCTTGTGAAGTCTTTGTGTGGTTATAGTAGCAGATATCACCATTAAACTCATTAGTGTAAGGTCCAATTACAGTTGACATGATATTGACATCCTGCTCCTCCAGGTGCATAACACCAGATAATTGTCCACCCTTGGGGTTATTGCCCATCGTCATTCACTACCAAATCATCAGAATGCACTCTGTCCTTGTCCACTGAATGACACCACTGAATGACTCACATTAAGCCATATGACAACATCTGCTGGACTTTGGACTGCCTTAAGTCCACCTATAGCTCACTGTTGAACTTCTTCTGATAGATGTTGTCTGGTAGACATATCAACTAATAAATCAGCACTTTATTTTATTATTTATTATCTGGTAGACATATCCAACAAATCTCCTATCTCAACTATTCCACCTTGTACTTCACAAAAAAAATGGAGAACAACTTTGAAAATGCCCACTTCTTACATTCAATGCATTTGTATATACTTCTGCTAGTGTTATTCAATTGCATATCTAATCTCAATCCCACATTGTATTTTTCATACTATAAATGACTTTCATGTGTTTCCATTGTAGGAATTTATGATAGCACATTTTTCTCATTTGTTCCTTAATTTATGGAAACCAGTGTTTGGTTTTCCAGAAAGTTAATTCACTTCAATATGGCTGTAATTCATCATGGAGATAACTCTGAGCAACTCCCTTGATGTCAGTTGCTAAGTAGACACTGTGCTGGGTGCATGTCCAAGTTTAGATGTTGGAAAACCAATGATCTAAACTTGGACGTGCACTGACTTGGTGTATGCAAGGTGTCTGGACATCTCCCTGAAAAATAAGGTACACGTTTTCTTAGATACAGAATGAATAGAAAAGTAATTTTCTGATCAAATTTTACTACCTGCTATATTTTCCATTCAGATTAATATTGCTTTTAAATTTGTGACACACCTCCTAAATCTTATTCCCTCCCCTCTATAAAAAAAATCCTGCTTATGTAATTGCTACATGTTGTTTATCAAAATAAAGCATCTTTTTATTATGAAATTTTGAAAACAAAATGAGTGGAAGTAAAGTTTATTTACAATATTATATGTTATTCAAATGTAAAAAAGATATACTGCAGTTAAAGCAACAAAAAATATTTGGAAGGTGTACAGAGATGGTATTGTTGCCTTTCAAATGTATAAAACATGTTTTGACATTTTGGGAAGGAAATTTCAGTTTAGAAGATAGATTATGGTGGTAATGATGAGATTCATACAGTGGTTCAGAATACTACAAAGTAAACTGTAAGGGAACTTGCAGAAACGTTTCACGTGTCCAAAACAGCCATTGATAATCATCTCAAATCAGTGGGAATAGTCAGCAAGTATGATATATTCTTCGTCTTTTGACAGAACAACATCAAATGGATTAAGTTATCGTGTTTTGTTGCTTAGCTGTGTGAAATCTTAACTTTTTGGGGGAGAGTTGTGACAGAGATGAAAAATGAGTCTGTTACAATAATGTACAAAAAAATGGCAGTGGCCAATGTGAGGTGAATCTCTTTGTTGCGATCTTATGCAACCACGGCAATTCCCGGTTCCGCCACCTTTTCCAGGATCTAAACTTGGATTACACCAAAAAAAAAGGATGCTATGTGAGATTGTAAAGGAATCATTGATTTGAACTGCTACAACCAAATGTGAAATTACAACATCACAGAAATGCTGTTTTCATTCAGACAACAAGAAACGTATGAAATGCCCATCCTTGGTGAACCAAAAAGGTGTAAATTTTACTTGGACAATGCTTGTCCCCCACATCACAATAATGATACAGCATTACATATGCTTGTAAGATATACTTTCCATCTGTATGGCATTGTCTGCCGCTTGTGGCTAGATTGTCGGAACAGTGCCTATATGCAACATAATAGAAATGTTCATAGCGTCAATTAGAGATCTTGATTGGCAGCTGGTAGCTCAGTGGTCCAGAGCATCTGACATGTTATCAGAAGGTCATGGGTTCATATCACACCTGGCTCAAGACAATTTTTCCTCTAAAAAATTTGAATCAACTTAAAAAGTGGAAATTCCTTAGTGTATACTAAATAAGTCGAGTTTATTCAATATTTAATTACAAGAATTTGACTGGAGACTGTTACATCCTCCTATTAATTCTACAGTTATTTATATAATCCTTCTAACTACTACCTATTCGCATCACAGCATAATTTGCTAAATTGAAAAATATTTAAGGATGTTAAAAAGCATGAAGTTCTTTTTTTCTAAAGGAAGAAGGTACACCCCTATGCAAAGGATAAAAATAACTTAGAAGCACTATCAGGTTTCTCCTGGTTTTTTTATTATACAATATACAAACACATTCTGTAATGCTCCAAAAGATTATTAAACTTTTTCTCTTTGGACCTTTTGACTGATCCAAATTAAATTAGAACTCCAGATAGCATATCGGGCACCATGCAATATTAACTTTTCAAATAAAGTGAAATGAGAGTGGATAATCCTAATCAGAGGCCATCGCAGGTACCTGAACCTTACTTAGCTAGTTGGGCATCGTCAAGCCTAAACTGGAATAATGTGTCTCAGGCAGGCCATATGGTTCTTGAAAAAGTCCACTTGAAAAGGTGCTGCCTGAAGTTCCTACCAGCATTGGTGACTTCAGCCTTTAGCGGAGGAGGAACAGATCTTTGCCCCATGCCTGCGATCAGGGGGCTGTTTGATATTGTTGGCCCTACCAATCTCAATAAACCTAATTTCTTTAAAAATCCTACTAATCATTTTCTCTCTGCAGGAACGTGGAACGTGAGGACATTACATAGAGATTATTCTCTTGATGTCCTCATGCAGGAATTCCAGCTCTATAACCTAGATATTCTAGGCTTGCAAGAGACCAGATGGACAGGTAAAGGTGAGATACTTAAAAATAACTTTAAATTTCTCTTTACAGGGAGGGAGGATGGAAAGCATCACCAAGGCGTGGGTCTGCTGCTCAGCAGACATGCTAGTGATGCTCTTCTAGGATATGAGTGCATTAATGAAAGGTTTCTTACAGCAAAATTTCAGACAAGCATTAAAGACTTGAATGTTATCTGCTGTTATGCCCCCACTGAGGATTCTGATGTGGATGAGAAGGATAGGTTTTACAGACAACTTCAGGATATTTTGAATTCTGTCAAGAAAGGAGATATTACCCTTGTTCTTGGTGACTTCAATGCCAAAGTTGGTACCGACTCTGACCTTTGGGGAGGAGTAATAGGCCCTTTTGGTATTGGTAGCTGCAATGGCAATGGGCAACGTCTCCTACAGGTAAGTAAACTAAATGGTTTCAGAATAATTAACACATATTACAAACACCGCGACATACATAAATACACATGGGTTTCACCTGATGGGCTGCATAAGAATATGATTGATTATATATTAATTAACAGCAAATGGGCTAGTTCTGTTAGAAATACCAGGGCATATAGGGGAGCTGAAATTGGATCTGACCATTACCTTGTTAAAAGTGTCTTGCAACTTAAACTTAAAAAGTGTTGTGCTAGGGTTAAAAAATTTACCTTTAATACTGAAGCTCTGAAAGACCCAGTTATAGCTAAAGCTTACCATGATAGGTTACTTAGTCATTATGACAGTCATGGTTTGCTTAATACTGAAGTTGAGGAAGAATGGGGCCATTTTAAACAGGCTTTTTTGGAAACTAACAGTACTCTTTTAGGGAAAAGGAGCAGAGGAGGCAAAATTATTTAAGTGATAAGGCACTTGAGCTTATTTCAGAAAGAAGGAACTGCAGGAATGTCCTTAATCAGTACCCTACTAGTCCTAATAGAAAGCATTACAAAGAACTTAATAAACGTGTAAAGAATCAGTTAGCTACTGATAAGAATCTTTGGCTTGATGGCCTTGCTGACAAAGCTGAGGAAGCAGTTAGACAGCACAACAGCAGAGAGCTGTACCAGATAGTTAATGTTTTGTGTGGTAGAAAACAAACAGGTATACAGGGATTGAAGGATAAACAAGGCAAGGTTATAGAAGGTGAGGATTCTGTCATGGCTAGGTGGGCTGAGCATTTCAGTGATGTTCTAAACAATGTGGTTAGTTCTACTCCCATTGTTTGCAATGATGATAGATGCATTGTTGGCTTTAATGTTGGCCCTATAACACAATCTGAAGTTAGTTTGGCTATTTCTAAACTTAAACTTCATAAATCCCCAGGGGTGGATGAAATTACTACGGAAATGCTTAGAGCTGGGAATGTTTCTGTTACCATTGGATGACTGAAATTTTGAATAACTTTTATGATAAAGGCATGGTTCCTAAAGATTTTACCAGAGCTATTATTATCCCTATTTTCAAAAAAGGTGATCGCAGTTCTTGTGATAACTATAGGGGTATCAGCCTACTCTCTGTTCCAGGTAAAGTTCTTTCCATGATTGTGCTTAATAGAATTAAGAATCTGGTTGACAGGCAATTGCGTGATGAGCAATGTGGATTCAGAAATGGTAGGGGATGTGTGGATCAGATATTTTCACTTAGGCAGATTCTTGAGAAATGTTTAGAGTTTCAGAAACCTTTGGTTGCTAGCTTTGTTGATTTCAAAAAGGCTTTCGACTCTGTTGATCGTCATAATTTGTGGTTGATTGTGAGATCATATGGTATACCAGACAAGTTAGTTAACATAATGAAAGCTTTCTATAATAACACTGAGTCATGTGTGAGAGTTGGTAAGGCTTGTAGCAATTGGTTTAGCATTACTTCTGGTGTTCGACAAGGGTGCATTTTGTCTCCTTTTCTCTTTAGTTTGGTTGTTGATTATGTTATGCGAAATTCACTTCAAGGGAAAGATTTTGGCCTTAAATGGGCTGGAGATACAAAAATTTCTGATTTAGATTATGCTGATGATTTAGCCCTTTTGGCAAATGATGTTGATGAGATGAACTCTTTCATTCGAGCTGTTGATGAAACTGGTAGTAGAGTAGGTTTGGTTATAAACAGAGAGAAAACTAAAGTGATGAAAATTGGTCAGGCAGGCTGTGATTCAGTTAATCTGAATGGTTGCAGTCTTGAGCAGGTGTCACAGTTTAAGTATCTTGGAAGCTATGTAATAGATAATGGTGATGTGCGACATGAGATTAACAGATGAATATGGATTGCTGCCAGGACTTTTAAGAATCTATGGAGAGTGTGGAGAACTAGGCATATACACCTAAAGACTAAAATTAGACTGTATAATAGTTTGGTTCTTTCTAGGGTTAGTTATGGTAGTGAAACTTGGACGCTGTGTAAGCAAGATAACAGGAAACTAGATGCTTTTGATTCTAGATGCTTACGCAGTATCTTGGGTATTAGGTGGTTTAACTTTGTAACTAATGATGAGGTTAGGCAAAGGAGTCTGCAACCTCCTTTAAGCAGCATATTGTGCAGAGAGAGACTCCGCTGGTTTGGCCATGTTGCCCGTATGGATAATTATAGATTGGCGAATAGGGTTATGAACAGTGTGCCTGGAGGCCTCAGAAGGAGGGGGAGACCTAGGATGCGGTGGGCAGATAATGTCAAACAGGACCTTGTTAGAATTGGTGTACAGTGGCCGGATGCAGCAGATGTAGCTCAGGACAGATATGCTTGGAGAATTAAACTGCACGGTCTGGTTGGACCTCCATAGCCCATGGCTGCTTGAGGATGATGATGATGAGAGTTCTTTAAGTATATGGGTGTTACTTATTGAGTAAGAAATCAAAAGATTGTTAAATATTTAAAATTTTATCTTAAAAATCAATTATCATTGCTCAAGGAAAAAATTAGAAAAGTCAAAATAGTCATATAACAAAGTTTATTTCCAAAAAATTCAAGATTCACTATACAGGGTTAATCTGAAAAGTGGGCAAAACTTTACGGGGTGGTAGAATGCAGCTATACGAGCAATATTCATCATAGAATGTATGGTCGGAACGCAAACGGCGAGCCACTAGGTGGCGTTGGAAATGGTATAAAAGGGTCGGTCCTCGCACCCAACGGCATTTCTACCGTGGATTGTCGAGAGGATGGCTGGTTATACTAACCATGAAATGGCGGATATGAAAAGCTTAATCTACGAGTGCCCCATTGAAACCGATATGGATCTAGTCGCCAGGATCGCCGTTGTTGGCGGCGATATTCGGGAAATGCCTGGTGTCTTCGCAAATGTGCGTCGGTCCCTATCCCGCAGGTGTGAAGCCTGCATTACAGCTGGCGGCAGCTCTTTTGAGCAATTTCTTTGAGCATGTACCTCAATTACATTCCTGTTAATAAAATGTTTTCTGAAGTATCTCCTCTCCTTCTTGTGTTCATTCTTTAAATGTGACAGTGGAAAACTACCTTTTAACTTCTCGCCGTTTGCGTTCTGACCATACATTCTATGACGAATATTGCTCGTATAGCTGCGTTCTACCACCCCGTAAAGTTTTGCCCACTTTTTCAGATTCACCCTGTATATACTGATGAATACAAAAGTTCGAGCAACCAAAAGCTCCAACTCTACTAACATCCTTTCTTTTACTGACACTCTCTACTTCCTCTCATCTACTACTGACTCCTACTAGTATCTACTATCATCACTACCTTCCTACTCACTCTTTCATCACTGTCTGACTGCATGACGTAAAATCAGTTAGTATACATGCCGCATACTACTGACACGTGTGTGTTGCACGCTGGGAAAAGCATATGCATGATCTTATGATCGTGCACTAGCTATGACACGAGGGGGTATGTCCTTAATGTGCACATTAGCAGCTGTCAACCAAAAGTCAGAGTTGTGCATGCACAACTCCTTTAGCAGATTGGAAAAGAGAAATGGGATGGCCAACTAAAAATAATCCCCATAATGATAACATAAATAAAGTATAACTGATTAAGTAAAAGTGAATGGGTGAACCATCACAATACATGAACACAACCATGTAATCCCAAAACTCGAATCCAGACTATGACTGTTGCAGTCACCTCAAACCAACATGATGCCACTGCACTACCAAATGGCTTTTTTAAATCAAAATCTCCAATTATTTTTGAAAGGTAATAATACATCTATCTAATATGAGAAAAAGTCATAAATGCAATATGTTATTGATTAAGATATATACAGGGTGAATCTGAAAAAGTAGGCAAAACTTTACGGGGTGGTAGAACGCAGCTATATGAGCAATATTCTTCATAGAATGTATGGTCGGAACGCAAGCGGTGAGAAGTTAAAAGGTAGTTTTCCACTGTCACATTTAAAGAATGAACAAGAAGGAGAGAAGATACTTCAGAAAACATTTTATTAACAGGAATGTAATTGAGGTACCCGCACCGTACACAAAGTGCATATCTGCCATTTCGTGGTTAGTATAACCAGCCATCCTCTCGGCAATCCACGGTAGAAATGCTGTTGGGTGTGAGGACTGACCCTTTTATACCATTTCCAATGCCACCTAGCGGCTCGCCGTTTGCGTTCCGCCCATACATTCTATGACGAATATTGCTCGTATATCTGCGTTCTACCACCCCGTAAAGTTTTGCCCACTTTTTCAGATTCACCCTGTATGTCAAAATTTTGCATTTAAATATTTTATCTGGGAAATGCACTAACACTCTGAACAACCCAATAGTTCTATCAGTTATTAGCAAAAATTGATAAATGTTCCATTAATCTTTATTTAAAAAGCTGTATACCAAAGAATGAATCAATGGCCAGGTCATTTCATTTCACTCAGATATATCCTTATTTACAGATGTATGAATTCTATTAAAATGTGAGAACTTACCTGTTATTAAATATAATAGATTTTTACTTTGTTTTCCAGCTTTCAAGTCAGGCTCTTCTTCTAACTTCTATTACTGGAGCCCAAAGTACCCATCTTAATCAGAAGGCTTATAAATATTTATTGCTCTTGTGGAAGCAGGTTAGTTAGAGCAAAAATTTTATTCTGATAATATGTATATATGTGTATGTAAATTATGTGAAACAAATGTCCCTTGATTAAGTTTGATGATCACAAAAAAAAGATAGTGTAAATTAAAAGCATATCCTAAAAATTTACTCAACCTTAAGGGAAAACCAACAGAAGTGTGAAAGGAGTTGCATGGAAGTAAAAATAATTTGCAAAAAATGCAACCATTATCAGATCACATGCAGTAGAACCTTGTAAATCTGGCACTCAAAAATAAGGAATTATTAAAAATCATGCACTTTTTTAAAATTTACAAATTATAGAATCAGTTTTCAGGTAGCCAACAGGATTTCACCTGACCAATACATAGTGGTATATGTTATGGAATAGTCTTTAGAGTTCGGCATAAATTTGAAATTTTATATGTATTTTTTTTTTATGTATGGACCTTGATATGGTATAAAAGTGCAGTGTCCTAAGCTAAGAGGTAAATGGATGGATCTGAATACATTTTGACATTTAACACTTCACCATCACAAATTCTTTTTTATTATATCTCATTTATGTTATAATAGTTATTCAAGGATTTGTAATATGGTAGTAGCTTACAAGCCTACCTAAATATGTAGTCTGCCTACAATAGGTGGGCAGTCAATATTGTGTTAAAAGATTTGCATGTTTGTTTACATTTTGTGTATGTATCTTAGAATAGTCTGGTGAGATCTCTAAATTTTGAAATTCATTATATAGATTATAAAAAGCTTTCTTTTGCTTTATCCCACAATAATCTAATATACTGTTTGATGCTTAAGTTATGTGCAACACTCAAGACCAGCAATTTTCTAAAATCTGGCCCATGCTAGGCCCCAGAGGTTCTATATTTACAAAATTCTACTATATTTGAGCTTGATACAATAAGTTGTTGCATTAGTTGATCTTAATTGTGTTTATCAAAGGGAAAAATTTGATCAGTTTTTTTTTTTCAATGCTAAAGTGATATTCTTGCACATAATTTTCCTTTATTCCAGATCTTTAGAATATTTCGCTCTGAATATATAAATTCTATTTATATTTCCAGAGTAGTGTTGAATAGTAATAAGTTCATTTAATGAACTAATTACCATTCAACATTATCAGTTCAAGATTTTAATGAACTGGGTAATGTGTAGGAATAACATCAAAGGTGTTAAGGCACTGAATTGTATCATTTTTTTCTGTATTGCTTAGTTCTTGTTTCTAACTTGTAAATGTGAATATCATACACTGAAAGGACAATTTATTATACACATGCACCTAATAATCTGTGGGTCCACCTTTCATAATCAGAACAGCAGCAATGTGTCGTAGCATGGACTCTTTTCATGTGTTGGAAACTCGGGTGGATTGCAGCCCATGATTCCAGAACAGCTATTTGTAAAGCGGTGAGAGTTCCTGGTGGTGGTTTTTGACAGCCACGAATGGATGTAGGTAATCAACAAGTATGTAAACATAGCCTTGTGCAGTGATGGTGGTCTCAATAGGTGCAAGGGGCTCCAAGGTGGCCCATATAAAGATGCCCCAGAACATTACACCACCTCCACTGGCCTGTAAACACCTGAACTTGGCAGTTGGGATCATGGCCTCATTTGTTCTATGCCACACATTCAATCTCCCATCAGCATTTTGTAGTTGGAACCTCAGTTTGCTGGACCAAGCCACATGTTTCCAGTCTTCCACAGCCCATTGGCATTGTTTTTTTTTGTTTTTTTTGCCCACTGCCACTGCCTCGGTCGGTAGCGTGCCAGGCTCGTAATGTGCAGTTCCCAGGTTCAAGTCCCAGTTGGGTCAGCGTTGAGATTTTTCTCTGCAAAACTCCCTGCCCTGCCCACGGTCAGTAGGGAACACCGATGGGCTTGAAAAGGCCGCCGTCCGTCAGATGGGACGTTAAGCCATGGCCCCGTGTGCAGGAGAGCCATACCCTGTGCATGTTAAAGAACATGCTGGGTGGCCTTGACGGGAGGCTACCATCTGTATACCAACAGCTGTTCCAGTGGGTCCCCTCCCCCAACCTTCTCTGAGCCTTTGGGGTCCTTGTGACCTGGCCATTTAGCCCATGGTGTGCAAAAAAGTGCTGCTCAGAGGTAAAACAACTAAACAACCAAACACTGCTGCCTCATAACCCAGTGACGTGATGTTAACAAGGCTACTCATTTTGGGCGTCAGCTGCCATAACGCAGTTGTGCCATCACATACATCAAATGGTCTTTGCACGAACCTTCCAAGCTGCCCCATCATTAAATGCTGATACTGTCTGCCCTCCATTCCAACATTATGATAGGAAGAGGCAGCACTAACCTTGAGCATCAATGCACCCCCCCCCCCCCCCCCCCCCCCCCCTTATGGCCACATTTTTCCTGGTGGCTGCAGGTTCTAATGCAGTCCTGGTACACGTGTGCAATGGTCACACACAGAAATCCCGGACATTCTGCAGTTGTGGATATGGAGACCCCATTTTCCTCACACCAACTATCTGTTCACAATTGACCTCACTCTGGTCACTGTTTTTACCCATCATAACAGTCACGTGTAAGCTATACAGCAGAAAGGTATCTGACTATTTATAGTCCACAAAGGATTTCAGCTGGCCACATTATTGGGCAGGTTTCTGGATGGATGCAGTGTGTATAATAAATTGTGCTTTCAATGTATATACTACTAATAAATAAATATGTATAATTTTATTTACTAAGTTTAGATGGCTGAGTGGTTAGCATGTGTGGATACTGATCCAGAGGTATCTGGGTTTGAATGTGGTATGGGTGTTACTTTTCAAGTGCCATCTTACTACTTGCCTTCCTCACAGATCTCTGTAACCTATTATACTGGCAGACTTGAACCTCTGTGGCAAGCAGCTGCATGTTGAGTAATTTGTTTTACTAATGATCAAAGATTTAAAATTTCTCTTATCTCAAGATTTTTTCTTCCTCTTTGAGATGCATACACCTTGATTTTACTGAAAAATTACTAATTTATTTTCCAAATTATTTAATAAGATTCCATCTATCATTAATAAAGCTTTGATTTTTCAGTATAATAAGCCAATGTTTATGTGCCTTCTGTTATTCCATAAATATTAGCAAAATTTGGAGGTGATAGCTTGTCAAGCACACCTCTCTATATGAACTGAGACAGAATATTTGAAATGGTATATTTGTTTTAAATTAAATTTCAAATGCTTTTATTTTGTTATTTTTATATTTGTTATTATTTAATATATTTTTCTTTTAATAGCAAAAAATATTAGGTTGTCAAAATCTTGCATTTATTGGGAAATTTCCTTTTTTTTTTATATATTACAACACTAATCTGTCAGCTGTTGTTGACTTGCATATTTTGATACTGTGTTTAAGTTATGATAAAACCACAGTGCAGTGGCTTTAAAATGAGTTGTCAGTGGAAATGTCTGTCTGAAAATGAAATTAGTCAGGGAATGAAAGAATATTGCCAACAGCAGCCATAAGTAACAATGAAAAAGATCATGTGGAAATATTTGAATGAGATTACAACTCTTATCAAGAAACGGAAGACATATCCAGGTTTCTGAATATCTTAGTGATCATTGAGAGCTCCAGCAATGCTTCAGTGAATAATGAAACTAACTCAGACTAGTTCCAAAATCTGTCAGAGAATAAGTAATCTTCCTAGTCAACTCCATAGGAATTTGAAAGCATTGTGCACCAGCTGGCAGGCCAAATTAGTGAGGGAGTTAAAAACAATGTCTTCAATGTTAAAAGCATTTTTCTTCAGAAATTGCACATTATTGTCCTTTTCTTCATACTAATTAAGTGTATGGACATCAGTAAGAGGGAATGACCAACATACACAATTGTGTATAGTTGCAAAATTGCATTGTAAACTCAGACCACCAAATAATAATACTTAAGGTAAAATTTAAGAAAAAATTTCAAATTCTCACCTCTCATCAATCATTACTTCAGTTAAAAGTGTCGTGCAATTAGTATTTAGCTAATGTAAATCTGTAACATTTGTTTAAATTTTATAGGTAGTTATGGTTTTTCTACTAATCTGTTGTTAATAATGAAGGAAAAAAAATGGTATATGTAGCTACTTAGCAAAGCTGTTCTTTTTTATTCCTTTAAAATGCATAAATACAATATGCACATATGTAGCAAGCTCTTTAAAGAACGTAATTAGCTTATCAATATAATATGACACAGAAATCCGTGAGAGAAGCAAGAACTCAGTAAAAAAACATAGATCAGAAAAAATTATACCCTTGATGTATTTGGGACAATCCAGATCCTTTACTTTGCTGCCAAGCATGCTTACTGCTCAGTCATTGGAACAGTTACTTGATTGAAACTCTGGCTCACTTTGCCAAATTTTATTAAGCAATAAGATATCTGCTAAGTACCATTTGTCAACTCTGATGAATTATACTTGATTTTAAAGATCTCTTAATTATCCTCTAAATTCAGCAGTTGTGAGAGTGGTTCTTGTGACTCATGATAAATCAGCTTGTGTGAATTCAGCAACCCATGGCCTAAGCCATGGTTTGTGGATGGGTGCAGTATGAATAATAAATTGTGAAGGTAATTAAGAATAATGTCTTCAATGCTTTTAAATACTTTAATTGTAAATTCCAATAGAATTCACAATTTAAATGGTTATTTAATTTTTAAACTCAATATTCTAATAGTGTTAAAGGCTAAAATTTTATTCTAAAATTATTTTAGGATAAATGAGTTACTTCATTATTCTTTTTAAAGATCCATAAAAACCTTAAAATTAGAGGGTTTTTTATGGAGCATATGTCTGCACTAGTTTAGAATTTGTTTTAGAAACTATTTGAGACTTGATCATTCTTAATATATAAAATATCTTGCACTTATGACTGTTAAGTGTTAAAAGCACATATAGTCCAAGCAACTTTTATCTCTTTCTAGTTTAGAGGTTACTTTTTTGCATGACTTTCATAAAGATTGTCTTAAAATGGGCAAAAGTATTGATATACTGTGTATTTAATTTGTTTTCTCTATGATTTTCATTGCAGAATCTTTTGGCTGTTGAAGGATACGAGTCTAATCTGAAACATTTACAAGATAATTTTTCAACTGTGGTTCTAATAAGCTTCTTCGTGAAATTTTTAGTTGGTACAAAGTCTGTGAATACTTTGATGGATATTTTAACAAAAATTAAGGTAAGCCACCAAATAAATTTTTAACTGTGTCTTCTGAATAATTTTGTATTTTTTTAGACCTGGGAAAATATTTTAACAGCATATAATATGATGCAATCTGCCTAGTTGTTTCTATATAGAATATTTTTTTTTTGCAAATTATCTTTAAGTACTATAGTGTGTAGATTTTTCTTTTAGGCAAAATTTTGTAATAAGAAGCAGCAAAGGAAAAGAAAAACCCAGAAAATATAATATCTTGTGTATATGCAAGCCTGGATCTAGAAAAACTATTATTATTGCTAGGATTCTCAAAGGAAAAAAAGCTGCTGTAATGCTTACATTACTTATGAAAGCAGCATAAAGTCCTTAGGGTTTCAAAGCAAGAAATACTACATATCATTACACATTTAAAATCTCTAAAAGTAATAGTATAAGAATTTTATGCAAAGAAGGTATCACTCAGACCTGGATCTAAACAAAAAGAGGTTGTGTCCAAATAAAAGTGGGTGGGGGGACAAGTTCAAGCCAAATGAATCAGAATACCATTCTGTTTTTTTTTTTAAGCTGTCTTTAGAAAAATTCTTGTAAAAAATGGGTAATTTATATTTTTTTGTCTCCATTCTAGTAGTTCTGTGTTTTGACTATGTTGAAATCTGCTATAGCTCTTCAAATGTATCAAATTCTTATATCTTATTTCAAGATAATTGTAATTTAAATATGTTACGCAATACTGAATTTTATTGTATACAGTTCAAAAGCTAACAAATCTTGATTTTAACATTTTTTTGAGGAACAGAATCTTTAAATTGGCAATCTCAAAATAATACTTTTGATTTCTGTTGATCTTGAAATCATTTTGCTATGCCTACTCTCAGTTTCCTCTTTTAGAATAATTCTCAGTTTCAAATGTGAAAAATATGTCTTGAGAAGAATACTCAAAATGATAAAGAACTGAGTAAATATAAATTTTAGTAATAAGGTTATGAAGCTTTAATACCAGTTGAAAAGAAGTGTAAAATAATTACTAAACTTAAGGATTTTACTGTAATCCAAAAGATATTTGCAAACTGTTATGTATATAAAATAGAATATTGTATAATGGACCAAAGCCTGTAATATAAAAAAAAAGTAAAAACTGAATGTGAATAAATCGGACACATATTAGTACAAGATCTTCTAATGTGAATTACTGTAACAAGCAGTCACAAAGGAGTAAACAGAAAGATAATTTTTTTTAAACTAAGAAAATTAATTTGTAATGAACAACAAAAAGGATGTATATAATTCTAGAAATATAATAAATGGAAGCTAACAATAAATGCTTATTAATATTACAGAGTACAAAATATGACTATGAAAAATGGTAACTACCTTACTATTTACAAATGTACAACTTTGATTAAACCATATGTTCAAATATTTTTAATTCAGCATTAAAATAGTGTTTAATTAATATTTGAACATATGGTCCATTTTTGAGTCAATGTAATTTGCTCTGAAAACATTACTTTCAACATTTGCAAAAAATAAGAATTTACTTTTTTTTTTCCATTGAGGAAATGTTAGACTCTGTGCATTCTACAATCATCAAGGTGATCCTGATACATGTTTCAAACAAAAGAAAAAAAAAACTAGCCAAGGCTGGATCCTAAAAAAACATATAAAACTTAATCCCCTATTTTCGAATAAATATGTAACAGCAACCACCCAATTAAATCTGTAATTTTTTTTTTAAGAAGACCTAGAATACAGTTGCAAATAGCAAAATTTGGGAAGCCTATTATCCATCTGTATGAGTTCTATCCAATAATTAAGATTAATGAAAATAAAAGTAATTACAGAGTAGCACAGCTCTAGCCTCAGCATATATTGAAGAACATTGTGAACTATCAACAGCTTCCTCAGGTAAAGCATTTCTCAAGTTCATCAAGATAATGAGGTGACCAGATTGATTTAACTATATGCCAAGAATTTAAAACACCAGTGGGTTAAACAACTGAATGTAAATAAATAAGGAATTTAACTGAACTCAGTAAATGGGAGCTAAGTTAATTCTTTATTTAGGTTGGGGTTTGGCTGATGTTCCCCATTTGAGTCAGATGTGCCTGTATTGAGATTTATAATTTAAGTGCCACAGTTTTCCAGAAAGAAATCCAAATGAGAACTTAAGAAATGCACCTTCAAAGACATACTACATCCCAGTTTGTGATATGAGGACAGCAGTTCTACCACAAGGTCCTTGTAATTGTACCTATCAGAAGGCATGTTATGCTCTCCGTTCATCACCAGTGATGATACAATCAAATACCTCATCATGTGAGCAAATATCTGAACTGGTAAAAACACCCTCTCTTATATTTGCATCACTAAGTCTTGGAAATTTCTGTCAAAGGTACAGAAAGGCAGTTTGCATCTGATCCATAGCCTTAACAAAATTCTTCATTAGGCCCAATTTTATGTGTATAGGTGACAACAAAAACTTTATGGATTGTACCAGTGGATGATGCTGTATATTCTTCTCCCCTGCCTTGTGGAAGGCCAAATCCTCTTTATTTAATGAGATGCTCTGTCTCTGCTATTCCATTTGTAAAAGAAGCAACAGACATTTGTGTATCCAAGTTGTAGTCCAAGCAAAAGAGCAATGACTTTTAAGTCCACTCAAATATCCCACTTGTATTTGTCATAATTCACATACTGAAGCAATTGTTTCATATTGTCATAACAGAAGGCAACATCTTCTCATTGTGTAGAAGAACAGCTTTCATATTTAATTTTGAAGAATCTATAAATAACCTCCATTCTTCTGGAGTATGTGTCATGTGGAGAGATGTAAATAAATCATCAACATCTTTGCAAGCAACCAGGTTTTGTACCATGGTAAAGAGCAATACTAGATATTTTTGGTGGCTATGATATGTGCTTACTTTCACATTTCTATCAAAGAGATTCCACTGGTGCAGTTTGGATCTTAGGAGTTCTGCTTTACTCTTTGACAGCTCCAGATCTCTAACAAGATCATTCAACTCATCCTGCATGATCTTGTGTGGTGAATATGATGTTGTGGGTGTGAAGTATGGGTCTATAGATACTATTTTTTGTGTTCCTATTCTTCCTTCCAAGTCCACATCATAATGTTATGGTGGCTCTGGGCTGGGTAGATTTCCCCACGTGGCACTGGGCAGATGGTATATGGGGTAGTTTATTGTCTGTTTTTTTCTTTTTAGTAATACCACTTCCCAATGGAGTTGTCATGCAAAAATAACAGTCACTCACATGGTTGGACAGTTCCTGGCATATCATTGGAATGGCATCAACCACCTCTTGCCATTTAGCAAGCTGTGAAGACATGTTGTACAACTATTACACACTATTATGTAGAGCCCAGCTCCTTTGTTGATCTCCAATCTTGCACTCGAAGTAAGATAGTAGACCTTTTTAATGACAGGTGTCATTTCACACTTCTGTGATGCAAAAGTAACTTTGCCACAAATGTAACAAAAATGGTCTGCATTCTTCACACAAAGAAGAGCATATCGCTCACATACAGCTTCCGCATACAATCATGAATGGATGATAACTGAGGAAAGATAACTTCCAAATGATGCAATAGCTCCCAGGTATTTTATTGCCTTGAATGATGCAATAACTCCCAGGTATTGCATTGCAATACCTGGGAGTCCCCCAACCTTTTCCCCAACCTTTTCTTGCCAATTGCAATCCCCCAACCTTTTCTTGCTTGAATGATGCAATAGCTCCTCAGTATTGTATTACCTTGGCACTTCATACAGCACGCAAAAGCCTTAAATCAGTATACACGGTATGTGGACACAGCCTCCTGTATTTTCAAACCGAGAGCCAATCACCATTTTTTAATGTCATAATCATGTTTAGTGCTTCGAAATTAGTAAAAAATGGCTGTTTCTTTTCAGAAACATTTTCACTGTTGTACAGTTAATTATTTGTATGTAACATGAAATTGTTGTATAATAGCAATATAGTTTTATATATTTAATTTGTGAGTTTTTAAATATTTTAATTCCAGAATCAAATATAATAATGTTAAATTGTTTTCAGGATTTTGCCATTGAATTATTTATCAAAACGGTCATTGGAAGCAAGACAAATCCTCCAATACATATTTTGGTAAGTATTAGATGCAAATTTAAACATAGATATGTACAAACATATATTAGCATATTTTTATGAATTGTTAATAAACATCAATGATGACCCTTGATAAAATCTACAAGTTGTGTAGTATTAAACTTGTTTAAGTCTGTATCATGCTTTCACTGTAGAGTTTCTACAGATTTGGGTATGCATATAATTATGGTAATATTTCATTCTTTTATTTGCAGTTATTAATTATAGTTCACATAATTTGAAATAATGATATAAATAATTTAGTTCCTAATGTCAAAGGGATGCACCAGGCTCATAATCTGCAGTTCCCAGGTTCAAGTCCCAGCTGGGCCATCATTGAGATTTATCTCTGCAAAATTTCTTGCCCAGCCCATGGTAAGTATAGGACACTGATGGGCTTGGAAAGGCCAGCGTCCATTGGATGGGACTTTAAACCATGGCCACATATACAGGAGAGCAATACCCTGTATTGTATCCTAAAAGAGCACATTGAATGGCCTTGACAGGAGGCTACCATCTGTCTCCCAACAACTGTTCCAGTGGATCCCCTCCCCCAACCTTTTCTGAGCCCTCAGGGTCCTTGTGTCCTGGCCATTTAGTCCATTGTGTTGAAAAAAGTGCATCTCAGAGGTAATACAACGCAATCTGATGTTAAACCATTTGAAATATATCTAGTGACTTGGCTCAGTTTTTAGCATAATATATGCAATTGAGTCATTACAGCTCTTATCCATTTATAGGTTACAGATAAACTGTAAAATCCAGGTAATTTGCAAAAGGACAAAAAAAAAATAAAGAAAACAGCATTGGCATGATTGTGATATATTTGAATGTTTTGATTTATCTAACATAAAACATCATCAAATGCTTGGTAATAATGCAAAGATAGCACATCAAAATAACTTGATTTTCCTATACTTAGCTTATGCTGGAGCAGTTAGGTTGTTTTACCTCTGAATGGTACTTTTTGTACACAATAGTAGCCCATTTGGTGGATTGATTGATGGCCAGGTCACAAGGACCCCCCAGAGTTCATAGAAAGTTGGGGGAGATGACCCACTGGAACAGCTGTTGGAAGACATGGTAGTCTCCCATCAAGGCCATCCAGCATGTTCTTTATTGTGCACAGAGCATGTCTCTTCTGCAAATGGGGACATGGTTTAACATCCTATCTGACAGATGGCAGCCTTTCCAAGCCCATTGATGTACCCTACTGACCATGGGCAAGACTGAGAGTTTTGCAGAGATATATATCTCCATGCTTGCCAGCTGGGACTTGAACCTAGGAACTGCAGATTATGAGCCTGGTGCTACCGACTGAGCCATCCCCGCCCTGCTGGAGCAGTATATTTTCCTATCATGGGGAGAGGAGTACATTATTCTCTTTCAGTACATCCATGACTTGATGCATTAATCACCACCATTTCACTTGCCTTTGTTAGGCCTGTTCAGGTATTGATGAATGCAACTTCATTGTTCACTTATGTCATTTCAATGAGCACTTCCCCAGAGTCATAGTTCTTCATAAAAAGGTCTGTCAGGTGTGTAAGGCATCTCTACCATTTGGATAAAGAGTGGTTGTTAGCATTATGTCTTCACTACAGGTGAAACTATTAAAAATACTGCAATGTCACAGATTACAATTTTTTGAGCCCATTAGACTTGTGAAGTTCCCCTTTGTGTAATGGCCTCTATTGATTCCATCATTTGTATCATACTAGGTCCATTTTCTCCAGCATCACATCCAGAGTTCAAAACTCCTCCTTACTACTTTGTTCACTCTAGAATGCCACACATTTAACAGCGTCTGGGTATGGTACTGCTGTCTACAACTGAGCTTTCCAACAAATTTGTTGTTTAATTTACTTTAAGTTTTAGCTTAAAGTAAATTAAACAACAAATAGTAGCTTTAAGTTTAAGCAGTTAGAAAAGATAAACATCTTTTCTGACTGACCAATTAATCTTAAATCTTTGTGTGTGTGTGTGTGTGTGGAGGGGGGATGATAATCACCAATTGGCTCATTGGTATAAAAAATTAGCCTCCACTAATAAAATCTGACAACCAAATTTTCTTGAGCCACGCAAGGTTCAGTGATGATAAAAACAACAGTCATCACCATAATTTTTGCCCAGATGATAAGGACTGGGAGTTTTGTGGAATTCATTGCAATTTCATTAAGCAGTGCTTAAGCACAAACACATATGGATTAATATTAATTAAAAGATGGCATTTCCATTGCATTTTATTTTTAATAAAATTTTAAACAGTTTCATAATTGTGAATTCATTAGTTGGAAAGAAAAGATGTTGATTGTGCTCGTACCTCTTTGGATTTTGAAGCATATTTCTTTCATTAATTAATAAATAAAAATAATTTATTAGTATTAAAATCAAACACTCCATAAACAAAGTCCATTCTCTGCCAATTTTTTTTAAGTTTGGAGTTAACATGTAAGTTTTTGACATGTTGGTTTCTCATACATTATACAAACATAAGGAATACAACATACAAACGCTTAAACAAGGACATGCCCATTGAAATAGTATTCAGGTATGCTAACCACTAGCCCAGATGGGGCTTATTATCATATGATGATTTAAAACCTGAAACAATCAATTTACAATTAACAGTGTAAGCGCAAAGGAAATAAAAATTAAACCTAATAATTTTAAACTACTGAATTAAACAATTCATTAGTATTACAAAAGCAAAATCATCAACTCAAATGAAGTGATGACCCCAATGGACAATTTAAATGATACAAAAAGAAACCTTAGTTTTAGTAAATACTTAGCTATAATATCTTAATTTTTATGATCAAATTGCATAAAATAAAAAGCATGGATGAGAAAAGATATTTCTTTGTTCAAGATGTGATCTTTATTTCTGCAACAATATTTAGTTTATGTGATCACAACAAACTGTAACAAAATTAATACAGTGGACCCCCGATATAATGCACATGTCGGGCGGGAAACAACACCCGCGTTATACCGAGCGGCACGGTGGCGACACAATAAATTTCACACTGTAAGCTTTTCTTTTACTCATCATGCATACAATAATTAAACACTATTCAAAATACATGGAGGAACTCAATACATACACAATTACTCAATACGCAGTAACAATAAAATGCGATACTCACTAACGCCGCACAGACCTGTATAAACATGTTTGAACTTATCGCGAACATCGCCCGCGCTATAACCGAGTGCGCGGTATAGCGAGCAGCGCTATAACGAAGGTCCACTGTAACATGTTTCTAACTATTATTGTAATACAAAGATATCATGCTAAAATAACTACTATTTGTTACCATTTTATACGTTATTACAGGTTTTGTACTGGAAAAATTTACTGAAGCTATACTTGATCAGTGGCAATTTGCAAATGAGAAATTTACATGCAACTAAGCTTTCTTATCAAGTTCAGTATGGTGTCATTTCTTGTAATATGACTGATATTTATAGGTCTTGAAGAGTTAGTAGTTTTCTCGAGAGGAGATTTAGGGAATTAGCAATAAATTCCTGATACACTGGGGGCGGGGTGGCTCAGTCGGTAGCGCGCCAGGCTCGTAATCTGTAGTTCCCAGGTTCGAGTCCCAGCTGGGTCAGCGTTGAGATTTATCTCCGCAAAATTTCCCCGCCCTGCCCACGGTCAGTAGGGGACACCGATGGGCTTGAAAAGGCCGCCGTCCGTCGGATGGGACGTTAAGCCGTGGCCCCGTGTGCGGGAGAGCCATACCCTGTGCACGTTAAAGAACACGCTGGATGGCCTTGATGGGAGGCTACCATCTGTCTCCCAACAGCTGTTCCAGTGGGTCCCCTCCCCCAACCTTCTCTGAACCTTCGGGGTCCTTGTGGCCTGGCCATTTAGCCCATGGTGTGCAAAAAAGTGCCGTTCAGAGGTAAAACAATCCAATCCAAATCCTGATACACTGAAATTTACAAAGCATTAAAGCAGAATATTGCATAATTTTAAAAGCAAGGTTCACATACAAAAATCTTTATTACTGAAAAAGGAAAGAATTATTGAATATTTTAAAATAATATTTCATAATTTTAAAAACAATTTATTGCAATTTTAACATAGGTATTTAATAAATTAAATGAATTATGCACTGCATTCCTTGATAGATGATACACTATTGGAGCTGTTCCACATTCCACATATTATACTCTAGAGAGCAAATAGCATTGTTAGAATTTGCCTTTTGGTCACTTTATAAATTTGATAATAGATTTCAAGAAATTCATTCAAAAATCCATTCAGAATGAATTTTACAGGTTCTAGTGATGGGTGATAAAATGATCTTTAAAACCCTACAGAAAGAAATTTAGTGGAATTAGGTCTGGTGAATGAGCAGATCATTTAAGAGAACCTTATCCTAGAAATTGTTAATTCAGACAATAATTTACACCAAGTAATGGAGAGGCATGACATCTTGTTAAAAAATGATCCTTCTTGATCATCATCATTGATTTGTGGTAGCAAAAAAACTCATCAACAGATTCAAATATCCTGTGGCCGAGTGGTTAGCGCGCTTGGCTACTGATCTACAGGACCTGGGTTCGAGCCCCGGGTAAGGCATGGATGTTCGTGTTGTTTTCTGCTGAGGTCCTGCCATCCTCTCAGATCTTCTACTGTGGCATATAAACTGACAGGCTCCTGTCAGACCTCTGTGGCAAGCAGCTGCTTGAGGGAGTATTTATTTTTTTTTTATTTAACTGTCTTTTTCACTAAAATAGTCCAAAAAGATTTTGCAAACAATGAAAAATGAATTTGATGTGCTTCCCTTTGTTGTCATCTTCATTTGTTTCCTTTTCATATGCCAAATAGTTTTTATGTGTTTTAAGTTGTAAAGATACTTTGTAATTGCTTTTTTTACCATGATTTTCGTATATGTAATTAATACATTGGAAACCAGATATAAGGCATCTCTTCTACCACAGATTCATATATGATACAAATCATGTAAATTCCACAGCTCCTTTTTATATAATTGTTTCAATAACTATATGGCTAATTAAATTGTATCCTGTACTAGTTCTGAGTATGTTAATTACTAATGTTATGTTAGTGCAGCATAAAACCAAAAATAAATTGCATTTGTTTCCGGTAGTTCAATAAGAACATTTGATATGTTATCAGTAGTATATGGGTTTGGTTCCCAAACCCATATACTACTGTACCATATACTACTTCCTGCCAAAGCTTCATTTCTTATTTAACTCTTCACTTTGTTTTATTTTATGTAGGACTTTTTCCCATGAGTTATTATAGTAGAAAAATTTATATATATAATATGTAGAAAAATGACAGCAATGTGCAGGCACCATGCCCTTTTCTCATTAGTGGCTGTTTTGTACACTTAAGTCCTTTAACTATGCAGTCACTACGGACAAGATCGTTATAATTGTTTGCATGGAATTGCTAAAGATGTATTAGCCCATGATGATGTTTAAAGTACTGCATGTCATGGCCATATTCACTTCACATTTGATGTAGTTTTACATTTTTAAAGTAATATAATTTACGATTGTTAAGAACTTTTTCACTTCAGAAGTAAATCTGAATGAGGTATTGGTGTTTTGAGATGAGGTCATTTTTCAAGAAAAGTTTTGCATCCGATTTTTTTTTATTACAAATCACACAATTCTGTTATGTTCTTTTTTTTAGCTTTATTGGTAGAAAATTCTGTCTTTAGTGTTCCAAAAACTTTATAATGCTAAATGAAAAATTGTGAATTATACTTTATAGGAATCATGTCATCCCTTGCTTAGACAGTTGACTCACAATGACTTTAAGCAAAGTATTTTGCCTTCACTCCAGAAATCACTTTTAAGAAATCCTGAAGTTATATTAAAAAGTAAGTACCTTAAGACTTATTTTAATTAATATTGGCAAGCATCATAAAAGTACTGTTCTCTATTTAGAATCCATAAAACATTCTTTCAATAGTAATTAAGGTGTTATATTATTATTGTTTTGTAATTTAATAATAATAAGCCTCAGCAATGCAGTTGAAATCCGTTTTTTTTTTAATAAATGTGATGAAATTATAGAACACAGGCAGCAGTGTATCATTTGAGAATATTGCTGTATTTTTGTTTGCATAATATATTACAATTTGCAGCTGCAAAAATGCATGTGCTATATGCTTGATTGTCTTTTTAACCTTAAAGTTCCAGTTTCTGACAATGAACTCTGCCATGGTGACTAAATTAATTTTGATGTTTTCAGCAAAAAAAATGTGTTAACATTGATAACAAAAACAAAACATTTTTCAATTTTTTAGTCTGTTTTGAAAAGTAAAAAAAAAAATGTTTTTATTTTATCTTCTGTCTCTAAATATTCGACTTTTTTATTTTAGAAAAATATAAAGTTGTTTTTGAGTTGGATAGGTACTAATAAACTAACTGACCTTTTTTAAGAAATCCAGTAATTTTATTTTTCACTGTTAGAGAATGCACTAAAGTTTGAAAATGACACAAGTTTGAAAATGACAAAAGTATCAAAGTCTAATCAGAGATAGGCAAGCATGAAAAAACTACATCACCTCCCAGACTTGAACTCAGGACCTTCTGGTTACACATCAGTTGTTATACCTGTTAAGCTGGGGGCAGGAGTGGCTTAGTCGGTAGCGCGCCAGGCTCGTAATCTGTAGTTCCCAGGTTTGAGTCCCAGCTGGGTCAGCGTTGAGATTTATCTCCGCAAAATTCCCCGCCCTGCCCATGGTCAGTAGGGGACACCGATGGGCTAGGAAAGGCTGCCGTCCTTCGGATGGGATGTTAAGCCGTGGCCCCGTGTGTGGGAGAGCCATACCCTGTGCACGTTAAAGAACACACTGGATGGCCTTGACGGGAGGCTACCATCTGTCTCCCAACAGCTGTTCCAGTGGGTCCCCTCCCCCAACCTTCTCTGAGCCTTCGGGGTCCATGTGACCTGGCCATATTAGCCCATGGTGTGCAAAAAAGTGCCGCTCAGAGGTAAAACAACCCAAATACCTGTTAAGCTAAAGCAGTGGTTTTTTCATACCTGCCTAAATAAAGTTATGAAGGAACTGATAGTAGTATGCTTTCATTTTCAGGTAGTTCTTGTAAATGGCACACGACCATAAGTTTTTTAAATTGATGGGAAATTTGACAGTTTTTTATGTGTCATGTATATGTACCTATCAGATGTTACTAATAACCAAGTACTATATATATCACAGAGAGGAAACTCCAGTTGCTAATCAGAGATAGGCAAGCATGAAAAAGCTCATCCTTTGAGATGTAGAGTGCTGTCAGGAAAGAAACTAAGATTTGCTCTCCAATTCTTCAACAACAAAAGAGAATGCAATACAAGTTCACAATTTGTAACATTGAGGTTTGATCTGAAAACTGCTGGACATTCAAAAAATTCTATTTTGCTACAAGTGAAGGTATATTAACAGGCATTTCACAAATATTGGTAATTTTTGTTGTTAAAAGTTTTTTTTATATCCACCTTTTTTATTCAGTTACATGGTTTTTTGTTTCTAAATTCAGCAGTTGTTTATTGCAGGCATAAAAAGGATTAATAAAATATTCACATTTTGATGGAATTTGCAAAAATGTTTCAAGAATCAATGCTATCCCTAAACAGTAACTGAGTGCTATATAGTATGTAGCATTTCTCAGCAGTGCCTAGTAACAATGAGCAGGTTAATTGGCAGAACAACTTGCACTTAAACCAATAAGTAAAATATAAAAATAAAGCACACTAATAGAGAAGTCGCATTCTGAATACATAATAACTTCAAATAAAGATAGGATAGTGTCAATATTTTTCAGTTAAGAAAAATTAGTTTTGTTACTCTATCTACCTTTGAAGTTATTATGTATTTGGGAAGTGATTTTATCATTGGTAAGTTTTATTTTTATTTTTTACTCTTTAAGGTGCATATAGGGTGATATTTCAAATGTGTTAAATGTTAAAATGCTCAAATAAGTTTGAAACACATGCTTAATTACCTTGAGTTAACAACGATCACTGTATAATATATACCTTTTTTTATTTTTAGCTGTTGGTTTCATAGTTTTTAGTTTCTCACTGGATTTGAGTCAATTTATGTTAATGATGATCCATTGCTAATGTATTTTTTTTGTTTTCAGCTGTTGGTTTCATAGTTTCTAGTGTCTCACTGGATTTAAGTCAATATGCCTTAGACATGGGAAAGAGTTTAGGAAGTAAGTTTGCTTATATATTGTGTATGCCTATTGATTAGTTCTCATTTTATTAGTTTCATTATAGTTTTTGAGATTTCATTAACTCTACAATTCTGTAATTAAGTAACAACCACCCAGATCTAGGGGAGAGGCCATGCCCTTCCTCCCCCACATTTTTTGAGAATGCTACTAAGGGTGGTAGGGGCAAAAAATTAATAAACTTGTGCATATTTTGCACATTTGGAAATGTTATACTGGAATGGAAATTCAGTCTCTTGCCATCTCTCCCCCCCCTTATTTTCCCCTAGATCCAGCCTACATGCACTTGTCTTTACAAATGAGTAAGTTTCTAGTATATTTTAGTAATACTAAGCAATTGTACCCATTTCTCACATTGTTGTAAGAGTGAAGCAAATATGATCTACATTGAATAAGCAAAATGCATCAGATATTAAAATGTCATCGTAATTGCATCAGTAATTGCATGTTCTGTTAGAGGTTATGTATTTTAGTGATCATCATTGCATAGAAAAAACTTATTGCTATTAATCCTCCCAGTGCAGAGTGTCTTTTTTCTAAAAGTGCAACTCAGCTTCTGGCCTTATTGTCAAACAACTAATGAATGAAATAATTTGCATACTAAAAGAAAGAGCATTTAATTCTGAACAAAAAATATAAAAATTGAAAGAAAAAAATGGTGTAAAAGACTTTAGTAGTGATTTTTGAAAACTGATAATCAGCTTTCAACACTTTAAGAGTTAAATGCCACTTATAGATATACAAGTGAATGAAATGTGAACTGTTGGGAAAAATCAAAGGAAGCCTGAATTGCAGGCAAGTAGCTTAGTGTCTTGACAAAGATAGTGTGTGGACTCTGAAATTAGTTTTGAGATACAGAAAATAGTGTAAGCTAGGTATTGTTTACCATGTTCTATAACAGTTGTTTATGACCACTACTTAACTTATTAACCAGACAAGATAGGAAACTGATAGCATCATTCATTACTAGTAGGTTCAAGCAGCCTGGTCTGAACAGGTTGGTAACAAGCTTTTCAAGATCAAGCCCATTGTCAAACCATAACAGTCATGTTTTCACAGGAATGGCAAGGACAAATTTATACTTACATGGCTCTGCTTAGGTCATTGTTTATTACTCATCTGTTTCTTCTTCAGGCAGATGATGGCCTAGGTGGAAGTTTTGTGACCCCATTTTAATCATTAAGCATATTTTAACTGATTGTACTGCTTTTAATCTAGAATATCGTATTTATTTTAGACATCACAATTTTATATCTGAGTCCCTTACACTCGGACCTCTTTTATCTAATGAATCCTTTTTACCTCCCGTCTTTGCCTTTTTATGTTACAAGGTTATTTTACCAGAGTGTAATTTTATGGCTTTGTCATTTATACAGAGTACAACCTGGGTATTTTACACCTGGATGAGTGTTTACACATATCCAAGTATAAAACACCTAGAAACAACATATTTGTTGTTTTTGTATTATTTATATGTGTTTGTTTTGTCCTTTACCTGTTACTATATTGACCTTTAACTTTGGTTGTGAGTTCTTGTGTCTTTTACCCTTTTATTATTTGTCTTGTTTGGCATATTATGGTCTTAGCTTCCAATGCACCACAAAACCCCAAACAATTAACTAACATCAAACAGCCAGACATTCAATTATCAACCATTGTCAGAAATTTATTGCACAATTGTTGACTTGCATGCAGACCCATTTTTGTCTGCCACTAACTCATTTTCATGCAATTTTAAGGAAAATCTTATGCCAGTAATTCTTTGTTAGGAAATCAACAGTGAACCAATGCCAGTATCAGATTAAGATGTTGTGGGTCCTTATGCCTGTTATGATATTTGGAGCCCCTTGTGCTGTCTGAAATCATGAACAAAATCATAAAGAAAATTACATATTTGAGCTCTCAACAGGCCCTTTATATGACCATGGCCTTAGATGACTTGTGCATCAATATGGTACTGTCAATGCCTTGTTTACTGTCAGGTCTAAATCCAGTTTTAAGAGTGTTTCCCAATAATGACATATCTTTCAGTCCTAAATAATATCTTTGATTCATATATCTATGATCATATCTATTTCATTGCAGAGTCTGCTTATCAACCATTGGCAGTCACACCATACCATATATCTCACTCCATGATTGTTTTCTTCACAGATAGTATGTAATATCATTGCAATGTCTGCTTATCAGTCAGAGAATGTCATGCACTCCATTAGGGATGAGTTGTGCCAGATTATGTATCTTGCTCCAGCCATCTCATAATATGCCTGGGGTGGGGGTGGCTCAGTTGGTAGCGTGCCAGGCTCATAATCTGCAATTCCCAGGTTCGAGTCCCAGCTGGGTCAGCATTTAGATTTATCTCTGCAAAATTCCCCATCCTACCCATGGTCAGTACCCATGGTTGGTAGGGGATACTGATGGGCTTGGAAAAGCCACCGTCCGTCGGATGAGATGTTAAGCCATGTTAAGCCCTGTGTGCTGGAGAGCCATACCCTGTGCACGTTAAAGAACACCCTGGATGGCCTTGACTGGGAGGCTACCATCTGTCTCTTAACAGCTGTTCCAGTGGGTCCCCTCCCCCAACCTTCTCTGAGCCTTCAGGGTCCTTGTGACCTGACCATTTAGCCCATTGTGTGCAAAAAAAAAGTGCCTCTCAGAGGTAAAACAACCCAATCCATAACATGTAATATGTACTTGCATTACTTGATTATTTTGGTGTGGGGGTTAGCTCGATTGGTAGCATACCAGGCTCTTAATCTGCAATTCTTAGGCTCAAGTTCCAACAGGACCAGCAATGAGATTTATCTCCACTGACTCCTGCCCAAAATAAGACAGGGGATACTGATGGGCTTGGAAAGGTCACCATCTGTTGAATGGAATGTTAAACCATGTACCCATGTGCAGGAGAGATATACCTCTGCATGTTAAAGAACACACTAGATTGCCTATCACCTGTCTCCTAACAGCTTTCCAATAGATCCCCTTCCCTCAACCTGCTCTGAGCCCTTGGGATCTTTGTGACCTGGCCATTTAGCTTATTGTGTGCAAAAAAGTGCCACTCAGAGGTAAAACAATCCAATCTTATGCATTTGAAAATATTTCATGAATTGCAGTCTACAACATCATCTCTATTGTGTATATCTTAGGTGGTGTTAAAATCACCCAGTTACTGTAAACTTATGGTGTTTTCCAGTTGTTCTGGATGTGCAATTCACATTTTTCATTTGAAATTTTAACATAAATAATCCTTGACATTGAATTAACTAAATACTTCTTTTTCTAATTCTTTAATCTAATTCTAATTCTTGATTTTGATGATATAACTAGATTAGATCATTAGCATTCCAGTGATTTATGCTTTAAAAGTTGTTAAAATATAGCATTAATTTTAGACGTTTTAGAAAGATGGCTGTTATAGCCTTTATTGTAAGATAATGTCAAAATTCATTTCAGCATCTTTCTAATGCAAAAAAAAAATTTTAATATCTATCAATATTAACAGTATGCAAATTTCTTGTTTTTAATGTTATAGAAAAATATCAATACTAATAATGGATAATATGTTGCAGCACATTTGCATTCCAAAGAGGATCAATGTAGAGAAGAAGCAATAGCAGCATGCAAATATCTTGCTCAACAGTGCAGCAGTTCACAATCAGTTGAAGATCTTTTGCAGCATTTCTTTGGAATCCTAAATGGTACATATGACTCATTGATTCAAACTCTTAGCTTAATTACTGTTCAGCCAATTAGCTTATTTTTTTTAATTACAGAATACCAATGAAATCTGATTTTATTTTACAATTATTTATTCCATAACTTACTGTCAGTAAATCAGTATTTCTGTGCTTGCAAAGCACCCACAAGTTATTAGAGTTAGGCATGTTGCTATCTTCATGTAAGGAAACAGTCAAAATGTATTTTCATCCAATAAAAAAAACAATTTCATTAGCTGAGCAACCGGTGGTTTGCTGATGGTTTTACTAACTGGTTTTGTGCTATGCAGCCAATGGATCACCAACTGAAAAGTCTGTTTAATCTAATAAAAAATAAATAAAATAATAAATACCCTCTCAAGCAGCTGCTTGCCACAGAGGTCTGACAGGAGCCTGTCAGTTTATATGCCATAGTAGAAGGTCTGAGAGGATGGCAGGCCTCAGCAGAAAAACGACACAGACAGCCATGCCTTACCCGGGGCTCGAACCCAGGTCCCTTAGATTAGTAGCCAAGCATGCTAACCACTAGGCCATGGATGGGTTAATCAAAATATCCATTACATACAGTGTGTCACAAATTTGATGGTTTCTCCTTGAATTTGTTTTGAAAATTCCTTGATGCTTAAGAAGGTTTTTATATGATATTAAAGTATCTGTTGTTCATTAACAAATGTAATGATTATGGTCAAGGTTGTCATCATGATTGTTTCACATTTTATGTGTTTGTCACTTAGGGAGTAACAAAACTCATAATACAACTATGATAAATTTGGGGGTTTTAGCCTGAAGGTAGCTGAACAAAATTTGCAAAAAGGAGAATGAGAATGTAATTGTACACATTGCCCCCATTTTTTTTCTTGAATAAGGGTTACATAAATAAAATACCTCTTCAAGGAACTGCTTTGTTGCCACAGAGGTCTGACAGGAGCCTATCAGTTTATATGTCATAGTAGGTCTGTGAGAGCTTAATTTATTTCCATAATAATTATCTTTCCTGTAGTTTTTCCTTAAGAATTCTATTGTATTTTTTTTATTCAATTTCATATTGTAAAATTCTTTTTTTCTTTTTTATACTTTTGATAGTTTCCTAGTTCCTTCATCAATTTGCCCTATCTAGTGTAATGATTGGCAAACCTGATTATTTTGCCCATGAACATATCCATTTGTATGTTGTATACATATGGGTGTAAGTCTGTCCCAAGTTACAAGTACTGTTTTGGAAATTAATTGGGCTTGTGTGAGATACTGACATTGTCCTTTTTCAATTAAATTTGGAGCCACAATATGCTTAAACTCAAGAAATTAAAAAAAAACCAAACAGATATTTTGTGCTATGCAGTCATATAGTTTTCTGAAATTAACCCCTTCATTATTTGCATGTCACTTAATACCCAAGATACTGTGTAAACATTGAAATCAAAAGCCTCAAATTTCTTGTTATCTTGCCTACAAAAAGACTCCAGGTTTTATTACTACAGCAAACTTTAGAGAGAACTAATGTATGGATGGCCATAGTTTAAACTTCAGATATGGCCACTTGTTTTCCTGTGCACACTCCACAAACTCCTAAGGTTCTCAGCACTTGTTCTCCTGTTAACTTCATGCCATATAGTACCACTGTCCTATCAAACAATCCCAAGATAAACTGAGAGTCTTCAAAGAACAACCATTCAAAAGAACTGAAACACCATCAACTTTACCAGTTTTTGTCACTTTTTGTATTCTTTTGTTTCTGCTTGAGGGTTAGTTGCTTTTATTTTTTATATCTCATGATAAAGTTTATTTCATCAAAGTTAATCACTGAGAAAGCCAATAATTCAGTTGAGTATTTTTAGATCTCTAGACCACCTAAGGTCTTAGTGTCTTCCTTGCAAAGTTTTCTTCTGAACATAATCACTTAACTAAGGGGAAAAGGGTGAGAAAATGTTGTTTTATCTAACTAGTTGTAATGCAAAATTTATGAATGTAAGCTTAACCAACTTAAGTACAACTCAGTGAGGAAGAGCTGTCATTATGCTGACTAACTTTTCATGTGTTGCATTGATTAACAGAGTAAAAATCTTTCTTGAAATTGTAAATATTCAAGATTCTGCCTGAGTGAAAACAGTCAATTTGTACAACCCCTAACATATCTGAGCCTACATTGTTTGCCTTGAAGTTGCTATCATTCAGATGTTTAATTCTATTAAGAATAATGTTACAAAGAGCCTTAACGGAAACAGAATGTCTGGTGTCTGCAATTATCACAAGTGCTGTGAATATATTTTTTTGAAAATAGGAATAATTATACTTTTAAAAAAATCACTTAAAACACCTTTACATAATGAAAAAGAATTTTTTTCTGGCTCTCAAAATTTCAGAAGTAATTTCAGATCCCCTTGGTGATTTGTGCATTAATTTTAAGATTGCCAAGATCATAATGTAGAGATGCTATAGAGTTAATATTAAAGTTTGTAATGCATCTATCTTCATAGCAAACAGTAGAAGCAATATCTACATTATTTGTAACATCCTTGAAGTGAACACCCAGAGTGCCATGACAGATCCTCTCACCTTCAGTAACCTTGCCATCTTTATATCTTAACCCCTGCAAACCATTCTGTTTCTTCCCACACAAAGTAGTTATTACTGGTGCAATTCTCTATTTTTGTACTATATATCTATTTTCTCTCCTTTATCAGCCAGGTTCTGAAATTAAATATTCTTATCAGCTTTCAGCTGATTTTTTTGATACCCTGAATATTTGAAGCTGATTTTTCATTTTTCAAATTCTAGTGACCTGAGAGCAATATATCAATTTTTAATATAATGTAATATTTTTATTTTTGTAATAGAAATTGACAATTTTTAAAAACTTTCTAATAAAAATGGAATGGTATATTTGAAACTATAGCTTCCTTTTTATATGTTGATTATCACAAGTGATCCCCCCCCCCCAAAAAAAAAATGTGCTATACCTGCAGGAAACTTTATGCCTTTGACTCTAGATGTTTACGCAGTATCTTGGGCATTAGGTGGTTTAACTTTGTAAGTAACGATGAGATTAGGTGAAGGACTTGGCAACTCCTTTGAGCAACATATTGGGCAGAGAGAGATTGCTTTGGCTTTGCCTTGTTGCCTATATACATAATTATAGATTAGTGAATATGGTATGAGTAGTGTATCAAAAGGCCAAAAAGAAGGCAGCAAAGGGGGAGATCTAGGATGTGGTGGGCAGACATTGTCAAACAGAACCTTGTTAGATTTGGTGTACAGTAACCAAATACAGCAGCTGTAGCTCAGAACAGACATGTTTGGATAATTAAGTTTTACATTCTGATTAGACCTCTGTAGCCCATGGCTGCTTGAAGATTCTCTACTTTATGTATGCATGAAAATAATCCATTTGTGTTTCTACCAGTTGGACTTGATCATCATAAGTAGTGTTAACTGCATTGCATATGTGTACACTTTCATTCATCTATTGAATAATAGCAATGAGGAAATAGCAGAATGAAGTAATCTTCAATACTTCATTTTGCTCCTTTTTTCCTAAAAGAGTACTGTTAGTTTCAAGGAAAGCCTGTTTGAAACGGTCCCATTCTTCCTCAACTTCAGTACTAAGCAAACCATGTAACATTTTTAAAACTGATAGGAAGATACTGATTTTTACTAGCAGTAATAATAGTATAATAATAGCAGAAGTTGCATTATCCACTAACTAAGTACATCTCTTTCATCAGTTTTAAATCATCATCATCCTCAAGCAGCCATGGGCTACAGAGGTCCAACTAAATTGTACAGTTTAGTTCTCCAAACATATCTATCCTGAGCTTACATCTGCTGCATCTGGTCACTGCACACCAATTCTAACAAGGTTCTGTTTGACATTGTCTCCCACCACATCCTAGGTCTCTCCCTCTTTCTGAGACCTTTAGGCACACTCTTCATAACTCTATTCGCTAATCTGTAATTACCTATAGGGGCTACATGCCCAAACTAATGGAGTCTCTCTCTGCACAATAAGCTGCTTAAAGGAGGTAGCCAACTCATTTGCCTAACTTCATCATTAGGTTAAATATAATATCATAGCATAAAAGAGCATCACTACCATTTGTGCTAGGAAATAAACATAGAATTTACATATGATTGTTATCTTTGAGTCCTGAAAATTAAAAGCTAAATTTAATTTTCATTATTTTTTTTTTACATGGCCATCTCATTTGCCTAACTTCATCATTAGGTTAAATATAATATCATAGCATAAAAGAGCATCACTACCATTTGTGCTAGGAAATAAACATAGAATTTACATATGATTGTTATCTTTGAGTCCTGAAAATTAAAAGCTAAATTTAATTTTCATTATTTTTTTTTTACATGGCCATCAGGTCTCTTGCAAACCCAGAGGTCAAAATTAAAAAAGAACCAGGAGTTGGCTCAGTTATTAGTGCATCAGACTTGTAATCTGCAGTTTACAGATTCAAGTCCCATCTGGGTCAGCATTAAGATTTATCTCCACTAAACTCCCCTTCAGTTAGTCAGAATGAGACACCAATGGCCTTTGAAAAGCCATTGTCTCTAAGATGGGATGTAAAGCCATATTCCCATGTGCAGGAAAGCCACACCCTGTGCACATTGAACACACTGCATATTAATGACAGGAGGCTTCCATATCTCCTAATAGCTTCAGTGGGTCACCTTCCCACATCCTCCCTTGAGCCCTTGTAGTTCTGACCTGGTATTTATGTAGAAAAGTGTTGCTCAGAGATAAAACAATTCAACCAAAATTGAAAAAACTAATCCCTCAAGCAGCTGCTTGCCACAGCGGTCTGACAGGAGCCTATTAATACATTAAAGCAAAGGTCTGTGAAGAAAGTAAGACAGCAGAAAAACACAAGAAAAGAAACACTCATGCCTTACCTGGAGTCCAAACCCAGGTCCCTGTAATTGGTAGTCAAGTATACTAATCACTCTGCCACTAGGACTGTAATGTCCATGTTATACTGCTGGAATTCTTGTGTGAGGACATTAAGGGAGCAATCTTGTTTAAGGGATATAACATATCAACTAATGGGGAAAGAAAATGGTTAGTGGGATTTTTAATAAAGCTATATTTATTGAGAGTGAGAGAGAGACATCAAAAATATCAAACTACTATCTAATCGCAGGCAAGGGATGAAAACATGTTCCTCATCCTCCAGATCAGGGGTTACCAATGAGGGTGCTACTGCTCCTAGGGGAATTAAAAAATTATTAAAAATGATACTTGGTAAAAGAGGACTTTAGAAAATAATGCTTAGTGGAAGGGGGCATTAGACTCAAAGAGTTTGGGAACTGCTGCTTTAGATGCTTAACCATGGTAGTAAAATCATCAAATAACTAATGAACTCTTTTAAGCATATCAAAGCCCACCTTGACACACATTATTTCAGATATAGGATCTATGTTTCTAGATCAGGAATTCAAGTATCTGCATTGGCCTCTGATCAAGTTCAGACACCAGCTGTATTCTGTATCTCTGTTCACTTGGGGCTGAAACTCACAAGTGAATAAATGTAAAATGTAGTACTATACCATCAGTTATTAGAGATTAGACCCACCACTGGAGCAAGTCTAAAATCCATAACCAAGTTCAAAGCCATTACACATTCTGAGTGGTTTAAAATGCTAGTCAAGACCTTGTGAAATTGAACACTTCTCAACAGGATTGAAAAATAAAAAAGTCCATGAAAGTCGAGATCTAGCTGATCTTACAACTCTCTTTCCATTTCCCTTTGAAGGAGAAAACATTTGCTTTAAAAGTTACTAATAGTATGCACTATGAGATGATGGAGGCAGACTTGAAATGCAATGCCAACTGGTTCTGTGCATAATTACAAGGGTACAATTGGTTTTTGATCAACAGTGCAACTTGGGTTCAGACCAAAGAGGTCCAATATCTTCAGCTTACAATTATAACACCTTCCTCCTCATTTAAATATCAATTGAATTATCTGGAAAACATTTTAATTCATTTGCACCAGCAAACATTATGTAACACAGACTCCACATCCTTATTTCCAGTATTAAATCTTCTGCTGCATAAAGCACATCTGACTCTTGGGAGTGCCAACAGAGTGCCTCTCCATTAAATGCTTCTGTTACTCATTATTACACACCTGCCTAAGTCTTCAACCAACTGGAAACACACATTGCAGGGTTGAATTCTAACATCCCATTTTAATTGTACATCTATATTTTTTTGATGTATTATATTATGGCATGTTCTCACTCGTATTAAACATGGATTTTTGAATGTGATTAGCTAATAGTGCTTAGCCAATAGTGACTGGCCATGCATGATAGCACTGCAGTGATGGAAGTTCAAGATCACCATACTTTATCAACATAACTTGCAATCTTAGTGGCTCATCATTGTTGGCTGGCTTTCCTGAATAACACTTCCAACAGTCCTGAATAACACCTCCAACAGAAGAGTAGTGTCATACAATCTACACTCCAGCCACAGGTTATAACATCTACCAGTAGCATCTACAAGTGCACTGGAACCAACTTCAACAATTGTTAGAACATTAGAGTGAGCCAGCCACCTAAGCAAGAACATTATGGTAATGAACTTTATTCTCGAACATTTTTTCATTCATAACCATCAACAGTATATATATATAGCCTTTAGCATTTAAGGAGAACTATAATGCTACTATTCTTTACTAATAAGTCAGCCATTTTGTCTCTGACAAAATTGTGAAGCTGGACACCATATTAGGTCAAACTTTCCAATTTTAATTGACAGTATGTGATAACATTACAGATAATTATTCATACAGTAAATTTTGTGTCTATTAAATTTAACTAAATTAATTTCACTGTGCTTATACTCAATTTTATATGTTTGAGCACTGATAAAGGAATATTTTACCTTTTTGTTTAGTGTAGTACATTGTGGAATACCATACTGACAACCATGGTATTGCAATGCAGAAAGAGCAGAATTCATTGTTTATGAAAGAATCCACTGGTGTTTAACTAATGTTTTTATGTTTTATTTTTTTAGTTGGAATGTGATAGTCTTTAACCCATAATAATTTGTGTATGGTTTTAGGGATTATTAATCTATTCTCCTAATTTCAACATATTATTCAGAAAAAAGTAATTTGGTTCATTATTGTGACCACTGGAGTCATTCTCTTTAGCTGTTACGCACATAGTGAAGGTTTATAACTATCACTAAACACCACCATATTCTTTTCTGCTGAAGATCATGGCTCCAGTCATAAATTACCATGAATCAATTTTTTTTAAGCATTGGTGCTTGAATTGTGAATACTCTGAATACTACCAGGATAATATACAGTGGTGCTTGAATTGTGAATATGAGTGGATTAACATTCCCTAAAAACTATGCTGTAGATCAATCAGCAGACACTTTTACGTCGATTTTAGTTTTTGAGGAAAAATTGTCGTGAGCCGGGTGAGATACCAACCCACGATCTCCTGATAACATGTCAGGTGCTCTGGACCACTGAGCTACCGGCCGCCGATCAAGATTTCCTCTAACTAGCGCTATGAACATACCTTCTATGTTTCCCGTTGGCGCTTTTGTCGACAATATTTCCAGCCACAAGCGGCACTTATATTGCCCAATAGATGAAAGCATATACGATAAGTATGCAGATATAGTTAATTAATGAAATGACTTCATTAATGAAATAACTCATCAGAGTTAACTCGACAGATATTCAGATCAATCAGCAGACAGTTTTACGTCGATTTTAGTTTTTGAGGAAAAATTGTCTTGAGCCGGGTGGGATACGAACCCACGACCTCCTGATAACATGTCAGGTGCTCTGGACCACTGAGCTACCGGCCGCCGATCAAGATTTCCTCTAACTAGCGCTATGAACATTCCTTCTATGTTTCCCGTTGGCGCTTTTGTTGACAATATTTCCAGCCACAAGCGGCACTTATATTGCCCAATAGATGAAAGCATATACGATAAATATGCAGATATAGTTAATTAATGAAATGACTTCATTAATGAAATAACTCATCAGAGTTAACTCGACAGATATTCAGATCAATCAGCAGACAGTTTTACGTCAATTTTAGTTTTTGAGGAAAAATTGTCTTGAGCCGGGTGGGATACGAACCCACGACCTCCTGATAACATGTCAGGTGCTCTGGACCACTGAGCTACCGGCCGCCGATCAAGATTTCCTCTAACCAGCGCTATGAACATTCCTTCTATGTTTCCCGTTGGCGCTTTTGTCGACAATATTTCCAGCCACAAGCGGCACTTATATTGCCCAATAGATGAAAGCATATACGATAAGTATGCAGATATAGTTAATTAATGAAATGACTTCATTAATGAAATAACTCATCAGAGTTAACTCGACAGATATTCAGATCAATCAGCAGACACTTTTACGTCGATTTTTAGTTTTTGAGGAAAAATTGTCTGCTGATTTAAAAATTGTCTGCTGCCGTAAAAGTGTCTGCTGATTGATCTGAATATCTGTCGAGTTAACTCTGACGAGTTATTTCATTAATGAAGTCATTTCATTAATTAACTATATCTGCATACTTATCGTATATGCTTTCATCTATTGGGCAATATAAGTGCCGCTTGTGGCTGGAAATATTGTCGACAAAAGTGCCAACGGGAAACATAGAAGGAATGTTCATAGCGCTAGTTAGAGGAAATCTTGATCGGCGGCCGGTAGCTCAGTAGTCCAGAGCACCTGACATGTTATCAGGAGGTCGTGGGTTCGTATCCCACCCGGCTCAAGACAATTTTTCCTCAAAAACTAAAATCGACATAAAAGTGTCTGCTGATTGATCTGAATATCTGTCGAGTTAACTCTGATGAGTTATTTCATTAATGAAGTCATTTCATTAATTAACTCTATCTGCATACTTATCGTATATGCTTTCATCTATTGGGCAATATAAGTGCCGCTTGTGGCTGGAAATATTGTCGACAAAAGCGCCAACGGGAAACATAGAAGGAATGTTCATAGCGCTAGTTAGAGGAAATCTTGATCGGCGGCCGGTAGCTCAGTGGTCCAGAGCACCTGACATGTTATCAGGAGGTCGTGGGTTCGTATACCACCCGGCTCAAGACAATTTTTCCTCAAAAACTAAAATCGACGTAAAAGTGTCTGCTGATTGATCTGAATATCTGTCGAGTTAACTCTGATGAGTTATTTCATTAATGAAGTCATTTCATTAATTAACTATAACTATGCTGTAACAAGTGACAATGTTTTCAAGACTACTATATTCAGCTGTAAAGAATGCCATGCAAAAATATCAGTGAATTAGCACAAATGTATTTTTTCCTGAGCATTTAGTCAGTTCTTCATGTGATGTGACACTTGAAAGTATCTGAAAGCTGTCTTCTGCCATACCCTATCTGGATTAAAGAGTAAAACACCTGACTAAAGGCATTCAGAGATATAATTTTATTGACTTATTTTTTTTGTTGTTGTTTAGTAATGTTCACGTTTATCAACTTTTTTTTTACTCTAGGATCTGAAGGCAAATTGACAGTTATTACTCAGAGGCTTGGTGTGTTGAGTGGAATTGGGAATCTCAGTTATAATACTGTTACCGGTTCCTCATCTGTTCAAGGATTATGTGAAGTAGCAGCTAACAATTTCATTGCTGTGCTAAACCATGAAGGTGAGCATTTTGTATTTGTGTTGAAATTCTCTTCACCTAAATCTTTTCTGCTTTTATACATACTCTGTTTCTTAAAAAAAACATTCTACTTGAAGCAAATGGATTCAAATGAAAAGTAACTGGCATATATTCATGGGAATATGCAAATGTGAAAAAAAAAAAACTCTGTCTCCAGGACTTGAACTTGAGACCTCCTGGTAGTGCATCAATTGTTCTGTCAGTTAACTCATAGAGTAACTGGGATGTAACCAGGAAGTCCTAAGTCCAAAAGGTAGTGTAGTGGTTTTTTTATTGAATCAACAATTCTTGTTGAACTGATGATTCAATAAATATTTTGTGGAAAAAATTTCATCAACATATGGGATTCGAACCCACATCTCTCCAGAAGCATGCCAGAGTATTCTACCATTGAACTAACACCAGTTTAGTCTGGGTTTTTCAATGGTAGAATACTCTGGCATGTTTCTGGAGAGATGCGGGTTCGAATCCCATGTCGGTGAAATTTTTTCCACAAAATGTTTATTGATTTATAGATGTTAAAAAGAACAGGTAACTCTGTGATTGTTCTTTATTATTTAAATGATTTTTAGCTAATCTGTCTATCAGCCACATTTACTATCTTAGAACTTTAAATTTGCCAATTACCCATTTTCATTGCATTATTTAGGATCCTTTCTTCCAGAGATCAACACAAATATAATGAGACAAAATTATTGTTTCCCATTGCAAAATATATCAAGTACAGGCATACCTCGCTTTAGAGTTCTTCACTATGGCGCTTTTCAATTCATGTTTATTTTCGGCACTTGCCTTCCTCTTAAGGGGGTTTTCAGCTGAATTGAGAGTCAACCAATGCCATTTTGTTACCTGCACCCAGTCTGTTTACAGCAGTATCTCGCAATCTGTGTGCCGCGGCACACTACTGTGCCACGAGAGATTCCAAGTGTGCCGCGAGAGATTTTCAAATTGACACTAGATATTCCAAAGATTTCATTTTGACTTGACTTATGTTATCGACGTGCTTTAATAAAAATCTTTCAGATTTTATCAACTGGGATTTAACGAAACTTCAATTTTCCTCTTTTTACGTAACCATGAAAAATTCTTTTTTTGGTGTGCCGCGGAAAAAAAAAATTAGATTCAGTGTGCCACAGAGTAAAAAAGTTTGCGAGACACTGGTTTACAATATTTGTGCACTTCATGTCTCAGTGCTACTCCAGTCACCATAAGTAAAGGACAAAAATATTTTATGGTTAGCAATACAGTACTGTAGCATTTTTTTTTTATTTATTATTTTTACTTTTGCTTAATTTTTTTAGGCCTAGTACTATTGCACACTTAATAAAGGATAGTCTAAATATATTTTTAGGCTTTTATATGCACTAACAAGTGAAAAAAAGGCTGTGATTCACTTTAAAGTGATATTCACTTTACGGCACTGGTCAGGAACCTAACTTGCCAATATTAGCGAGGTATGCCTGTATATGAATATAAGTAATGCCTCTTGTATAGTTAAAATAATGAGTTAAAACTTTCACATTTCAACTGAATGCTAACATTTGTAACAAACTAACAAATAAAGAGGAAACTTCTGGTGATATCTACACATAAACAAATTGTCTAATACTTATAAATAAGAATTAAACTTTTCACAAATAATAAAATGTAGACATACTTTCTATAATGTTTTTCTAGATAGCAAAATGCAATCTTAATCATAAAATACGAAATCAAAATTGTCAAAGTATTGCATTAGCAATTTTTATAACCTTTAATCTTCAAATACACTTAACTAAGAATTTAATTGTCATTCAACTTTATATGAAATATTAATAATACAATATTTTAGGGTATATTTTTAAGTTGTTTGTACTTTATTAACCTCTCATCATGGTTTGCTGTGCACAGCATGCTGTGTATTTTTCCATGCTATACCTACATGCAGTATACTGAATTGTTCTGGCCTTTAGTTAAGAAGCTGATAACATCAAATTTCAATCTGAACTGAGCTTGTAGAAAACACTGAATTATTGTCAAAAAAAATGACCATAATGAGGGGTTAATTTTTTTACTTGCTTTCTGATATTCATTGCTCTGAGTTTGTTTTCTGATTCTTTTAGTTCACGAAGGCACACTAATGCATACTATTGCCATGCTATCACTTTGGTGTACTCGATTCACCATGGTTGTTCCAAACAGCCTTATGGAGTGGTTTAAGGTGAGTGAAGTAACAGCTAAATTTATGCATGAAATTTGTTATACATATTTTAATGAAAATTGATTTCCACCCTAGTGAGTTTTGATGAGCAATAATATCCTCTTTAAGCTAACACAGACACTCTCTTTCTAGTGTCAAACAGATTTAAGTGAATACCTAGTTTATCCCAGTGCTTTTCAATAATTAGTAATATTTTGCTTTAGGCATAAATAATTTATTCAGATCTCTCTTATTATCACTTTATTAAATTTAGCAGTAATCTACCACCAATCATTGAAAATATCATTGAAAGCACACCAAGACTTGAGATAACCATCAATTTTGGAGCTGTCTCTGTTACTTATTTAGCTGAGACTATAAGTTCACAATTTGTTTGGCTCATTTTATGGAGCAGAAGTTGCCATATAAATTATATGCTTAAGACTACTGTTTGTGCATCACAGCTTAGATTAATGGAATTTTGGTATTCATTTTAAAACTAGAGCAGTACATGGATATGGATGAGACTGTTGATAAACGAATTGATGTTAACTCGGATAGCGAATAAAATCTCTGATTTGATATGCAAGAACATGAGCAAACATTGCTGCTTTATTTGATCGCTGACATGAGTGCAAAAACTGCTTGAGATAATAAAAAGAGAAACCTGATTTGAAAATTCAGTAATGATATTCACTCTAAAAAAATAATGTATTAGGATAAGGCCAAAAATTATCCTATGGGGAAAAGGTTATCTTTTTGCTGACAAAGCAGAATATGAATTCAAAAGATTTCTGGAGTGTTATGTAGAAAAGTGGAATATGTGAAAATTTCAGTAGTGGAAATCATGAAGTTTGCATGGTGATTTTTAGAGGAGAGTTACTAGGTAATATAAAGGAATTCCTTCACATTATTTCTGATAACTGCATTTAAAAAAGAATAACTGCATTTAAAAAAGCAAAATTAATGCAGAAGAATTAGCAAAGTTAGATTTAAGTAAATTTTTGTCTTAATATTTAGGAGGGCATATTTTTATGAACTAAAGGCTTTTTTATCACAGTATAATTTTTCAATTAATAGTTAGTCATCATTAAACCATTAGACCAATTTTTTTTATTTGCAAACATACACCAGACTCAAGCAGTTCCAAAATCTTGATGATTATTAAGCAGCCAAAATGCGTGGATGCTGTTAAAATTTTGCAGATGCAGTTGTGGGTAAGACATGGATGCTGAGTCACTTATGGATGAGACCTTTTGTGGATAGGACTTTTGCTATCCATGCAGGGTTTGCTTGAAACTTAAAATAATCACATACCTTTGGTAGTAGTACTTGAGAGTCAAAATCTGAAGTCAAAGTCTTAAGTACACTGTTCAAGAGCTGCAGAAATATGAATTGATCAATGTCATCAACAACATCCCACAAAGTATACCTCATTACATGGCATAATTTCCTTCTATTACTAGCATTTTACTACATATGTTTTGTTAAGTATTTATTTGCATAAAGTATATCAGAATAAATACTACATGCTGTGAATTATGTTTATAATGTTTAAACAGCTTCATTGCTTATTATTTTTAATTGTGGGGAACAGAACATCAGCCATGTGACAGAAAAAAGCTTCTTCAATGAGGATATTTTGAAAGTACTTCCTACAAGCAGGAGCAAATGTTTAACAACCTAGAGTTTTGAATTTAATAGATCCTCTCATTCTGTAGTATATATACCATTTTCTTAAATCGTATCTTAAGTGTGAAGTAAGCTAGAGATAAAAAAATGACATAATTATATAAGCAAAAAAATTAAGCAATATTGAGGCTTTTTCTTTTAACATTGCAAATATTTGAATTTTCATTTACACTTTTTCTGAAAAAATTGTATTTTTAATGGAAATTTTTTGGGGATTTTGTTTAACAATTGTGGGTAAGCAATTCAGCCATTTGTGGATGCCAAGATATTGCTATAAAAATATAAAATATATAAAATATTGCCATAAAAATAGTTCTTGGATAAATTTTCTTTAACATTAATTTAAAATTTCACTGAAACTTTATCAAATTTAACAGTTAGCTAAATTGTTTAATACACTGGTGTTCAAAATTAGAATGATAATATATATTTAAAAGCATATGAAAGAAATTACATGAAATGTAGCATACATTTAAATTTTGCAACATGGAAAAAGAAAATGCATGCACAATTCATTGATGTGACCAAGAGCATTCAAATTAGGGTTAACAGCAGATGGGAAACTTTAATATGATAGTTTCGCTGACAAAGTTGAGGAAGCATCCAGGCAACACAACAGCAGAGAGTTATACCAGATAGCTAATGTTTTGTGTGGGAAAAAATAGACTGGCATATAGGGATTGAGGGATAAACATGATAAGGTTATTGAAGGTAAAGACTCTGTCGAGGGAGCATTTCAGAGATGTTCTAAACAATATGGTTAGTTCTACTCATTGTTTATAATGAGGATAAATGCATTGCTGGCTTTAATCTTATTGTCCCTATATCACAATTGGAAGTTGGCTATTTCTATATTAAAACTACATAAATCTGTAGGGGTAGATGAAATTACCACTGAAATGCTTACATCTGGGAATGTTTCTGCTGTCATGTGAATGACTAAATTATTGAATACTTTTTATGATAAAGATATCGTTCCTAAGGATTTTACCAGAACTATTATTAGCCTTACTTTTAAAAAAGGTAATTGCAGTTCTTGCAATAATTGTTGGAGAATCAGTCTACTTTCTGTTCCAAGTAAAGTTATTTGCATTATTGTGCTTATTAGAATTAAGTATTCAGTTTATGGGCAATTGCATGATGAACAATGTGGTTTCAGAAGTGGTAGGAGTTGTATAAATCATATTTTTTCAATTAGGCAGACTCTTGAGAAATTTTTAGAGTTTCAGAAATTTGTGGTTGCCAGCTTTATGTAACCACATGTATTTATGACTTATATCCTAGTTGCTACCAGTGCAGCCAACTTAGCCTTTTTTTTTCAAGCTGGATCCAGCTTTTTTAGCAGCTGTCTGTCTAACTTAGAAAATTTTTAATTTGGCTTTTTTTTTTTAAATCAGAAAACTGGCATTTTCCATTTTAATATTTTTTAAACTGCTTATTAATAATTAAAATTTTGCTTCAGTTAAATTTCTAAGTCCATTTTACTTTAAATCATGCTTCAATTTTACAAAATAGAGAGATTTTACCTGTCCAAAACTTGAATATTGGCTTCATTGCACAACAAAAGTTGCTATCTAAAGAAAATTTTGTTTCTTAAACAATAAAAAACGCCTTTTTTTTAGAACTTTGTCTAGCTTATTTTCTTATGTATGAGTTGCAACACTGATTGCTACAAGAAGTTGACTAATGCCATATTCCTTGGACTGGTGAGGAACACATTTTTTATCCCTCTACACACACATTTATCTCCAGTTATATTTACAAGATGAATTAGATAGTTTTATCATGATCATTATAGCAAATTTTAACTGAATGTAGTCCCCTGAAATAATGTCTTGGAAACCAAAGCATAGTTTTTAACAGCATCTGATAAAGAGCTTTGATAATCATATTATTTTTATTGTTTTTATCGTTTTAGTTTTGATATTTATATTGTTTTTAGTGTATAATTTGTCATGAAGTTTTTTCATATCTACCATTTTTTTATTCACTTACGTAACTTTTTTTGAAAATTTTATATACAAGAATTGTAAATATTGTATGTATGAGAGTTTCAATAAAGGTGTGTCTAATTGTTAACACTCTTTAAAATAGACAGGACTTGGACTTAAGACATCAACATCTGCAGTCCGAAACAGCTATATTATGTGCATGAATGCAGCATTCCATGGTAAGTAAATAATAGTAAAGAATGAAGAACAATTTTAAACTAATATTGTTAAGTATAGTCTTATTATCATGAAAAAAAAAAAACTTGTCAGCAGTGTGGTGGGTACTATGGGAATATATAAGTTAGTTGCTTGCCATAGAATTCAAACTGATTGGCCAAATAACATAATGTTTAACTACCTTAATGAGGAATATAATTTTTTTATTTACCACATATAGGACAGAGAATGATCCTAGAAATTTATCTAGTTTGTACATGCCTTATCATACAATAACACATCTAAGCTTAATAACCTACTAAAGCTGAAGCCACTGCTGGTCACTGCCTCAGTCTGTGCTAACACAACGCACAAAGTTTGCATGCTAGAACAGTAGCTAGGTCCATATGCCTGTTAAGACCCAAAATTCATTCACAATCAAAATGGACTATACCATTTTGGTCTATGATTGGGTAGATACTTCGATCATTGTATTATGTAGTGTAAAAAAGAAGGGGGGGGGGTGAAATTATATTAAAAATCTTTAAAAAGTTTATTTTTAATTCTCAAGCACAAAAAAAGTTCACATTCTCAAGTACAGACTCACTAAATTTCATATATATACAATTAGAACAGCTGCTTTATTTAAAGGTTCACAGAATATATGTGGCACATTTAAAATTATCATGTCAAATGCCTTGACATTCAGATTGGCTTTTTTTTTTCGGGGGGGGGGGGGTAGCTCTAGTTTACTGCATAGCTCAATGTCTTGATATTGAAAAGGATAAGAACCAATTTCATTGTATTACATTAGTAATGATAACCAAAGGATTTATATTATCGTTACTAATGCAATTTTGTTATTGAAACTTTTTGTCTCATTGTGTATCTCCTACTTTTAGCCAATTTTACAGATGTGGAATAAATTAACAAAAATAGCTTGATTAGTTAATAATGGAGAGAATTAACTACCTTAATGAGTCCCTCATTAATCCCTATGGAAGGGTTTAATCTCCTAATGGAAGGGTTTTAAAGTATATTAAATTTAGTTTGAAACTAACTTACTATACTGCTTATCAAAACTAGGGTCAATAAAATGTGTATGTCTCAAAATATATTTGGACAGATTTCATCAAAGTATGTGTCTCTTCTAAACTAATGCAGATCTGACAATATTGATTCAATCCCTTAGTAACGTAATCTAGAGAATATAGAGATCTAGAACAATAAATTTAACTGAGCAATAAGAGTAGTCCTGAAAGGTTTGGGGATGGGGTTAAATGATTGCAATACATTTCCCCAGGCATCCCATAGATGCTCTTAGGTTGAGATACAGAGAGAATACAGCCCACTTATTGAATTCCTTATTAGAATTCTTGGCTACAGGTCAAAGAGACCTTAAGTTCGAATCCTGGGCAAGGCACTGACATTTCTGTTATCTTTCTGCTGAGGTCTCAAATACCTCACAGACCCTCTCTATGGTGTATTATACTGACAGGCTCCTGTCAGACCTCTGTGGCAAGCAACCACTTAAGAGGAATTTTTTTATTCATCAGCATATTGGTTGTCAGTCTTGCTCTGTGCAAACAGGCATTATCATTCATTAGGAGAAAATCATCACCTACTGCACCAGCATTGGGATCAAAAATCTCATCATGATATCTCAGAGCATTCATAAATCCTCCATTAAACACACAGAAGTCAATACTAGCCCACACAGTCAGACTTCCACCACCAAATGCACTTCTTCCGACAATGTTATGAGAAGGTTGTTGGTTCCCACCTCCAGATCAGTACACATCTGCTCTATGGTTGTAGAGAAAATTTATTCAGATATGAAAAGGACATACTACATTGTTCTCTGATGACACCATTTCAAGCGTCCTTGTCTATGTCTGATGGTTAAAGTGTTGATGAACATACAGTTCAGCCTTGTGAGACCTTCTAGTCCAGTTAAGATAGATTTACCTTTCTGTATCTGCAATGAGGTCTGAATACAGAAGTGATGCTGTTGTTTTCCTGTTCCATCAGGACAGTAGTTCAATATATCAGTCATCAAAAAGGGTTTACTTTTAAACCCCTAGCCTTGAACAGGTCTGATAACTCTTTGGGTTGTTTGGAATTATTTGCAATAGCCTTGAGATAACAGAATGGTGAAACCAAAGAATATACCCACCTCAATGATTATTTGACTAGCCTCCAACCTTCCAATAGCTCTGCATCAAAATATCAGACCCTTAGCAGTCATGTTGCATCAATATGTGGCATGACTGCTATGGTTGGCTATACGTGAAGCAGCACGTCAATGTATTTTATACACATTGAATATCACCCTGTGACGCATTCTACATACTTCTTACAATTGATACCTGCAAGGCTTCAATAGTGTGGATAGGTTGTAGAAGGCCTTGCAACTGTGGCATCCTAGCGTGTCACAAACATTTTCGATGGATGACATATTCAGAGACAGGTGTTTAGGACATTGTGTTATCATCTTGACAATACTTTGAGATGATCGCAGTTTATGGTTGGGCACTGCCATGCTAAAACAGGGCATTCTGGCTCATTCTCCATAACTAAAGCCCTGTGTGGATAAAGATGTCTGTGAATATCCACATTTAAATGCTCTCAGTGGATAAGAGATTAATATTAATGTGGATAGCAGATAAGACCACTGTTAAAAAAATGGATGTTATGCAGTCAATCATGGATTTGATAGAATTGCAGGAACATGGTCAGATATTACTGTATTATTGATGGCTGACAAGTAAAAAATCTACTTGTGATAATAGAAAAAAAAATCGATTTTAAAATTCATTGATTATTTGAAAAGAAAAACTTCATTGGAAATAAACAACAAATATTAAAATTGATCCTATGTGAAAGAAGCAATCTTTTTTTTTCTGAGAAAGAAGAATTTAAGTTAAAAAAAATTACTTAAATCTTGCATAGAAAACTGCAATTAAATCTGAGAAAATTTCAATTGTGGAGATTACAAAGTTTGTATAGTGAAATATAGATGGGAGTTATTGGACAATAGAATGTTTTCCCATAATCACTAATTACGGCGTTGAAAAAGCAAAATTAACTCAGAAGAATATGGAAATAATTGCATTTAGGTAAATTTTTGTCTAATGTTTAGTAAGGCATATGTTTATCAAATAAAATCTTGTATTTCACTTATCTTTCTATTGCTTTTCACTCGACATTTGTCGGTTTGTGTGTTTATGAAAACAGTTGTTTCACCATATCTTTTGGAACACAATGGAGAAACTTAACTATTTTTGCGCCATATAAAAACTTATAATGCAGGGAATTGGTATTTTATTTATAGACTATAAAATATTAACTTGCCCCCCCCCCATGCTTTCTTCTCCCCTAAAAAAATGGGAAATATGAAAACAATTGTTCCTTTGTATCTTCAAAACGTAACTACCAAAAGTAACAAGCTATATATCAAATGAAAACTTGTGATATGGAGAGTGTCAGAGGCTATAAAAAATTGACTCTCCTCCCCCTAAAAAGGAAGCAATGTGGAAATGATGGTTCTCCTAATCTTCAGAATGTGAGTGTGAACAGTAACAAGCTATATGTCAAATGAATGCTTGTCACATGGGGAGTGTTGTAAGCTATAAAAATTTTACCCCTGCTCTCTTCCCCCTAAAAAAGGGGAAATATGGAAACAATGTGCCATTATGCCTTCCAAATGCTAGGGCCTAAAATTACAAATTAGGTGTCAAATGAAAGCTTATATGAGGACCTTTGTAAACTATTTCGAATCCCCCACCACTATTCTCTCCCCCCTAATAAAAGAGGGGGAGGCAAGGATTTTTCTGGCATTGACCTTAGAAAGTTATATCTCAAATTATAGCTTGTGACATCTCCAATGTCATGGGCTGCCTCAAAACTGCTCCAAAAGGAAGGAAAAATGTGGTAAATGTTTTTGAGTTATATATTAAATGAAAGTTTCTGAAGGTAGGTATTTTTAGTAACAAGTAAAAACATAAATGAATGTAAAAAATAAAAAAAATTACTATTTTCCAACATGCACTCTAAGTAGTAAAAAATAAACCTAAATCATATCGATGGTGCAATCAGTCTTTGAGTTCATATTCATTTCAAAGTGAGATAGGGCACCAATTTACCTACTCACCATGGTTGTCAGCACCCTAACTTCCTTTGAAGTGAATGCAAACTCAGTGACTGATTGCACCATCAATATGATTTAGGTTCATTTTCTACTTTTCAGAGTTCATATAGTTCATATATGTTTTTTTTAAATTTTTATTTATTTATGTTTTTATCGCTGTATTTTTTTAGTTATTAGTCATTAATACACCATTTGACTGAATTCTTTTACTCACAGATATGCATCAGACCTCGAACATTTGCCAAACCTTGACAGTTACTCAGAAAATGCATATGGATGCAGATTTAGAGAGAAATTTTGTTATCCATGCAGGTCTATTCATGACAATTGCGCAGTAATAGTGGTAACTGCAAGGTAGCAAGAGTATGGAAAGCAGAAATTGGTGATGCAATTGGTAACCACAGGACAAAAGTAGTATGGACAGATTGTAAAAGGATCTTCAGATGGCATCCTAGCATATCCGAAACATTTTCAGTTGATGACAAATCATGAGACATGGTGATGGCAAGAGCATGGTATTAACATCACTTAGACCTAGACACTGTTTCGAGATAATGACAGTATCTGATATCAGATCTATCTATTTTTCTTGAAAACTTAATCAAGAGAGAGTGAAGCCAAATTTTGTGGAATAAAATTTTTAATTGTTATATAATTAATAGTTATCTCAACATTTTTCAAAATATCTCTAGTATGTCATATAATTGCCCCTTTTCTTTTAATGATAAGTGAGAATATTTCCAGATTCAACAAAAGGATTGTGAAACAATCTAATGGTTCTGTTGGAGGTGGGGAAATTTTTTGTAGCTGTGTATGCATTTTGCACAATATTAAATCTCTGGAGTTTTCTTAGAACCCAAGAATGAAAGGAAGGAAAGGAAATCAGAAAGAAAGTGAAGAGCAGTTAAAAAAAACCCTGTCATAAAAGTTATAAATAAATCTTAAGATGTAAAAAGAATTGTAAATTGGTATGAATGCACTCCTCTCTTACAAACAACACTAAGTTCAAATATTTTAGATGCATTTCAGTATTTGAACACATGATATGTAGTTTTTAATTTTGTTTAAATTTATGTACATTCTTTGTATTATTTAGATCATGTAAACTATTTTATATTTTTGATGTATTACATTGGAAGTTTTTTAATGATTTGATTTCAAAATGAGAAATATACTTCCAGAATTTTTATTTTTATTTTTTATGTGTTTATTGAGAGGAAGGTACAAAAATATACATTAATACTACTCAAGACAGAGAAACAGAGAAATGTTTACAATACCACAACAAGTGTTAACAGTATGGTTAACACTTGTGTAGTTTACACTATGGTTAATATTTTGAGAACATATAATTACATACATAAAGAAGGTTATAAAACATTTTAGAAATTTAACTAAGTTGACTGTATTTAGTCAATAATTGAAAAATATGCAACACAACATCAGGAGGTAGAGGGTTCCAAACACTGCCAACTCGGTATATGTTTACTCTTTAAAGCAATTATTATTTTTGTGTAAAAAATATTGAACATTAGTATGTATATCTTAGAGTAGCTGTTACATGCAATTAAGATACATATTTTCCAAAGGATATATTTTAAACCAGATGTCTTATATTTATTGTACTCTTAACATGTCAAAAAAAAATCTTAAAAATAAATAATTATTATTTTTTCTGCAAATATTAATATTTTTAGGAAACACTCTTCCCCAAGCTTTGGAGATGATACCAACATTAATCAAGATAACAGAAAAAGCAATGACTCAGCCATCACAGATACCATTGGTAACAGAGGGACTTTCTGCATATTGTCTTCTTCTTAGATTATACACCTTTGATATTGAAGCAGGTATTGTGTATAAATATTATTTACAAGATTATTTTGGTTTCACTATTTTCGTTTTTATTAAATACATGCATTTTCCAAATATGTATCTTGTATATATATATATACTGTCTGTGACATATTAAATGCTAGGGCCTAAAAAGTAGCCTGTACTTGAATTGCAACCAGGTAATAGTGCAGAATTTGTAAATAGTGGCCAAATCTCAGACAGTGATGCCAGACATCCTGGAATATGTGGGACTGTCTCAAAGAGCATCATTTTGTCTAACATCCCCCACCAACCACCAAATATCCTGCAAAATTAATTCCTATTATATTTTACATAATGAGTTAAAATTTCCCAATGCATGTGTGTCTTTCCTTTTCCATGAAAGTGCAATTGTACAATTGTACAGTTATTTTTGGAAAGTGATTTGACATTAAAAGTTTTGTGTACATTTTTATGCAGTCATATTGTTCATAAATTACTTGAAAAAACTCCTATAATAATTACACAGTCTCAGTTAGTTTTAATTAAATTTATAGTGTGGGCCTTTACAGTAGCCTAGGCTCAAATTGTTACTAGAAGCATGCAAGAAATTGTAAATTGTAGTCCAGGCTACTATTTGAATATTTGTGGTATTGCAGTAAGCAAATTTTCTCTCTTGCACAAGTTGGAAAATAGGGGATGTTTGAATTCACAAAAAAAATTTAAAAAGCCAGTTATGATTAGGACATAGTTATAAGTTAGATGATCTACAAAACTAGCACAGGTCTCTTAAAAGTAGTTGTGCACAAGTCTACTTTTAACTAACCTGATCCCAACCTCATTAGGGGTTGTGGTGGCTCAATCGGTAGCATGCCAGGCTCATAATTTGCAGTTCTCAGTTTCAAGTCCCAGTGAGTTCAGCATTGAGATTTATCTCCACACAACACCCACGGTCAGTAAGGGGTACCAGTGGGCTTGGAAAGATTGCCCTCCATCGTATGGTATGTTAAGCCATGGCCTCATGTGCAGGAGAGTTATACCCTGTGCACATTAAAGATCGTGCTGGATACCCTTCACGGGAGGCTTCCATCTGTATCCCAACAGCTGCCTAGTGTGTTATTTTCTCCCAACCATCTCTGAACCTTTGGGGGCCCTTGTGAGCTGTCCATTTAGCCCATGATGTACAAAAAAGTTCCACTCCGAGGTTAAACAATCCAACTCTTTATCACCTGAAGTTGGATGTGCTGATGTGATAAATGCTATAGAGTTTGTAGGTGGTTTGTAAATTAACTTGACATTGTGATGAAATGTAGTTATCAGATCTTAATTACTTATTTAATATGGCAGATGTTAAATGTCCAAAGTGACGAAGCCTAGTTCACTCACTTATTAATAGGGTGTCTCTGCAGATGAATTGGAGATCATCTCAATGTTGTGACAGAAAGTGGATACCAGTCCTTAGATACTTACAGGTAATGGACAAAAAAAGGAACAGGAACATAAGATCGCTAATATGGTGTTGAATCACCACTTGAGTCCAATGTAGCCTGTATAAGTCGTGACATAGAGGGGATGGGAGTGGCTCAGTCAGTAGCGTGCCAAGTTTGTAATCTGCAGTTCCCAGGTTTAATTTCCAGCTTTAAGATTTATCTCTGCAAAACTCCTCGCCATGCCCTCAGTCAGTAGGGAACACTGATGAACTTGGAAAGGCTGCCATCCATCAACTGTGCACAGGTCTACTTTTAACTAACCTGATCCCAAGCTCATTGTGTGTGTGTGTTGGGGGGGGGGGGGGGGGGGGGCTGGGTTCAACATTTGAGATTTATCTCCATACAACTCCCCACTCTGCCCACAGTCAGTAGGGGAAACCAATGGGCTTGGAATGAATTACAAGATTATTTTGGAATTTATTGACAGATTTTTGTGTAAAATATTTTATGTAATTACTACTGAAAGAAAAAAAACAGCATGCAGTATCAAAATTATACACCCTAAGTAAGTCCCATAGTTCCCTTGGGATGCTGTGAAATTCTGCGTGGAACCTGCATTTTTAAAGGTGTAAGTAAAATTTGCTTACTCTTGGTAAAATTTATAAAGTAAGCAAAGTTTTGGCATAATATTTTGAAATAATCTTTTTTTTCCCATTATTTCTCTTTAGAAAACAAGTTAAAGAATACCATAAACGTAGATATAGAAAAGCTCCCATTCCTTGCAGAAAAATTTCTGTCTTCTGCTAGTGATCAAGGTAAATACAAATTTTTTTAATAAAGAAACTAAAAAAAAAGCACTATGATCCAAGTTATTTTACACTATAAATCACAGTGTAAATCATTCATTAAAAGGTTGAATAGAAATTTTCTAAAACACTATTACAAAATGCACATTGGTTGAAGTTATTCATTAATTTAGTATTCAAATTAGTTTAGTTTGTTTTTGCAGATGTGTAGAAGTTTCACTGCGAAGACTATTGCAAATGATGGTTGATGATAGATTCTGAAGAAAAGGGAGATAAAGTTCAATAAAAAATAATGTCTTACATAGCATCCAGATATCTGCTAGTATATGTTGATTCCATGTGAGGATTCATAGCATAGAAAATACCAAGTGTATTCTTACATATATGTTTGAAAAAACCAGAACAAACCTATAAAGCTTCTAGTTTATCTCCTTGTAGGAAAACTTGTGTAGGAAAGAGCCTTTAAGAAGTAAAATTTAAAAAGTGCTTACAACCTTTAGTGAAGTTAATGCATTTTGGACCTTAAATTTCCATGCAGTGTGGCTCCAAGATGGATTGTCATCAAAGGTATTTTTTCACATTTGTTGAATGTTTCAAGCCAATCAAAAAGCTAGGTAATGTTTTATGCTGACTTGACTGATCAAGCATATAGACAAACTGTAGCACCACTAAAGTCCTATCAGCAGGAACAATGAAGAGAGGAGCAGCTCAATAATGCAGTAATGCAACTCTACCAATTGATAATATGATACTTCAGCAACATAATAGTGTGCAAATACCTTATAACTGGGATGTGCTGTGAATCCAGAAATACTTAAAGGCAACTAATGATACCATATTGCCTGCAGTGCCTGTAAATTGGAATCTGCCAAAAAAAAAAAAGCTGCATACTCGGTCATGTCACTTTGGAGTGCAATTGGTCTTCCACACATACCTATGAGAGCTCTGGTGAAAGGAGTCTTAAGCTGTAGTCAAGATAGCTCCTTGCAGCTGGCCCATGTTGTGGGACTAGCATTAACAATAGAGGAGAGATTAATCAGTGGTCAGCAGTTCAGCATCTCAGAGCACCTGACATTCCATCAGGATGTAGGTTCAGATCCTATCTGGCTTAAGACAGTTTTTCTTCTATATCTATTGATAGCATGATACTTCAACAGTGTAATAGTAGTTAAATACCTTGTAACTATGAAATGTTGTGAATCCAAACATAACTGAAATTAGATGTTTCAAAAAAGTATATGACTAAATATTGTTCAACCTTTTTTTGCTGTTAAATTCATTTATAAATAAGTAAAGCCCTACCTGGTATAGTGTAAAGCTGCCAACTGTCCAATTATTTTGGATTTTATCTGAATATTGGTTTAAAATCTGAAATTTCAAATTTCAAAAGTTTTTCGGTTTTGTTCTTTTTTAAGAAAATTCTGTTCCCAAATTCTCATTTTTTGCAAAAGAAAATAGTAATAAAAGAAAAGAATTGTTTTCATTTTATAATGTAATTATATACAAATGGTTTTTTAGATTACATATATTTCCAAAATACTGAACTGTGTGGTTTCAATGTTTTTATAATGATGGTATAACTACCTATGTATTCCAGCCCAGTTCTTTTTCTGAAAAGCAACACAGAAGAATGACACAATAACAGATACGACCTTTTGTACACTGCACCATGGAATGTTTGCTTTTTTAAGCTTAGAAACAGAAAAAACCATGCCCAGCCACTGGACATGCAACAGGTGGGCTGCACCAGGTGGCATTTTTAAGGGTGTCAAAAATGTCAATAAACTAACGATCATATCTACAGTAAGATTGACCTGGGGGTAAGCACTACCTGTTTTTCAAGATGATCAAACTAACTAGCACTAGTCCTGGAAGCAGCAAAGTAAAAAAAGTCATTTTTGAAAATGAAAATCTATAAAAATGTTGACTGAAGCAATGTAAGTTGCTGGATGATACAACTTTTGGTAGTAATAAAAATATAAAAAAAAATAGTTAAATGTTTAGAAAGCATTGCAGCTTTGATAGACTGAAAAGTAGGTTGGATTTGTGGGAATCAAAACCGATCATACAATATAGCAGATTCCCAGGTTCGAGTCCCAGCTGGGTCAGCGTTGAGATTTATCTCCACAAAAATCCCTGCCTTGCCCATGGTCAGTAGGGGACGCTGATAGGCTTGAAAAGGCTGCTGTCTGTCGGATGGGATGTAAAGCTGTGGTCCTATGTGCAGGAGAGTATTACTCTGTGCATGTTAAAGCACATGCTGGATGTCCTTGATGGGAGGCTACCATGTCTCCCAACAGCTATTCCAGTGGGTCTCCTCCCCAACCTTCTCTGAGCCTTTGGGGTCCTTGTGACCTGGCCATTTAGCCCATTGTGTGCAAAAAAGTGCTGCTCAGAGGTAAAACAACCCAACCCAATATAGCAGAATGTCCACTTCTTCATGATACTTACAGTAAGTGTTATGCCACACAAATGGATTTTTTTTAACTTTATCCTTTTTTCAAGCTGATCAACAAGTAAAAAATACAGAGATTTGTATGTCCCTTTCGACATTTGATTAAAAACAATTAAAAATTGCCGTTTCCATTCTAAAATAAATATAACCTTGTACTATGGAAATGATGTATCATTTTTAGATCACTAGATTTCAAAAATGGAAAAGATCAATCAGGCCTCAACACTCAAAGAGTTAATAATCAATTAAGTATTGCAGGTGGAATAACAATGAATACTGATTGTAATTTTTCTCTAAATGTCTCTGGTTCACAGACAAGGGAAATATCACTCTTATGTCGTTCCAAATTTTAGAGGAAAAATTGTTGACAGCTGATAGCTCAGTGGTCCAGAGCACCTGACATATTATCAGGAGATTGTGGGTTTGTATCCCACCTGGATCAAGACAATTTTTTCTTCTAAGCCTTGGATCGATGTAAGAGTGATATTTCTTTTGTCTGTGAACCAGAGATGTAGAGATTATTCAAATTTAAGAAGATAGTTTTTTTTTTATTTTTAATTTATTTATATTTTAAAAATAGGAATAATGATAGCTCTAGTAAATTCCTTTACACCCCTTTCTTAAAAAAATTAAAATTTCTCTCAGCCATATGAAAACAGAAACATTTCCAGTACTAACCAGTTCAGTTGTAATATCATCTACCCTGGTGATTTCAGTAGTTTTAATTTTTAGATATCCAGGGTAACTTCAGATTATGATATAGGGCCAACATTAAAGCCAATGTTTTGTTTTAATTGAAAACAATGGGAGTAGACAAAAACATTGCTTAAAACATCTCAGAATGTTCAGCCCACCTCACCACGGCAGAATCCTTGCCTTCAATAACCATACCACGTTATCCCTCAATCTACGTGTTTCAGTCTGTGTTTTCTTATTCCAAACATTTGTTATGTGGTACAGCTCTGTTGCTTTGCTGTCTAGCTACTCCCTCTGTTTTGTCATCCAAGCTATCAAGCCAAAGATTTGTATCAGCTTTCAACTGATTCTTTACATATTTATTAAGGTCTTTGTAATGCTGTTTGTTAGGAGTAGTAGTGTGTTAAGTTTATTCACGCAATTTTTCTTCAGAAATATGCTCTAGTGCATTTTTATTTGAAGGACTTTGTCTCTTCTGCACCTTTTTACCCATGTGGCTGAGGTTAGCTCAGTCAGTAGCACATCATGCTTGTGATCTGCTAGCCTCTACCCTGCCCTCAATGAGAAAGCAAATGTTATGGACTGGAAAAATCATTGTCCAATGTATGGGACATTAAATCATTGCCCCATATGTGGAAGAGCAATGCCCTATGCACATTAAATAACAATATGTGACTTTTGACAAGAAGCTGCTATCTGTCTCTTAACATTTGTTCAGTGAATTTCAATTCTCTTCTTAACCATATTTTTAACCAAATTTTTTTATTAGAAATTAGGGAAATGTCATAATTTTTTTAATCAAACTGATGAACCAAACTAGTCATTTGGATAATCAGCATTCTGCTGTGCATATAATCTAATAAACACAATATAAAAATTAAATCTATGATAGTTGTGGTTGCTAGCTGTACCAAGAAATAAAAAAAATATTTTCCTTCATAATAAATATTTTCTGGGAGCAATTTATTAACTTCCAAGAAGCCAGACATAGCTTCATGGTCCTTATTTTTCAATTCTTACACCTTCATGCTGAAACTACTTGCTTTGTGCCAAATGAGCTCCTGTTGTTATTTAATAAAGATAATTTTATAAGAATATTATAATTTATGCATAATAATATATTTTCCTTTTAATTGTTTGATATATATGTATGATAGATATGTTAATTCCTATCATTGTATTTACACATGATATAACTGTATGTAATAATTATAAAACATGTTTAAATTATAGTTTAGAGGTAATTATACATATATTCTAATTACAGCACTTCTGTCTGTGATGTGTATGATTGAAAGATTGGTTCTGGATCATGGCCATATTCTTGTAAATAAAATGAGGTAAGTTTGGTTTTCTTTTTATGCAATGTAAATTTATGTATTATTTGAATCACTAAAAGAAATCATTTTTGAGTAAGGGCCTTCTTTAACCGAATTAAAATGCAGTGAAATCTACATAAGGCATCTCTGATTTAAAGGAGTTTTTCCATAGAATAAACTGAAATTCTCAGCTCAGTTATGTCCATGATAATAATCAATTCTTGCATAAGACATTTGCCCCTTGAAATATGATTAAAATAAATTTAAGAGAAGGAACATTGATATGCAAATGCATGATACTAATTTTTAACTTTGATTCACAAGCATATCCTGGCTTTGATCAGTTGAAAGATATTCATATGCATAACTGGATAAGAAATGTGCATTCTTTAAAAGAAAGTATGGAGAAATTATCCAAATTTTGTGTATGTCAAGGGTGGAGCATTTATATATAACCTATCAAAAAATAAATGAATTGCCTTTTGTACAAACTGACTATAAGATATATAAATAAAATTATTTCTATCTGGTGTTTCAATGCTGTGCATCTGAATAACCCAAGGTATATTAACACTTGATAAATTGGCTCACCATCAGTATAAATAGTGCATGGTAACCCTGACCCTTTGAACTACATGGTAGAGCTATGTAGCATCATCAACCTTCATAACCTTCCTTAACCCTTACCATGTCGCAGCCTGAAGAATCGCTTTCATCTTTCCCATTCTAGTGGTCAGAGACAAGCATTGCTCCTATGGTACAAGGTTGTAAAAACAAAATTTTTCGAATAAGAATCTGAAATTTTTTCAGCTGTTTCTAATTAAATATAAAAAATAGCATATAAATCTATGATATAAATTTTTTATACCTGTTGATTCCACTTGAAAAAATTATGATAAAGTTTAAAAATAAATCTATTTGAGTCATCGTAAACAGCATCAAGTAGCACCAATTCAGTTCATGCCTCTATTCTGCTGTATAGTGCTTAGATTATCGATCAGTTGCATTTTCTGCTATTTATAACTCTACTAGAGTTGCAATGCTTTCTAAACTTTTTATGTAAGGATATTGTTTTTTTTACTACTGGAAATTGTGTCATCGGGAACTATGTACACCGGCTTTCGATCAATATTTTAGCAGATTTTCAATTTTAAAAACGTTTTTTATTTACTTTAATGCTTCTAAAAATTTTTTTATTGCTTCTCAAATGGATACTGCGATTATAAGCAATAATTAATTAGAAATGATCGAAAGTGAAACTGCTAGTGATCTAAAATGGTGGCAATCAGAGCAAGCAATTGGATTACTCAGAGCACAATTTTTAATTGGTAGGACTAAATCTATCAATATTTTTAATTACGTTTAAAGCATATAAACAAATTAAGGTCAGGAAATTGTAATTTTTAACCAAAATTTATGCCAGAATTTTAGAATTAAACTTTTCTATAGCAGTTATGTAACTTCATAATAACATAATGAAGTGACTCATTCTTGAGTTCAGCACATCGATTAAACTTTAAATACTTTGAAATATTTTTTTAAATGTTTTGTAATAGTTCTTTATCATTTTTCTGATATATTTTTCATTTCTTATTTAAATTATATAGTTTTTAAAGCAAATTTATTTTTTATGGCACTGCTTTACTTAGGCTCGAGTTTGCCAATCGTCAAAAGTCTTAGAATATGTATTATTCATTATATGCATAAATGACTAAATAATTTAGTAAAAACGAAATAAATGAAAGATTTAAGAAATAATCGAAATATTATTTACTGTTTATATTAGAATAATTAAATAATATAGGAAAAAATGGGAAAAATATAGTAAGATGCAATGTTTATATACAGAAATACATACAATGGAAAAACATACAATGGAAATGCATACAATGGAAAAATACAGTAAGAAGCAATGTTTAAAAAAAAATGCTTAAAAAATTTAACTTACCATTTTTCTTTTGCTATTTATAAGCACAATTAAATGCTCTTTCTTTTGGTATGTAACATGACATATTTCCATTCATTAGTTACTTCAGGATGGGGTTCTAAAGTTGTTTATTTTATTTTCTGAAAACACTTTAAAATAAATCCAACCACCACAGTGAGTTCAGTTTCAGAAACCTGACACTGTAAGGGTTAAACAGGTGTGAATTACCCTGCATTTGCTCAACTGGTAGAGCATCTGCAAGGAGGATTTTTTTCACACTTGCCTAATTACTACAAGTTGACTCACTATTAGTCAGATTAATTCCTTCCCAGCAATAATAACAAGCCTTTGCATTTGATTTTATGGATTAGGTTTGTGTGCTTTTTTTGTTAAATTCTATTAATTTTGTCCATATGATCAGTTCAATATAAATGAAAATGAAAACTGGGATTCAAATGGGGAAAAAAAGAAAGTATAGTGCAAGAAATTTTTTTATGAATTTCTTCATTTTTGCTGCAAAATGTCTTCATTTTTTCTGCAAAAATTTTCATTCAAAAATCTTTATTTTTGCTGTAAAAATTTTGGAGCCCTGAATAAGTTATTTTCTTCTTATTCTTTAGTAAAGTTTTAACTATTCAATGTTTGTATATTTTTTATTTGCACTCCAAAAAAATACTTGTTTGGGTCATTTTTAAATTTTAAAAAAAGAACTTGCTGACATTCAGATATGAATCCCCTTCTTCCCCATAAAATCCAAACAACTCCATCTCCATTTCCTCCAACCAACCAACTAGGATTGAAAATTGTGAGAGTAGAGATCAAATTTTAAAATCAGGTGTACCACAAAGTTTAGTTTTGGGGCCACTTTGATTTGCAATTTCATAAATGATTTAGCAGAAATAAATTTTCAGGGTAATTTGTTTGTTTGCTGACAATACCGTTCTGCTGAACACAGGCATGTAGGTAGAAGAGGTAGTTAGATGTGCACAAAATGACTATAATGTAGCAAATTCTTGGTTTCAGAAAAATAAACTCTTCTTAAATGAAGAAAAAACGAAATATATGATCATTCAGAGTAGACACAAGTTAAATAGCTTATGCATTGAAACGTAATTATAACTGTCAATATAAATTAAACATTTACCAAAATGCATGTCCCTGCCCAATCGTGGAAGAGGTTAATAAAATTCAATATTTGGGAATTTATATTGACAAGATTTTAAATGGAAATCGCACATACAATATACTTGTGAAAAAACTAAATCTTACAAAGTATCTTACAAAGTGTTGAAGTTGAATACTATTATTCCATTGAATGTCATAACAATGATATACACTGGCGGAAATTGAAAAAAGAACACCATTAACAATTGAAGTGTAATCTGTGAGATTTATTTAGTAGGAACAATTTGTTGAGAAAGGAGAGTGATCATACATGTGAAATGATTCAATGTTTATTTTACCTTTTAATGATTATTACATTTTACAGAAGGCGCATTTTAATAAGGTGAACCTCCTCGAGCAGCAATACAAGCTTCCAATCTGGCATGCAATCGGTCATACAAATGTTGCACATCATGCTGGGGGATACCATTCCATGCACTTTCAACTTGGACATGTAATTCAGCGATGGTCATTGCCTGCCGCAGTCCTCAGAAGAGTCTTTGTCCGATCCAGTACCAGACATGCTCAATTGGAGACAAGTCCAGAGAGTGTGCTGGCCAAGGGAGTTGGTGCACTGCCTGAAGAGCATGTTGAGTTGCCTGGGCGGAGTGTGGGTGGACATTATCCTGCTAGAATATTGCATTTAAGATTACACTCAAATATGGCAGGACGACCAGTTGTACAATGTCACTGATGTACGTATTGCTATTCAGTGTACTCTGTACAAACACCAGATACATACAAGAGTGATAGCTAATCACTCCCCAAACCATGATGCCAGGCATAGACTCTGTGTTGACCACTCACCTTGTCGCCTTCGGATGCGTAAACAACCATCAGATGCTCCTAAGCAGAATTGGCTTTCATCACTGAAGTCCCACAGACTGCCATTCTTCCCTTCAAGAAACTCGTTCTTCACACCACTGCAAACGTGCTCGATAGTGACGAGGTGACAGTGGTAGCCATGCCAGCAGCATGCATGCCCATAGTCCTGCTTCAAAAAGATGATTGCATATCATTCTTGTAGACACCCTTGTTACAATAGAGGATTTAATTTGTGATGCCATAGCCATCCGCTCTGCTGTCGCCGCCCTCCTGATACACCAATCCCCTCGTGCATGCTTAACTCTGTTGCCTGGAACCACATCTGTGAGTGTGTGAATGCTCTTCTGACCATCAACACCACCATTATACCACTCCCGATACCTCTCGTTCAATGCGGTGTGCAATTTGACGGAAAGACCAACCTGCTTCCCGAAGACCCACTATAAGACCTCGCCCAAACTCCGCTAACTGAACAAATATTGCGCCCCTGCATTGTCCAGGCATGGTAGCTTCTTCAAAGAGCATTGAACAACACAACACAAGATGAATAACTTCTTTCTTCATGCCTTAGTCCTTAAATACACGAAGCATAATTAAAATATGCATGCCTGAGCACTTAATCCTTATATGTGAGTGTGTGAATGCTCTTCTGACCATCAACACCACCATTATACCACTCCCGATACCTCTCGTTCAATGCAGTGTGCAATTTGACGAAAAGACCAACCTACTTCCTGAAGGCCCACTATAAGACCTCACTCAAACTCCACTAACTGAACAAATATTGCGCCCCTGCATTGTCCAGGCATGGTAACTTCTTCAAAGAGCACTGACACAACACAAGACGAATAGTCTTCTTAAAGAGCATTGACACAACACAAGACAAATAAGCACTGACACAGCACAAGACGAATAACTTCTTTCTTCATGCTTTAGTCCTTAAATACGTGCTGCGTACATTTGCATGTTGTCATCCTCAGTGACATCATTATTTCATCCAATGACTTTCAATCTTGGATCACAGTTTATGCTGCCCTCAACTATTAGCATATTGTAATATGACATTCCTAAAAAAATTCCTTCTGGGTATTCTTTTTGCATTTTTTTCCAGTATATAAAGCTTTCTGTGAATCAGTCATTAGGTATGGTATCAGTATATATGGATGCACATGTAAATCTGTTTTAAATAAAATTAAACAAATTCAAAAAAGTACTCTAAATAATATTGTTAAATTCAATAAACATGTAATTAATGAAGATCAACTTGGCAATAGTTTTCATTATCTGAACATTTTACCAGTTGACTTGTTATATATTTATGTAATGATAATTAGAAATTACTTTAAAAGTGAACACAAGGAGAAAATTTTGCATGCGATCAATACAAGAGAAAGTGTGAAAATGTTTTATCGAACCCATTTTTCACAATAATTGAGGTAAAGCCCAGATATCTTATCAAATACTCAAAGTTTTTAATTCTCTACTGAGAGATCTTTGTCTGAGCACTTATTCAGAAACTAAAACTAAAGTTTCAAAATGGTTATTACATGTATATGTTTGAAAAGTAATGTTTAAAGTCATATCCTTTATCTGCTATTATTTTAGGCAACTGCAATATTAATGTGAAATGATGACTTGTACAATAGGTGATATTTTTCTGCAATGTGTGTTATAATCCATAATTTTATTGGTTTATTTTATAAATGTGTTTTGTTTCATGTGTTTCTTTTGTAGTTGTTTTATCTAAGTATTGTAGTAATTTGGTATTATTTTTCATTATACATGTCTTTTTCTGTAATTAACCTGTCGTGTGATTGAAAGGAATCCTGCTAACAAGCCATAAGGCTTAGCAGGGAAATCTGTGTGTATAACCATACTAAGGCATAAATAAAGTTATTTTTATTAAAATTAAGTCTAGTTAGGAATAATTTTTAAAATTGTTAAATAGGTTTAGATACTTCTGTAGTTAAATAAGTGTTCATGTTGATGACCAAGGAACAAAATCTGCTGAGAAGTATTTTGTAACATGCAAATTTTTTATTGCTATATTTGCTTTCGTAATATTCTTTGCATTAGTTTACAAAATTGGGAATATTTGTAAAGTTGTGTTCCTTACGAAAAGTCAGTAAAAATCTCCCATTTTTTGAAATCTGAAGGTTAGCAGGTATGGAAATTGTGTTATTCTAACTTATTGTTTAATTATTATTACATGTAAAATATATTTCTCTTTTTTTTTTCTTTTTAGTGCAATTAATAAAGCAATTCTGTTTGTTTTGACACGTCCATGTTTCAAACTTCGACAGCAGGCAGCAGTAATTACACGTAAAATGCTATCAGTCATTGGCGGAATAGAATTAGCATGTTCACTCTTACAAGAGTTTCCAGGCTTTGTTGAAAACATAAAAGTCAAGGTATGTCAAATGCATAATAAGCATTATTTTTTTCAGAATATTTGCATAAGTTTGTTATTTAGCCTCCAAAGGTTTAGATGGAGTTAAGACGTGTGTAATTGTAAAAAAAAATGTACATTATGGTATTCTTTTGATGTTTCTGCTTGCAGTCTTTAACCCTTCCAGTGTCCATGTTGTCTGTATACATTCAGAGAATCTGAATTGAGAGCCAAAGAATGTATGTATTTATCTTTAATACAACAAAAAAAAGTCGATTTTTTAAAAATTAAAATTGCCATTGTAATTTTTAAATATATATATAGCTTAAGCCGTCCCGTGGCCGAGTGGTTAGCACGCTTGGCTACTGATCTAAGGGACCTGGGTTCGAGCCCCGGAATTAGGCATGGATGTGTGTGTCGTTTTTCTGCTGAGGTCCTGCCATCCTCTCAGATCTCCTACTGTGGCATATAAACTGACAGGCTCCTGTCAGACCTCTGTGGCAAGCAGCTGCTTGAGGGGGTATTTATTTTTATTATATAGCTTATAAAAATATATAATTCAGGCTTCTAAAATAAGATTTTGTTTTTTAATTTGATGCATATTTTATTAAACTGCAATATGAATAATTTTTTAAAGCCATCTGATTGCCATTTCTTAGAAGCACTAAATGGTATTGTCTATTTGATTGTTAACCTTCCTATTTGCTGAAGCAACCTTCTGATTTAAGCTCACAAGTTGATTTGAACTATTATCAACAAATTTTTCCTTAAATTTTTGAAAATCTCCTAAAAATTAACAAAAAAAAAAACCCTGCTATTTTTAAAAACAATAGATTTTTGGAAGTAATTACAAAATACGTACCGCCATTTTTTTTCCTCTTCACACTCTTCTCTGTCATAAACCTATTTCAGTATTCCCAAGTTATTTTTATCATTTTTCCCAGCATTCTATGCATTTTTTCTGTTCTTAAAATCGAATTTGGAAGTAAACACATTCTTCTTAGAAATTCTGGTTGCAGCTGCATTTAATTAGTTATGCTTCACTGAGGCAAACAAGATGCAGATGGCTGACACATGCAATCTCTGTTGCATATGCTATAAGTGTTGTTTACTGTTTTGGCCCAGCATATTGGATACCCTTTGTAAAGTTAGTACTTTTTAATATTTAAACCTTAGTGTTCATTTCAGTAGATTTATTTTCAGAAATCAGCGATTTTTTTTTTTGGCCGATTGATAAGTATTGATTTTTTCATAGTTATGCTACATCATATGGCAGGCCTACAACTTGTTGCTGTGGATATTTTAACATCGCATTAGGCTATGAGTTAATTTTTATTTTATTAATAATTAATAATTCCAGTAAAACTTTGATCTAGTATAATTTTTGGAAAATAAATGAGGTCTTGGATATGGAAACAAATTAATATCTGTAGATTTACTTCTGTTAGTTAGTGATCTTTTGATCGGCTGATTTATCGATCTTTCAGAGTTAAGCTATATTGAAGTCCAGCTTAAAAGTTGTTGCTGATATTTTACTTAACATCCCTTAGGTTATATGTAATTTTTCTTTTATTATTTCTTGTTTTTTTTTAGTAAAACAACTGAGTTTGTACCATTTTCTGAAAATGAATGTCTTGGATACCAAAGCAAAATAAACTTCCTTGCTACAGAAATCAGACGTCATGTGGGAGGGCAATTTCAGGAAGGCATCCCCTCTGCTAAATTCACGTAGAAAGTTTCACCCCCCCCCTCTAAAAAAATGTAAATTTTTTAAAAATTACAAGTTTTTACGTTTATATTGAATGATTTTAAAGGCAATCCACCCCCTCCTCCTCAGTACCTTGGCTGTGCCACACAGACAATATAACACTGTTTTTTTTGTGTGTGTGTGTTTTTTGCTTTGGTGCACAAACCTTTCTGCACTTGGCCAAGATCGCCAAACTTCAACACCCAAAGAAAAAATTCATAATGTTTAATAAAAAAGCACCCAAGGAAGTTTTTTTTTCTATTTCATAACCATTTCAGAAAATCCCATGAATGTGAGAAGACCAAGTCATGTTGTATAACACTGGCCATGTTTAAAATAGACAATACTGAAAAGAATCATTAAAAGAAACGAAATTCATATTTCAGGTTGAATATTATATTATTCTGGAGGAAATTTCCTTTCAATAAATATATAATTTAACTATTTTTATTTAGTAGGTTTTCCAAAATGAAGCCTTAATTGCATAGTGCAATCTTTTTTTTTTCACCATATCGCACTAAAAAAGGCTTATTAAAATCAACATACTTGCAAATTTGTCTATATTATTTATTTTCATAAAATTCGTAATTAAATTCTGTTTGATTTGGTATATAACATGACCTATTTCCGTTGATTGGTTATTTTTTAAAAAATTCCTAAAGTTGACTTGTTTATCTGACTCAGCACAGTTGGCTAAAAGCCTGGAATTTTCTCAAAGTATGGTACCAAGAAAAAAATTACAAAACAAAATTACAAAAGAAAAATATTTACTTAAAACCAAAAAAGTATTTTTTTGTTATTCAGAAATATATAGTCATTCTATTGATGTGCAATGCAATCATTTCTGTCTATTAGTTTTTTTAAATAAATTTTTGTGTTTGCCAGATGCATTTTTTACTATATAACTAAAAAAGTCCTATTAAAATAAAGCATCGTCTATTTTGTTAAATACTTGCTTTTCAGAAAATCTAGAATTAAATGCTGATTAATTTGGCATACAACATGCCATAATTCCTTTAATTAGTTATTTGGAAAAAGTTGTAAAGTTATTTTTTTGGCTGAGCATTAGGGAGAAAATAGCTTGACCTCTGGATGGAAACCTGTTTTTCAGGCTGGACACTGGAAGGTGTCCAGCCTGAAAATGGTATGTGTTAATGCAGTTAGAATTTGACATTAAAAGTTATTTTTATTCTGTAAAAATAAAGACTGAAAATAAAAGTGCAACTACAGGAAATGCAAAAACTAGTCAGGCTGTATTTAATATATTTTGCTTATTAGCCATTTTTTAGAGAAAATTTGCACTTATTTCGGTGGGTGAAATAATGGTGATCTAACCATTAATTTGTTCCATAAATTATAAATGTATGTATCAAATTTAAGAATCTAAAATATTAATTAATGTTATTAGTTTTGAAGCAGAAATTTTATACTGGTCTCTAGTTTTTGGAATATATAATACATTGTACTTTTTTTTCCCTTTATAATGCAGTTTTTTGTCTTTTTTTTTTCGTTTAACTAAAGTTCTTAATAGTCACCAGTTATGCTGTCTCCACTGGTGTCAAGCAAGGCAATATTAGACTACAGAATGGAAAAGAGTGTTGTTCACAGACAAGTCTCAGTTCTGTTTCGGCATGCCAGATGATCGTTTGTTCGCATGGTATTGGCGGCATCAACAACATGTGGAAACCTATTCCATTAGCTGCCATACAGCTTTCCATCATGGTACTTTGGTATGGGGTGACATTACATATGGCAGCCAGACACCTCTGCTCCATGTTTCTGGCACACTAAAGGCAAGACATTGCATTGATGACATCATTAATCCTGTACCACGACACTTTCTTACTACCATGCTTGGACTTATTCTGCAGCAGGATAACACTACTCCACATACTGCATGTGCAAGGATGGACAGTCTCCAAGGTGTGGACATGGCCACCATACTCCCTGGACTTGTTGTCCATTGAGCATGTGTAAGACCTTATGGGTTGTTGGCTTCACCAGCTCCCTCTTGTTGCATCCTGGTATAATTGCATGCCCAGTTGGATGCTGTTTCAAATGCTGTACCTCAGGACACCTTAACCATCTGAGTAATAGAATGCTCAGATATCTACAGGCTTGTGTGAGGTGAGCCTACTATGTACTGATGAATCTGTAATAAATGCACGTACCTTGCGTTCTCATGTTCCGTTTTTTAATGATTTGCACATCTATTCGCATAGCTTCCATCCTGTCAGTTTCAGACATATGCATCACTTACTTTGCAGTGTTGAGATTTCCACTTTGAACACTGTAGTATATAATATTGTTGTCATATAATCCGCCTTCTCGTGGTGCAGGCCGTTAATACCTTTCAAACGAGATATTCTCTTTTGGAATGGAATGGAAGGAGAGGGCTGCCAGTTCATTATGGCCTACTGATTTGGTCATCTATGACCACTTTTTTCATTTTTTTCAACCCTGCTGAGGAGTGGTCAACTTCACAGGGTCCTGGTGCTGACCATTTATACCTACTAGACTGGACTTGTTTATGGATTTGAGCTTGATTATGGATCCTGGACTTGCTGCACTGGTGGGCCTCTGTTGAGGGAGAATCTGCCGCTGTGTTTTCTGTTTGCTTCTGGGTTGCCAGACCTAAGTGAACAGAGGCATGGGATACCTTATATCAGCTGGTGGATAATCCTAATCAGAGGCCATCACAGGTACCTGAACCTTACTTAGCTAGTTGGGCATCGTCAATCCTAAACTGGAGTAATGTGTCTCAGGTAGGCCATATGGCTCTTGAAAAAGTCCACTGAAAAAGGTGGTGCCTGAAGTTCCTACCAGAATAGGTGACTTCAGCCTTTAGTGGAGGAGGAACAGGTTTTTGCCCCATGCCTGCTATCAGGGGGCTGTTTGATATTGTTGGCCTTACCTATCTCAATAAACCTGGATTCTTTAAAAATCCTACTAATCATTTTCTCTCTGCAGGAACATGAAGACATTATATAGAGATTATTCTCTTGATGTCCTCACACAAGGAATTCCAGTGCTATAACCTAAATATTCTAGGCTTGCAAGAGACCAGATGGACAAGTAAAGGTGAGATACATAAATATAACTTTAAATTTCTCTTTAGAGGGAGGGAGGATGGAAAGCATCACCAAGGTGTGGGTCTGCTGCTCAGCCTACATGCTAGTGATCCTCTTCTAGGAAATAAGTGCATTAATGAAAGGTTTTTTACAGCAAAATTTCAGACAAGCATTAAAGACTTGAATGTTATCTGCTCTTATGCCCCCACTGAGGATGCCGATGAGGATGAGAAGGATAGGTTTTATGGACAACTTCAGGATATTTTGAACTCTGTCAAGAAAAGAGATATTACCCTTGTTCTAGATGACTTCAATGCCAAAGTTGGTACTGACTCTGACCTTTGGGGATTGGCCCTTTTGATATTGGTAGCTGCAATGGCAATGGGCAACGTCTCCTACAGATAAGTAAACTCAATGGTTTCAGAATAGCTAACACTTACTACAAACACCGCGACATACATAAGTACACATGGGTTTCACCTGATGGGCTGCATAAGAATATGATTGATTATATATTAATTAACAGCAAATGGGCTAGTTATGTTAGGAATACCAGGACATATATGGGAGCTGAAATTGGAGCTGACCATTACCTTGTTAAAAGTGTCTTGCAACTTCAACTTAAAAAATGTTGTGCTAAAAGTTAAAAAATTACCTTTAATACTGAAGCTCTGAAAGACCCAGTTATAGCCAAAGCTTACCATGATAGGTTACTTAGTCATTATGACAGTCATGGTATGCTTACTACTGAAGTTGAGGAAGAATGGGATCATTTTAAACAGTCTTTTTTTGGACTTTAACAATACTCTTAGGAAAAAAGGAGCAGAGGAGGCAGAATTATTTAAGTGATAAGGCACTTGAGCTTATTTCAGAAAGAAGTAACTGCAGGAATGTCCTTAATCAATACCCTACTAGTCCTAATAGAAAGAATTACGGAGAGCTTAATAAACGCGTAAAGGATCAGTTAGCTACTGATAAGAATCTTTGGCTTGATGGTTTGGCTGACAAAGCTGAGGAAGCAGTTAGGCAGCACAACAGCAGGAAGCTGTACCAGATAGTTAATGTTTTATGTGGTAGAAAATGGACAGGCATACAAGGATTGAAGGATAAACAAGGTCATAGAAGGGGAGAATTCTGTCAAGGCTAGGTGGGCTGAGCATTTCAGTGATGCTCTAAACAATGTAGTTAGTTCTACTCCCATTGTTTGCAATGATATAGATGCATTGGTGGCTTTAATGTTGGCCCTATAACACAGTCGGAAGTTATTTTGACTATTTCTAAACTTAGACATCGTAAATTCCCAGGGGTAGATGAAATTACTACTGAAATGCTTAGAGCTGGGAATATTTCCGTTACCACTTGGATGACTGAAATTTTGAATATCTTTTATGATAAAGGCATGGTCCCTAAGGATTTTACCAGAGCTATTGTTATCCCTATTTTCAAAAAAGATGATCACAGTTCTTGTGATAACTATAGGGGTATCAGCCTACTCTCTGTTCCAGGTAAAGTTCTTTCTATGATTGTGCTTGATAGAATTAAGAATCTGGTTGACAGGCAATTGTGTGATGAGCAATGTGGATTCAGAAGTGGTAGGGGATGTGTGGATCAGATATTTTCACTTAGGCAGATTCTTGAGAAATGTTTAGAGTTTCAGAAACCTTTGGTTGCTAGCTTTGTTGATTTCAAAAAGGCTTTCGACTCTGTTGATCGTCATAATTTGTGGTTGATTGTGAGATCATATGGTATACCAGACAAGTTAGTTAACATAATGAAAGCTCTCTATGATAACACTGAGTCATGTGTGAGAGTTGGTAAGTCTTGTAGCAATTGGTTTAGCATTACTTCTAGTGTTAGACAAGGGTGCATTTTGTCTCCTTTTCTCTTTAGTTTAGTTATTGATTATGTGAGGTGAACTCTTTCATTCGAGCTGTTGATGAGACTGGTAGTAGAGTAGGTTTGGTTATAAACAGAGAGAAAACTAAATAGATAAAAATTGGTCAGGCAGGTTGTGATTCAGTTCATCTGAATGGTTGCAGTCTTGAACAGGTGTCACAGTTTAATTACCTTGGGAGCTATGTAACAGATACTGGTGATGTGCGGCATGAGATTAACAAACAAATAGGGATTGCTGCTGGGACATTTAAGAATCTATGGAGATTGTGGAGAAATAGCCATATATAACTAAAGACTAAAATTAGACTGTATAATAGTTTAGTTCTTTCTAGGGTTAGTTATGGTAGTGAAACTTGGACTCTGTGTAAACAAGAGGAGACTAGATGCTTTTGATTCTAGATGCTTACGTAGCGTCATGGGTATTTGGTGGTTTAACTTTGTAACTAATGATGAGGTTAGGCAAAGGAGTCTCAACCTCCTTTAAGCAGCATATTGTGCAGAGAGAGACTCCGCTGGTTTGGCCATGTTGCCCGTATGGATAATTATAGATTGGCGAATAGGGTTATGAACAGTGTGCCTGAGGCATCAGAAGGAGGGGGAGACTTAGGATGCGGTGGGCAGACAATGTCAAACAGGACCTTGTTAGAATTGGTGTGCAGTGGTCGGATGCAGCAGATGTAGCTCAGGACAGATATGCTTGGAGAATTAAACTGCACTGTCTGGTTGGACCTCTGTAGCCCATGGCTGCTTGAGGGTAATGATGATGATAATACTATTGTGCATGTACAGTATATCGTGTACAACATTGCAGCTCACTGGGTTTTTCACCACTTGACTACATTATGAACTCTTAAGGGAACACTTGTGATAGCAACACAAAATTGCCCTCCCTTATACTCCATCATTGCATTACACAAAACATACCACATGTTGTATAGCATTTTTTTGTTATTTTCATATATGGATTGAGTGTATGAATTGGATTTAATGTATTTCAGTGTCCTGATGATGACCGAGAAATGCAAGAAGGAGATAATAGCAGTGATGTTATTCCTCAAGTTCTAGTCAGTTGCCTTATGGTCATTTGTTCTGCAGGGAATTTAGATAATGTTGATGCACATCGTATAGGCCTGGAATCTCTTTTGCCAGCTCATCTTTCTGTAATTGGTATGTTTCAGTTACACCTTCATTTTCAGTTGTTTTGCACATTCTATTTCCCGGAAAGTTTTTGTAAAATAAACCACACAAATTTTTTAATCAAAAATTATTCACTTATGATATATGTTTACATGAAGCTATATTATAAAATTTAAGTAATTTGTATTAGAATATTTTATTTAGAAAAATTAAAATATACTGCTATTATAAGTGATATTTGTGATTTAATATTTAGTGTTTTTTTTATATAACTCTTTTATGTGCTCCCCACATAATAATTTTATAAAAACTTGTTTTAATTTGCTGGTTCTATAGTCAGTTTCATTTTTACTGTTTCTATCAGAGTAATATCTAATATTGCCCAGATCTTCACTTTGAGGCCTATCTTGAATGTTCTTTAATATACCTCTGATAAATACTGAGATATCAGGTGCTTGTTGGCAAGATTGTAGTTGGGCTTTTAGAAAAATATACACTAATTCTGAAGAAGTGCTTTGTAATCAAAACTCTTTACCAGTGATTTCTTTTTTAAAATTTTAAATGGCAACTACAGAAATACAGTATGTTAGTCGATGTTTATGCACTAATATTAAAGTGTAAGTCCCTTTAATGTAGGAAAGTTGAAAAATTCAACTTCAAAAGGTAGCATGGTTAAGGCCTAGCATATTAAGCCAGTGGCAAGTTAAGCATTAAAAGCCAGTTTTCTTTGCATATTGTGGAGACCTGGATTTTTGTAATATAGAGCAAAAATATGATGCCATTCAAATTCAGACCCAGATCTAGAAAAAAATTTGGGGGAGGGGGGGGCAAGAAACACAATCGAGCCAGAAAAGTATAAAAGGGGCACTTGTACTCTATAATAATTACATATTATTATAGAGTGCAGTGTAACATTTCTTCCTCTGTTTCACAGGTCTATAAAATTTTTTTTGAAAAACTCATGAAATGTAAATGAGTTTAATACTTTCTTGCCTCTATTACTCTTATTAATAGTTTGAAAGGGGGACCATGTCCCCCCTTGGCCCTCCCCTAGATTGAACCCTGTATATATTAATATTTGTGATGTAAGTGTGAAATCAGAAACTGGTAATAATGTACAAAATTTTAGAATATGGATAACTAAGAACACTAGAAAGAGCATTATGCTTTTTTGTGTAGAAATTATTGTAGGTGTGTTGTAGTTATCCTCTTAAATACAACTGACTGTATGTACTTGATATTTTGGTGTTTCACCCCATGATCCAAATATGAAAGCTAAAAAAAGTGTGAACAAATCCTTTAGCAATAAGCAAAATCTATATCATATCACCCAAGCTTTCAAGATTCATAATTAAGGTGGAAACTATAACATGGTCAGACTTCATTAACTCCTGAAGTTTTTTTTTTTGTAATTTCCTAGTGCAGCCTGATGAATTTTTAAAACACACTGAACAAACGAGGTGTAACAACATGGAAATAAAGCATTGGTTGTATATGAAGAAGATCACTATAGCACATATACATAATAAACATTTCACATAGAGATATGACAGATCCCAGTTGCAAGTTTGCACAGTGTTCCCAGAGGGGTTTTTTTCCCCCAGACATTTCTTGCTTTTTCTTGCCTGTGTAATCATTTACATTTTTTTAAACTTGTTTGATAAAGCTTTAAAGCATACAGTCAGATGCAAAAGTTAAGCTACAAATGGAAAAATGTCAATTGTTCAAACAGGTCTCTATGGTTCAGTAATAAAGTATCACAGAAAAATCTCCTGTAGACGAGGGACTCTTGAAATAATTAGCTGATAATGTCTGATATTTAAAGCCAGATATTAGTCATCTTGTGTGAATCTTGGGTGACTTTGTACTGGTCTATTATTGATATCACCTTATCCTAAGGGGCGGGGGTGGCTCAGTCGGTAGCGCGCCAGGCTCGTAATCTGTAGTTCCCAGGTTCGAGTCCCAACTGGGTCAGCGTTGAGATTTATCTCCGTAAAAATTCCCCGCCCTGCCCACGGTCAGTAGGGGACACCGATGGGCTTGGAAAGGCCGCCGTCCGTCATATGGGACGTTAAGCCGTGGCCCCGTGTGCGGGAGAGCCATACCCTGTGCACGTTAAAGAACACGCTGGATGGCCTTGACGGGAGGCTACCATCTGTCTCCCAACAGCTGTTCCAGTGGGTCCCCTCCCCCAACCTTCTCTGAGCCTTCGGGGTCCATGTGACCTGGCCACTTAGCCCATGGTGTGCAAAAAAAGTGCCGCTCAGAGGTAAAACAACCCAACCTTATCCTAAAGTTGTCTTAGAGCCTGGAGGTTACCTTTCTAGACACATTAAGCCATTTCCCTACATTATCAAGACTGGTCATCATCCATATTGGTATTAAATACACTATATGGCTGTTTAGCATAAAGATGCTGAATTTATTTTTTTTGTTTTTTTTATATCACATCTTGCTACTTGAAGAACTTGCTGTGCCATAATGAAATAGAGTTGTAGAGTAGTACCAAGAGTCAGTGGAACAGACTTACTATATTCAGTAGCAGGTCAACAAATCTTGTTCCACATCGGTCGATACATCCAGGTGTTATGATCAGGGAAAGTCCTTTGGTTGTCTTGGCTTTTTCAGTACCAGGAACACGCATAGAAGCTCTATTTTATCAATAAGATAAAGGACAAGAAGGTTAAAAGGTTAAAAAAATTCTTAAAAGACACCGAAAGTTAAAACCTTTTAATGACTCGAGTTTCATGACTGCAGTTGTCTCTTTTTCAAGGACATGTCACAGTGCAGCAGACATGTGGCAGTGTTTATTGCATCCCACATGCACTATGGGATTGTTCACTATGAGGAGAAGGGGTTCATTCTGTGGGTTGTTGGGCTATCATCTTTTTCATGCCATGCTATGTTTTCATCCAGTTTTAAGTACCATGGTAGCAGTGGGTGATAAATTTATTCATTGATACATTTGTCTCTGTTGCAGTATATAACAGTTTGCTCAAGAATATTTAGTTCCAAATGTGTTGGGTTGGCACATAAAATTTTGGCCCCAGTAAAGTCCGTTACTTTTTGGGGTTCTTTTTTTTTTTGCCAAAGCAGCATTAATGTTGCCTTTTCTTATATCATTTTGATGTTCCTTCAGCCTTGTTTCAAAAGTCCACTTAAGTCTTCCCATAGTAGTCAAGTACTTCCGTTTGGTTGATGGTGTTTTTGACAGGTATTTTGTAGACGCCACAGATGTGGGTGGGGGGGGGGGTATATAGTCATGATCATTTTTCGCTAGGATTGAGCATTTAGTAGTGAATGGTATTTTTATGTTGTATGGACGTACTGCATTATTCAGTGCTTCAGACAGCCTTGGAATATTTGATATGGGGGATGTATATTTGCATGCCCTATTCTGCGGAGGTATTTGGGTGCCTTGTTGGACTTTGAGGTCGCTCCTCCTCTCGACAGTTCTGATCCATTTTTTGGGGTAATCTGCTTTGATGGTGATTAATTGTCACACACTCAGGGCATTAAATCATTTAAATTAAATTAGATATAAGAATTAATTAAATTCGATATAGGAATTAGGATAGATGGAAATCAATTAAATTAAATTTAACACCCTGAGCATGAGTGACAAATATTAATTCCATCTCTAATGAGGCAACAGAGTTGTCCACTTCCCAGATAGATGGTGCCACTGTGCGAATCAAATAAATAAATCCGGAAAGTTTATAATGTCACTAAGCTGAGAAAAGGCTAGCCATTGATGGTGTGTAGTGGTTAGCATAACAGGCATGTTTCCTGGAGACGTGGATTCGAATACCACTCATGGCAAAACCATTTTTTTTCAGCTCCTTATTGTCATTACATTTTGAAAACAAAGACCATGTCATCATTTCTCTCATCATTGATGGCACGTCAAGTTTGGTCTGCAAAATCTGTGCATTGAATAAAGACAGAAAAAATTGTACTTTTTCACAAGGATGCAGCTTAGGGACCACAAAGAAAATATTCATGCATTTTATCATAAGTATATGGGGATCACCCTGTTCATAACACATTCTTACAGGATGGATGCACGAATTCAGAGAAGGGCAGCAGTTCTTCAAAAACTTCCCTTGTGCAGGAAGACCAAATGAGGCCGTGAATGAGAGAACCATCGCTGCTGTTCGTGAACTCATTGAGGAAAATCCACACACCACCATTCAGGAAATTTGTAGAAAAAAATTGTTAAAAAATTATTGCTCAACCAGTTTGCAACAATGATGGTGAGGAAACGTCTTTAGATAAGTTGAATTAATATTGGAAAGTACAGCAAACATTCCAACATCCTATCTCTGAAAATGTCACAATGGTTCAAAAGGATATAGCTTAGTCCTCCAGCATCCTATCTCTGAAGGATCAAAAAAGACATTCCAGTTGGGATAGAAATTGAGGGCTAATAAGGTGTGTGATCACCTAACAGCAGTTCAAGCTTCAACTGTACATCATACTGTGAATGAGTTTATTCAAGATTGAACACAGATTCTTAGAGCATCTCAAGCACTGTAGTAGGTATGAAGTACCATTCATGTATAATAGCTGCTTGCAGATTACAATGGATTTGGAGAGGAACTTTGAGGAATGCAACATGCCTTCTTAGAGCATCTCAAGCATGTTATATGGTATTTAGTTTGGAAGAACATGGCCACCCCATACAACTGGTGGTGTTCACCACTAGATATTGGTTAACGAAGCAAACTGTGGGAACATGCATTATTGTCCAGCCAATTATGTCAGGCCAATTAAATTGCCTCCTCTTGCACCTTCATAAAGTCACTCATAGCAGTCAAGAACCTCATCTCTGTATTTCTAGGCTAGCATTGTGCTTGTAAAAATCACACAAAGAGCTTTATTACCATCCACTGAAATGACTGTCATGACAATAATGCTGCTCCCTCCGTTAAATGTCTCTTTGGACAATGATACATGGCGATGACATGTCCCTTCTTCCTTCCAGATCAGTAGACTCCTTCTGCCAGGCAAATCTGATGACTTGTAATAAAATTGTCATATATTGTAATAAAATTGTCAAATTGTCCATATTGCAACTCCTCATAATGAGTCATCTCATGACCTATACTTGTGATTTCCCTTTTTCAGTTCATTAGGGCAGTGTTGACATAGTCAGTAATGTTCCAGGCTTATAAGCATTTCCCAGATTCAAGTCCCAACTTTGCTACCATTGAGATTTATCTCTGCTAATCCTCACCTGACCCTCAGTCGGAAAGGAGACACTGATAGTACTCATTAGGAAACATACATTCTAATGAGTAATGAATGGGGGAAAGTTATATTTTTAAGGAATCAAGAAAATATATTAAAATACAAAGATATACATTTTTAATGAATACAATAAATTGCCAAAATCGTTTAGGTATGCACCTAAAAATGTTTGGTCAGAAAATTGAAAGAAATGAGCCGTATTCAATATATTATTTATTTGTTTTATGGGCTACATTCTTTTGCAATGAGCCATGGTTTTGATGAACCTTATTTAAAGTATCTTCTGGCTGTTGCACAATTTTCTTAAATGTCATGATGTTAAATTTTTGCATATATGAGTGAGTGTTCAGCTCAGGAGAACATCGGCATTTTGTAATCAGGCAAATCAAAAATTTGTTACCAACTGGTTTTTAGAACAAGTTGCCAAGAAATATAATCTCCAGGAGCAACTTTTTGCTTCTGAAGATAGGACTTTTTGTTTCAATAAAAAGATTCAATAAAAAATGCAGTCTTACTTACTGAGCTAAGGCATGTTTATTCAATACTCTAAGAAACTGGAAGCTTCTGTACACTGAAGCTACAGTAAATGGTGTTATTCACTTGAAGTCTGCAGTTTACTTCGTGTTTCTATGCTGTTGCTCAAAAGTTGAGCTTAAATAAATAAGATGTGCATATTTCAAAATATATTTGGGTAAATTTAAACGAATTTTACACGGAGATACAAAGATAATATTGTGATACTTCTTGAAAATTTGGGCCAAAATGATATGCGTGTACCTTAAGAAAATGAATGCAGGAAAATATGTGAGGGGGGGGGGGGGCTGTTGAGCATGATAGTCAATAGGGGATGCAATCAATAATTTCAATTCATGCCATCAATAAGATAATCCAGAGAATGTGAGAGCATTTAAAGCAGTCCAGGATGGTTTGGGGAAGAGATGGCAGTACATCCCTCCAAGGCATCTCATAGGTGTGTTATTGGGTTCAGATATGGAGGGAAATGCAAGACACTCCATTTCTTAGATACCTTCATCTTCAAAATGTTCGGTCAGTCTTTCTCTGTGTGTTATGGATATTGTACATTAGTAGGAAATTGCCCATATTGCACCAGCATAGTACTTAACATAAGGATCTCATCCTGATATCTCAAACATTCATAGCATTTCCATCAAAAACAGGGAGTGTGATACAGATATTCAGTTAAAAATCCTGCCTACACAGTCCAACCTCACCACCAAATGTGCTGCTCTCAATAGTGTTATGTGGCTGGTTGCAAGTTCCCTCTCTCTAGATAGGTGCATTCTCTGTACAACTGCTGTCTTATTGAAAAGAAATATCTAGACATATCCATGAACAGAACATGACTCTATTTTTCTTGTGTGTAGGCTACATGATCATAATATCATTTCAAGCTGAACTGTCTGTATCTGGATGTCAAAGGGTGGGAGGCATAGAGGAATCGATGGGTATAGAGTCCAGCCTTGTGAAGTGAAGCCTTCTGATCACTATTGACAGCAATACTGCCTTCTTGTAGCTGCAATGAAATTGAATTTCAGAGATGATGCTGTTGTGTTCCTCTGTTCCATCGTCCTGATGGAACAGATATGTGGTCAAATATGTGAATCCTCTTGAGGTTGTAAGCCTAGAATGCCCCTAATAACTCTTTGGTTGTTTGGAATTGATGTCATGTGCTTGAGATAAGAGAATGGTGGAGACCAAAGGATATGTCCACCTCTATGATTGTTTGACTACCCTCCAGTCTTTCAATGGATCTTTGTCATTTTGGTTATCTAAATGTTTTCTTTGAAGCATCATGAAGCAATCAACTATTCCAGATTGACAATATAACATTTCAGTTTGAAATGATTGAGCATCTACAAAAGTACTCCTTTTACAGGGTATTTATTTTATATATTCCATGATGTTATGTGAAATTTACATATTGAGTTTTCCAAACATTAAATTACCTAGATATGTTAAAAAAAAACTTTATCTCTAGTATACTCTCTTGTGGAAGTGAACGGAAGGGGAGGGCTGCCAGATTAGTGTGGCCTACTGATCTGGACAACTATGGCTACTTTTCTTTTTTTTCTACCCTGCTGAGGAGTGGTCAACCACACAGGGTCCTGGTGCTGACCATATAAACCTACTGGACTGGACAGATATATGGCTCTGAGCTTGATTATGGATCCTGATTTTGCTGCACTGGTGGGCTTCTGTGGAGGGAAAATCTTCCGCTGTGTTTTCTTTTTGTTTGTGGGTTGACAGCCCCAAGTGAATAGATCCACAGGATATGTTTATCAGCTGGTGGATAATCCTGAGCAGAAGTCATCGCAGGCACCTGAACTCTTTGCTTCTATTGGCATCGTCAAATTCTACATTGGAGGAAGTCTTCCAGTGTAGATGGCTTCAGCCTTTAGTAGTGGGGGAACGGGTCTTTGCCCCATGTCTGCGATTAGGGGGCTGTTTGATATTGTCGGCATTCCCTCTCTCAATAAACATAGTTTCTTTAAACATCCCACTAACCATTTTCTCTCCATAGGTAGTTGGAATGTGAGGACTCTGCACAGAGCTTTTTCTCTTGATGTCCTCACACAAGAATTCCACCGTTATAATTTAGATATTCTCGGCTTGCAAGAGACCAGATGGACAGATAAAGGTCAGATTCTTAAAAATAATCTTAAATTTCTCTTTTCAGGGAGGGACGACAAAAAGCATCACCAAGGCGTGGGTCTGCTTCTCAGCAGACACGCTAGTGATGCTCTTCTAGGATATGAGTGCATTAATGAAAGGTTTCTTACAGCAAAATTTCAGACAAGCGTTAAAGACTTGAATGTTATCTGCTGTTATGCCCCCACTGAGGATGCCGATGAGGATGAGAAGGATAGGTTTTATGAACAACTTCAGGATATTTTGAATTCTGTCAAGAAAGGAGATATTACCCTTGTTCTTGGTGACTTCAATGCCAAAGTTGGTACTGACTCTGACCTTTGGGGAGGAGTAATAGGCCCTTTTGGTATTGGTAGCTACAATAGCAATGGGCAACGTCTCCTACAGGTAAGTAAACTCAATGGATTCAGAATAACTAACACTTATTACAAACACCGCGACATACATAAGTACACATGGGTTTCACCTGATGGGCTGCATAAGAATATGAGTGATTACATATTAATTAACAGCAAATGGACTAGTTCTGTTAGGAATACCAGGGCATATAGGGGAGCTGAAATTGGATCTGACCATTACCTTGTTAAAAGTGTGTTGCAACTTAAACTTAAAAAGTGTTGTGCTAGGGTTAAAAAATTTACTTTTAATACTGAAGCTCTGAAAGATCCAGTTATAGCCAAAGCTTACCATGATAGGTTACTTAGTCATTATGACAGTCATGGTTTGCTTACTACTGAAGTTGAGGAAGAATGGGATCATTTTAAACAGGCTTTTTTGGACACTAACAGTACTCTTTTAGGAAAAAAGGAGCAGAAGAGGCAAAATTATCTGAGTGATAAGGCACTTGAGCTTATTTCGGAAAGAAAGAACTGCAGGAATGCCCTTAATCAATACCCTACTAGTCCTAATAGAAAGCATTACAGAGACCTTAATAAACTTGTAAAGGATCAGTTAGCTGCTGATAAAAATTTTTGGCTTGATGGTTTGGCTGACAAAGCCGAGGAAGCAGTTAGACAGCACAACAGCAGAGAGCTGTACCAGATAGTTAATGTTTTGTGTGGTAGAAAACGGACAGGCATACAAGGATTGAAGGATAAACAAGGTAAGGTTATAGAAGGGGAGGATTCTGTCATGGCTAGGTGGGCTGAGCATTTCAGTGATGTTCTAAACAATGTAGTTAGTTCTACTCCCATTGTTTGCAATGATGATAGATGCATTGGTGGCTTTAATGTTGGCCCTATAACACAATCTGAAGTTAGTTTGGCTGTTTCTAAACTTAAACTTCATAAATCCCCAGGGGTAGATGAAATTACTACGGAAATGCTTAGAGCTGGGAATGTTTCGGTTACCACTTGGATGACTGAAATTCTGAATATCTTTTATGATAAAGGCATGGTTCCTAAGGATTTTACCAGAGCTATTGTTATCCCTATTTTCAAAAAAGGTGATCGCAGTTCTTGTGATAACTATAGGGGTATCAGCCTACTCTCTGTTCCAGGTAAAGTTCTTTCCATGATTGTGCTTAATAGAATTAAGAATCTGGTTGACAGGCAATTGCGTGATGAGCAATGTGGATTCAGAAGTGGTAGGGGATGTGTAGATCAGATATTTTCACTTAGGCAGATTCTTGAGAAATGTTTAGAGTTTCAGAAACCTTTGGTTGCTAGCTTTGTTGATTTCAAAAAGGCTTTCGACTCTGTTGATCGTCATAATTTGTGGTTGATTGTGAGATCTTATGGTATACCAGACAAGTTAGTTAACATTATGAAAGCTCTCTATAATAACACTGAGTCGTGTGTGAGAGTTGGTAAGGCTTGTAGCAATTGGTTTAGCATTACTTCTGGTGTTCGACAAGGGTGCATTTTGTCTCCTTTTCTCTTTAGCTTGGTTATTGATTATGTTATGCGAAATTCACTTCAAGGGAAAGATTTTGGCCTTAAATGGGCTGGAGATAGGAAAATTTCTGATTTAGATTATGCTGATGATTTAGCCCTTCTGGCAAATGATGTTGATGAGATGAACTCTTTCATTCGAGCCGTTGATGAGACTGGTAGTAGAGTAGGTTTGGTTATAAACAGAGAGAAAACTAAAGTGATGAAAATTGGTCAGGCAGGCTGTGATTCAGTTAATCTGAATGGTTGCAGTCTTGAGCAGGTGTCACAGTTTAATTATCTTGGGAGCTATGTAACAGATAATGGTGATGTGCGGCATGAGATTAACAGACGAATAGGGATTGCTGCTGGGACTTTTAAGAATCTATGGAGAGTGTGGAGAAATAGGCGTATACACCTAAAGACTAAAATTAGACTGTATAATAGTTTGGTTCTTTCTAGGGTTAGTTATGGTAGTGAAACTTGGACACTTTGTAAACAAGATAACAGGAAACTAGATGCTTTTGATTCCAGATGCTTACGCAGTATCTTGGGCATTAGGTGGTTCAACTTTGTAACTAATGATGAGATTAGGAAAAGGAGTTTGCAACCTCCTTTAAGCAGCATATTGTGCAGAGAGAGACTCCGTTGGTTTGGCCATGTTGCCCGTATGAATAATTATAGATTGGCGAATAGGGTTATGAACAGTGTGCCTAAAGGCCTCAGAAAGAAGGGAAGACCTAGGATGCGGTGGGCAGACAATGTCAAACAGGACCTTGTTAGAATTGGTGTGCAGTGGCCAGATGCAGTAGATGTAGCTCAGGATAGACTTGCTTGGAGAACTAAATTGCACGGTCTGGTTGGACCTCCGTAGCCCATGGCTGCTTGAGGATGATGATGATGATATATTTTATTCACATTTTCGTGATTCGTGCTTAACTTTTGACACGATAATTTAATTCAAGTAGCTGCACTTTCTCTTCTGGGTTGAACATGACAGTCCCAGAACCAAACGTTTTGTGGAGATTACAATTGTAAGAATATTATTTTCTGAGCATGCAATATATATATATATCTAATGTATAAAAGTAATATATTTGAATAGAAACAGTGAATACAATTAAAAAAAGCTTAAAGCAGAAACTATAATAAAATGTACAGGCAACCAAAAACTTCATATTTGCTGAACTATGGTGCATTTATTCAGATCATTAAAAAACGTTTTCCAATCAATAAATGAAAAAATTGCATAGAAATGCCCAATATGGTTAATTCACCAAAATTAAAGCAGATTGGCTTAGCAGCATAGGCATGACCTTGACATATTTATATTGAATCAAGAGCACTTAAGAAGAACTGGTGGCATATGCTAATGGTTAACAGCTGTGTTGTTGATCTTATTGCAAGTGGTGTCATACCACCCACTGTTGTGTAATCAGTGATTGTTTCATGATGTAGTTTGTTTCTATAATACATTGTTCAAAAGTACTTAACTAGGTGATATTTCATTTTATATTATTTAACTGTTTACAGTAGATATCGTTTCATGTTAAAGTTGGATTAAATTAACTCTGTTAACACTATAGGTGCTGGACTAGTCACGTGTTATCGTGACAGACAGCTCATTGACACTAATGTGGTAATAGATGGTCAGTGAAGTTTAGGTTCAATAGTCGTACCTGCGTTTTCTTCATTTTTCTAGAGGTAGCTTCATCGGTTGTTCAAGGAGGACAATTCTGGGTTGTGTGCTGTTCTCCGTAGCTTATGCTTTCACAGGCTGCTTCTCACTTGGTGATAGTATTCTTAAGTGTTGTTGTATTGCACTTTGCTGCCTCTGTGGTATGAGTCACGATGTCATTTTAAACTTTGGGCTCCTATTAGTGTGATGAGCCGGTTGCCTATATGAGATGTTGGTGACCAGGCATTGCAACATATTTCATGCCATCCACTTCGGCACATCGTCAGGCAGGCACTGTCCTGGCAGCTGGGTTGAGATAGAGACATGATGCACTCGATCGGTAGATGCATATGTGGCCTGCACAGGATCGCCAAGGTCAAGCGCAAACTGGCATGCCCCTGAGGTGGCATGAAAGGGGGATGAATCGGAAGTGCTCTTGGAGCAACACTGGGCCTGTGTGTTCGAGTGTTTATAAGAGCAGTCCGGAATTTTGGTACTATGGTAGAAGTTTTTAGAGAAGTTGAATAAATTTCAGAATATAAATTACTGAGTATCGGGTGAACTTTATCTGTCAAAAGTGAATCCTATTTGTCATGCGATGCACTCAATAGGTGGATGCACATATGGCCTGCACAGGGTCACCAAGGTCAAGCATGGAAACGATGTGCCGAAGTGGACAGTACAAAATGCATCGCAATACCTGGTCATCAACATCTCATACAGGCAACCGGCTCAGTGCACTAATAAGAGCAGTTTAAAATGACATCCAGTAACTCATACCACAGAGGTAGCAAAGTGCAACACCACCACACTTAAGAACACTGTCACCAAGTGAAAAGCAGCAATACCAGATCTGTGAAAGCATCAGCTATGGAGAACAGCACACAACCCAGAATTGTGCTCCTTGAACAACCGTCGAAGCTATCTCTAGAAAAACGAAGAAAATGCAGGCATGACTATTTAACCTAAACTTCACCATTCCTATCTACAACCATCTATTACCACATTAGTGTGAATGAGCCAATTGTCTGTCGCGATAACACATGACTACTCCAGCACCTGCAGTATTAATAGAATTAACTTAATCTAACTTTAATTTAACACACTATGTTTTACCCTTCATATTTATTGTTTCATGTTTTTTATCCACATCAAGTAAAAACCAAGGACTTATTCTATACCAAGTAAACCATTAGAGTGAACTTTTACAGCAGTTAGATTAAGACTTATTAATGCATTTGAATAATGAAAAACTTATTGGGCTTTCACTTTAGCTAGCAACTTATCAAAATCTGCAAATTCTAATAGCATTATTTTATTTATGCATGCCTACATATATGCTTACACATGCGTACATACATGAATAAGCAAATTTCCCAGCAACAAATTACTTACCTTTATTATTAGTTATGCAGTGTGTTTTTCTTATTTGTGATACCATATTTTTCTTGTTTGTGTTTTTGTTATGTTATATTAAGGACTTTTTATAAATTTATTGCAATTTAATAACTATTTCAACCTTTCAGCCAATGCCCATCCTTCCATATGGGTGAAGGTAATATGCAAACTGCAGTTAAAACCTGATAATTTTTTGAAATCTGCAAAGGATCGTATTATATCTTTAGTGATTGGTGCAAACAATACTACTCCTGTAAGTTAAAAAATTAATTTGTTATATTGGTAAATATCTATTTTAAATTAACCTTATATTTCAACTTGCTTTTTTATGCTCAACATAGTGAAACAAGGCAACATGCCTGATGCTATAAAGAAATATTACCTACATACTT